>JASKON010000022.1:33627500-34219943 GCA_036010255.1 Myotis pilosus | reverse complement strand
TGACCTCTGACCTGACCTGACCTGACCTGACTTGGACTTGACTTGACCTCTGACCTGACTTGACTTGACTTGACTTGACCTGACTTGACCTGACCCTGACTTGACTGACTGACTCTGACCTCTGACTTGACCTGACCTCTGACCTGACTTGACCTCTGACCTGACTTGACCTGACTTGACTTGACCTGACCTCTGACTTGGACTTGACCTGACTTGACCTGACTTGACCTTGACCTCTGACCTGACCTGACTTGGACTTGACTTGACCTGACTTGACCTCTGACCTGACTTGACCTGACTTGACCTGACTTGACTTGACCTGACTTGGACTTGACCTGACTTGACTTCTGACCTGACCTGACCTGACCTGACTTGGACTTGGACTTGACCTGACCTGACCTGACCTGACTTGACCTGACCTCTGACTTGGACTTGGACTTGACTTGACCTGACTTGACCTGACTTGACTTGGACTTGACCTGACTTGACCTGACCTGACTTGACTTGACCTCTGACTTGACTTGGACTTGGACTTGGACCTGACCTGACTTCTGACTTGACTTGACTTGACTTGACCTGACTTGACTTCTGACCTGACCTGACCTCTGACCTGACTTGGACCTGACTTGACCTTGACCTGACTTGACTTGACCTGACTTCTGACCTCTGACCTGACCTGACCTCTGACTTGACTTGACTTGACCTCTGACTTGGACTGACCTCTGACTTGACCTCTGACCTGACTTGACCTGACTTGACTTGACTGACCTGACTTGGACTTGACTGACCTGACTTGACCTCTGACTTGACTTGGACTTGACCTCTGACTTGACTTGACTTGACCTCTGACCTCTGACTTGGACTTGACTTGACCTGACCTCTGACTTGACTTGGACCTGACCCTGACTTGACTTGACCCTGACTTGGACTTGACTTGACTTGACCTCTGACCCTGACTCTGACCTGACCTGACTTGACCTGACCCTGACCTCTGACCTGACTTGGACTTCTGACCTGACCTTGACTCTGACCCTGACTTGACCTGACTTGACTTGACCTGACTTGACTTGACCTCTGACCTGACTTGACTTGACCTCTGACTTGACTTGACTTGGACTTGACCTCTGACTTGACTTGACCTGACTTGACTTGACCTCTGACTTGACTTGGACTTCTGACTTGGACTTGACCTCTGACTTGACCTCTGACCTGACTTCTGACCTGACCTGACTTGGACTTGACTTCTGACCTCTGACTTGACTTGACCTCTGACCTGACTTGACTTGACTTGACCTGACTCTGACCTCTGACTTGACCTCTGACCTGACTTGACTTGGACTTGACCTGACTTGACTTGACCTCTGACTTGACCTGACTTGGACTTGGACTTGACTTGACTTGACCTGACTTGGACTTGACTCTGACTTGACCTGACTTGACCTCTGACTTGGACTTGGACTTGACTTGACTTGGACTTCTGACTTGACTTGACCTGACTTGACTTGACTTGACCTGACTTGACTTGACTTGACTGACTGACTGACCTGACCTCTGACTCCTGACTTGACTTGACCTCTGACCTCTGACTTGACTGACTTGACCTCTGACCTTGACTTGACTTGGACTTGACCTCTGACTTGACCTGACTTGACTTGACCTGACCTCTGACTTGACCTGACTTGACCTGACTTGACCTCTGACTTGACTTGACCTGACTTGACCTGACCTCTGACCCTTGACCTGACCTCTGACTTGACCTGACCTCTGACCTGACTTGACCTGACTTCTGACCTCTGACCTCTGACTTGACCTCTGACCTGACTTGACCTCTGACCTGACTTGACCTCTGACTTCTGACCTCTGACCTCTGACTTGACTTGACTGACTTGACTTGACTTGACCTCTGACTTGACTTCTGACCTTGACCTGACTTGACCTGACCTCTGACTTGACCTGACTTGACCTGACCTCTGACCTGACCTGACTTGACCTGACTTGACCTGACCTGACCTCTGACCTGACTTGACCTCTGACTTGACCTCTGACTTGACCTCTGACCTGACCTGACTTGACCTGACTTGACTGACTGACTTGGACTTGACCTGACTTGACTTGACTTGACTTGACCTGACTTGACTGACTTGACCTGACTTGGACTTGACCTGACTTGACCTGACTTGACCTCTGACTTGACCTGACTTGACTTGGACTTGACTCTGACTTGACTTGACTTGACTTGACCTCTGACTTGGACTTGACTTGACTTGACTTGACCTCTGACTTGGACCTCTGACCTCTGACTTGACTTGACTTGACTTCTGACCTCTGACCTCTGACTTGACCTGACCTGACTTCTGACTTGACCTCTGACCTGACTGACCCTGACCTGACTTGGACTTGACCTGACTTGGACTTGACCTGACTTGACCTCTGACTTGACCTGACTTCTGACCTCTGACCCTGACTTGACCCTGACTTGACTTGGACTGACTTGACCTGACTTGACCTGACCTCTGACCTCTGACCTCTGACCTGACTTGACTTGACTTGGACTTGGACCTGACTTGACTTGACTTGGACTTGGACTTGACTTGACCTGACCTCTGACCTCTGACCTCTGACCTGACCTCTGACTTGACCTGACTTGACCTGACTTGACCTGACCTGACTTGACCTCTGACTTGACCTGACTTGGACTTGACCTGACCTGACTTGGACTTCTGACCTGACCTGACTTGACTTGACCTGACCTCTGACTTGACTTGACCTTGACCTGACCTGACTTGACCTGACCTGACCTGACTTGACTTGACTTGACCTCTGACCTGACTTGACCTGACTTGACTTGACCTCTGACTTGACCTGACTTGACCTGACTGACCTGACTTGACCTGACTGACTTGACTTGACCTCTGACTTGACTTGACTTGACCTGACTTGGACTTGACTTGACTTGACTTGACTTGACCTGACTTGACTTCTGACCTGACTTGACTTGACTTCTGACTTGACCTGACTTGACTTGACTTGACTTGACTTGACCTCTGACTTGACCTCTGACCTGACTTGACCTGACTTGACTTGACCTGACCTGACTGACCTCTGACTTGACTTGACTTGACCTCTGACCTGACTTGACTTGACTGACCTGACCTGACCTGACTTGACCTGACTTGACTTGACCTGACCTGACCTGACCTGACCTGACTGACTTGACTTGACCTGACTTGACTTGGACTTGACTTGACCTGACTGACTTGACCTGACCTGACTTGACCTCTGACTTGACCTGACTTGACTTGACCTGACTTCTGACTTGACCTCTGACTTGACTTGACTTGACTTGACCTGACCTGACCTCTGACCTCTGACTTGACCTCTGACTTGACCTCTGACCTGACTGACTTGACTTGACCTGACCTGACTTGGACTTGGACTTGACTTGACTTGACCTGACCTGACCTGACCTGACCTGACTTGACTTGACCTCTGACCTGACTTGACTTGACCTGACCTGACCTGACTTGACCTGACTGACTTGACTTGACCTGGACTTGACCTGACCTGACCTGACCTGACTTGACCTCTGACCTCTGACTTGACCTGACCTGACTGACTTGACTTGACTTGACTGACCTCTGACTTGACTGACTTGACTTGACTGACCTCTGACTTGACCTGACTTGACCTGACCTGACTTCTGACCTCTGACCTGACTTGACTTCTGACCTGACCTGACTTGACTTGACCTGACCTGACTTGACTTGGACCTCTGACCTGACCTGACCTGACTTGACCTGACTTGGACTTGACCTCTGACTTGACTTGACTTGACTTGACCTGACTTGGACTTGACTTGACCTGACCTGACTTGACCTGACCTGACTTGACTTGACCTGACTTGACTTCTGACTTGACCTCTGACTTGACTTGACTTGGACTTGACCTGACCTGACTTGACTTGACCTGACCTCTGACTTGACTTGACCTCTGACTTGACTGACCTGACTTGACTTGACTTGACTTGACTTGACTTGGACTTGACTTGGACTTGACTTGACTTGACTTGACTTGACCTGACCTGACTTGACTTGACCTCTGACTTGACTTGACCTCTGACTTCTGACTTGACTTGGACTTGACTTCTGACTTGACTTGACTTGACTTGGACTTGACTTGACTTGGACTTGACCTGACTTGACCTGACCTGACCTGACTTGACCTCTGACCTGACTTGACTTGACCTGACTTGACTTGACCTGACCTCTGACTTGACCTGACCTCTGACCTCTGACTTGACCTCTGACCTGACCTGACTTGACCTGACCTGACCTGACTTGGACTGACCTGACTTGACCTCTGACCTGACTTGACTGACTTGGACTTGACTTGACTTGACCTGACTTGACTGACTGACTTGGACTTGACCTGACTTGACTTCTGACCTCTGACTTGACCTGACCTGACCTGACCTGACCTGACCTCTGACTTGACCTCTGACCTGACTTGACTTGACCTGACTGACTGACCTCTGACCTGACTGACTTGACTTGACCTCTGACTTGACTTGACTGACTTGACCTGACTTGACCCTGACTTGACTCTGACCTGACTTGGACTTGACTTGACCTGACTCTGACCTGACCTGACTTGACCTGACTGACTGACTTCTGACTTGACCTGACCTGACCTGACCTGACTTGACTTGACCTGACTTGACTTGACTTGACCTGACTTGACTTGACTTGACCTCTGACCTCTGACCTCTGACCTGACTTGACTCTGACTTGACTTGACTTGACCTGACTTGACTTGGACTTGACCTGACCTGACTTGACTTGACCTGACTTGACTTGACTTGACCTGACCTGACTTGACTTGACCTGACCTGACTTGACCTGACCTCTGACTTGACCTGACTTGACCTGACCTCTGACTTGGACTTGACCTGACTTGACCTGACCTCTGACCTCTGACCTGACTTGACTTGACTTGACTTGACTTGGACCTGACTTGACCTGACTTGACCTGACCTGACTTGACTTCTGACTTGACCTGACTTCTGACCTGACTTGACTTGGACCTGACCTGACCTCTGACCTGACTTGGACTTGACTTGACTTCTGACCTGACTTGGACTTGGACTTGACCTGACCTGACTTGACTTGACCTGACTTGACCTCTGACTTGACCTCTGACTTGACCTGACTTGACCTCTGACCTCTGACCTGACCTGACCTGACTTGACCTGACTTGACCTCTGACCTGACCTCTGACTTCTGACCTGACCTGACCTCTGACCTGACTTGACTTGACCTGACTTGACTTGACCTGACTTCTGACTTCTGACTTGACTTGACTTGACCTGACTTGACCTCTGACTTCTGACTTGACCTGACTTGACCTGACTCTGACCTGACCTCTGACCTGACTTGACTTGACTTGACCTGACTTGACCTCTGACTTGACTTGACTTGACCTGACCTGACCTGACCTGACTGACTTGGACTTGACCCTGACCTGACTTCTGACTTGACCTCTGACCTGACTTGACTTGACCTCTGACCTGACCTCTGACCTGACCTCTGACTTGACCTGACTTGACCTGACCTGACCTGACTTGACCTGACTTCTGACCTGACTTGACTTGACTTGACTGACCTCTGACTTCTGACCTGACCTGACCTGACTGACTTGACTTGACCTGACTGACTTGACTTGACCTCTGACTTGACCTGACCTGACCTGACCTCTGACCTGACTTGACCTGACCTCTGACTTCTGACCTCTGACCTCTGACCTGACCTCTGACTTGGACTTGACTTGACCTGACTTGACCTGACTTGACCTCTGACTTGACCTGACTTGACCTGACTTGACCTGACTTCTGACTTGACCTCTGACCTGACTTGACCTGACTTGACCTCTGACTTGACCTGACTTCTGACCTCTGACTTGACTTGACCTCTGACTTGACTTGACTTGACCTCTGACCTCTGACCTGACCTCTGACTTGACTTGACCTGACCTGACTTGACTTGACCTGACTTGACCTCTGACTTGACTTGGACTTGACCTGACCTCTGACTTGACTGACTTGACCTGACTTGGACTTGACCTGACCTCTGACCTGACCTGACTTGACCTCTGACCTCTGACCTGACTTCTGACTTGACCTGACTTGACTTGACCTGACTTGACTTGACCTGACCTCTGACTTGGACTTGACCTGACTTGACTTGACCTGACCTGACCTGACCTGACCTGACCTGACTTGACCTGACTTGACTTGACCTGACTTGACCTGACTGACTTGACCTGACTTGACTTGACCTGACCTCTGACTTGGACTTGACCTGACTTCTGACCTGACCTGACTTGACCTGACTTGACTTGACTTGACTTGACCTGACCTCTGACTTGACTTCTGACTTGGACTTCTGACTTGACCTGACTTGACCTCTGACTTGACTTGACTTGACTTGGACTTGACTTCTGACTTGACTGACTTGACCTGACTTGACTTGACTTGACCTCTGACCTGACTTGACTTGACTTGACCTGACTTGACCTCTGACTTGACTTGACTTCTGACCTGACCTGACTTGACCTGACTTGACCTGACCTCTGACTTGACTTGGACTTGACTTGACTTGGACTTGACCTCTGACTTGACTTGACTTCTGACTTGGACTTGACTGACCTGACCTGACTTGGACTTCTGACTTGACTTGACTTGGACTTGGACTTGACTTGACCTGACTTGACCTGACTTGACTGACTTGACTTGGACTTGACTGACTTGACTTGACCTGACTTGGACTTGACTTGACTTGACCTGACTTGACCTGACTTGACTGACCTGACTTGACCTGACTTGACTTGACCTCTGACTTGACTTGACTTGACTTGACCTGACTTGACCTGACTTGACCTGACTTCTGACTTGACTTGGACTTGACCTCTGACTTCTGACTTGACCTCTGACTTGACCTGACCTCTGACTTGACCTGACTTGACCTCTGACCTCTGACCTCTGACTTGACCTCTGACTTGACTTGACCTGACCTGACTTGACTTGACCTCTGACCTGACTTGACCTCTGACTTGACTTGACTTGACTTGACCTGACCTGACTTGACTTGACCTGACTTGACTTGACCTCTGACTTGACCTGACTTGACCTGACCTCTGACTTGACTTGGACTTGACCTGACTTGGACTTGACTTGGACTTGACCTGACTTGACCTCTGACCTCTGACCTGACTTGGACTTGACCTGACTTCTGACTTGACCTGACTTCTGACCTGACTTGACCTGACCTGACCTCTGACTTGACTTGGACCTCTGACTTGACCTGACTTCTGACTTGACTTGACCTGACTTGACCTGACCTGACCTCTGACTTGACTTGACTTGACTTGACTTGACTGACCTCTGACTTGACTTGGACTTGACTTGACTGACTTGACTTGACTTGACTTGACCTCTGACTTGACTTGACTTGACCTGACTTGACTTGGACTTGGACTTGACTTGACTGACCTCTGACCTGACTTGGACTTGACTTGGACTTGACTTGACCTGACTTGACCTGACTTGACCTGACTTGACTGACTTGACCTGACTTGACTTGACTTGACCTCTGACCTGACTTCTGACTTGACCTCTGACCTGACCTGACTTGACCTCTGACTTGACTTGACCTGACCTCTGACCTGACTGACCTGACTTGACTTGACCTGACCTGACCTGACCTGACCTGACTTGACCTGACCTGACTTGGACTTGACTTGACCTGACTTGACCTCTGACCTGACCTGACCTGACTTGACCTCTGACCTGACTTGACCTGACTTGACTTGACCTGACTTGACTTGACTGACCTGACCTCTGACTTGACCTGACTTGGACTTGACCTGACTTGACCTGACCTGACCTCTGACCTCTGACTTGACCTGACCTCTGACCTGACTTGACCTCTGACCTCTGACCTGACTTGACCTCTGACCTCTGACTTGGACTTGACTTCTGACCTGACTTGACCTGACTGACCTGACCTCTGACTTGACTTGACCTGACTTGACCTGACTTGACTTGACCTGACTTGACTTGGACTTGACTTGACTTGACCTGACTTGACTTGGACTTCTGACTTGACCTCTGACCTCTGACTTGACTTGACTTGACTTGACCTGACTTGACTTGACTTGGACTTCTGACCTGACTTGGACTTGACTTGACCTCTGACTTGACTTGACTTGACTTGACTTCTGACTTGACTTGACTTGACTTGGACTTGACCTGACTTGACTGACCTGACTTGACCTCTGACTTGGACTTGACTTGACCTGACCTCTGACCTCTGACTTGACCTGACCTGACCTGACCTGACTTGACTTGACCTCTGACCTCTGACTTGACCTGACTTGACTTGACTTGACTTGACCTCTGACCTGACCTGACTTCTGACCTGACTTGGACCTGACTTGACTTGACTTGACTTGACTTGACTTGGACTTGACTTGACTTGGACCTGACCTGACTTGACCTGACTTGACCTGACTTGACCTCTGACTTGGACTTGGACTTGGACTTGACTTGGACTTGACCTGACTTGACCTGACTTGACCTGACTTGGACTTGACTTGACCTGACCTGACTTGACCTGACCTGACCTGACTTGGACTTGACCTGACCTGACCTGACTTGACCTCTGACTTCTGACCTCTGACTTGACTTGACCTGACCTGACTTGGACTTGACTTGACCTGACTTGGACTTGGACTTGACTTCTGACCTGACCTGACTTGACTTCTGACTTGGACTTGGACTTGACTTGACTTGACTTGACTTCTGGACTTCTGACTTGACCTCTGACTTGACTTGGACTTGGACTTGACTTGGACTTGACTTGACTTGGACTTGACCTGACTTGACCTGACCTGACTTGACTGACCTGACTTGACTTGACTTGACCTGACTTGACCTCTGACTTGACCTGACCTGACTTGACCTGACTTGACTTGACTTGACTTGACCTGACTTGACTTGACCTGACCTCTGACTTGGACTTGACTTGACCTGACTTGACTTGACCTGACTTGACTTGACCTGACCTGACTTGACCTTCTGACCTGACTTGACTTGGACTTGACTTGACCTGACTTGACCTGACTTGACCTCTGACTTGGACCTGACCTGACTTGACTTGACCTGACCTGACTTGACTTGACCTGACTTGACTTGACTGACCTGACCTGACTTGACCTGACCTGACTTGACTTGACTTGACCTCTGACTTGACCTGACCTGACCCTGACCTCTGACTTGACTTGACTGACTTGACCTGACCTGACCTCTGACTTCTGACCTCTGACTTGACTTGACCTGACTTGACTTGACCTGACCTCTGACCTGACCTGACTTGACTTGACTGACCTCTGACTTGACTTGACCTGACCTGACCTGACTTGACTTGACCTGACTTGGACTTGACCTCTGACCTCTGACTTGACCTGACTTGACCTGACTTGGACTTGGACTTGGACTTGACTTGACCTCTGACCTGACTTGACTTGGACTCTGACCTGACTTGACTTGACTTGACCTGACTTGACTTGACTTGACCTGACTTCTGACCTGACTTGGACTTGACTTGGACTTGACCTCTGACCTGACTTCTGACCTCTGACTTGACCTGACTTGACCCTGACCTGACTTGACTTGACCTCTGACTTGACCTCTGACCTGACTTGACTTGACTTGGACTTGACTTGACTTGACTTGACTTGACCTGACTTGACTTGACTTGACTTGACCTGACCTGACCTGACTTGACTTGACCTCTGACCTGACTTCTGACCTCTGACCTGACTTCTGACCTGACTTGACTTGACCTGACTTGACTTGGACTTGACTTCTGACTTGACTGACCTGACCTGACTTGACCTGACTTGACTTGACCTGACCTCTGACTTGACCTCTGACCTGACTTGGACCTGACCTCTGACTTGACCTGACTTGACTTGGACTTGGACTTGACCTGACTTGGACTTGACTTGACCTGACTTGACCTGACTTCTGACTTGACCTGACTTGACTGACTTCTGACCTGACTTGGACTCTGACCTGACCTGACTTGACCTGACCTCTGACTTGACCTGACTCTGACCTGACTTGACCTGACTTGACTTGACCTCTGACTTGACCTGACCTCTGACCTGACCTCTGACCTGACCTGACTTGACTTGACTTGACTTGACTTGACTTGACCTCTGACTTGGACTTGACCTGACTTGGACTTGACCTCTGACTTCTGACCTGACTTGACTTGACCTCTGACTTGACTTGACCCTGACTTGACTTGACTTGACTTGACTTGACTTGACTTGACTTGACCTGACTTGACTTGGACTTGACTTGACTTGACCTCTGACTTGACTGACTTGGACTTGACTTGACCTGACTTGACTTGACTTGACCTCTGACTTGACCTGACTTGACCTGACTTGACCTGACTTGACTTGACTTGACCTGACTTGACCTCTGACTTGACTGACTTGACCTGACTTGACCTGACCTGACTTGACTTGGACTTGACCTGACTTGACTTGACTTGACTTGACCTGACTTGACTTGACTTGGACTTGACTGACCTGACTTGACCTCTGACCTGACTTGACCTCTGACCTCTGACTTGGACTTGACTTGACCTGACTTGACCTGACTTGACTTGACTTGACCTCTGACTTGACCTCTGACTTGACCTGACTTGACTTGGACTTGACCTGACTTGACTTGACCTCTGACTTGACCTGACCTGACTTGACCTGACTTGACTTGACCTCTGACCTGACTTGACTTGACTTGACTTCTGACTTGACCTGACTTGACCTGACCTGACTTGACTGACCTGACTTGACTTGACCTGACCTGACTTGACCTCTGACTTGACTTGACTTGACCTGACTTGACTTGACTTGACCTCTGACTTGGACTTGACTTGACCTGACTTGACTTGACCTGACCTGACTTGACTTGACTTGGACTTGACTTGGACTTGACCTGACTTGACTTGACTGACTTGACTTGACTTGACTGACTTGACTTGACTTGACTTGGACTTGACTTGACTTGACTTGACTTGACCTCTGACTTGACCTGACTTGACCTCTGACCTGACTTGACTTGACCTGACTTGACTTGACTTGACTTGACTTGACTTGACTTGACTTGACTTGACTTGGACTTGACCTGACTTGACCTGACCTCTGACCTGACTTGACTTGACTGACCTGACCTGACTTGACTTGACCTGACCTCTGACTTCTGACTTGGACCTGACTTGGACTTGACTTGGACTTGACCTGACTTGACTTGACTGACCTGACTTGACTTGACTTGGACTTGACTGACCTGACCTCTGACCTGACCTCTGACCTCTGACCTGACCTGACTTGACTTGACCTGACTTGACCTGACCTGACTTGACTTGACCTGACCTGACTTGACCTGACCTGACTTCTGACTTGACCTGACTTGACTTGACTTGACCTGACTTGACCTGACTTGACTTGACTTGACCTGACCTGACCTCTGACTTGACCTGACCTGACTTGACTTGACTTGACCTGACCTGACTTGACTGACTTGGACTTGACCTCTGACTTGACTTGGACTTGACTTGACCTGACTTGACTTGACTTGGACTTGACTTGGACTTGGACTTGACCTGACTTGACTTGACTTGACTTGACTTGGACTTGACTTGACTTGACTTGACTTGACTTGGACTTGACTTGACTTGACTTGACTTGGACTTGACTTGACTTGACTTGACTTGACCTGACTTGACTTGACCCTGACTTGACTTGACCTCTGACTTCTGACCTGACTTGACCTGACTTGACTTGACTGACTTGACCTCTGACCTCTGACTTGACTTGACTGACTTGACCTGACTTGACTTGACCTGACCTGACCTCTGACCTCTGACTTGACTTGACCTGACTTGACCTGACCTCTGACTTGGACTTGGACTTGACTTGACCTGACTTGACCTCTGACTTGACCTGACCTGACCTGACTTGGACTTGACCTGACTTGACTTGACCTCTGACTTGACTTGACTTGACCTGACTTGACCTCTGACCTCTGACTTGACTTGACCTGACCTGACCTGACTTGACTGACTTGACTTGACTTGACCTGACTTGGACTGACTTGACTTGACTTGACCTGACTTGACCTGACCTGACTTGACCTGACCTCTGACCTGACTTGACCTGACTTGACCTGACCTCTGACTTCTGACTTGACTTGACCTCTGACTTGGACTTGACTTGGACTTGACCTCTGACTTGACTTCTGACCTGACTTGACCTGACTTGACTTGACCTGACTTGACTTCTGACTTGACCTGACTTGACCTGACTTGGACTTGACTTGGACTTGACCTGACCTCTGACTTGACTTGACTGACTTGACTTGACCCTGACTTGACTTGACTTGACTTGGACTTGACTTGACCTCTGACTTGACCTGACTGACTTGACCTGACTTGACTTCTGACCTGACTTGACCTGACTTGACTTGACCTCTGACTTCTGACTTGGACTTGACTTGACCTCTGACCCTGACTTGACTTGACTGACCTGACTTGGACTTGACTTGACTTGACTTGGACTTGACCTCTGACTTGACTTGACCTGACTTGACCTGACCTCTGACCTGACTTGACCTCTGACTTGACTGACCTCTGACTTGACCTGACCTGACTTGACTTGACCTGACTTGACTTGACCTGACCTGACCTGACTTGACTTGACCTGACCTGACCTCTGACTTGACCTGACTTGACTTGGACTTGGACTTGACCTCTGACCTCTGACCTGACCTCTGACCTGACTTGACTTGACCTGACTTGACCCTGACCTCTGACCTCTGACTTGGACTTGACTTGACTGACCTGACCTGACTTGACCTCTGACTTGACTTGACCTGACCTCTGGACTTCTGACCTGACTGACCTGACTTGACCCTGACCTGACTTGACCTCTGACCTGACCTCTGACTTGACCTCTGACTTGACTTGGACTTGGACTTGACCTGACTTCTGACTTGACTTGACCTGACCTGACCTGACTTGACCTGACTTCTGACTTGACCTGACTTGACTTGACCTGACTTGACCTGACTTGACTTGACCTGACTTGACTTGACTTGACCTGACCTGACTTGACCTGACTTGACTTGACTTGACTTGACCTGACTTGACTTGACTTGACTGACTGACCTGACTTGGACTTGACTTGACTTGACTTGACCTGACTTGACCTGACTTGACTTGACTGACCTCTGACTTGACTTGACCTGACTTGACTTGACCTGACCTGACCTGACTTGACTTGACTTGACCTGACTTGACCTGACCTGACCTGACTTGACTTGACCCTGACTTGACTTGACTTGACTTGACCTGACCTGACTTGACTGACCTGACCTGACCTCTGACCTCTGACTTGACCTGACTTGACCTGACCTCTGACTTGACCTGACCTCTGACCTCTGACTTGACCTGACCTGACCTGACCTCTGACCTGACTTGACCTGACTTGACCTGACTTGACCTGACTTGACCTCTGACTTGACTTGACCTGACTTGACTTGACTTGACCTCTGACTTGACCTGACCTGACTCTGACCTGACCTGACTTGACCTGACTTGGACTTGACTTGACTTGACCTGACTTGACTTGACTTGACTGACCTGACTTGACCTGACTTGACCTCTGACTTGACTTGACCTGACTTGACTTGACCTGACTTGACTTGACCTGACTTGGACTTGACTTGACTTGACCTGACTTGACTTGACCTGACTTGACTTGACTTGACTTGACTTGACCTGACTTGACTTGACCTCTGACTTGACTTGACTTGGACTTGACTTGACTTCTGACCTCTGACTTGACCTGACTGACTTGACTTGACCTGACCTGACTTGACTTGACCTGACTTGACCTGACTTGACTTGACCCTGACTTGACTTGACCTGACTTGACTTGACCTGACCTCTGACCTGACCTGACTTGACCTGACTTGACTTGACTTGACTTGGACTTGACTTGACTTGACTTGACCTGACCTGACTTGACCTGACTTGACCTCTGACTTGACTTGACCTGACCTGACTTGACCTGACTTGACTTGGACTTGACCTGACCTGACTTGACTTGACCTGACCTGACCTGACCTGACTTGACTTGACCTGACTTGACCTGACTTGACTTGACCTGACCTGACTTGACCTGACCTCTGACCTCTGACCTCTGACTTGACTTGACCTCTGACCTCTGACTTGACTTGACTTGGACTTGACTTGACCTGACTTCTGACCTGACTTGACTTGACCTGACCTGACTTGACTTGACCTCTGACTTGACCTGACCTCTGACCTGACTTGACCTGACCTGACTTGACCTGACCTGACTTGACCTGACTTGGACTTGACCTGACCTGACTTGACTTGACTTGACTTGACCTGACTTCTGACTTGACTTGACTGACCTGACTTGACTTGACTTGGACTTGACTTGGACTTGACCTGACTGACTTGACCTGACCTCTGACCTGACTTGACTTGACTTGACTTGACTTGACCTGACTTCTGACTTGACTTGACTTGACCTGACTTGGACTTGACTTGACTTGGACTTGACCCTGACTTGACTTGACTTGACCCTGACTTGACTTGACCTGACTGACCTCTGACCTGACCTGACCTCTGACTTGACTTGACTTGACCTCTGACTTGACTTGACCTCTGACCTGACCTCTGACTTGACTTGACCTGACCTGACCTCTGACCTCTGACCTGACCTGACTTGACTTCTGACCTCTGACTTGACTTGGACTTGACTTGACCTGACCTGACCTGACTTCTGACCTGACCTGACCTGACCTGACTTGACCTGACTTGACTTGACCTGACTTGACTTGACCTGACCTGACTTGACTTGGACTTGGACTTGACTTGACTTGACTTGACCTCTGACTTGACCTGACTTGACTTGACCTCTGACTTGACTTGACTTGACTTGACCTGACTTGGACCTCTGACTTGGACTTGACTTGACCTGACTTGACCTGACCTCTGACCTCTGACCTCTGACTTGACTTGACCTCTGACTTGACCTGACTTGACTTGACTTGACTTGACCTCTGACCTCTGACTTCTGACTTGACTTGACTTGACTTGACTTGGACTTGGACTTGACTTGACCTCTGACCTGACTTGGACTTGACTTGACTTGGACTTGGACTTGACTTGGACTTGACTTCTGACCTGACTTGGACCTGACTTGACTTGACCTGACTTGACTTGACTTGACTTGACTTGACCTGACTTGACTTGACTTGACTTGACCTCTGACTTGACTTGACTTGACCTGACCTCTGACTTGACCTGACTTGACTTGACTTGACTTGACCTGACCTGACTTGACCTGACTTGACTTGACTTGGACTTCTGACTTGACTTGGACTTGACTTGACCTGACCTGACCTGACCTCTGACCTCTGACTTGACCTGACTTGACCTCTGACTTCTGACCTGACTTGACTTGACCTCTGACCTGACCTGACTTGACTTGACTTGACCTGACTTGACTTGACCTGACTTGACCTGACCTCTGACTTGGACTGACTTGACCTGACTTGACTTGACTTGACCTGACTTGACCTGACCTGACCTGACTTGACCTGACCTGACTTGACCTCTGACTTGACTTGACTTGACCTGACTTCTGACTTGACCTGACTTGACTTCTGACTTGACTTGACTTGACTTGACTTGACTTGACTTGACTTGACCTGACTTGACTTGACTTCTGACTTGACCTGACCTGACTTGACTTGACTTGACCTGACCTGACTTGACCTGACTTGACTTGACTTGACTTGACTTGACTTGACCTCTGACTTGACCTGACCTCTGACTTGACTTGACTTGACCTGACTTGACTTGACCTGACCTCTGACTTGACTTCTGACCTGACTTGACTTGACTTGACTTGACTTGACTTGACTTGACTTGACTTCTGACTTGACTTGACTTGACTTGACCTGACTTGACCTGACTTGACTTGACCTGACCTGACCTGACTTGACCTCTGACTTGACTTCTGACTTGGACTGACCTCTGACTTGACTTGACTTGACTTGACTTCTGACTTGACTGACTGACTTGACTTGACTGACCTGACTTGACCTGACTTGACTTGACCTCTGACTTGACTTGACTGACTTGACCTCTGACTTGACCTGACTTGACCTGACTTGACCTGACCTGACCTGACCTCTGACTTGGACTTGACTTGACCTGACTTGGACTTGACCTGACTTGACTTGACCTGACTTGGACTGACCTGACCTGACCTCTGACTTGACTTGACCTCTGACCTGACCTGACTTGACTTGACCTGACCTGACTTGGACCTGACTTGACTTGACCTGACTTGACTTGGACTGACTTCTGACTTGACTTGACCTGACTTGACTTGACTTGACTTGACTTCTGACTTGACTTGACTTGACCTGACTTGACTTGACTTGACTTGACTTGACCTCTGACCTGACTTGACTTGACTTGACTTGGACTTGACTTGACCTGACTTGACTTGACTGACCTGACTTGACTTGACCTGACTTGGACTTGACTTGACTTGACTTGACTTGACTTGACTGACTTGACTTGACTTGACTTCTGACTTGACTTGACTTGACTTGACTTGACCTGACTTGACTTGACTTGACTTGACTTGACTTGACTTGACTTGACCCTGACTTGACTGACTTGACCTGACTTGACCTGACCTGACTTGACCTGACTTGACTGACTTGACCTGACCTGACTTGACTTGACTGACTTGACTTGACCTCTGACTTGACTGACCTGACCTGACTTGACTTCTGACCTGACCTGACTTGACCTGACCTGACTTGACCTGACTTGACCTGACTTGACTTGACTTGACTTGACCTGACTGACCTGACTTGACCTGACCTGACCTGACCTCTGACCTGACTTGACCTGACCTGACCTCTGACTTGACTTGACTTGACTTGACCTGACTGACTTGACCTGACTTGACTTGACCTGACCTGACCTCTGACCTGACTTGACTTGACCTGACTTGACCTGACTTGGACTTGACCTGACTTGACTTGACTTGACTTGACCTGACCTGACTGACTTGACTTGACCTGACCTCTGACCTGACTTGACTTGACCTGACCTGACTTGACTTGACTTCTGACTTGACCTGACCTGACCTGACCTCTGACTTGACTTGACTTGACTTGACCTCTGACTTGACTTGACTTGACTTGACCTGACTTGGACTTGGACTTGACCTGACTTGACTGACTTGACTTGACTTGACTTGACTTGACCTGACTTGACTTGACTTGACTTGACTTGACTTGACTTGACCTGACCTGACTTGACCCTGACTTGACCTGACCTCTGACTTGACTTGACTTGACCTGACTTGACCTGACCTGACCCTGACTTGGACTTGACCTGACTTGACTTGACCTGACCTGACTTGACTTGACTTGACTTGACTTGACTCTGACCTGACCTCTGACTTGACTTGACCTGACCTGACCTGACCTGACTTGACTGACTTGACCTGACTTGACCTGACCTGACTTGACCTGACCTCTGACCTGACTTGACTTGACCTGACTTGACTTGACTTGACTTGACCTGACTTGACTTGGACTTGACTTGACCTGACTTGACCTGACTTGACTTGACTTGACCTCTGACTTGACTTGACTTGACCTGACCTGACCTGACTTGACCTGACTTGACCTGACCTCTGACCTGACTTGACCTCTGACTTGACTTGACTTGGACTTGACCTGACCTGACCTGACCTCTGACTTGACTTGACTTGACTTGACTTGACCTGACTTGACCTGACCTCTGACTTGACTTGGACTTGACCTGACTTGACTTGGACTTGACTTGACCTCTGACTTGACCTCTGACTTGACTTGACTTGACTTGACCTGACTTGACTTGACCTGACTGACCCTGACTTGACTTGACTTGACTTGACTTGGACTTGGACTTGACTTGACCTGACTTGACCTGACTTGACTTGACTTGACTTGACCTGACTTGACTTGGACTTGACCTGACCTGACTTGACTTGACCTGACCTCTGACTTGACTTGACCTGACTTGACTTGACTTGACCTGACTTGACCTGACCTGACTTGACCTGACCTGACTTGACTTGACTTCTGACTTGACCTGACTTGACCTGACTTGACTTGACCTGACCTGACCTGACTTGACCTGACCTGACCTCTGACTTGACTTGACCTGACCTGACTTGACCTGACCTGACTTGACCTCTGACCTGACCTGACCTGACTTGACCTCTGACCTCTGACTTGACCTGACCTGACTTGACCTGACTTGACTTGACTTGACCTCTGACCTCTGACTTGGACTTGACTTGACTTGACCTGACTGACCTGACTTGACCTGACTTGACCTGACCTGACTTGACCTGACCTGACCTGACCTCTGACTTGACTTGACTTGACCTGACTTGGACTGACTTGACTTGACTTGACCTGACTTGACTTGACTTGACCTGACTTGACTTGACCTCTGACCTCTGACTTGGACTTGACTTGACCTGACCTGACTTGACTTCTGACTTGACTTGACCTGACTTGGACTTGGACTTGACTTGACTTGACTTGACCTCTGACTTGGACTTGACTTGACCTGACTTGACTGACTTGGACTTGACTTGACTTGACTTGACCTGACCTCTGACTTGACCTGACCTCTGACCTCTGACTTGACTTGACTTGACTTGACTTGACTTGACTTGACCTGACCTGACTTGGACTTGACTTGGACTTGACTTGACCTGACTGACTTGACCTGACTTGACTTGACTTGACTTGACTTGACCTGACTTGACTTGACCTGACTTGACTGACTTGACCTGACCTGACTTGACCTGACTTGACTTGACCTGACTTGACTTGGACCTCTGACTTGACTTGACCTCTGACTTGACCTCTGACTTGACTTGACCTCTGACTTGACTTGACTTGACCTCTGACCTGACCTCTGACTTGACCTGACCTGACTTGACCTGACTTCTGACTTGACCTGACCTGACCTGACCTGACTTGACCTGACCTCTGACCTGACTTGACTTGACTTGACTTGACCTGACCTCTGACTTGGACTTGACTTGACTTGACCTGACCTGACTTGACCTGACTTGACCTGACTTGACCTGACTGACCTGACTTGACCTGACCTGACTTGACCTGACTTGACTTGACTTCTGACCTCTGACCTGACTTGGACTTGACTTGACCTGACCTGACTTGACTTGACTTGACTTGACCTGACTTGGACTTGACCTGACTTGACTTGGACTTGACCTCTGACTTGACCTGACTTGACTTGACCTGACTTGACCTGACTTCTGACCTCTGACTTGACTTGACTTGGACTTGACTTGACTTGACTTGACTGACCTGACTTGACTGACTTGACTTGACTTGACCTGACTTGACCTGACTTGACTTGGACTTGACCTGACTTGACTTGACCTGACTTGACCTGACCTCTGACTTGACTTGACTTGACTTGACTGACTTGACTTGACTTGGACTTGACCTGACTTGACTTGACTTGGACTTGACCTGACTTGACTTGACCTGACCTCTGACCTGACCTCTGACCTCTGACCTGACTTGACTTGACTTGACCTGACTTGACTTGACCTCTGACTTGACCTGACTTGGACTTGGACTTCTGACCTGACTTGACCTGACTTGACCTGACCTGACTTCTGACTTGACCTGACCTGACCTGACCTCTGACCTGACCTGACTTGACTTGACCTGACTTGACTTGACTTGACCTCTGACTTGACTTGACCTGACTTGACCTCTGACTTGACTTGACTTCTGACCTGACTTGACCTGACCTCTGACCTGACTTGACCTCTGACCTGACCTCTGACTTGACTTGACCTGACTTGGACCTGACTTGACTTCTGACCTGACTTGGACTTCTGACCTCTGACTTGACCTGACTTGACCTGACCTGACCTCTGACTTGACCTGACCTCTGACTTGACTTGACTTGACCTCTGACCTGACTTGACTTGACCTGACTTCTGACTTGACTTGACTTGACTTGACCTCTGACTTGGACTTTAATTTTAATTTTAATTTTAATTTTAATTTTAATTTTAATTTTAATTTTAATTTTTAATTTTAATTTTTAATTTTAATTTTAATTTTAATTTTAATTTTAATTTTAATTTTAATTTTAATTTTAATTTTAATTTTAATTTTAATTTTAATTTTAATTTTAATTTTAATTTTAATTTTAATTTTAATTTTAATTTTAATTTTTAATTTCCTAATTTTTAATTTTAACTCCTAATTTTAACCCTAACCCTAACCCTAACCCTAACCCTAACCCTAACCCTAACCCTAACCCTAACCCTAACCCTAACCCTAACCCTAACCCTAACCCTAACCCTAACCCTAACCCGCCCATCAAGCAGGCAGTACTAAGCGGTCACCAGTAACCATGTCAGCAGCAACCTGTTGGAGGTAGCCAGTAACCTTCTAAGGAGTAACCGCTAACTGGCAACCTGTTCAGTATTAACTGGTGACCTGGAAACTGATAACCTGGAAACCAGTAACAGGCAAACTTGTAACTGGCAACCTGGTATCCAGAAACTGGCAAAGTGGTCACTGGTAACCTGCTAACCAGGAACTGGTAAACTGGTAACTGGTAGCCAGTTAACCAGTAACTGGCACACTGGTAACCAATACCCTGGTAACTGGTAACTAGCAACCTGGTAACCAGTGACCTGGTAACCAGTGACCTGGTAACCAGTAACCGGTAACCTGGTAACCGGTAACCTGGTAACCAGTCACCTGGTAACAGATAACCGGTAACCTGTTAACCGGTAACCTGGTAACCGGTAACCGGTACCCTGGTAACCAGTCACCTATTAATAGTTAACCAGCAACCTGTTGACCGGTAACCGGTAACCTGTTTCCCGGTCACTGGTAAACTGGTAATTGCTGGCTGGTAAATGGTAACCTGGTCACCAGCAGGCTGGTAAGTAGTAACCGCTAACCCGGTAATCAGTAACCGGTAAATCGTCACCTGGTAAATAGTGACCAGAAAGCAATGACCAGGAACAAGTAGCTGCCAACTACTACATGGCAATCAGTACCCTGGAGACAGGTAACCCATCAATGGCAATTCTTCATTAGGTGCAGGTGACCAGGTCATAGGTGAACAGGCAACCATCAAGCAGTGCCCAGGACTGAGATACCAAGAGCAGTTGACGTGTAACAGGCCTACGTGCCCTCCCTCCCCCCCTCCCCCCCTAACCCTAACCGTCCCTCCCTCCCTCCCTCCATCCCTCCCTCCCTCCCTCCCTCCCTCCCTCCATCCCTCGCCCCCACACTGACTTCCTCTCTGCCTTCCTCTCTCTACCCTCCCCTTAATGCCTGGCCTCTAAAACAGCCATCTAACCTGGAGAGGGATTCAAAGCATTAGCAGGAAACAGGCAGCAATGCAAAGCAATCCAAAGCAAGCAACAGGAGCACACAGGACCCCTGGGTCGTCAAGAAGAAATTTCTTAGCACACACACACACACACAAGGAAAGCAAAGCACAGCAAGGCCAAAGCAACAGACAGCACCGACAGCATCCACGTGCCCTTCTGCAAAAACAGCAAGGTGCGAAGGCCTCCCCAACCACAGACAGCAGCACACAGCAAATGCAGCAAGGCCCTGCAAAGATCACAGCAGAAGCACCGGACAGGCACTCCAGGGAAGGCAACACTGCAAACTGAGGAAAGCCCTGAATGGCATGAAACGGGCGACCGAGACCAGTCAACCGATCACTGCCTGGCACGGAATGCAGCAGCACGAAATGAGTGCAGTGACAGTACCAGAGAAGACGCCGCGCTTGCTCCTGACAGCCACAGCAGGGCAGTCAGCAGAGGTCTCATCGCTCCACACACACAGCATCCCAGTGAGGACACAGGATACGTCAGCGCAACCCAACACTTCTGCACAGTGCAATCGGAAGTCACACATGCACATACGCAGTGCACCATCCGCACACCACCAGCAGTTTCAGAGAAGCCCTCTCGCACCCACAAGGACGCATACAGGGGCGGAAAGACTACACGCACCATTCCACAGCATCTGACGCCAGCGCAGTCATTTCAAGCACATATAAGGAAGGGGGCTCTCCCCAAACGGAATCGTCACCATCAGGGACGAAATGAGCACGGCAGAAGCACCCCAGCCAACGTAATGAAACCGATGGGGAAACCTTGCACCGGAAATCGGGGAATGCCTTTAGCAAAGCCTGCCTCCTAGGAAAGACAGAGGAGACACCCTGCCAACAGCAGTGGTGGGTTGCATCCGCAGCACTTGCATGGGTCCCCAAATGCATGGACAGAGTCGGCAAAGAAGGAATGGCACAGAGACAGCCGTGGTCTGTTGCTCTGCACCCTTACCAGGATCTGTAGGTAGCCACAGTCTGCAGCCAAGTTTGGAGTAGAATCTGCAGCCAGATTCTGTGTCCGTATTGTGTGGCTAGGTTCTCCAGCAAGGTTCTCCAAGCAGACTCTGTCCACGTTAGAGTCTCAGGCTCCCTTGCCCTGTTCTATGTCCGTTCTGCACCCAGGCTCTGTGAGTAGGCTCTGTGCGCAGGCTCTGCATCCTGTCGCCATGTGACAGCCGTATTTATACCAGGTGATTCCATTCCTATCAATGTCTCTTCCGAAGGGTAGGGCGTTTCTTATCTCCATTCCAGGGAGGAAGGATTATGTAGCCTAACCAGAATTGTTTGTACTTAAAGTGATTAAGTGCACGCCTGGCACTTGGTGAAGGGGCTGTATTCCCTCCCTAACCTCGGGGGAAAATCCCTACTGGGAGAAGCGACGTTTGTCAGACATACAACCTTGGGTAAAACACGTTCCGCTTATGGGAGCAAACATCCTAACCACAGTATGCTATATACGTCAGTCCCCTTGAAGCATGTGCTGTGCAGATGCTTCCTGTGCGGAGCGACCATGCAAGGCAGCAAGGGTGGACCAACTGCACAGGAACAGAAAACACGTGGGTGTCAAGTTGACAAACGCACAGACAAATCCAGCATTTGTCAGCAAACGAAGCAAGGCCAAGAGGAAGGCAGGACCAGATCACACTCTCCCAGGTAGCCGGCACAAGCGGAGACAGGAGAATGCCACCCCCACTGCTTCCCGAACACAAGTCGCCCTGGGCTGGGAGCTTTCACAGGAAAGGAAACAGCAAAGTGTGTTCCTCTGTGCCAGACCCAGAAAGTGACCTGCTGGATGGGGCACCCATCAGCAGTCATGGACATGCCAGAAGCACAACAAGCAAGCAGGGACTCGGCAGTCTCCCGAGAAATGCTCAATGCCGCAGCTCCCTCTCCTGCAGAAAGGGAACACCAACCACATGTTCACTTTCAAACGCCTCAGCACACTGCAAGCTGCTAAGAGGGGACTGGGCACAGGGAGTCTCCAACAACACCTGAGGAGTCTTGCACAGAAATTCTCAAGGCTCTGCGAGCAGCAGAAGAAGCGAAGAACGGAGCAAAGGGGGGGGGGGGGTGCTTTGAAGAAATCTTTGGGGAATGACCATCGCTAGGGGAGCCCAACACAGAAAGCACAGAGGCTGAAGGAAACCCTCTGGCACAGCTCAGCCTCAGCCATAACCTGTGCAGGGCAGCGTGGAGGACTGTGGTCGATGGGCAACAAACCCATATCGCAGACACCATCAGCGCAAACCATCTTCCACAATGCGCAGTGAACTGTGCAGACATGACCGAAGTGAGAGCACTGCACAGGGCTCCACAGAAAACAATGCTGACATCTGCCTGGGCTTTGCTGGAGCAGCAGTCGTCATGTGCTCACTGCGGGAAAGCAGTCAAACCATCACAGGAAAACAGCACTGACAACTGTGAATGGTGACTCCAAACCCGCTCTGCAGCCCAGAGCCTATGGTCCACGGCAATAACAACAGCACCATGGGGCATGGACCAGCACACGATGGGCAGGAAAGGAGACAAGCCGGAACAGGAACGAGCAGAGGGGAATCCAACCGGACCCACCGCAGTTGCCAACGCTGTGGTGTACGGTGATGCTGTCCATCAGCAAAGATACCCGAGCGGAGAGAGAACAGATGCTGACATGAAATCTCAGCCAAAGGGAGAGGCTGAGGCAACGCATTGGAGCTGAAACAGGGACACCTCCCAGGACATGCCAGTAATCACGACACGGCTGCCTGCCCTAGAGAAGGCACGGTGGACACATGCACGTGCGTGGAATTGGAGAGCAAGGCAGCCCACCGCACCCACCAATTCTCAGGAAAGCCGTGGGGGTCACGTGACCCAGAGAAGTGGAGGCACGCGACAGAACGCAGCCGTTCTGGTGGTAGACCTGGGAACAGCTGCGCCATCTCCCACCTCTGATCAGGAGGCAAGGATCCAAGCAGCAGCAACACACTGTCACGCAGAGAGGACCATTCATGAGCCAAAATGCCAAGGGCCACACCCTTCCTGAGTTCTTCCTCTGGCCCCACAGCAGGAGGGAAGAACCCACCCTCAGACGAGCGGAAGCACCGAGCCCAAAGTACTCACCTCAGACACAGAGAAAGTAGCAGAAGCTCTTCTTGAGAATCTGGTCCAGGATCGATGGGGGATATGTGGGCAGCCTTCCAAGCACACAGTCACAAAAGGGAGGAGGGGGAAGGCATGCCCATCCCTCACAGAATGCACAGATGCATATGCGGCTGTCACGTGCCTGCCGACCGGAAATCCCATTGGGCCTCATGCCTGCGAGCACAGAGTTCTGGAAGTGGTGCTGATGAAGCTGGGAGCACTGGCAGGACCAAGCGCTCAACGGGCAGGAACGCAGCATGACATGCACTCATGCCATAAGCAGCACGCATGCACGCAGAACAGAAACGATGACAGTAAACGTGGAAGTCGGAGGGACACTGCCCATACTACGAGGGGTTCCTATGCAATGGGCCAGCACTGTACGTCATGGTAAGGGAACGAGCGTGGCACAGCTGAGCTAAAGCACTGCAATGTCTGGGGACGGAAATGAAAGCTGCATGTGGCAGCCAAGCAGTGGTAAACGGAGCCTACTGGCATGGGATAGGCAGCAACAGTGGGCGGCGACACAGTTCATCATGACAGGCCTCAACAGAGTATGGATGGACGCCACTAGAACACCCTGCAGGAAGCCCTAGAGTGGACCTGGCAGCTACCCGGCCTGTGGAAACACAGCTGTCACAGGCAGCACTTCCGATGCCATGGAAAAGGAAAATCTCCTGTGCGGAGACCGAGCACAAGCACAGGCAAAAGCACCAATGCATCAAGGCGCTCCAGGGAGAGTTTCCCAAAGACTGGAAGGATGGCACGCACAGAGACCAGCCCAGATCTGCACCCATCATGGCCAGCACACTCAGCATGTACGAAGCACTGTGCTGCACCCACTCAAGGAAATCACGGCGAATCAGCAGACAGTGCATAAAGGGGACATGTCCAATGGAATGGATCCATGGCACTACTCCGTCGAGACTGGCACCCCACAGAATGAATGGCACCGTGTGCGCCGCCATCATGCCCTTGGGAACTCTCAGTGGGAAGTGGTCTGTCTTTGAAGACATGGGATCACTCGTCAATGGCATGGGAGGCCCCACAGGCAACATAGAGGCAATCGCACTGCCAGAGGAAGTGAAGGCTGCCATCATTCCAAGACAGGGGAAATCCCTGGACAACACTAGCGCCCCATTCCAGTGTTTACAGGTGCAGCCTACATCAATACCATGACTTCAGAGGATCATCCAGACATCAGTGCAACCGCACTGCAGGACAGCACGGCCGTTCCTCAAGAAACCGACTTCACTTGCACACAGGGAGAGCTGCAAGGCTGCTCAGTGTGAGTCTCAGCAGCATCTGCCATCCACCTGAAAACAGCAAGCACTGCAGCACCGGAGAAATGACAGGATCACTCTGAAAGCGCTGCCACTGCTCCTTTGAAATACGGGGAGACAGCCTCATGAGTGCGAGCAGTGTAGCAGGCATGGACAGCAGCACGGCGACAGAGACGCAGCACCTCCTTTGCAGGGCTTCTGCCCTCTAACCAGAGCTGCCTGCCACACCTTCTTTGTTTTGCTTCAATGGTTAGGAGGCTGACACATTTCTTCCATGCACACGTCAGCAACCACCTTGCAGCCACCATGCTGCTGCCGCCATGGAAAAGGCAAGCAGCAGCACCAGCACTTCTCAGGGAAGGAATTTTCTGTTAATGTTCACAAATGCCACACACAGGGCCAGCACTCAAACAGACATAGCAGGCAAGAACAGCAGAAAAGGGGGGGGGGGGGACCCACACAGAGGAAACAGGAGGGGAATTTGTCGTCTAGTCAACCTGCAGGACAAACAGTTGGGAGGACCTGTCAGGGAACACCAAGCAACGCCATGGCAAAAGAAGCAAACACCCGGCAAGAAGCAGGAACGAGCAGTCGGGAAAGACCCAATTGTACACTGTGCTGCACAAGCTGATGGCAACAGGAATGGAACGGTGACCGTCATTCTAGGACCACAGGGCAGGGCACACGCACACACTGCCCTCCCAAGCACTGCCATAGCCTGAGAGGAAATTCACCGTAAGTGCTGTCCTTGTCACCACTGTAACGGGCCCTGCCGCATCACAAGTGTGCCAGGACAGAACACGGCAAGAACATGATAGCATGACATGCATGGAATGACGGCAGACAGACACGCGTCACACTCCACGTAGCCACAGCCACAACGCACAGCACAATGCTGCCAGTCCTGGCAAACACACAGCATGTCTAGACGGACAGAAGCATGTCCACGGGCCATCACCAGATCAACCGGCAAACAGCTGCTGACCACAACAGCAACCAAAGCAGGCAGGAAGCCTGCATAACAACCTGCAAATGGCAAAGCACCGCACAGCACATGCCGGGACGGAGCGGAAGGACTGCACGGCAGTGCCAGCGCTTACCTTTCCCGGAAGGCAGTCCAAACTCAGTCGCTAAGGTGCAGGGCAGACGTCGGCGCTTCCCCGGGAGCAGTGCCACAGACCAGCCGCCACACAGCCCTGTGGAGAATCGGAAAGTCAGCAAGGGATGGGAGCACATCATGAAGGACTTCCCCACAACACACCTCACAGCCACCATGGAAGAAATCGACAGACGGCAGGGAAGTACGCACCAGCCTCAGGCAAGAACACATGGGCAGAAAAGAAGTCATGGGAATTGAACGGCAAGGAACACAAGGAAAAGAAAGGAAGAGCCACAGCATCAGGCCACAATCAAGCAGCACAAGCACAGAGACAGCAATCCCTACACTCAAACATCACAGCAACCACAGAGAGCCAACAAAAGGACCATATGGCAAAAGCATACTACAATCTGGCAGGAGAACAGAGAGAAGACTGGCAAGGCCTGCACACAGCCACAGCAAGGCTCAGAAGCAGCAGCAGTCTGCACAGCACATGTCAGTGAGTGACTGACACCAAAAGTGAGGATCAGGATCACACTGAGGGTCCATGCTTCCATGGGTGGTTGGCACACAGTGGGAGAGACTGAGAAGAATATAACCATCCATCACACACACTGCATCTGTGCCTCTCTGCATGCCTCCCTGTGTCTCCCTGTGCCTCTGTCTCTCTCTCTCTCTCTCTCTCTCTCTCTCTCTCTCTCTCTCTCTCTCTCTCTCTCCCTCCCTCCCTCCCTCCCTCCCTCCCTCCCTCCCTCCCTCCCTCCCTCCCTCCCCCCCCATCCATCACCATTTGTCGGGGAAACAAACAGTGAGGAGCAGCACGGAAACACACATATGTCAAGCAAGAGCGAGCTCTCCACGGCAGATCTCCACGCCGTAAGACCTTCCCGCAAGGGAAATACACGGGAAGACGTCATCGCAGCCAGAGTAGAAGCTCACAGCAGGAGCAGAAGGCAGGGAACACTTCCGGGAAGGCGAGAAATGCAGCCAGAAACAGCAGTCGCAGAAGCCTGTACTGAAAGGAGCTACAGTCCCAAACATAGCCACAAGATGGCAGCAAAGGATCACGAATGAAGCGGCGCGCGCTTCCCACCGCACAGAGAAGGAATTGCGACTCGATCCTCAGACTTGCAGCAGCAGGCACTGCCAATCCGAAGTTACCAGCAACGAAAATAGGAGAAGTGGAAACTGCTGCCATACCCGGGCGGGGAAGCACCGTGGAATGCCGCAGGGAAAAGCTGGAAAGACTAAGCCCACCTGACGTGGGAAGGATTTGCAAGCACAACATGAAACACCGCAGGAACACACGCAAACCGCTATCCCAGCAGGCCAGGGGTAACGGGGAAGGCCTCATTGATCACGCAGACACCAACACGGAGACATGGAAGCAGGCAACCAACCAAACACACCCGAGAACAGAAAACGCCTACGCACACACGAAGGCAAGAGAGAATCACCAAAACATCACTGTCGGTGACTGGCAGTGCAAAACAGGACCTGCATGCCACCAAGCAAGCACGTGCAGAAGACACTGTGCAAAGACAGGGCCAGTGGCTCCGTTCGTTGGGGAAACCACCTTTCACAGAGCACTGGGACAGGGCGATTTTCCCTGCAGCATGCAGAATCCAGGAACGCAGCAAGGGATGCCAGGCAGCACTACAGATGCCCAGCACTCATTGACATCCTGTGTTGGAGAGCCATGACCAAGGATGACAATGAAATCATGACAGGGAAACTGGCTGCAAATGGAAACCTCCAACAAGGTAGGAATCTAGGAAAACAGGGAAATAAAGGAAACCAGAGGCAGCACTGGGAAACACTGGGCCGGTGCCAGGACACAGAAACTCACCTACACATACACAGAACATGGGAAACCTGTACCAGGCTCATGAACACAAGCGGGCCATGAAGCCAAAGCACACACCTCCTGCAACCACAATCCAGGAAAGGCCACCACACGGCACCCCGGGGAATGCCCCCCCCCTTGCAGTACATGTGCGGCATTTCACGTTCCAAAGCCAATGAAGACAATTGGTAGGTCGCCAGGAATGGACACAAGGAACCTGCACAAGCTATGGAGACCGACACCAGGCGGGGAAAGACTGTGCTAAACTTTCAAATATCCCAAACACAGCAAAACCCCGACACCCACAGCAAACCCACAGGAACAGAAACCAATGGCAGGCCAAACACACACACCAGCAGACAGACAGGACTACTTGCAGGAAGAAAGGAAGGAAGGAAGGAAGGAAGGAAGGAAGGAAGGAAGGAAGGAAGGGAGGGAGGGAGGGAGGGAGGGAGGGAGGGAGGGAGGGAGGGAGGGACGGAGGCAGGGAGGGAGGACAAATAGAAGAATGGAGAGACACCATGTCATGGGCAGCCTTGAAAATATCCTCCAAACAGCAGGACACGAGGAAAGGGTAAGGGAGCAGCAGCAGCTCCCCACCACTGCGGTAATGCTGCGCCATCCCACTGACAGCCAGCAGACGGCAGCAGAGGAGCAGAACCGACACTCGGAAAAGCGCCAGCGCAGCAGAGGCAAGCCCTTCAGGGAAACCCGCGCACAGCGCACAGGAGACGCTGTCCGTTTGAGGCTGAAAGCATGCTTAGATGGCTAAGCGGAGACAAGTCACAGGCGAACGTCGCGACACAGCATGGAACCCTACAAGGCAAAGAATGAAGCAGTAAGGACATCAAGGAACGTAGGGCATCCCCGCCTGCCCAGAAGTCCCCTAGAAGGAAAACAGGCAGACCGCTTTTCAAAACCACGACCCAAACCCAAAACCGCGCGCGCGCACACGCACGCGCGCGCACACACACACACACACACACACAGACAAGGAAGCCACCTCACAACAGAAAGTGAGTCAAGAATGGACATGCACACAACCATGTGGCCGGAAAAGACATGCGAGCATCCCGGCAGCAACACAAGACAAGCAGAAAACGCCAGGCAAACAGGGAAGTAGGACAAGGCAAAGGCAGAGCACAGCACCCAGAACTCTGCATGGCCCCTGAGGAGAGACAGCCCGAAAACGTGAAGCCAGACCCATGCAGTGAATGCTCCCTACCTATGAAAAAGGGTCGGGGGCAGTGTGAGGGAGCTGCAGGACCTCACGAGAGACAAGCACTCGACAGAAACTCGTACTGAAGCAGCAACACTGAGCCAGCCGTCATGACTCCCTGTGGAATACCACAGGGAAGTACTGCAACGGCACTCCAGCTGACTGAGCATGTCAAACCACAAGGAAGGAAGAAGGCAGCACACTGTTGCCCACCCTTGCATCTGCCATAATTTCAAGGAAAACAGGGAGCACACAAACCAGCCGACATGGCCCGGAAAGGGAAGCAAAGCAGAGAGAGTGCTGTCCGGCACACCTCGCCCCTCAGCGCACGCAGTCCCCGCTCCGCACTCCCTCCCGCGCTCTGCCCCGCTCACCTCCAGCCGGACGTCCGCAGCCGCTCCAGGGACGCCCGCCGCCGCCTCGCGCTTTCCTCAGCGTCCAGCACACGCCGGGGGTGGGGGCCTTTCTCGGAGCCGCTGAGGCCAAAAGTAAAGGAGGCGCCAAGCGGCTGCCAGGACAATGGTCGCCCCTGGCCCTGGAGCAAGGCACTGTGCGCTGCAGCGGCAACAGCTCCCTCTCCTCAGGGCGGGAACTGAATGCCCGGCCTCAGACACCAACCTCCTCCCTGACAGGAACCACTGTCTCTGGCCGGCCAGCACAGACGGCAGAGCCGTAAAGTCTGGCTCGGGGCTTGCCTGCTTCCGGTACCTGGAGAGCCAAAAAAGTCGCGCTGAGGCACTCGGCCTTTGTGATGCAGAGGAAGCCCACCTGCAGGCATGAGCTCGCGCAAGGCGGCAGCCCCCCCCCCATCCTGGCGGGAAGAGCAGACTTGGTGCCCACGCCCCTAAGCGCAGATCCAATCAGTCACAATGAGAACCAGTGACGTTGTTTCCTTGTGAGGGCACCGGATAAAAGCAAGGTGCGCCCTCCTCATCCCCTCTCCACACCATGGCTGCGTGCCTCCTCGAACACGGCCCGCTCAACCTCCCAGGGCCGACGACAGAAAGCCCCGGCACAGGCGACTGCAATCACCGTGAGCACAGAGGACTTGGCAGAGTCACGGGAAAGTTCCGAGGAAGGTCAAGGGAGCACCGCACGCACAGGAAAGCGATCGTGGGAGGCACCAAGGAGCCCCGTGAGCCCTGCCCGCCGGGCATCCGGCAAACCATGGGTAAGTCCTTCCTTCCATTCAAAGGGGAGCCTCCGTTGCCTTTGCAAGCAAACAATCTGCACGACACATGCACTGTGTAGGCGGAGATGGGCAGGGGCGGGAGCGGGATCCAACGACCGAAGGGAATAAGAGCAGGAAGAGCAAGAGAGACCTGGGAGGGACAGACAGGTGGCTGCGACTGATTGGGGAAGCCCAGGTGGGGAAGTCTGCACAGAGACCCTGGACCAGACGACTCCGAGCTGGACGAGATGACCCAGGAAGGTAAATACCACACCCCATCCTCCTGGCTGCAGAGCTCCCTAGTGCTCCTCGGGCCACAAGAATCTGTTTTGGACAGGATGGGGGCGGGCATAGCCCATGAATGGAGAGAGCGAGGGAGTCATGGGGAAATGCCACAGACAATGCCAGTGGGGAGTGGAACGCCGCAGAACCTCACACAGCACCACCAAAAGCAGTCTTCACAATGGCACCATCAGGCAGCTGGAGACCAAAACTCCCAGCACTGACAAGGCATGACCCATAAATGGAACCCAAGTGGATTCAGACCTGCCTGAAAGACCCCTGTGGAGGACCAGAGAAACCTTCCCTAGCGCCACAACTGGAAGAGGCAAGCCTCAGAAACAAGTAAGCACGTAAGTAAGTAAGTAAGTAAGGTTAGTAAAAAGCCCAAAATGCTCCCCTACCTGCTCCCTGTGTGTGCTGCCACAGATAACCACAGCGGTTTCTCACAGCACCCACCCACCCACCCACCCACCCACCCACCCATCTCTATACAGGCTATGCACCTGCTGCCCGAACACTCCCAGGTGATGCGATGGACAACAGGGGTAAGAGTCCTGCCACATATTTCTCCAGGATGGGATGCCAACAGCTCCATTGGGGGAACAGCCACGGTGAGATGGAGGGACCTAGCAAAGCACCACATCCTCAAACCGACAGCAGACAGACATCCACAAGGCAGGCACAGACCTACCTGAGTTACCGCTGAAACCTGTTGGGCTTCCAGAAATCTGCAGTCACAAGAGGCAAAACCCATGGCCGCCACATCAGAGCCATGTCAGAATGCATACACCATATAGCCAGTGATGCAGAAAAATGGGCCAGAACCAACAGAAACTTTGCGATCAGCCAGGATGACCTTTCTGGCAGGAAAAAGCACACACGGGCAATCTTCGGGGATAACGCTGACTCACTTTGTTTCCCAGGTAGGTGGGCCAACTCCTGAGGATGACAGCAGATGGGACACAGAGGGACGATGGGATGGCTTCCCTGGCAATCCAACCTGAGGAGGGACATGAGGGGCAATTGCCAACTTCGCCTGCATGCGCTGCTGAGCAAGGAGGTGAGTGCCTGTGCATGAGCACAGAGGGAACTACTGGCTTGACCTCAAGGCTGACCGGGAGGAGGGGGTGCTGCTGCAGGAGAGCAAGAGCCACCCCTGAGGGCGGGGGGCAGATGAACATGGTGTGGCATGGAGGGAGGAGGAAGCCTGGCACTTTCCATGGCAGGAAAGGGGGTAAGGGCGCAGGGAGGAGGCAGGTGGAGGAAGGTGTCTTGACGAAGGACAACACCCAGCATCGCTGCGGTCATAGCAGAGGACTGCATGCCCCCCGCCCCACACGCCATGGGATTGACGGGAGATGGGAGGGAAGCTGAAAAGCATGGGTGGAGATGCCAACTTCCATTGCTCATGGTAACAGGATTGTGGAGGATAGCCAGAAAGGAAGAGCATTTGCTGGGAAGAGACGAACAGAGGACAGAAAAAGAGGTGAGTAGTGGGGGTTGAGTCCAAAGACATACAGGGCTGAGCTGCAGGACTGGAGGGAGTCGGGAAGACTCATGGGTGGCTTTTGGGCAGACATTGGCTGAGGTTGGAAAAGGGGACATGGAGAACCTTGCCAGCAACTGCTCTGGGGAGTCCAGGAGTGGCTGTGTATCAAAAGGGTGCAAAACACAAGCATTGCATAAAACCCTGAGGACACAGCTACTGACCTGGGTCCATCCATGCCTTCACACTGCACAGGGGACAAGGCTCAAGGAAGCGTGTCAATGCACCTTCGGAGGAGCAAATGCGGAAGACTCTGCTGAGTGTCACCTTCCATGGATGAAACACCCTGAGGCACCACTGGGCACCATCACCCACAGCCATGGACGCCAAGGGGCACAGGGACACACACATCACCCTCGCAGACCAAGCCAAAGAAGCACTTAGCTGAGCTGCAGCCTCCATTGCCAAGGAAAGGCACTGGGCACCCTGGACTGTAAGCACCCCAAGACTGTGCACTGCCGCTCCCAGCCCGCCCTGGCACAAGTACCTCGATCTCCATGCATCCCCCATGAACCCCTCGGCCCAGCTTGCACTACACTCCCTTGCTTGCCTGCCCGCCCCTGTCCTTGTGGCTCTGCCCACGACCCTGTTGACTGTGCCTCATTGGCTCCATTGGACCTTGGGGACAAGACACTGTGAGGGTGGAAACTGGGAAAAGGGTACCAGGGCAGCATAAGCTCTGGGGTGGGGCGTACACCGGCGGGACATGACTCCCTCAAGAAGCACTGCTGCGATGCCTATGGTGAAGGTGGGGGTGCAGGTCACCGGGCTTGAGTGGGCTGAACAAAAACATTAAAGGAACATCCTGGGGGGGGGGGGGGGGGACGGCACCAACACCCATTGTGTCACTAACCACAGCAGACTGCAGCAGTGGTATAGAGCAAGGGTGAGGGGGGTAGGGACTGCTTCCTGAGACACAGGGTGATGTGCCAAGATCCAGTAACACGGAGACCCCACTGAGACATGCACAGGCTGAGGGGTAGCTGAGACACAACACTGATGCATGGGGCTCACAAATACATGGCCCTCACACTTCTGGAAGGGACTGCTCTGCCACATGGGCCACACTCTACATTCCCTAGGGGTTGGGGTCCACTTGACAGATTTGAAAGCACACGACATGAGGAGAAACAAGTGTTGTGAGCACCAAGAAGCACACTCAGTGGGCCTCCAAACGTTAGCTACATTTCTTTCAGGAGTGTACAGGGTCAAAGCAAAACGGAAAAGGCACAGATGGGAAACTGGCAATTGTGAGAGGGAGGGCACTACATCAGGGGGGGCACTGAGTGGGCATTGTGGAAGACTGCGGAAGGCGGGGGGAAGGGGGGGGGGGAGGGCGGATTTCAAGGTGCTTGCAGACCAACAGCTGATCCCTGTGCTGGCCAACAGCATACAAAACGGCCAGCACCAGTGCTTTTCACATATGGGATCGCAATTTGCACTGATGCGCAGACGACTCTACAGGCCTTCGGTCGCATACATGATACATGCGTCGGGGCAGGGGGGGTGGAGGGGAGCTGCTGGTGTGGGGAATGAACACTAAGGAGGCACGTGCTTGCCAATGCATGAGAACAGACAGAATGCTCCAACTTACGTAGGAACACACACAGATGACACTGCGGGGGGGGGGGGGGGGCGAAAAGGGTGGTCTCACTTTGCTCCACCACATACTCCATGCAAACAATGCCGGCTGGGTGAGTGGGACACATGGGAGGAAGAAATTGACATCAACGACACTCACTCAGGTCCATGAAAATTTATTTCAGCTCCATCCAAGGAGGCCCCGAAAAGCCGCCCACGGAGAGGCCACCACCTCGAGATGAAATCGAGTCGCAAACGGACTGCGGCGTGAGCAGCGGGCTACCTCAGCAAGGACGAGAAGGGGCGGGGAGGGGGGGCTAATGTTTTGTGATTGCTGGCATGGAGCCGACCGACGGAACTTCAGTAGCCATAACCATAAAGTGCCAGGACACTATTTTGTATCTTCTCTCGCCACCCCCCGACAAACTTGCGCCAGCGTCGGGACTTCGGGCATACAGTCACACGGGGACTGGGGTAGGCTTCAGAGGTGGCGTTACGAGGACACTGGGGCCTCTGACGGCAGGCCCCCAGAGAACCGCGGGGGACGGGGGGGGGGGGTTGGGGGTTGGGGTAGCACTGCTGAAGCCCACAAGGACCCCGCTGAGATTTCCGCTTCTGGGACCGGGACGGAGAGAGCAAACATCGGGGGTGGAGGTGGGGGGTGGTGGCTTGGGAAGTGAGTGCCGCTCCAACCAAAGCCTGGACACCCTGTCAGAGTATCACCAACTTTCCTTTTCTCCTAACCCACATGCTGGCTCTCCCACAAAATGATCGTCCGGGTCTCGCTCCAACCCGCCCGGCCAAAGGACGTGCCCGTATGTGTATATGGGGGGGGGGGGGGGCGGGACGGGACCGGACGGCAAATCCGAGCCGTTCTCAAATGAGCGGAGCATGGGCAGGAAGGGGGTAGGGGGCAGGCGAATCATCACTCACATGCATTCATCAACTGCAACTCCCTGGTTTGGGACAGCCCATCCACCCCTTCAACCGATATCACAAGAGGGTGGGGGGCGGGCGATGCGAGAAACTGGCCTACACTGCGACTCCCACCTACACGTTGCCATGACACACATTGCCTTTACACGGAAAATAAAGCACACACATGCTGACACCAAGTGGGCTACACTGAGGGTGGAGGTCCAAATGTTGAATGGATAAAGAAATGACCATAAGAGGCCCAGGACAGGAGCAAACGAATTGCAGTGAGGAACTGGGCCAATGGGAATTTGGGAACCACACTGTACTATGCATTCATGGATCCACAATAAGAAAGCATAACCATTTGGTTGCTGTGCTGTTTTTGCAAACCAGTTCACTTGACACACTGGAAGGGGGGGGGGGCGGTGTGAGGCCACTTTCACTGGCATTCGTGCCACCACTTACCACAGGTAAAGATCCTGCTACCCCTGAGAATGCTGACCCACCCCACGGCACTGATGTGCACAAATGCCTCCTTGCTACTTCGATGGAAATGGGGTCAGGAAAAACACACTAGAGAACAAACTAGGTGCGGGACGGGGACACCTGGTAGGACACATTCAAGGAGGCTATGCGTGCCATGTCTGCCCACTGATTCCAACAACCCATGCCAGACACCTTCAGATCATCCATGTGTAACTCCACGGAACATGCCCCTCAATTCTTGACTTCCAAGGAAGAAACATGCGAGGTGGAGCAACAGAACACACGAGCACTTGAAAGGATGTGGCCCACCTTCACACGGGGATGAGTGTGTGCATGCTTCACAAACCAAACACACATTCAACCCCATGCAGCTCAGGCACGCCATGAAATGAGGTGCATAAACTAGGACGGAAAAATGGCTGATGGGGACACGACATGCAGTACCTCACAGGACATGAGGAGCAGGGGAACGTGTGCTGCTTACAATTCAAAGGCTCAGGAAAAGCCCACACACAATGGGAGACACCCAACCCCTCCATGTGGACTCCATCCCCGCACTTAGAAAGAAATGCTATAGGCAGACAACTACAGGAAAACACTCAATAGTTTCTCAGTCTGTGTCTTCTACATCTCCTCTCTATCCTTCAAATAAAACAATTATACTGTAAACCCAACCAACCAATACACTGTGTGTGTGTGTGTGTGTGTGTGTGTGTGTATGTGTCTGTGTATGTCTCTGTGTGTGTCTCTGTGTGTGTCTGTGTTTGTACCTGTGTCTGTGTGTGTACACTCATGTGATCAATTCAAACATATGAAATGACACAATTCACTCACATACAACAGTATCCTCCCACATCCTATGGGACACATGTCAGCCCCCCACAATCACATGCTGGACAAATAAATCGTAGTAAGCACACGCAGTCATAGCTTCCGTTCTCTAGGAAGCCGCACCGTGAGGGGACACTGGTGCATCACAACCACAAGACACCGCTCCATGGGAGCCACGTGACAGCAAGAGCAAGGGACCCTCCAAAAAAGGGCACAGGTCCATCCATCACAACAGCAACCTCGGTCATCCGGACATAGCCACCACGAACGGCACACGCACCTGCAAAACAAAAACATCTTTTAGTAAAATCCATACACAACATGTTAACAGGACTTGCTCCACAGAAAGCCCATTCCTTACCCCTACCCAAGCCAGCAACACAACCACACCCCCACCCACCTGCCCACCCACTCACTCACTCACTCACTCACTCACGCACTCACTCACTCAACCACCCACCCACCCACCCGACCACCCACCCGACCACCCACCCGACCACCCACCCAACACATGCAGTTCAGAAGACTCAAAAGACACACAAAGCTCAAGGATGCCCCAAACACAGTAGCCTACTCTACTCTATACCCTTAAGAGTTATCAAATATCACTACCATAGACTTCAACATGGACAACAACACTTCAACCTGCTTTCACATTCTAGGTGAGACAAGGACCTCTTCTAAACAACGACAATCCCATTCAAACGGACTTCACCTAAGGCAATGACATAACACACTGCAGAGCTGCCTAACCTGGGCTCGTTGCAAGGACAATGACTTTTCAAAATGAGTCAACACTATCTCAGAAACAAAAACTTACATGCCCAAATATCAGTCTCAACACGGTTTCCCTGACAGAGGCGACGGTCCCCATCCCTGCCTCCCCCATCTACCGAGGATGGTTTCCTCCTCTCAGGGGCCACCACCTTAGACATCTTCCTTCCTACCTACATCTTCTGGGAGATTCTACACCCAAACGAGGCACATCCCTCTCAAGTCACAAAGACGACCGTCACGCTCGATCCCCAAACCCTGACCTTTCCAAAAATGGGTATTCTGGGACACGTTCGTGCTATCCATACCTCCTCTAAGTCAACCTCTTCCAGTGCCTGCATATCCAAAACCTTCAAGGACCACCCACAGAAAAAGGACCCAGGCAACACAGACATGCTCTCTTCTACATCCATGTTTTCTGCAAGAGGACAGAAACAAACGCTCTGCCCTGACCTGTCCATGATCAGACCTCAATCCACAAGCTGGCTATCACCAAACACAAGTGCACAGACAGGCGCTCGATGCAGTGCAATGCGTGACTCCAACATAAAAAATCTCCAACACTGACATAAGTTACACACCCAACAACACCAAAACACTCCACCCCTGTAAGATGCCAGGGGACATACAACCAACAGATGCTAAAGCACACACACACACACACACACACACACACACACACACAAATTAGAACAGCAGAAGAAAGACATGGGAACAACAGGCAGGCACCCCCTAAAAGAAACACATGGAACACTCAAAATCAAAAAAACCAAACACAAACAATATCTAAAAACCACTGTTCACATAACTTCCTAGACAATAGAACCTCCTCACACTCTGCAACCACACATGCACGTCACTCACCTACTTACTCCTCCTCCTCCTCCTCCTCCTCCCCCTCCTCCTCCCCCTCCTCCTCCACCACCACCACAACCACCACCACAACCACCACCAACACCACCACCACCCACCACAATCTTTCCAACTACTCCACATATCATAACACCAAATCACTTCCAATCACCAATATATCCTTCCAGTAATGTTTTTTTCACGTGAAAACATGACCATTCTTTACATTAGACACACCTGAAAATATTGTACAAACTTACATGTTTTCTTTCAAAGCTCAAGACGATAGCTTCCTGTGCAGCAATACAGCACAACACAAGGGCAACAGACAAACAACAACACGTCCATACAAGGAAACCACACCTACCAAAGGACCTTCCCTCCTTTCCTCCATGAGGCACAAACAGGCACAAAGATCACACATACAGCATGGGGACGTGCACCGCACCCGTTTAAAACACAGGACTCTTCGGTCCACACGCCACTCATATCAACAAAGAGGAACAATGGACACGGAAATCACATCTTCAGACCGTGACCGGGAAAGGCTCACACCGCTACACACACATCGCTCACACCCCTATTCATTCTCTCCATATCTCTCGGCTGCACAATTATACAACGGCAACGCTCATCCATCCTTTACAGATTCGCACACGTGCTTGCCTAACGGACGATGGCCAAAACCAACACACATAGACCTCATCTCAACATCGCTCAAGATCAGGAACAGCCGAAACCGGTTTGGCTCAGTGGATAGAGCGTCGGCCTGCGGACTGAGGGGTCCCGGGTTCGATTCCGGTCAAGGGCATGTGCCTGGGTTGCGGGCTCCTCCCCAGTAGGGGATGTGCAGGAGGCAGCTGATCGATGTTTCTCTCTCATCGATGTTTCCGACTCTCTATCTCTCTCCCTTCCTCTCTGTAAAAAATCAATAAAATATATTTAAAAAAAAAAAAAAAAAGATCAGGAACATACCCATGCCACTGCAAACACTGCCATGGCCACAAACCGCTTTGGATCGCTGGACAGAGCATCCACCTGCACCATGAAATACCCCAGGTTCCATACGGACCAAACATGGGTACCTCTCAGGTGGGAACAGCCATCGCCAGTTCAACCTGTGAAGACAGCAGTGGATCCATGGTTCCGCCTCTTCCTCCCGTGCCTCTCCCTCTCCATGCCTCTCTGTCAAACAATACAGAAAATACACTGTCATTGAAAAAAAATGCCATGATAGAAATTACCATCCGAAAATTCCATTCCGCCTCTCACCCTCCCTGCTTTTCCGTGAACATTCACTTTCAAAGTCATTCTGCAAAAGCTCCGTAGAGTTCCCATGGATACCACTGCCTTACGAAACACACTGTGCATGTGGAGAAACGCTGCGCACGGAAGAACGGCAGAAAAAAACCACACCAAAATAAAGCCATCTGAACAAAGACATCCAGATCGTTCCACCATCTTTCCTTAAAGTCAATCCAGGCACCACACATTCCCAGACGCTTTAAAAACGGGGTCCTCGCTATCCATCGCTTTCCATCGCTCAACCACTGCCACAGCTTTCAGGAGGAACCGGTCACAAACGGCAGACCGTTCGCAGGCCACAGAAGGAGTACAGACAGGCCCCGCTCCACAGACACAGCACAAAAACAGACATACTCTACTAAAAATAGATGTGCACAGGTTTTAGAACACTCAAAAAGACACTTTGTCTCCTTACAGAAAAAAGACAGATACTAAAAAAAAAACCACATGGATACCACATTGCACCAGAAAACTTACCACATACATTACATGACGACGAGGAGAAAAACCACAGATCTGACTCAACCAACATCATTGGCGTGACTGGGCTCCCCTGGCTACAACCACAAACACCGCTCTTCACGTGGACTGACACTCCCTTAGTCACACTCCTCCTCTCTCGCTCCTACATGGGACTCCTTCCCTCAAACACCACCCACCACAACAACAAAAAAAAAAAATGGGCGCCCTGACAGGCAAGCACCCCACCTACCCAAGACTGCTTCACCCATAAGGCCTCCCATCATGCACTATCCTGGAACCTTCACCGCCCATCCAAAAGTCCCTGCCCTCCTGCCCCATGTGACTACATCCCCTGCATCACAAAACGGCCTTGGACAACCTCTGCTCCGACAGCAACTTGACAACAGACTCCTCCTTCTCAAACGGCCGACGTGAAAACCTCGCTTGGGAGGACCCACATAGACAACACATGTCAGACGCTGGCCTCTGGTTCCAAAAGACTACCAAACGGAACGGGCCGACACCTCCTCTCCCCTGTCACCCTGCGTCCACGGCACTGGACCGAGGCGAGGATTCACAGGCAACACACGTACACAGAGACGACGCTGAACATACGACACATCCACACGGCGCTTTCTTGACCGTGGGCATGCCACACCACATGTATTCTTCCTGTCACTTCCAAACACAACCCACGGACGACACTTCTCGTGACCCAGAAAACACCAACTGCGACGAACACACAGGACCGCACAACCTTCCAACGATAAAGAAACCCACTCTCACCGACAAGGTGGACGACACAGTCCTAGCCTGGACCACACGCCACAAAGATGAAAACACACACCGTAAACCTCAGGAACAACCTCAACACACAAGGAACGAAGGCATCCAAGCAAAACATTCCAATCATCTTTACAAATACTAAATTACTTCAGCGCTACACAGAACATCACGGCCAACACATGAAACATCACACACACACACACACACACACACACACACACACACACACACACATCCTATCCAACTATCCCAACTCAACTAACACAAAGCCAACCTCCACAGTTCCTGACTTGCACTGCGTGTGTCAACACTTGATACGACTCCATGGTCCTCCGTACCCCGGCCTCTCCACCCCCTACAACACGACACACGCGAGACCCGATGCGGTACCGCATGCAAGGCAACAACAGCACAGACTCAAAGCAAACAGCCATCCAAACGTCCTACTCTGGGACATCCAACAAAAAACCCCGTACCGGCATCCTTTTCAGCTACAAAAACGGACAGCAATGATGGAAACACTCAACATACCACACAGGCACATCCACCCACACGGACACGCAATGGGAATCGCTCAACAACGCTACAGGACGCAGCCTTTCTCAGGAAAAGACAAAACACACCCTCGTGGGATCACCTGTCACTCTTTCGCATACTCCCTAGGAAAAATCCTTCCACACATACTAAACTGGGTGTGCTGCCTACCTGACACTTTGGCACACAAGTCATGCTGTGCTCTAGGTTCTTAAAACTCATGCATACGAAAGACTCCCATCAGCCCAGCCCTTCAGGTACGCTCGTCTGGCCGCTTCCCAAAACACAGGCCTTCTTTCTCCAAAGGCACAAAGGTCTCATTCCAAATTGGGGAACAGACGACTGCGAAAAGGAAAAACACACTTTCCTCCTTCTGGGAGGCCCAGACAGACCTGCAAACACACATGTTTCTCTGGGCCTCCACACGATCGGATCATAAAATGCAACTCCTGCAGTCGGCACTGCACTTCAGCCTCTGCTTCGGCAGAGTGCCCTTTAAAGACTCTGGCCATCTCAAGAAATCCTCACTTGCTCTTTAAGACCTCACTGGACTCGCTCATCTTCTCCCAAATGTGGCTCCACAACACTAACGTGACGCTCAACTCTACAACACAATATGGACAACTGACCAGACACTCCTACTCTCAGAACCTCCTGTCGCTTGAACCAACACTCACCCTCCTCAAGCAAAACACCTTCTTACCTCTTCACGGCTCAAACACATCCACCCAAGGACACGCTGGAACACGACACACGGAAGCTCCACACGACAATGACCTCGCGTGGAGAGCCAAAACGGAACGTCCACCTTCCGTGCATGACTTGCCCTGAAAAAAAAAAAAAGCAACACACATTTCCACGGCAGCCTTCACCAAACACAGGGAAGGAACCAAAACCACAACGCACACACTGTTGCCGAGCGCGAAGGGGTCACGGGGTGGGGGTGGGGGACCCTCAAGCGCCTCCACGGCACCCGGCACGGGACTGTCACAACTCACCACCACCTCCAACGGGCCACCATGGCTCCCTCCAACAGCTGCCCACACGAGTCCTGGACAAACAATGGGACCACACGACCACCATCAAAATCCCACATCGCCAACGATCATAGCACACATGGGCCGACACCCATCTTCCCCACACCCACCGTTCCGGGAGGACCCCATGCAGACTCACACAAACTCACGCGACCTGCATCGGACCAAGGGCTCCCACCGACAACCATTCAAAACACACTCATCCAACACTCAACACAACTCTAGAAAATGACCAACCACAATTCAACAATCTCTCACATACATCCGTCTTTCTCTGCTTCCCTCCCGCCCTCCCTCCCTCCCTCCCTCCCTCCCTCCCTCCCTCCCTCCCTCCCTCCCTCCCTCCCATCCACCCACATCAAAACCTACTGCACCAAGGACCTCTTCCATCACAGCCAACGGCCAGCGGGGACATCGGCCTGCCCTCAACCTTCTCACAAGGAACATCTTCGAAACACAGGCAGCGATGAAGGCACAGACCGACGGAAACTGACGGGCGGGGAAAAAAACAAAAGGCTCAAACACCTTTTAGAAATCCGTCCTCACGCACTCTTACAATTCTACTGCATCAAGGACACTTTCACACGTACAACGGAACACCCATGGCAGCACGCTCCCACGCCAAACAACATCCACCAACACGGCGCACACCGACCACCTACATGCTCCACGACACACGCACGTACAAACACACCTCTCCCTCACCGCCCACGAAAAACGCGCTCCAAAAACGCCACCGCGTGCACAAGGAAGCGCCCAAAACGACACACGCGCCCACTCCCACAACAACGGAACCACAAAATGACCACGCCGCCCCACCGCTTCCCTCAGCCGGCAGCGGGGGAGGACCTTGCCCCGCGAACAACGCACCGGGACACGCAGCTCAGGCCTTCGACATCCGTCCCACCGGCCGCACAACCCGTGGCTCGGCCGCAATGGCTACAAGAACCAGGCAGGGGAGGCGCCGGCTTGTAAAGCCCTTGGGGCGGGATTTCCACCGGCGGGAACCTTACGGGGCGGAGACCTAGGCGCGCATGCCCGGGGGGCGCACATTCCAATGGCCGCACCGAAACTCAACCGGGCCCTGCGGCACAATCACTGCCCGCGCTCACATCGCCTCAAAAGCCACATCCGGAGACACGGGGACCGACGCCATGCCCCCAGCCACACAAACGGCGACCATGCCTCCGCCTTCGGGACAACGAGCGCCTCGCAGGGACTCCCTTGGCTCATCAAGACACGGACCGGCTGGGATCAGGACACACAACCTGCACTCTCAAACCACGCGGCCTCGCAGCCTCACCCACAACACGATGCAGCCCCTGCTGCTCACAACCAGCTTCAGCGCCTCACACACACGCCTCCTCACGCCGACACGGTCCCATCTCCCTTGCCCCACACCTGCCCGTCTTCGTCCACTCTCCCACCCAAACGGACACCGTGAACCACACCACCTCTCCCACCACACTCAGCCCACGCTCACGGCCCACACGCACCTCGCAACACCGGACGGACAGGCTCCCTCCCACACAGCAACACACACGAGCGCTGCACCCTCTCCACACACCGGCACGGAAACGAGACCCCAAACGACACGCGACTCCCTCAACAAACACAAAACCTCACCCTTCCTCCCCAGGCCAAACCCTATACCCTCCAAAAACACTCCACTTCCACCCACACCGAACCATCCGCCCGCCCTTTCGCCAGACACGCCCACGTCGCCACGCCTGCAGGGAGCCACACGCCTCCACCCTCATCCGCTCCACAATGGCCCATCCACACCTCCATCAAGCTTTGGCCCTAGGGAACCCCAGCATTTGCAAGCAACAACGCCTTTCCAAACACAATACTGCGCAAAATCTACAATGGCCGCTTTGGTTTCCTTTTAAAAAAAACATGCCTTCTGCTCACCTCCACGCCACAATGGCTGCACAAAAAACATCACAGGCCACACACGGATAGCACTTCCTTCCCCAACATCACAAAACAATCACCATCCAAAACGCACTGAAAAAAATCACATCTTCACGCAGCATCTCTCTCTCTCTCTCTCTCTCTCTCTCTCTCTCTCTCTCTCTCTCTCTCTCTCTCTCTCTCTCGCTCTCTCTCTCCAGCAGCAAACAGGGACACACATCACACTGCCTGCCATACGGACCATGCCACACAAAACTCAACAACTTGCAAAGGAAAAGACATACACACCACTTCAAAACAAACGCCTTGCCCAACACCTCTCTCTCACTGCCTCATCGCTCACAACCTATCTGCGCACAAAAACGCCACAACCTCGCCTCACGGCCCACAAACGGAGCCCCAACACAAACATCACATCTCACCGACACGCCCTACCCCATGCACACTCCGACTGCCACTCACACCCGCCTCACAGCTCGACTCACGAATCTTCTCAGCAAAACGGAACGCCACACCTGCGCCTCACAAGCACAATCAACAGCTACCTCGAACACAGCCCCTCCTCTCACCTCCACCCCCACGCTGCCTCTGCCCTCACATAAAACAGGAACACCACTGGCCCATTGCTGCACGCTTCACACATGCATCAACACCAAAAATCCTGCCAAAAACAACCCACGGAACCATCTCCACCACATGCACAACGAACAATCACGGAAAACGGCCTTGCATGGAGGAAAACGGACCCTCTGCCGGATCTCAACAACATGGCTCAGCGGGTCCAAATGCACAAGCACACCACAAATACGTACCTTCTCCACCACAAACATGACATTGGGCCTAAAGAAACCTCCTCTGCCCCTTCCTCCCTCCCTCCCTCCCTCCCTCCCTCCAACAACGACATGACCAGCCCTTGCAAATACCCACACCCACTTCCTCCTTCCAAATCCTCAAAACTCGTCTCAACGACTTGCCACCCCGACGCCGCCCTTGCTCTCAAAACACAAAGGAAATTGGGGCACACATGCAGAAATCACACCAGGAGACGAAGAGAAGAAAGGAAAACAGAACACAGGAAAAGAGAAGAGAGGAAAAGAGAAGACAACAGGGGAAAAAAATCACACCGGGAAAGCTCCAGGCATCACTTTGTGGACCAAAGGGGCCACAAGCTCACCTGACAAGCTCGGGGAAGGCCTGCATGCCAGCCTAGCAGACTCAGACACCTAACATAACCACAAACAATGCTCTGAAATTACACTTTAACTAAAAACACTGATCCTGGGCACTTAGGTCCTAAGCCAGTATCTTCACGGACAACATCCACTTGCATCCTCACTCAGCCCATTTACATTTTTGCCTCTAAGATAACATTCCCTGGAAATGTCTGGGTCGCTTGCAACTTCCCTTTTTCAAATGCCCCTGGGGCACAACCAAATGTGCTGGGCGCCAGGACACAAACTACAAATTCCTTCATTACCATCTGAATTGATCCTGCACCCACCTAACTAGGGGTCCATCATTTGACTTTGGATCCGATCACAACAGTTTCTCTGCTTGGCTTCATCCCACCTCCTTCAATCTCTCACCTAGGAATTTCATCCATAAATACGGATGGAACCCTGCCATTCTCCGGACCACTACCTCAATTCATTTACGCTCTGCTTCCTGGCATATGTCCACACTTTGGCTCAAAGAAACTCACAAAAATTCTTTGCACGTTTCAACGGTTTTTTACGTGAAAAACTTCAAACCCACGCCTGCCTCACACGTGCCGGACAAAGCACAAACCAAACTGGACCGAACATCTACGCTTCGGGGGGGAGGGGGGAGGGAACACAGGGATGTGCCTGCACGACACTCAGGCTTCGACATTCAAACAATCACAACGAGGCAGCGACTTCTGCTTCCTCCCAGGCCTCACGGGGACGGACAAACGCCACTTCAAAGGGACGCACACATTTCACAACGACCTCAGCTCACGCACAAAACCACAAAAGCCTCCAGCCGCATGCAAATCCATCTTCCTCAAGGAACACAGGACCCCAGGACAGGACCGACCGCGACAAACTTCTTTGAAATTCAACGCTTGCTTTGCCGCCACGGCATCACGGGGGACTGACTGACGCCTCTTCCCTTGCTCACGCTTCTGCAAACCGCTTCCCTCAGGAACTCACGCAAACCTGAAAACCACACATCGAAACACATCCGACAAACAAACACTAAGACCACACACATCCCGACACACACCCCATCACAGGGACTCACCCAACAGGCTCAAACGCCTGGCGGCCCTGGACTCACAAACTCCAACCTGCACGGGCACATAGGCACACCGGGGAACCGAGGGACCGACCCTCCCTCCTCACGTGGACCAAGGACCTCAGCCCCCACAACGACACAAACACACCTTCCCGGCCTTCAACTGGGAAGCCCAGCCTTTTCTCAAACACTCACATCACAACCCTTTGCCACCTCACACATCACACCATGCCATACCCCAACGAAAAACCAACCCTCCACAAAACTCACTCCGCGAAACATTCCCAACTGCTGGCCTCACTTCAAGCACGCTGGGATGGGGAGGAGCAAAAAAAACGCACAGCACAATGCACAGGGGGACCGCGGGCCTCACGACACAGGACACGGGGAAAGACACCTGATTCCTAAGCACCGGCTGACCTGTCATGCGCTCACACCCAACCAACCGTTTCAGGGCACATGCACCCAGGCTTAGGCATTTCGGACCGTTGGGTGTCAGCGCAGGCCTGACAGGGTTGAGCCCGGCTGAGGCACGGAGATGGGAATTGGCAAAAGAGAGAAACACAGGAAAGCGGGGTCGGGAGGACCCCAGTTCTCTTGAGGAACTGAAGCGAGTTTCTTAGCTATGCCATCCTATTTAGACGCACACAGCACACTGAATAGGACGTCTCTCAAGAGAAATGGATTCTTTCTTCCTCTTCATCTCTAACGGACACATACAGCACAAGGACAAGTTCTCACTACAACACATCTTAGTAAATACTTAGGCTTCTTCGCAAGCTATGAAAGGCTGTTCTCATTCTACAAATGGTACTCCCATTCTACTGATAATCGCCATACAAACAAGTCTGGGAAAACTGTGTGGGTAAGGGTCCCAGCCTTGCTAGCCCCTACAGGTGCAAGGACCTTGCCAGCTTACATCTGGGCCCCAACACTTGGGCTCCATGCAGAAACGCCAGGGGCGCACATTCGGGGAAGGGACGTGGCCACGACACAACACAACCAACCCCGGGGGCTCGCTTCTCCATCACACAAGGGAACATCAACGCTCCATTTGCAGAACACAAAACAAATGCAAATGACCCACAAACGTCGCCATTCGCAAAACAAAGACAAGGAACCCCTCCATTCACGTGCAAAACAACCAAGCCCACACCACACCGAAGCGGGAGGGACAACCTCACCACGCCCAGGGCAAGGTCAACCTTGCAGACCAGGACTTCCTGCGCGCAGTCATGGCGAGCCCTTTCAGCTCGCCCTGTTGACTCCACATGTCCAAAACCCATCGCTGAACTCTGCGACCGTGTCACATACACATCTTTTTCCAGATTTGCAACCATACCAAACCAAACACTTCTATTTCTGATACTGGTAGTTTTTCTTCTATTTAAAGACCATTCAACAAGGAAAGCTCAACAAAAAATACCAGTTCGCACATCACCTCTCACACAACTGTCGCACCTTCACCATCACTGCACAACAAAACCCAACTCCAACGGCAAGACGGACCCAGCACAGGGAATAACACCCACCACCATCTGCACCCTTCACGGGACACACACAAAAGGAACCCACTCGGACTCTTGACACTCCCCCTACCTGGCAGTCTGCACTTCTTCTCAAACACACCTCCATGCTGGCTACAGATTCATTTCTGCCCACAGATTCATTCGGCCCTTACGGACAACAAAAAACACGGCTTCCACGACAGAAAGGACCGAGCCACCAGATACCACCCTTTCACACACCCACTACAAAGGGCCACCTCTACCCTCACGGCCCACTCACCACCCTCACGTCCTGCACGCATCATCACAACCAAATAGACACAGCACACACAGACACACACACACACACACACACACGTTCCTCCTCACCTAGCTGTGGGCTCCACCTGCTGGACAAGCAGGAACAGGCCTTTCCAACGGCAATCCTCTCAACAAAACCACGTGGGCTCCCACACAGCTTCCTCACAAGGAATGGAAAGCACGACCATGCTCTCCTCCCCCACACTTCCATGCCAAGGAACACACTCATTCAGAATGCCTCTGCTTTCAAAAACAATTCTCATTTCTGGAGCATCCTCGTCGCACAAGGACTGACACAAAAAAAGCACATACACACATGCACCTGGACACAAACGTGCCTTCTCTTACCCAAACTCAGTTCAAACACACTCAACTTGCCCTGGAAACTTCCAACGATTCACAACATTCACAAACGAGGACACACGGATGCGTGCTCATCACACTCACACTTACCATGGGGAAAACAACACAACTTCCACAGCAATGCCTAGGCATGCCACAGGCTCGGAACGGGCACATCGACACATCTTTCTGAACGCTCACGGTGCCTGGGAAGGTCCCAAATGCACATCTTTCACGAGGAACACCAGAACCAGCCCATGCTGCTCCCTCCACCAGCTCCACACACACACCTGCTACAACCAACACTCTCGGATTTCTTCAAAAAACCACACAAAATCAGCACCTGACACACGCTCACACATGGCTGCCCTCAATCACAGCGGCCCCCAGGTCACGGAGGGGCATCAACAATGCTCGCCTCTCCAGGACCGTGGCGGGAACAATAGCTTCTCCCAAGACAACAAACACTCCAACGATGGAATCGAGGCTCCACCATCGCGGGCTCCTACACAACGACTCCTTACCTCAACCGTGCCTGCCCACAGGGGACCGACTCACATCACAAAACGCACCTCATCAACAGCCCACACAGCGCTCTCCAAGGCCTCCCTCGGCAGGCCTGCCTGCCTGCCTGCCTGGGCACAAACACCTCACAAAAACACAAACATCGCTTCACTCCATTCAACCACCGAATCCTGACCCCTGGACAGCCTCCAACACTTTCGGACATTTCTTTGCACCCTTTTGTCCACACACATTGCCTGGGACCTACCTCACATTTCAGCACCAGGGACAGAAGCACACTGTGTTTTCATACAATGCCCACAAGAGGGCAGCACACGATCGCTGAGCCGCAACAAGCCTCCCGCAGGCAGCGTCCTTTTCCTCTGGGCCCCTCCAACCTGCTCTCTTGGCACTCCAAACAAAACAAACACGCTGCAAAAGTCCAACACACAAAATGGCTCCTTCCTTTCGCGATCGCCGCCTTCTCAGGCGCAAGCCCACAACGAACCACACAGGGAAATTCGAACCTTTCGCTCCCTTCCGGGAACGCAACGGGCTCAGGACACAACATGCACAGCCTTTTGGCTTTGCAACCGCACTTCTCCGGGACTTCTCTCCAGAAAATACAACATTCGCACAAGGACCCCCTTTCTGGGGGTTCATCCTCAAACAGGCACAGTTTCTTCTTCCAGCTTTCACAAATCGTCCAACAGAGGTACAAACAACAGAAAACACACACACAAGCATCCACCGCACAGACACACCTCCACCATCACTTGCCTCCTGCACTCACAGGGGACCAAGCCCCAATCCCACAGACATGCCTTTCACGCACAATCGAACAAGGGAACCTCACACATGCAGACACATGCTCGAAACAATCGCCATACCCACACAGAAAAAGGCCTGCTTCCTACCTCACCACATTCATTGCGACAACAACAAGCCACCGTGCCGAGGCTCTGCCTCCGCACACACTGCAAGGGACCACGCACTTTGGCACGCTCACAGGGAACTGCTGCACTCCACAATGCTACTCTGCAGCCTGCGCCACGTCCTTGCTCCTCAAAAGTCTGCCCACACCAAAGGCTCACCGATGGCCACTCCACCCACCCACCTCTACCATGGGGAAACATTCACACTGCTTCACATGCAGGCAGCCTTTGGGTCATCACCATACCCAGGTTCCTCGAGCCAAGATCTCCACACAAGTTCTGTCTACCATCTCCAGTCAAGTTCTGCTTACAATCTCCAGCCAGGTTCTATGTCCATCTTCTCCAGCCAGGTTCTATGTCCATGTTCTCCAGCCAGGTTCAGTCACCAGGTTCTACTCAGGTTCTCTTCCCATGTTCTATCCACGTTCTGGAGCCAGGTTCTGTTTCTAGGATCTTCAGCCACGTTCTCTCCCTAGCTTCTGTCTCTAGGTTCTGTGGCCAGTTTCTCTACAGGATCTTTTGCCAGGTTCCATCTCTAGCTTCTGGGTCTAGGTTCTGAGTCTAGGTTCCGAGTCTACGTTCTGTGTCTTCTTCTCTTGTTACATCTGTATTTATACCAGTTGATTCCAATCCTATCAATCCCTATTCCAAACATTAGGGCGTTTCTTATCTCCATTCCAGGGAGGAAAGATGAGGTAGCTTAAGCGTGATTGTTTGGACTGAAAGTGATTAACTACCTACCTGGCACTTAGGGAAGGGCTTTTATCCCCTCCCTAACTTCAGGAAAAAAATCCCTAACGGGGGAAACAACCTTTCTCAAAAACGTGACCTTGGTTAAGACACATAGCGCCAACAAGGTGACCAAACATATTCACAACAGTATGCTATAGACACCAGCTCCCTTGAAACATATGCTGGGCACATGTTTCTTTCCTGCAGCGACTGTGTCAAGCACTAACGATGGACCGGATCCCAGCAGCAATGCTCCATACAACGTTCACCTCCACAAGCTCCATCCGCACGCTTCACAAACTCACAAGCTTACAACACCCACACATCTTGACACCCTTTCATCTGCACTTACTTCACACCATAGGGACCACACAGCAAAACACCACAAACACCACGATCGGACCTGGCCTCACACCCGCAACACGACTCACAAGGACATAGGGGGGGACACCTCAAACACATCATTGCTAACACACCCTTCACTCAACCTGGACAACGGGAGACACAGAACGGCTCAGGACACAACACACAGGACACATGGACGAGGTGGCTCTGGCTCCCGCATCACAAACAAAACTCACACCAACAAACGGGACCCAAGCCACAGCAGCCGCACCTAGGACCCCACCGCTCCTACAGGACGCTCTGGCACCTCCCGTATCACACCTGGGGGAGAGGGGGGACTCTCCTCACATCATGAAACAGCACAGAACCTCACTCTCAGCCTCCCACACGGCCAGCACTCTAACCACTCAGCCCTCGGGGCCATGGACCTTGCTGCGCATACTGCCTGCATTCTTTGCAGCGGCATTTCTTTAACTGAGACTTTTCCTTTCGGGCTTTGTGGCGGTCTTCCTTGGGAGTGCCCTGCCTTGTCGGTTTTTTCGGGATGGAAGCTTTGGTCATTTCTCTGCTGGGTACAACCCTGAGGATGTGGGCCTAGCAAATGCTCAATGTATTGTTCACAATCTTCCTGTGAGTTCCTCCTAAGTGTCCTACTGTATTTCTGTCCCATGAGGCAGTTGTCAGGATTTTCTTCCCTTCTATAGTCAGTCCCATTCATTCATCCCTAACTATAGGGAAACATACCCAGCTGGAGAAACAACCTTTCCCGGAAAGGTAGCCATGGTCACGACACAGAGGGCTAAGAAGGGGAGCAAACCTATGGAAAACAGGATGACCTACACGCCAAGTCCCTTGGAACATGTGATGTGCACATGTTTGTTCCCGGCAGCAACTGTGTCAAGCGGCAAGGATGGTACGGCTGGCGGCAGACTTGCAGTGATGCGACCCCTGGCACTTGCTGTGCTGATGGAAACAGGCCAGGGCTGACGCTGAAAGCAACCGGAGAGCACCAGCAACGGAGAGCTGGTCATCACCGGAACATGTCCTGTCCCCGGCCAGGGCCGCCTTGTGTTTGGAGTAAACAGGTCGTCCAAATAGCAACACACGGCTCAGTGAGTGAGTCTCAATGATTGAATGTTGAGGCATGGACCAACAAGTACCCTTGGTTCCTGGTAAGGGCACACACATCAGCTGATTGATTGATTTTTTCGTCTGTCACATCCATGTTTCTCTTTCTTTCTCTCCCTCTCCCTGTCTCTGTCAGATCCATCACAAATTCACAGTCAAACTGGAAAGTGTCGATTGCCCTCGTAGTCTCCCCCCAAAAGGTATCCAATTTTACTGCAACCACCCACCCCTTTTCTTCCTTAGTCATGGTGACAATTCCGGTTCAGAAATGGTCACATTATGTCACATGCAAACCTGTGTCCGGGGGGCAGCAGCATTTGTCATCTGAATGAGGAATGGATTGTGCAAACCTTTTCTTCACCCCCTGAGACATAATCAGCACACGTGCTGAGCCACTTGGCAATGTGTGCTCTTCCAACGCGAGGCTGGAGGGTGGGCTGCCCTTCATGACGTGGGCGGGGTGACACAGCCCACCTCCCACCGTGCACAGGGGGCCCCTGCCTGGGCATCATCAGCTCCAGGAGTCAGGGCTGGCTCCTCCCGAGTCAGCTCAGACCCACAGAAAACAGTTTTCCAAGGGGCAGATTTCACCTGGTCCCCAGGTGCTGTGTCAGGATTGGGTCCATGTGGGAAAAGGCGAGTGGGAAGCTCTGGCTCAATGGTTGCTTCTGAGAGGTTCACGTCACCCCCCCCCACAAGTCCTCCATCACTGTAGGGAAACAGGTTCCCATTCTGGACATGGCAATGCCATCTTTTTTTCAACGACTGTCTGCATACGAGTGTTCCACAGCACACTTGCTGCCATTGCCTTAGCCGTCTGCACAGAAAACCTCCCAAGAAGCAGCTGGTCAAAAGACTTGTGAGTGCAGGGATCAGCGGTAAGAGAGCTGTGGGGAAGGCTCAAGTCCCTAAGAGAGTGGAGAGGGAGATCAGGTGTTTCAGAGGACATTGTGGAAAGGAGGACATGTTTGTGTTGAAGAGCAGGTGAGTGGATCCCCCGTTTGGTGCACAGCCTACAGAGGTGCTGTTGTTGTGTCAGTGCCCAGTGAGTGCCATGAGATCCTGTGCCAGAGGAAAGTGTATCAGAGACCATGAGCTATGCAGACCTTGGTCCTCCATGTGGACTCAGCTCCCCCTGGTCTGGAAGCAGGTCCAGGTGTTTGCACCTGCATTTATCTCAGCAGCAGCACAGACAGATGGACAGACAGACAGACAGACAGACAGACACACACACACACACACACACACACACACACACACGGGCTCTTGTCGAGGTTCCTGATGAGAAACCTTGCTAATAGTCTAATGCTATTGTCCATATTTCAATTCTAGGGGGCCTATGCCCATTCGGAATGACTGTTTTAGAGACGGAAACACCCAATGTTGTTCTTGGACCCATTTTTTCGAGCATCCATGTCCCGAACATAGTGAAAAGAAGACCTAGGATGCCCCATGTTCTGATCGTGAAAGATGTGTTGTGTTTACACAGTTTATTTCACACACCGTGCAAGTGATCTGCAGGTACATGGTGACGCACAGATGAGATCAGCAAGCAGGATTGACTTTTACACAAGCAGAGGGCTACTGCTTGCTCTGGCAAGTAGCAAAACCTACAAACTTCTCATGGCTTTTATTGGGGAGTCCAGCAAGTGACAATGATTAACAGGCATGCCTATGAGATCATCTGAGCTAAGTTATACATTACACTTCATTTCCTATGTTTTAAAAACACTCTTTCCACCTGCAGCCGTGCAACCTCCCTTGAACTTTCCATGCCCTCATGGACTATTTATCACCTCCACGAAAATTCTGCCTCTGAACAATATGTCTTGCTTGCAACACTTTGTCCTGCCTGACGTGGCCCACTTGCAGGCTCCCGCCTTTTCTGGGAAGAACGTCCTCTTCTAGTTAACTTCAATCCACTTGAACAGCTACAACTTACAAAGTTTTTAATATGCTCATTTAATGACACTTACAAAGGCAATCTTGTATGACAAATGTCATTTTCTAAGGTACAAATGTAGAATACATCAAACACATAACTGCTGGCCTCTCATTCATTTGGCAGATAATAACTACAGAAAACAAGTGGGACATCACTTTCCAAACAACTGCTGTGTACATGCATGTCCACACAGGTCTTGTGTCTTGGACAGAGTCACCATCCAGTAGGGGCTGTGTGGGGAAATGAAATACACGGTTCTGGAGTCAAAAAACACTGAAAAGGTACCTCCAGAAGGATACGAGGAACCAGAACAGTGGACACACGTTCCCGGATATCACCTCTCCAGGCCACTGAGCCTTCCATGGTGTGTCTGGCACTCGCTCTGTCTCACCCTAGGTCTGTGTGTCCCTCGGTCACCAAAACCAGCTCAGTCTGCTTGCATCTTCTCAGTGGGAGGGACTCTGGGAGCAGCAACACAATGCAAAAGATGGGAACACCTGCAAGACCCTCCTCTATCCATTTCCCACCTCCTTCACACCTACCTTTCCGCTGCTCCTCCCGGCCTCACCCCCCCCCCCAGACTCGCCCATGACATGGTGGCTTGGGAGACCCTGCAAGGACCCTGCTAAAGTGGCCTCATCCTGTTGTGTCAGGAACTTGGCAGCTCAGGGACACTCGAACATTTTATTTTTATCTTATACACACATCGCGTGGAAAAACATCAGCGGAGCTGAATGCTCTGCGCATCATGGTGCCTTCCTTGGCGGATAAGGTGCTTCTTCACACCCTCCAAATCTTTTCCTGCTTTGTACTTTTTTCGTGTGTATCTTTGGCTTAATTCGTGACACACGACATGTTTTCACCATTCATTTTTTTAGAGAGCGTGGAAGGGAGGGAGCAGGAGGAGAGAGACAAAACAAACAAGCAAACATGAGTATGCAACATACACATGGATGTTGATGTTCTCTGTGAACGGTGACTCTGAGATGAGCTCGGCGTGCACGATTAAGTTTAGACAAGCAGAGGGCTATTGCTACTCAGGCAGGTAGCAAAGGCCCCCAAAGCCCTCATGGCTTTTATTCAGGGACTACAGCAAATCACAATGGACTACAGCAAGTGACAATGATTAGCAGGCATGCTTATGAGATCATCTGAGATAAGTTATACATGACACTATTCATTTCCTATGTTATACAAACACTCTTTCCACCTGCAGCCGTGCACCCTCCCATGAACTTTCTATGCCCTCATGGACTATTCATCACCTCAACGAAAGTTCTGCCTCTGAACAATAAGTCTCGTGTGCAAGACTTTGTTCTGACACGGCCTGTGTGCCGGCTCACGCCTTCTCCCGGCAGAGCGTCCTCTTCTAGTTAACTTCTTTCCGCTTGACCGCTACACACATGTCACTCTTTCTTCTTGCACAAGGAAGACAGACAATCGACAATAATCACTCATCATTCATGCTTCTCTCTTCCTTTCTGAAATACGACAAATAAACATTTCGAAACAACGCACTGTAGCCCTGACCACTGTCGCTCAGTGCATAGAGCGACGGCCTAAGAAATGAAAGATCCCTGGTTCGATTCCCAATCAGAGCACATGGCCTGCTTGTGAGCTCGATCCCCAGTTGGGGGGGGGGGGGGAGTACAGGAGGCAGCAGATCCATAATTCTCTCTCATAATTGATGTTTCCATCTCCCTCCCTTCCTCCCTCCCTCCCTCTGCCTTCATCTCTGAAATCAATAAAAAATAGTTTTAAAAGACTCACTATGTTTCTAAAAAAAACTTTACATTCGATTTTTTTCTCATGGTAGGTAAGAACACATTCTCATGAGAACCCTGCATCTGGAGGTGCCATCAACTATCACAGCCTCCCTGCTACTGATGGCATCAATAAGAGCAGCCTACAGGGGAACCACTGCCTCTGGAATGCCCACCTCTAGGCTACTCATTCCATCCATCAGTGCAGCCGCAAGGGGACTGGCTCACTCAGTAAACGAGGCCTCTCCAGGGGCCGCTGAGTCGAGCGGGAATAACACCTTCTCCCGATACCCCTGCGCCTCGCTGCACAGAACGGCTGCCTCCATAATGGGGTCATCCAAGGGACTGGCTGCCGCACTCACAACGGCCTCCGGCTGACTGGATGCCTCGGGAAAGGTGACCTGTCCAATACTGGCTGCCTTGTGAACGGCAGCCTCCCCAGGACTGGCTGCTTCAGTCATGGCAGCTTCTAGGTTACGGACTGAATTAGTGAACGCACAGCTTCCCCGTGTCACTGCAGCAGCCATGTCCTCCCTTTCCAGGGATGGACCGGAAGGAGTGCAAAATCCAGACCTCTGACTTCAGTCCATCCCGGGAAAAAATAATGGCACCCTGGACAGCATCGATAATTTTCTAAGGTTTTCTGTGGTCTTTCTTTGTTGGTTTATATTTGCTTAAAAATATTTTTATTGATTTTTTTACACAAAGGAAGGGAGAGGGATAGACAGAGAAACATCCATCACAGAGAAACATCCATCAGCTGCCTCCTGCACACCCCTACTGGGGATGGACCCGCAACCAATCTACATGCCCTTCACTGGAATCGAGCCGGGGACCCTTCAGTACGCAGCCCGACGCTCTATCCACTCAGTCAACCGGTCAGGGCTGGTTGTGCTTTTGGGGGTACAAGTCTTCATCAAATTCAAACAACATTAGCTAACATCTCAGCACCACAGACACAAGATGAAGGTGTTATTCTATAAAAGGACACAAGAGGGCAGCACAGGATACTTTTTCCAAAGGAATTGCCTGACAGCTTCTTCAAAGGTTTCTCTCATAAGTATAGACGTGCATAGATGAAATACTTAACCGAAACAACTGGGAAACAGTCACCTGGAAACGGGTAACCAGGAACATACGAACCAATAACCATTAGCCTCGTAAATACTATCAAGCAACCTAGTAGCTCATAACTAGGAAATCAGTACCTCGTAAGCCAACTGGGAACCTTTGAAACCTACTGACCTGGCAAACCAGTACCTGCTAATTAGTGACCTAGAAACTAGTAAGTGGTCATCCTTAACCTAGTGCACTGGTTACCAGGACACCGGTAACTAGTAACCAGTAACCTGGTAGCTAGTAACCAGTGACCTCAGTAAAGGCGACCTGTCCCATCCTCGCTGCATCGTTCACGGAGGACAGGCAGTACAAGCGACCAGGGCAATGAATGCCTCCACAACGGCCAACTCCACCGAGGTCGCCTGCACTCCTGAGACTTTATGACCGCGCTGTACAAACTTCCTGCCTCAGTAATGGCGGACTCCAGCGTACGCAGCGCCTACATCGGGCGCACTCTCGAGAGGTCGCCTGGTCTCGCGGAACTTTACACCCTCGCTGTACGGACTTCCTGCCTCAATAATGGCGGCCGCCACCGTACGGAATGTCGCACGCAAAGCGCACTCCAGGTCACACGAACGGCGGCCTACAGCAAACTCGCTGCCTCAGTATACGCCGCTGCAGCCTGCCGGCCGCCTCGGTAACCACCACCTGCCCCGTACGGGCCTCCTCGGTCCCGGAGGCACCGCTGTACGGAAGGACTCAGTAATGGCGGACTCCGGCGTACGTAGCGGCGCACTCTCGCGAGGTCGCCTGGTCTCGCGGAACTTTACACCCTCGCTGTACAGACTTCCTGCCTCAATAATGGCGGCTGCCACCGTACAGAATGTCGCACTCAAAGCGCACTCCAGGCAACACGGACAGCGGCCTACAGCCAACTCGCTGCCTCAGTATATACCGCTGCAGCCTGCTGGCCGCCTCAGTAACCGCCACCTGCCCCTTACGGGCCGCCTCGGTCCCGGAGGCACTGCTGTACGGAAGGACTCAGTAATGGCGGCTTCCAGGGTACCGAATGCCTCTGTAATCGTGTACTCTCGCAAGGCCGCTTAGTCTCGCTGTACGGACTGCCTGCCTCAGGAATGGTGGCATCCAGGGCATTGGTTGACTTAGTCATGGCGGCCTCCAGGGTACTGAACGCCTCAATCATAGTGGATTCTAGGTTACTGGCTGTAGCAAATTCGGCGGCTTCCAAGGTTCTGGGTGCCTCAATAACGGCAGCCTCTAGGTTTCGGGATGACAGCGTGAAGGCACAAGTTCACCATGTCAGTGCAGCAGCCAACGCCTCCCTTTCCGGGGCTGGGAAGGGAAGAGGTGCCAAAGCCAGACCCGTGACTTCAGTCCATCCAGGGACGGAATGATTGCAGCCCTGTACAGGCTCGATGAGTTTCTGTGTGTGTGGGGGGGGGTGGTTCTTTTTTATTTATTTATTTTCTGGGTATAATTTTTCCTCGTGTTAACAGGGCATTAGCTGGGATTTCAGCACCACGGACAGAAGCACAAGATGTGATTCCTTGAGTGGCCACAAGAGGGAAGCAGAGGATCATTTTTGCACAGGAATTGGCTAACAGCATCCTTTGAGGTTTCTGTAATAAGTACATAGATGTATAGACGTGGACAGTATAAGCACTAACTTACTTGAAGGAGAAATAAAACCGTTTATCCTATAAAACAAGAGTATAAGTCTGCTCTAGGATTACATTCTCATAAATCGCAAAATAAGGAATCCTTGTTCTTAGCACATTTCTACAGGAATAGTTCATCTTTCATTCTGAAAGAGACAGGCATATGTATCAAGTTACAAGAACAGGTTTCAAACCCACTGTGCTAAGGCACCAAGCTATTAACTAGAATTTTTATTCCGAAAAAAATGTGTTTACAACTAATTCACTAGATGAAGAAAATACTCAGGAATAATGACCTTAATGTCACTAAAGTAACTTGAAAAAATAAGAAGCAATGTTGGAATTTACTAGAATCCTGAAAAGGACGATTCATTTGGATGCTTCTAAGATACTATCAAACAAATTCACATTTTGCAACCCAAATTCATCTTTTGCTAACCAATTCGCCATTTCCAAAACAAATTCACCTTTTACAGATAAAATTCACCTTTTCCAAAGAAAATACACCTTTTGCAGAGGAAATTTCCCTTTTGCAAAGCTAATTCAACTTTTGCAAAGCCAATCCTCCATTTCCACAGCAAATTCACCTTTTCCACTTCTGACCCTAACCCCAACCCCAACCCTGACCATGAACCCTCACCCTAAAACCCTAACACCAAACCCAGCACTAGCCCCAGCCCTAGTTTTGAACTCTAAGCCTTGACCAAGCTCAAATTTATATTTTTAAAAGTGAATAGAATACGTAGCTGGTGTTGTTCACTGGTTAGAGCATTTGCTTGCCAAGCATACACTCACTAGTGCCAAGCATACACTAGTTAAAAACGGCACCAATGAACATATGAGGCAGGGTGGGTGGGTCACATCAGGGGAACCTCAGTGCAGCATTCTACAGGGGCCTCCCTTTGCAGAGCTAGGGCAAGGAGAGGTGAAGAACACTGGACCGTAACTACAGAATGATTGCCGCCCTGGACAGCTTCGATGATTTGGTGGGGGGGTGTTTTTTCTGAGTAGAATTTTTGTCGTGTTCACAGGGCTTTGCCTGGAATTGCAGCACCATGGACAGAGGCACGAGTTATTATTCCTTGAATGGCCACAGGAGGGCACCAGAGGATTATTTTTGCTCAGGAATTGGCTGACAGCGTCCTTTAAGGGCTAGCTGCTAGCATAATAACTATCTAGATCCCATACACGTGCACAGTATAATCACTAACTTACTGAAGGAAAAATATAAGCGTTTATACTGTAAAACCAGAGTATAAGTCTGCTCTATGAATACATTCTGATAAATCACAAAATCAGAGATGCTTGGTCTTAGCACGTTTCTACGGGATTATTTTATCTTTCATTCTGAAAGAGACAGGCATAGGTATTGAGCAGAACCCCTTGAGTTACAAGAACACGGTTCAAAACCACTGTGTTTCACCCACTGGCAATAGGCAAGGAGACGCCTGATTGGTGGTGTTGCTCTTATATCAGTCAGGGGCAAAGCAGATGTACAGTCCTTAGTTAATCCTAACTTGATGCCTGTGTGGGTGGCCAGAGCTGTTTCATGCCTGAGGCACATAAAAAACCCCAGTGTTTCAAAATCAAAGTATTAACTAGAATCTTTTATTCAGAAAAAAAGTGTTTACAACTAATTTACTAGGAGAAAAAAAGCGCTCAGTCTTATTGACCTAATGTCACTACAGTAACTTGAAAAAATATGAACCAATACTGAATTGACTAGGATCTTGGAAAGGGCGACTCATTTTGATGCTGCTGAAATACATTCAGGCAAATTCTCCATTTCCAAAGAAAATTCACCTTTTCCACCTCTGAACCTGGCCATGACCCCGACCTTGCCCCCTAAAACTCATCCTCACCCGAAAACCCTAACCCCAACCCCAGCCCCACCCTCAGCCTCAGTCTTGACCTCTGACCCTTGACACACACTCAAATTTAGATTTTTAAAAGTGAATAGAATACGAAGCTGGTGTTGCTCACGGGTTAGAGCATTGGCTTGGCAAACATACACTCACTACTCTCTAGCTAAAAGAGGAACCAAGGAACATATTTGGCAGGGTGGTGGGTCACCTTAAAGGGAACCTCAGTGCAGCAGTCTCCATGGCTTCCCTTTACAAAGCTGCGGTGGGAAGAGGTGCAGACCCAGGAGCCGTGACTTCGGTCCAACCAGGGACGGAATGATAGCCGCCAGGGACAGCCTCGATGATTTTGTGGGTTTTTCTTTTTTCTTTTTCTTTTTCTTTCTTTCTTTCTTTTTTTTTTTTTTTGTGGGAAGAATGTTTGGTTGTGTTCACAGAGCCTTAGCTGGAATTTCAGCACCATGGTCAGAGGCACAACGTGTTATTCTGTAAATGGCCACAGGAGGGCAGCAGAAGATTATTTTTGAGCAGGAATTGACTGACAGCAAGATGCTTGGTCTTAGCACATTTCTACAGTTTATTTTATCTTTCATTCTGAAAGAGACCGACACAGGAACCAAGCAGAGCCCTTTGAGTTACAAGAACACGTTTTGAAACCACTGTGTTTCAACACCAAACTGTTAACTAGAATCTTATGTTCACACAAAAAAGGTTTACAACTAATGTAGTAGGAGAAAAAAGTACTTAGTAATAATAACCTAATGTCACACAAGTAACTTGAAAAGATATGACGCACTATTGAAATTTACTAACATTTTCATGCTGCTGAAATTCAATCAGACAAAATTCACCTTTTGCAAAGCAAAATCATCTTTTTTTAAAAGTACTTTAAAAAATATTTTTTTTATTGATTTTGGAGAGAGAGAGAGAGAGAGAGAGAGAGAGAGAGAGAGAGAGAGAGAGAGAGAGAGAGAGAAACATCCATGATGAGAGAGAATCATGGATTGGCTGCCTCCTGCAAGCCCACAACTGAGGATCAAGCCTGCAACCCAGGCATGTGCCCTTGCCCAGAATCAAACCTGGGACACTTCAGTATGCAGTCCAACGTTCTATTCACTGAGCCAAATCAGCTAGGGGAAAATTCATCTTTTGCAAAGCAAATTCACCTTTTCCGCTTTAAATTCATCTTTTGCCAGGGTTTGATTCCAGTCAAGGGCACATGCCTGGGTTGTGGGCTCAATCCCCAGTAGGGGGCATGCAGGAGGCAGTCGATCCATGATTCTCTCTCATCATGGATGTTTCTATCTCTCTCTCCCTCTCCCTTCCTCTCTCAAATCAATAAAAATATATATATTTTAAAAAGGGCTGTGAATTTCTCAAATGTTTTTTATTTATGTTATTAGTAGCCAGGTGCACAAAATTCATGCACATTAAAAGGGAATTAATTCCCCTAACCGGTTTGGCTCAGTGGATAGAGCATCGGCCTGCAGACTCAAGGGTCCCACCTTCGATTCCGGTAAAGAGCATGTACCTTGGTTGTGGGCACATCCCCAGTAGGGAGTGTGCAGGAGGCAGCTGATCGATGTTTCTCTCTTATCGATGTTTCTAACTCTCTATCCCTCTCCCTTCCTCTCTGTAAAAAATCAATAAAATACATTTTTTTAAAAAGGGAATTAATTAGCAGAGATATTTTAATATTGATATTTACCCTTTCTCTATAATAGAAGTGTGGGAGGTGAAAGGAAATTAGTAAAATGTATATGAAAATCATATATAAATTTATTACTAAATAAACAGTAACAAAAGGATATAACAACAACAAAGGCATGATATAAAAACGACAAAAACATGGTATGAAAACGACAAAAACATGATATGAAAACAACAGTGATGCAAACAATGACTGATAAAGTGATTAAACTTATTCTAATGTCTCCCTGTACACCACATTAAGAGTGAAAGCACTTTCAGAGTGCTTGACTAATTTCCCTTGTGATGAAGTACTTAGAACTTTAATTGTAACATCACATGCTCTTCAAACTCGAGAAAAAGCAAGATATAACTGACCATGTGCAAAAACGGGTTCAAGTAGGAATATGCCTACTTTGTCTAGAGTTTGTCCTTGTGATTTATTAACAGTCATCACAAATGCTGGCATCACGGGAAACCGTCCTTGAATCAATTTAAATGGGAAGCCAGTGACAGATGGGGACAAATTAATTCTTGGAATCAGAACAGCCTCTCCCTCTGCAGATCCGTCAATACTTCAGCTTCGATCATGTCAGGTCGTAATCTTTTGATAGTAAATCTGTTGCCATTACAAAGACCCCATTTACTATTGAGATTTCTCAGTAGCATGATGATTGCACCCACTTTCAATTTTAATTCATGACATGGCATGCCCGAAGGAGTAATACTATTAAGAAATTCGATGGGAAAATTTTCCTTTTCGGCATCATCTGTGGAATCAATGGAATCATCACTCAAATATGTGTGAAAATCTCCATCGAGTATATCCAAATTTTCTTGATTTAATTTTTAAACATGCTCATTTTTTGGGCAAAGAATTGCACGTTTAGATATATTTTTAATATTATCTATAGCAGTGGTTCTCAACCTTGGCTGCACTTTAGAATCACCAGGGAATATTTTTAAAATCCTGATTTCTGGGCCTCATCTTCCGGAATTTGTTTCTTTGATATGGGGTGGGACCACATTATTAGTAACAAAGAAGCAGAATTAAAACTTTATTGTGGGGAGCTACAGTGTTTTGGACAGGTTCAAGGCTTGGACTGATGTGCGGGCACAGTCTTCTCATTGCAACATGCAAGTCCCAGCTAGGAGTGCAGGAGCCCTCCCAGCACAATTACAGCCAACAGCTGTAATTGTAAGCTTGAACCTATGGTCTGAACACCTGGCCCCACCTGCCTGAGTGACGTAGGCTTCATAGAGTTCAGGTGCATGTAGTTGAGTAGCATTGAAACCCAAGAGAATGTTGTAAACATCTTGGTCACGCCCTGACTTTGCCTCATAGCATGTGCTATAAAATAAAGGCATGGCTGTGGGCGTGGTCGCTGTCTCTCAGGGAAGCAGAGTCCCACCGAGAACAAGCTTTCATTCTCTTGTCTGTCTTTTCTAAGCCTTTCAGCCACCCCCACTCAGGTTCACCCCTGGCCGTGCTGGCGTGGCACACTTTAGAGATGCCTCCTCGCTCCCAGGGCGGGTTCTTGCCTCAAACCCTCCCCTTACAGGAAACAGCTCCGGGAAACAGCTCGGGGAAGGGTACAGCCATTGCCAAGACAACCCCTGCATGACTGACTTCCTTCCACTTGGTCACAGCGGTTGTGGTTGTGATGAACACCACCCATGGTTTTTATATAAGTAGATCTGTTCTTATTGATCTGAGACAGAGAGGGATAGGGAGACAAAGAGAAACATTGATGTGAGAGACAAAAAATCAATCAGGTGATGTGATGTGTGTACCTTTACCAGGAATCAATGTGACTTCTTGGTTCATAGGTCAACACTCAATCATTGAGGCTCATTTGCTGGGCTGTGTGTTGCTATTTGGATGACCTGTTTACTAGAAAGAGAATGGGCCCTGGCTGGGAGATTACATGCTACGGTGATGACAAGCTTTACCTTGCTGGTGTTCTAAGGTTGCTTTGAGCCTCAGGCCTGTTTCCATCATGACAGCAAGTGGGAGGTGTCGCATCAGTACAAGTCAACTTCTAGCTTCTGCCTAATGGTTCATAACATAGAGTGAAGGTAAAACCATGCAGACTATGTCTTAGAAGGGAGCCAGTAATTTAGCAAAGATTCTGCTTTGGTGACAACACATGACCCCCAACAGTTCATTGGCAAGCGATACACAGTAATACTTACCAAGTTTCCAAACATTTGCCAAGTAAAACATTCACACTTATGAAGTTTTTTACATGATCATTTAATTACACTTAGGAAGTCAACTTTATAGCAGAAATATCATTTTCTAAAATAAAATGTATGTACAATACAAATGTATATTACATCAGATAACTGCTTTGCTCTGATTTATTATCCACATAATAACTATATAGAATAAGTCTGACATCACTTTCCATGCAACTGTTGTGTAAATGGATGTCCAAAGAGGTCTTGTGTCTTGGACGGAGTCACCATGAACTAGGTCAGTGATGGCGAACCTCTGACACGTGAACTCATTTTTTTGATTGATTTTTCTTTATGTATTTTAAATACATAAAATAAATACCAAAAATATACATCTTTGTTTTACTATGGTGGCAAATATCAAAAAATTTATATATGTGACACAACACAGCACCAGAGTTAAGTTAGGGTTTTTCAAAATGCTGGCACGCTGAGCTCAAAAGGTTCGCCATCACTGAAGTAGGTGCAGTGTGTGGAAATCAAATCCAGGGTTCTGGAGTCCTCGACCACCAAGAAGTTACCTCCGGGAGGATAGAAGGAACCATCACAGTGGCCGCAGGTTCCCGGAAGTCACCTCTCCAGGCCACTGCTGCCTCAATTGTCTGTTCCTCGGTTTCTGTGTGCCTAGGTCTGTGCGTCCCTAGATCACTGACACAGGTGAGTCTGCTCACATCTTCTCAGTGTAGGTGACTCTGGGAGCAGGGGAGCATGTGCTGTCCCCTCCTCTGTCCATTTCCTGCCTCCTTCACACCTCACTTTCCCCTGCTCCTTCCAGCCTCGCCCCTGAGAGCCTTGCCCTTGATGTGGTGGCTTTGGAGACCCTGCAAGGACCGTACTAGAGTGGCCTCATCCTGTTGTGTCAGGATCTTGGCAGATGAGGGACACTTGGACATTTTATTTTTATCTTATAGACACATCGCACGTCGCTAAATGCTCTGCTCATGATGGTGCCTTTTTTTAGGGGTATGCTGCTTTTTCACACCCTCAAAACCTTTTCCTTCTTTGTACTTTTTTCTTGTGTATGTTTTGCTTAATTCTTTCCAGAAGATATGTTTTCCCCATTCATATTTTTATATAAAGTGGAAGGGGTGGGGAGAGAAAACAAACAAGCAAACATGAATATGCAAGAGACATATGGATCTTTGGCTCCCAAAGGAACCCAAACAGGGGTAGGCAATGAAACTTGCATCCCAGGAATGTGCTCTGGACCAGGAATCCTACCAGTGATCCTTCCCTGGATATCCAATGGAAGACTGACCAGGGCCTATTCCTTCTGCTTAGCAGATGAGAACAAATGTCCCTCTTTCTTCTTGCAGAAGGCAGCCAATCTAGGATGATCACTCATCATTCATGTTTCCCTGATTCGATTCCCAGTCAGGGCACATGTCCAGGTTGCGGGCTCGATCCCCAGTGGGGGGGGGGGGGGGATACACGAAGCAGCTGATCCATGATTCTCTCTTATCATGGATGTTTCCATCTCTCTCTCTCTCTCTCTCTCTCTCTCTCTCTCTCTCCTCCTCCTCCTCCTCCTCCTCCCTCCCTCTCTCTCCCTTCATCTCTGAAATCAATAAAAAAAATAGTTTTTAAAAACTCGCTGTGTTTCAACAAAAAACTTTAAATTGAATTTTTTTTCTCACGGTACTAACACGTTCCCATGATAACCCTGCATCTGGAGGTGCCATCAACAATGACAGCCTCCCTGGTACTGATTGCAACAATAATAGCAGCCTACAGGGGGAGGACTGCCTCAGGAATGCTCGCCTCTAGGCTACTCATTGTATCGATCATTGTAGCCTCAGTAAAGGAGGCCTCTCCAGGGGCCGCTGAGTCGAGTGGGAATAACACGTTCTCCCAATATCCCTGCACCTCGCTGGACAGACTGGCTGCCTCCATAATGGTGTCATCCAAGGGACTGGCTGCTGCAATCACAACGGCCTCCGGCTGACTGGATGCCTCAGGAAAGGTGACCTGTTCGGTACTGGCTGCCTTGTTAACGGCGGCCTCCCCAGAACTGACTGATTCAATAATGGCAGCCTCTAGGTTATAGACTGACAATAGTGAACGCACAGGTTCACAATGTCGGTGCAGCAGCTAAGGTCTCCCTTTGCAGGGCTGGAGCAGGAAGGGGTGTAAAATCCAGACCTGTGACTTCAGTCCATCCAGGAAAGGAATGATTGCGCCCTGGACAGCATCGATGATTTTGTGGGTTTTCCTTTGTCTTTTTGGTTGCTCTTGTCTTTGTTTGGGTCGAATTTTCAATCAAGTACACAGGGCATTAGCTGAAATTTCAGCACCACGGACAGAAACACAAGGTGTTATTCTTTGAATGACCACAAGAGGGTAGCAGAGGATCTATTTTGCTTAGGTATTGCCTGACGGCTTCCTTTGCGTAATAAGTATATAGATGCATAGACGTGATACTTAACCTAGTAAACTGGTAACCATTAACCTAGTAACTAGTATCCAGCAACCTAGTAGCTAGTAGCCAGTAACCAAGTAACTAGTAACCTTTTTTAACCTAGTAACCTGGTAACTAGTAACCAGTAACCTAGTAGCCAGGAACAAATAACTTCAGTAACGACGACATGTCCCATACTGCCTGACTCATTAGCGAAGGCCTCCTCAGTATGGGCAGCCTCAGTAAGGGCAGCCTCCAGCTTACGGAATGCCTCAATAACGGTGGACTCTCTCGAGGTCTCTGGGTCTCCCGATATTCCACACCTCACTGTACGGACTGCCGGCCTCAGTAAAGGCAGCCTCCAGGTTACGGAATGCCGCAATCATAGCAGACTCCAGCTTCCAAGGTACTGCCTGCCTTAGTAAAGGCGGCTGCAGGTTGCTGGCTGCCTCAGCAAAGACCACCGGTCCCGTGCGGGCTTCCTCGTTCGCAGAGGCCTGCGCTGTATGGGTGGCCTCAGTAATGACGACCTCCCGGGTATGGAATGCCTCAGTAACAGCGGAGTCTGGCGCGGTCGCCGGGTCTCGGGATACTCCACACCTCGCTGTACGGACTGCCTGTCTCAATAATGGCGGCCTCCAGGGAAAGGACTGCCACAATCATAGCGGACTCCAGGTTACTGGCTGCCTCAAGGACGGCGGCCTCCAAGGTCCTGGCTGCCTCAAGAAGGGCAGCCTCCAGGTTTCAGGCTGACATCGTGAACGCACAGGTTCACTCACGATATCAGTGCATCAGCCAAGACCTCCCTTTGCAGGGCTGGGGCGGGAAGAGGTGCAAAATCCAAACCCGTGACTTCAGTCCATCCAGGGAAGGAATGATTGCAGCCATGTACAGGCTCGATGATTTTGTGTGTGTGTGTGTGTGTGTTTGTTTTGTTTCTGGGTATAATTTTTCGTCTTGTTCACAGGGCGTTAGCTGGGTTTTCAGCACCACGGACAGAAGCACAAGGTGTGATTCCTTGAACGGGCAGCAGAGGATCATTTTTTGCGCAGGAATTGGCAGATAGCTTCCTTTGAGATTTCTGTAATAAGCACATAGCTGCATAGACGTGGACAGTATAAGCGGTAACTTACTTGAAGGAGAAATAAAACCGTTTATCCTATAAAACAAGAGTATAAGTCTGCTCTAGGATTACATTCTCATAAATTGCAAAATAAGGAATCTTTGTTCTTAGCACATTTCTACAGGACTAGTTCATCTTTCATTCTGAAACAGACAGGCATAGGTATTGAGCAGAACCCTTTGACTTACAAGAACACATTTCAAAACCACTGTGTTGCAACACCAAACCATTAACTAGAATCTTTTACTCAGGAAAAAAGTGTTTACAACTAATTTACTAGCAGACAAAAGTACTCATAATAACCTAATGTCACAGAAATAACATGAAAAGATATGAAGCAATATTGGAATTTGCTAACATCCTAGAAGGGTAGACTAATTTTGATGCTGCTGAAATAGAAGCAGAAAAATTCACCTTTTGCAAAGCAAATTCATCTCCAAAGCAAATTCACCTTTTACACTTCTGACCCTGACTCCAGCCCTGAAACTGACACCTCGCCCTAAAACCCTAACCCCACCCCAGCCCTAACCCCATCCCCACACTTTACCTCTGACCCTTGACCTGGCACAAATTTATATTTTATTAGTGTATAGAATCCGTACCTGGTGTTGCTCACTGGTTAGAGCGTTGGCCCGCACCTCTGGTGAAAGGACAAGGTGGAGGGAGAGTGGGAGCCTGTGGTGGAGTCTATGGAGGAGGGAAGTAGCTAGGTCTATGTTTACAGAGAGGATTCTGAGGACAGTGTGTGGGATGGGGTTGAGCAGAACAGCAAGTCTCAGGGTCTCTTGTGCAGAAGAGCACAGCAGGCAAGGAAGAACTTTCTAGAGGGCGAGCTCTGCCGGGACCACGCCGGGACCCACACACTCTGCACTGTCACCCGCACACTGTCTGTGGCCTGTGCCGTCTTCACTTGCAGAAAAACATGTGTGTGTAATTGTCTACACTCCATGCAGACTTTCGTCATCAGTGGAAATCACAGTTTTGAAATGACTTAAGTGCAAAGCCAGACTCTACTATTGAGTCGTCTTGAGCCCTTGGTAAGTTTAACCATAGAGCCTCTCCGCCCCCCTTTTTTTTCTTTACTATTTTTTATCATCTTTTTAAAAAAATTTCTTCCAATACAGCATAGGTTTTCCCTGTGACAGCTGTAGTGGATGCTGTTATTCCTTGAATGTCCACAGGGCGGCAGCAGAGTATCATTTTTGCGCAGGAATTGGCTGTCACTGTCAGAGTCCTTTGAGGTCTAGTGTCATAAGTATATAGTTCCCAACACGTGTATGATATAATCATTACCGTACTAGAAGCAAAATAAAAGCGTTTATTCCAAAAAAGCAGTGTATAAGTCTGCTCTATGTTTACATTCTGATAAATCACAAAATACGGGATGCTTATTCTTAGTACATTTCTACAGGATTATTTTATCTTTCATTCTGAAAGAGGCAGGCATAGATATTGAGCAAAATCCTTTGACTTACAAGAATATGCTTCAAAACCACTGTGTTTATATGCCAAAGTATTAACTAGAATCTTTTATTCAGGAAAAAAATGTGTTCACAACTAATTTACTAGCAGAAAAAAGTACTCAGTAATAATAACCTAATGTCACCGAAGTAACCTGAAAAAATATGAAGCAATATTGGAATTTACTAAGATCCTGTAAGGGGTGACTCATTTTTGAGGAAATACAATCAGGCAGCCACCACCAACCTTATCATTGAGATGTCTGCGATGGTGTAGGACTCTGAGTCACTAACCATGTTCCCAGTCAATAATCCCTGCATTATCATGAAAAGATTAACAACATTGATGCCCAAACAATGGAGTCCCACCCCAGCCTTCATAGCCTACTTCCTCATGCCTGTACTAATCCTTACCCTACCCTATATCAACATCTGGCTTTATGGGGTGCACAGCAGATTTTTGTGGGTGAATGATCTGCTGCTTTCCCATACTGCTGGCTGTATTGGAAGAAGTGCTCCTAAGAGATTCAACCCTGTCTCTGCTTGATTGGCTGAAGCAGTGACAGGCAGCCTGGGCGCACTGATTCACTGGTTACAATGCCATCCCCCACTCCGACTCACCTTCATGGAGTCTCACTGAGACCTTGTTTTTTGTTTGTTGTTTATCCTTACCGGAGGATATTTTTCCATTGATCTTTTAGAGAGAATGAGAGAGAGAAAAAAAGACAGAGAGAAACATCCATGTAAGAGAAACACATCGGTTGGTTGCCTCCTGCACGCACCCCAACCAGAGCCGGGGCCGGGGAACCTAGGTACAGTAGCCTTGACGGGAATCAAACCCAGAAACCTTTGGTGCGCAGGCCTAGGATGAGACTCCTTTCTCAATTAACATTGTCATTCGATGAAATCATGAAAATCACCCAATCTCGTTTTCATGGCCCTTAAGGGCGATTTCTTGGGCTTTGCTCCATGCCCAGCCCTGTGCAAGGTGCTCACGGTCCAGATCCTCTACAAGCCCATGGGAGGTGTTTCTTTGCTTCCCTCCCTCCCTCCCTCCTTCACTTCCTTCCAGATTTACTGAGCACCTGTCTGTGCCAGGGGCTGGGGCACAAAGGCAAAGCTAGCAGCCACGACCTCACCACCCCGTGAGAGCATCATCTACAAAACGGCTGTGACTAGGGTGGGTGCAGGGTGCAGGGGGAGCTCCGAGGGACTCAGGGAAGGTTCTCCAGTGGAGTTAAAGGTGAGATGGGATTTGAAGGATGAGGAAGGGCATTCCAGGTGGAGGGAACTGCATGTGCAAAGGCAGGGAGGCAGGAAACAGCCCGTCTGGACTTGGAACTGAGGGAGGGCGATGGAGCCCAGGGCGATGGAGCCAAGGTCCAGGAAATCTGCTGGGTGAGATTGGGGTCCCAGAACCCACTACCTGGACCCTATGTCTCCTTGATCTCCTTTGCTCCTGGTGGCCTGGCCAGGAAGAAGCCCCTCCTACCTGCCCAAAATGAGGCTTTGAAGCTGGAGAGGGAGTGAAGAAGGAGGGGCAAGCTGGTGTGTATTTTTGGATTGCTTCTCAGAAATCTCCTCATCCTACTCCTCCCATACCATGGCAACCAGGTGGCAGCTAGGGGAGGACCTGTGAGCTGGGCTGAGTTGAGGGGGATGTGGACTGGCGGTAGGGACCTCTGCTCCTCCTCTCTGAGCCTCAGTTGGCATCTAGAATATGGGAACAACCACCCAGTTGCTGGCTCCTGTCAACCCAGGGGCTCCGGGAAGCGCAGGCCCAGGCTGGACTCGTGATAGGGAAGGCATGGGAGGTGAGGTTGTGCACTGAACAGGGTCCATGACTTCACTACTCATACCTCACACTGCAAATGTTCTTATAATTTGAAATGTTTTCAGATTTTATTGGAAGTTTTTTTAGACCGTTTTAATATTTATTATGACAATTCTCCAGTCCGTAAGGGTCTTGAAGATGAAGCACCTTCTTATAACTTGGCTAAAAGGCGCCTGGGGTTCAGTGCTGGTCACCTTCCCATCAGGGGCGTTTCCAGAGCACACAATGCCCCAGGGGGGATCCTGGTCCTAGAAGGGCCACGCATAGGCTGATGGTTTCTGACTCCAGGGAAAGGACAGGGCCCCGAGCCTCTGTGTTCCTCTCACTCTGGGTGGATCAGGCTGGGGAGTGGGCTGTGGAGAGGCTCAGAAGGGACTGTGAGAACTGCCTGCTCTTCCAGCCACTAGGTTCTCCCCGAGGACAGAGAGCCCCAGATTTCTAGAAAGGGGAGTCACAGTGCACTCCAAAAAAGGTTTGTGTTTTTGTTGGTTTGCATATGACCTTTAAGCCTTAAATTGTTTTTAGAATACAAAGGAAAGTTAAAGAGCAACAGTAAGTAACCCCCATGCACAACCGCTTGTCCCAGAGACGGGTCAGTGGTACCCATCTTCTGTGTATCAGATGAGACAATATTCCAATGGCTGACCTCCCCATGCTTCAGTTTCCTCCTCTGTAAAATGTTAAAATACTTCATGCATCTGAGATGGCTGTGAGCACTGAGCAAGCTGGCCTGTGTGATGTAGTGAAGGCTGCACAGAGACTTACAGCTCGAGGCTATAAACGCCTGCCTCCATTCCTACCCAGTGTGATGCCTGTGGAGACCTCATCTTACCAGCAGCAGAGCATACTGGGGTGTGACAGAACTCACTATCTGTGCAGAGTGGGGACATTCTGGTTGTTTCTAGTCTTTTGTACCCACAGGCATTTGCCGAAACAGTGTACGCAGCATGTCTTTGGGGTTATCTCATGTAAACATAAGCCCTGCCAAATGTCATGTGCTCACATCTCAAATAGGTATTTCCTCATCACCTCCCAAGGGTTGTAAACAGCTCACGCTCAACCTTTGCTACAGGGCCAGCACCCCTGCCTGCAGGGCCTGGTTCTAACCCGACAGGGAGTCCACGCTCACGACTGAAGAATGAGAAACGCACCTTGGTAAGAAGCAGCTGTTCCTGCGTCCAGAGCAACACACCCACAGCGATGGCTTCACAGCTGCAGATCCACCGCTCCGTCTCCTCCTTTCTGCAGCACCTGCCAGTCAGTGTGTGGAACTGGGGCCAGAGAGGGGGCACGGGGTGGAGGGGGGCAGAAGAGGACAGAGGGGCCCCAGGAGGCCAGAGAGCAGGCTCATCTGTCTCTTGAGGTGGAACCCTCTCAATCCCGAGTCATTACCGCCCCCTTTTCACAGATGGGGAAACAGGCATCAACACAGGGCCTGTTGGGACAGAGTTCGACACCTCACCTGACCTTTGAGAGGCTTCCATCAAAATGCTGACTGTCCCGCCCTAACCGGTGTTGCTCAGTGGATAGAGCGTCGGACCTTGGACTGAAGGGTCCCAGGTTCGATTCCCGGTGGGGGCACAGACCCGGGTTGCGGGCTGGGTCCCCAGTGTGGGGCCTGCAGAAGGTAGCAGATCCATGATTCTCTCTCATCGTCCATGTTTCTATCTCCCTCTCCCTCTCCCTTCCTTTCTGAAATCAATAAAAATATATATATTTTAAAAATATACTGACTGTCCCAGAAGCTAAAAAATCCACGTTACTTCTGGGACTCCTGGTGGGGGTCCGGCTCGTGAGCCACCTCGAGGCCCAGAGATAGCGGCCCCAGCGGATCTCGGAAGAACCACCCTCCCACCTCCACCCGCCCCGCCCCGCCCCGCCCCGCCCGTTCCCTCGATCCCCGCCCATCCCGGCAAGTCCCCTGGATTTCTCTTCCGGTGGGAGTCGCCTCCGCAGCCTGCAGGTCTGTGCGCCCCAATGGCCCGCCTGGGCCCCTCCCCAGCGAAGTCCCTGGGGCCCTAGTGGTGGCACCGAGATGGGCCTCCCCCCACAACCCGCCACGTTGGGTCAGAAACTCGGCTCCCGGTCCAGGAAGGTGACAGCGGGACAGGGTGGCCGGGAGACGCCCTCAGGTGGAGGCGGGAGCGCGTGACCTCAGCTCGCGCCGTGTCCCCTCTACTGGGCATGAGCTCGGGGTCCGCCCCACGGCTGCGCGCGCTCCAGCAACACCTGGGCTCCCGGGAGGTAGGGCCGGTTCCCCTCCCTTGGGCCTGGGCTCAGACCTGGAAGCCGGGGACACTGAGCTGGGAGAACGGTGCACACAAGGCAATGGTGGGTGGAGGGGAGGGCCCAGTGGGGACGGATGGGGGACAGGTCAGCCGAACTGCACTTCAGTGTGTCCCCACCACAGCCTGTGATCCCCACCCCAGGGACATTTTGGGATCTCCGTCCCCAGGCTGTTTACTCTAACTGCTGCCTCCTTGAGGCTGGTGTGGACACAAGGCTTGTCCTGTTCCTCTCTCCTGGCCCAGGGCAGAGGCATGGAGCCAGTCAGCAGCCCGCTGACCACACATGTGCTGGACACGGCCTCGGGGCTCCCGGCCCAGGGCCTCTGCCTCTGTCTGTCGAGACTCGAGGACCACGGCCAGCAGTGGACAGAACTGAGGAGAAGGTAGGCTTGGGGTAGCACTGAGTCCAGAGCTCCTCCCTCAGCACAGGGCCCCCCCAAGGCGCACCCCCCCCCCCAGGGCCCCTGCTGACTCCTGGAGCCTCTCCCATCAGGGGTCAGGGGTCAGACTCGGCTGGTTAAGGCCCGGAAGGCTCCCCTGTCACCAGACAGCACTTTCTCCTCTTCTATTCTCACTGCAGTCTAATGGCCGTTCCACAGAGACAGGGACCACCCGCACCACACCTGGCAGCTGCGCTCTCCGTGGCCCTGGCTTCTACCCCACGCTCAGCTCTGCTGGGGGAGGCCCAGCCCAGGCTGGCATTTCTGCACTTGGTGGCCCTGTGAGCAGGGAGCAGACTCTTCCTGAGGTGGCAGTGGGGAGCTGGGCCCCAAAAGTTCAGGGCCTGAGGGTGTGGAGCTTGTCCCCTCCCTGTTCAGCCCCTCACAAAGGCTGCGGGCCCAGGTCCCATCTGAAGGTCAGCTGTGGTCTTGGAAGAACACATGGAGTCCCTGGGGGGTCACAGGACCCATTCCCAACACCCACAAGTGCTGGTGAGTGATGCTCTCTGTGGCCACAGTGCACGCTCACCGGCCTGCACAGCTGGGGACATGGAGACAGGAACAGGAACTGACCCAGAAAGCCACACACACAGACAACATGACTCATCCAGGTTATAAAACAATAGGAATAATATAACCCATCTTACATTTTTTTTCCGTTTATAAATAAGCATACTTAAAAATAGAGAGTATCTGGAAAAATATAGGTCAAATGAAGTGACGATTGCTCCAGGGGTAGATTGTGGGAGGTTTTCCCCTTTCCTGCTTCTCTGTGCTATGCAATAGCTGTTCCGGAACCCCGGGCACCAGAGTCTCTCCCAAGTCAGGCTGCAGGGGCATCTGAGGATGCGAGGTGTGGAGATCCAGACAGCCAGGCAGGGGTGCACCTCATCCCCTCTCCCCCCAGCTACACCAACCCCGATGGACGCTGCCCTGGGCTCCTGCTGCCAGGCCAGATGAAGGCGGGCACCTACAAGCTGACCTTCGACACCGAGGGTTACTGGAAGAAAAGGGGGCAGGACAGCTTCTACCCGTACGTGGAGGTGAGGGCCACAGGCTGGCATGGAGGTGGAGTCCTGTGATTCACCATGACCCTGAGGTCCCGCAGTAGGCAATGCCCCTCCCCCCTCTCCCAGGGCAGCGGCAGGCTGTGAGTGCACCTGCTTTGAACTCCCAGGAGAAAGGTGTCCCTGTCCTGGCCCTGGGACAGGCTGTGGGGGGCAGGGTCGAGGGTGACTCAGCCCCTGTGGACACAGGTGTTGAACAAGCCCTGCCCAATTCACTGGGCCCAATCTTGCTGCCTCCCCCTTCACCTGACCCGATTTCAGGGTGGGCCCCTTGGGAAGCTTGGCAGGCCCGGGGGCCCTCAAGCCAAGAGCTGTATCTAGAGCAGATTCAGCCTTGTCAACAACCTTGGTCTCCAGTTCACCATCAGGCGCTGGCTGGTCTGGGGCTCCCTGGGAACCAGCCCTCGGCCCGCAGTCCGGCTTCTCCCTGGGAGCTCTGGGGACAGGCCCTGGCTCCTCCTGGTGCCTTCTGTTCTCAGGTCGTTTTCACCATCACAAACGAAACACACAAGTTCCACGTCCCCCTGCTGCTGAGCCCATGGTCCTACACCACCTACCGAGGGAGCTGACCACCAGCTGGCCTGAGAGTACCAACGCCCTCACTGTGGCCTGAGCCGCCCCCAGACCTGCACAGGGCTCCATGTTCCTCACGGGGCCTCAGGTCCCACTTCCTGGGGGAGGTTATGGCCCCCAATTCCTAGTGGCACTGTGACTTGGGCATCAATAAAGTCATGTGGCACCTGCAGGCTGCTGCGGTCGCTGGGCAGAGCCATGCTGGTGCTGCCCAGCCTGAGGTGTGTGTATGGTGGCGGGGGCAGCTGGGAGGGAAACAGACTGGCCATGGCCCTGGCGCTGCTTCTGCCACAGTCGTGCACCAGGACACGCAGCAAACATGAAAGCCTTCATTTGCTGACCCAACAAATCAAAAAAACACACCTGCTGTCTGTGGGTGTAAAAGAGGGTGTCATGCAGGGAGTTCTGGGTGGAGGCTATGTTGGGGTGCTCACAAGTCCCGCCGGGCCCTGGCCCAGGGTCTGCCCAACCACGGCCGTCTCCAGGGGCTTGAAGCCCACGTTGTCCAGAGGGATCCCGAAGGCCAGGAGCTTCGCCTCGTAGGTGCGCAGCAGGTCGCTGTGGGCCTGTGGGGACAGCGCGTGTCGGGAGGGGCCAGGAGCCCAGCAAGGGCTCCCCCTGGGCAGGGGCAGTGCCAAGGCTAGCCCTCACTTAGGACACCCAGCTCTGTGGAGGGTGGGAAGGAGGGACCACAAAGAAGACTGATGGGGAGCACAGGTGACCCCCACATCCCAGAAGAGCTCAGGTATGGGCACCAGTGCTGCCAGGTCCATGGACATGGTTCTGTCCCCTCGGGAAAACAGGCATTTTTAAAAGGGTGAATGTCATCGGTGGCCGCAGGGTCTGAAGAGGTGATGCCTGAGAAATGCTTGGAGCATGGCTGACTCAGAACTAACACTGCAGAGAGCACAGTACCCTCACCGTCCTCACACCCCAGTGCAGGGACTGGGGTCAAGAGTTAGAGGTGAACTGAGTGGAGCTCCGGAGAGAACTGGGGGCTGGGCCTGGCTCTGCCCTTCATGGGGCACAGGCCTCCTGACAACCAGAAACAACTTATGCAAATCCTCCCCAGAGCTGCACAGGCCAGTAGTTGCCACCGATTTTGTGTGTACAAGTTTCAGGGTGTCGGGGCGTCCAGAGAAGGGTCGGATGGGCAGGTGAGGCTGGGAGGGTCGAGGGAAGGCCCAGCACCTCACACGCCTTCATCTTGAGGCTGCACAGCCCGGGGCTTGCACGTAACAGAAGCAGCAGAAACAAGACTTATGGGCACGTCTGAGTCACCCGTGAGGTGCTGCCCTTGGTAAATGCGTGCCCAGGCAGCTATGTGTCTGCATGACCACAGGCAAAGCCCAGATACCTGTGGGGAATGCCAGAGCCAGGGGCGCTGGGTGCAGGGCCCAGGCTGCTGGGACTCATGGGACAGACAATAGTGGGGGGAGGGAGGTCAAACAGGCCTCAACGCCAATGCGCACTTTGGGCACAGAAATGGTGTGCAGCGCTCATTGGACTCACAGAGGAGAAAGGGTAGACCTGTGTCTGCTCCCCGCTTGCAGGTGTGGAGGAAGCCCCTCCCATCGCCCCAGAGGCCAGGAGGGTGGGAGAGTGAGGGTCAGATGACAGGGATGTGGGGGTCGGGAAGAGCTGCTGGAAGAGCCGAGCCCCCTCCTTTCCCAAGGGTGGCCCTGGAGGAACACCAAGGCAGGCGGGGCTGCCCTAAGCCATAGGCAGCTGGACCCTCAGGCTAAGGTAGGAATCGCAGGGTCATGGGTGGGGGCGTGCACTAAGGCAGGTGGGGCTCCTCGTACCTTGCAGACCCGGGCCAGCTCGTACTGGAGGTCCTTGATGGTGCTGTTCTTCGATTCCAGAACATCCTGAGGAGAGAAATGCAGGCCTGAGTTTGAGACCTGTCTTTGGGCCAAGACAGACTGGGCAGCTGTAGGTCTGGCATCTGGGACTCTAACGGTGACCCCAGATGTCCAGGGAATAGTGGCCTGGCCCCATTCCTGTGTGTCCACACGGGGAGCAGGCTGTGCAGAAACATCCCCAGGAAGAAAAGGAGACAGCGCCTGCCTCTGGAAGGAGATGGGTGCTGAAAAGTGAGAGGCTCAGGCCTGGTGGGTTCCAACCAGGACAGCCAAGAGCCAACCCACACCCACCCTAGCCACTGGTGCAGCTGCAGTGACCCTCATGGGTGAGACTGTTTTTTATCCCCCTCATCACATCACTGGTGCTCCACAGGGACAGGGGCACACAGTCAGAGATGAGCCCCAGACCCAGGACCCCAGTGCTGCCTACCCAGACAAGGCCCCTGCTATTGCCTGCACTGCCCCAGGCCCCCTGCCCCAAGCCGGTCCCAGGGGACACGGGTCCCACAGGCACTGTGGCCCACTGAACCAGGACACAGGAACGACCTCACCTTGGCTTCCCCAGCCCCTCCCCCATCGTGACAAGTCCATCCTGCTCAGCCTTTCCTGCAGGTCCCTGTGGGCTCTTGGATCCAGTCTGTCCTCCCCAGAACCTTCCACAGTCGTCCCCAGCCCCAAACTCAGGGACACAGCTGACAGCTTCAGAATCTCCCCCCACCCCAGCTGGCAGCACCAAGTGCAGCTGCAGGCCCCGGGGCAGGCTGGGTGCGGGAGCCGCTGCAATGCTTTACAGACAGATGTGACCTGACAGGCTCAGCCTCTGGGCCTCGGGTGGTGTGAGCCAAAGGGGGTTCATGTTCACCTGAACTGCGCACGTGACTCACTGGTTGGATGGAGCACTGGCCCGCACACAGAAGGGTCTCGGGTTCGGTTCCCAGTCAGAGCACACACCCAGGTTGTGAGTTTGATCCCTGGCCCTGGTCGGGGCGTGTGCAGGAGGCAACCAATCGATGTGTCTCTCTCACATGGATGTTTCTCTCTGTGTGTCTCTCCCCCTCCCTTCCACTCTCTCTAAAAATCAATAGAAAAATATTGTTGGGTGAGGATTAACAAAAAATAAATATAATAAAAATACATAAAAAATAAATGTTTTTTCAATGCTGCCTATGCTACCGCTCAGGATAAAACACACCCGCACCCGGATGGTGAGGAGGCCTTAAGCCGATGCCCCAGGTCTCTTTCTCCATGAAGACCCCGTCCAACCTGGAGGGATCTGCTTCTGGGACAGGCGTCTGGGGGGAGACATGCAGGCAGCTGCACACCTGGCTCTGTCTCCCAGGTCCCCGGCCTGGCAGTAGCAGGTGGCCCAGTTGGCTGGGAGCTGAGCATCAGCCACACTCCCTGGCAGCACCAAGACCCCTTACCTCACATCACCAGTTCTGTGTGTGACAACCCCACTCCCAAATCACGTCGGGGAGCAGAGGGACAAGGCCCACCTACAGGTGCCTGGGGCTCCGCCTGCGAGGCAGGAGCGACCCTGACGCCTCAGCTGACCTGCTGGCCTGAGGGCACAGAGGTCTCACCTGCCCTGACCACTGCTGCACCCGGTGCCGGGCCATCCCAGCACAGAGGGTGCCATGAACAGCTGGATTCAGGTCAACAGATGCTCTAGCCTCTGCCCAGACGTAACTCCCTCCGGGAAGCCCTGCCTAACTGCCCAGCTGGGACACAGCTGAGCGGCTTCCCTGCGAGTACAGGAGACTCAGCTGCCCCCAGGCCTATGTCTGAGTCGGCTGCCAGATGCCCAAGAACTCAGGCCACAAGTTCCAGAACAGTTCAGACCTAGAGCCTCACAGGCTAAGCTGAACCCATCCTAAGAAGTAGTAGCAGTGAGCTGAGGTCTGAGTGAGAGAAAGTGTGGGGAGCCTCTCCCCAGGACTAATGATGTCGTTCACTGGAATGATGCAGGCTGCACATGCTTGGGGTGTCGACAGGAGACAAGTGACCCCCAGCCAGAGCCCCTGCAGGCCACCTGCCAGGGCAGGAGCATGGGCACCGCCCAGCTGCCACCCGGAGCCCATCTGGGACCTACCTCCAGCTTATGGGACAGCAGGGTCAGGGTGGCAGGATCCAGGTTGGAGGCTGTCAGCACCTCATTGAGCTGCAGCTCCTTCTTCTCCATGGCAGCACTGAGGGCCTGCAGCTTGCGCTCCAGGAGCAGGTTCTTGAAGCCCGTCTTCTGCTGCACCTCCAGGATGGCCGCCGTGAACTTGCTGTAGAGCTCATCCCGCTCCCGCTGCACCTGAAGGGACGCCTCCGCTGGGCCATCTCGCTGGCAAGAAGCCCTCCCACTTCTGCCCCTGGGCCAGAACACACCTTTCACTGTGCTGTCTGCACCGTGCCCATCCACAGCCAGAGAAACCTGTGGCGTCTACACTGCCTGCACCCCCACTCTCTGCGACAGAAGTAAAGGTGTGCAGCTGTACACACCATGGGAGGCAGGAGGAGACGCCAGTGGGCCTGAACCTGGCCCATGATGTGCCCTGCTCTGGCCACGGAGAACCCTGCACTAACAAACAGGGCACAGGTGGCAATGCTCTGCCTTGGGCAGACCCCAGACACTGCAAGGAGGACCTCTCAGGCTCATGGAAATCTAAGAAAAGCACATTCAATAAGACATTCTCCGCCAATTATACATCAGCAGAGTGGAATTCCGGAGAGCTGATGCAGCAGGAAGTGGCCCCTTGGGCACTTTGGGTGCGATCACCCCAAAGGACAGCCCTCTGGGCAGACTCTATCTAAAATCTGAATGCAAACCTTCCACCACCAGGAACTGACTTTCCTAAGGAGGCTCCCACAGGTGCACAAGATGAGCTGACACTAGAGGATGAGCAAGGGCGTCCCTCGGGGCACCAGCTGCATATGGCGGCACTTGCGGGGGGGCGGAGGGGGTGGGGGCATGGGCAACACCAGAATGAGCTACTATGCAGGTGCAATCTGGAAGCCGCGGGACAGACCTGCGAGATGGAAGGTGCTGCGTCTAAGGCAGGAAGTCCCACCCACGCTGGACACACAGGAGGAGCTGGGAGGAGACTCGGAAGCTGTTACCACTTGTGAGGATCAGCGCTGAGCAGCAGGGGAACTCTCCTGTTTTTACTGAGACTCAGGACTCCATGAGGTCCTTCCAGTGTGCACATACTAATCTGGTACTAGAGTCATGGATGTAGAGGAAAAAGGTGCCGGCTGGAGAGGCCAGGCTGCCTCTGTGTGTTTCAGAAGTGAGCCGAGGGGACAGGTGGGCAAACTGCTCCCACCAGGGATCTGCTCGTGTGAGACCCAGGCCTCCCCAGAACGTGCCCCGGGCTTCCTCGAAGGCTGCGTAGGGTGAGGAGCAGCAAAAGGACCTCCTAGAACCGGTCCTGGCTGGGCTGCTTACCTGGATAAACCGCTGCTCCAGCACCTCGTGCTCCCACTGCAGGCTCTTGAGCTCTTTCTCTGAAACTTTCAAACGTGCCTTTGTGCACTGCCGAGAGAAGAGGGTGGGGCACAGAAGGCACTCAGGATTCAGGCATGCACACAAGGAGGCTCCTGGAGATGGCAAGGCCAGGAATACTCGCCAGGGAGAACTGGCTCAAAGACACAAGTGGCTCATCCCCACCAGGGCGGTAATGGGCACCAACTCTACATCCCCTTCCCCCTCCTCCCCTCCCCGCCATCTCCAGTCACAGAAAACAGAGATTCAGACACCCTCCTGCCCTAAGGGCCAAGCCCTGCACAGGCCCCAGGAGGCATCTCATGGATGTCCCTTCTCTCCTGAGCCCAGGAGCCAAGGGGGGGTGAAGGTGGTGACACTCACAACCAGGATCTGCTTGTCCCTTTCGTGGTCGCCCAGTTTCTTCTGCATCTCGCTCATCTCCTCCCGAGCCTTCTGCAGCGGTTCCGCCAGGCGCCGGTTCTGCGCAGACACCTCCAGCATCTCCTTCTCAAGGTGCTCCTCCTTCTTCCGCATGTCTTCCATCTGCTCCTGTGGGCACAGTCGTGTGCAGGAGGGCTCAGCAGGCAGTGCCAGGGCTGCGAGCTCACCTGCCACAGGCATGTCCTGCCGCTGTGGGCACACAGGCCAACGAGACCTGTTTTATATACAAACACACACCTACCCTGAATGTTCTAGGAACGAGTTTTTCATGAAATCAGGTTTGTTCAGTGCGCCATGAAGGGCATTCTGCTTTGTGGAAACCCCATCCCTGCCAGCACCTGGGTGGCAATGACATCTGCCCATGACTATAAGCTAGGCTCCAACCACAGTCCTACCTGAGCCTTTACTCTCAGAACAGACACTGTCCTACTCATTCTCCTGCCCGACATTAGGGCAACAGCCTGTTTTCAGCTACAGGTATAGAGAGGTTACATTCCCTGTGAATTTCAATCAAGGACAGGGAAGGGCATTATCAGAGTTTCATAAGGGATAGTGCGTCTGGGGGCGAAGAGCTGCGTGTGGACACGGCGTGGCCCCAGCACCTTGAGGGAGTTGATGAGGGCCAGGTTGTTGAGGGTGATGTCGTTGTAGTAGTTCTTCATGTCTGTGAACGCCTCCTCGTGCCGCTGCATCAGCGTGCTGATCTGGCCGTTCTTCCTCTCCTCCACTTCGTGGATCTCCGTCTTTCTCCGCAGGTCGAGCTCATCCCTGAGCATCTTCATCTTCTTGTCATACTTGGCCTCAATTTCTGAAAGGCAGCAGCACACACGGCAGCTGAGCAGAGAGCAGCCAGCAGTGCCAATGCTGCACATGCTCACCTGACAGGAAGGGGCTTCCCTGGGTTTTCCCGCTGACGCTCAGAGGGCACGTGAGGCACACACCACGCGTGCTGTCCTCCAGGCCCTGCGACTCCACCCCTGCAGGAGCTCACTAGCGACGCGTCAGCCCATCCCGTGGTCCCCAGCCATGACCCATGTGCCATCCAGTCACAACACAGGGCCGTGTGACTCCAACTACACAGACCGCCTCGGGCAAGGAGCCATGGAAAAGACTAAGAACCCTGCCAATGAGACTGATGACTACCCCCTGCTCCGAGCCACCACTGCTGACGGGAGTGGGGAAGTGGGTGGTGACCACAGCCTCCCCCAACTGACATAGAAAACTCCTGGTTCTGGGATGCTGAGAGGTCCGTCAGCCTTCAAAATGACCACATTCTCTCTCCTCGCAGGTCCGGGCTGTGTTGACCTGGTTTGCCAGCCTGGGGGAGCCCTGGGGGGAGTCACGCTCTGCTGGGACGGCGCCGCAGGAAGAAGACACTGACCTCGCACTTGCCTCTCAAAGTCGTTGCGCAGCTTGGTGATCTCCTCAGTGTGTTTCTGCAAAGGTGGAAGCCGGCCGTCACGAGACGACAGACAGAGAAGCCGCTCGGCAAACCCTCTGCTGTTCTGGCGGGTCCCTGCGCTCCCGGCGCACACGCCACATCCAGAACAGCATGGTTTTGGTAACTTCTACATTTCAAAACTCACTTGGCTAAAGTCAGCTCTGAGCCTGAGAAAATGTTCTCAGAGATTCTAAGGGCTGACAGCCGCCGGCGGCCCCTTGCTGGCCTGCCTGCGGGCGGAGCCATGGCCGCACTGTCCAGACCTGCAGGCTCCCCCAGGGGCCTGCCTGCAGGTGGAGCCATGGCCACACTGTCCAGACCCAGGGGCCTGCCACATCCTCTGCTGTGGCTTAGAGCAACCCTAAGAACTTTTTCCAATAGACGGCTATTGTATCAATTCTGAATATAAAGTGGTAATTCTTTCTATAGCAGTATTTTTACACAAAAGGGAACTCTGACCACATAACCAATCTTTACACAGGCCTTGGGTAAGCCGACAGCCTCCCGTCACTAAATTCATTGGAAACCAGCCTACTGTGTGCCTGAGTCAGGAGAGATCAGACCACTCGTTTTTATTTATGTATTTACTTAATCCTCACTCAAGGATATTTTTTTCCCCATTGATTTTTAGAGAGAGTGGAAGGGACAGGGAGAGTCAGAGAGAAACATCAATATGAGAGAGACACATTGACTGGTTGCCTCTAGCATGGCCGGGGATCGAGCCTACAACTGAGGTCCATGCCCTTGAACCAGAATCAAACCCTTGACCCTTCAGTCTGCAGATCGACACTCTAACCATTGAAACAAACCAGCTGGGGCTGTTCTTGGGGGTCCAACTCTTTCACACCCTCAGCCTTGGCTGCAAACTGTAGTTTCTGTGTTTTCCAGATCCAGTGGAGCCTGGCTCCCTTCACAGGAGACAAATGTGCTGACAAAGTCTTCCCAACCTGCCGCCAGGAGGAGCCTCTGAAAGCCAAAGTCAGAGGCTCTCTCTCTGCCCAAATGCCCCCCAGGCCCGACTCAGCCCAAATGCCCCCCAGGCCCGACTCAGCCCAAATGCCCCCAAGGCCGGACTCAGCCAGGGCCCAGGCCGGGCCTCCCCGTGGTTTCTGAGGCCAACGAGCTGGGACCTACCTGTTCCTCTGGCCTTCATGCGGCTCACCCCCTGCCTCTTCTCCTGGCCCGGTCTCCCAGCCTGGATCAGATCTTACTGCCTTTACCCAAATGTCACCTTCTCAGTGAGCCATTCCCAGAACTCCACGTAGGAAAATGTAACCCACTCTCATTCCCATTGCCCCACTCACTCTGTCCTTCCTTATAGCCGAGGGATGTGCTGTGCGGATCTGACACATGATTTTGCCTTCTCTGTTGTGTGTAGTTTCTCCTTTGCAGACCACGTGCCACACGTGGAAAGGCATTTTATCAGTCCTCCCAGAGATCAGAACGAGGCCTGGCACCTTCCGGGCACCCCCACCATCCTTGCTCAGAATTGACCAAAAGCTCTCAAAAGGCAGTCAGGTGCCCATGGGCCCAGCTTGTATGACAAGCTGCCGTGTGCCTGTGGACTGGGGTGCTGGACACCTCAATGGCTGTGTGTTTCCCAATGCACCTGACAGACAGCCTGGGAGTACAGCGAGGTGTCAGGTGTCAGAAGCACATGCAGAGGAACCCTGACTGGTTTTCCTCATGTCAGTTTGCTGCTCAAGTCGGAGACAGAATTCTGTACTTGACACCAAAGCCGATCTGCCTAGCTGCACGTTTTTAAAAAATATTTCAATTAATTGCCAAAATACGGGAGTTTTTTAACAAAAAATGTGAATTCCCAGTTGCTGTTCAACACCCAGCTGCCAATGGATGTACCCACCAGCCGCAGGTTCTTCACCACCACCTCGTTGGCCAGCTCCTGCTCCTTGAGCTCCACCTTCAGTGCCCGCATGTCCTTGCGCAGCGTGCCCTCCTGCGTGCGGTGCTCCTTCTGGGCCAGCTTCATGGCCACGGTGCCCTCCGCCTTCATCTCCGTCAGGTTGTTCTGATGCTCGTACAGCAGGTGCTTCACCTTCTGCTTGTAGACCTGCGGGCGGGAGAACGACCACTTGCTCACCGGCACACACATACACACACACACACACACCTGCACACGCATGCTCACCTGCTCGCATGCACACACATGCTCACCCACACACACTCCTGCACACCCATGTTTGCCGGTATACACATCATCTTTTACAAAGAATACCTTTAGGTTCCCAGGGTGAAAGACACAAACAAAGAGCTGTGAACCCAGAACAAGGAGATGAAATGCCTCTCACCCTGACCAACATCGCAGGAGTGACCCCAGCGGGACAGGCGGGCGGCCCCACTCACCTTGATCTCCACCTGGTGCCGCTCCTCGGCCTCCTCCATCTCCCGGTCTTTGTTCCGCAGCTCAGCCTTCTTCTCCTCCAGCTGCCTCCGGGTGATCTCCCAGAAGGTGTGGATCTTGTCCCGCTCCAGCTGGAAGTAGTTGCGCTCCTCCCGCTCTCGGTCCAGCTCCTCACGGATGCGGCCGATGTGCCCCTCCACCTGCAGGCCGAGCAGACTGTGAAGGACCCAGCAGGGCCCACCCACCCGGGGGGGCAAACGGAGGAGAAAGGCAAGCGAGAGGGAGGGGCCACTCTCATCTAAAAATCCTTCAGAGCTGAAAGGAGGTAAAACACAGTGCATCTGACTCAGGCCTCCACATGAGGCAATATCCCCATGTCATGGCCTTTGGTGCCACTCAGAGTGTAACAGGCTCCCACCTACTGTGACTGTCTCACAGTTAGATCTTGCCATGACTCAATAAATACATTTCTTAGAAACATGCACATTTCCAGCTTCTCTTAAAAAAATCAGAAAATAGCCGAAACCGGTTTGGCTCAGTGGATAGAGCATTGGCCTGCGGACTGAAAGGTCACAGGTTCGATTCCGGTCAAGGGCATGTACCTTGGTTGCGGGCACATCCCCAGTGGGGAGTGTGCAGGAGGCAGCTGGTCGATGTTTCTCTCTCATTGACGTTTCTAACTCTCTATCTCTCTCCTTTCCTCTCTGTAAAAACTCAATAAAATATATTTAAAAAAAAAAATCAGAAAATAGCCCAGCAGGTGTGGCTCAGTGGTTGAGCGTCGACCAATGAACCAGGAAGTCAGTTTGATTCTAGGTCAAGGTACATGCCCCAGGCTGCAGGCTCAATCCCACTGTAGACGTGCAGGAGGCAGCCAATTGATGATTCTCTCTCATCATTGATGTTTCTCTCTTTCCTCTCCCTCTCCCTTCCTCTCTGAAATCAATAAAAGTATATATTAAAAAATTAGAAAATAGCCCCGGAGTTGGACGCACAAAAGGTGGCTGTTCAGGGGCCTGTCTGCAGCTGCCTGGCTCTCACTGCCCCCTGGACCCTGGGCCCTGGGCTCTGGCACCAGACGCTGCCGAGGTGTCCATGCCACTGCAGACACACCACCGCAGGTCAGGGCTGTCTCCACAGGGACCGGAAGTACACGGGAGTTAAGAAACAGCTCAACTGCTGGGGCGATGCAGTGTGCAGCCAGTGAGCTCTCCAGAACACAGACTGGCCCCACCACCCTCTGCTTCAACCGGTTTCCCTGCAGGGCCAGTTCTCACTTAATGTCACCAACAGGTCCTAAAGCTGTGAAGACAAATGATGTGTAAGGAGACCAATGTTACCACTGGCTAAGTGACACAAGAGCTAAGTTCCCCTGGCGTCTCATCAACGTTGTAACGCTACATTATTTAAGGACCGGCTGTAAAACAAAGTCCCTCTTACCATCAAGGGCCCTTGCTGGTAAGGGCCAGCTTCAGCTCATATGACTCCGTTAGTCTGCTTTGTATTTATTTTTATCTTAAAACTATGCAAAGACAGTCAGGGTTCTGACAGCAACACCAGTTGACACAGACCCTGCAGGTCCGTGGCAGATGCACACAGGCAGTCCCGTCGTCAGAACACGGAGGCTGGAGTGGGCACCAGTTTCCTCTCGCGGTTTGCCATGTGCTGCAGTTTTCAGGGGCCTTTTAGTTAAAATTGTCATTACCCAGTTATGTTATCTAGCCCCTGCCTTCATCAACAAGGACATGTGGATACAATAATTCCTAACGTTTCATGGTAAATAAACAAGAAGACTATAATGCATGTACTATGAAGACAGCTCCGTAGCGTCAGATGCATGAGGGGGTAAAACTGAAAGGGAATACAAAAAAAAATGAAAAACAGCTTTTATACCAGAAAAAAAATTTGCTTCCAAATTCTTACCACCCTATAAAAAAGTTCTTCAATACTGTGCCTGAGAGCTTTGGAGCTGACAGGGATTATGCAGATGGGGAAGGATATGCTGGTTTGAACAGAGCTGCAGGAGCCAGAGTGGGGGAGATGGGCACAGAGTAGAGGGCAGGATGAGGGTGTACACGTCTGACAGAGGTTCATGCAGACAAACAGCCAGAGGGATGAGACGGAACACCACCCACCCATCCACTCCACCCAGGACTAGACCAATGCACAGGGCCAGCCTGCTCACCTGCTCCTTGGTCATGTCCTCCGGAGCAAGCGCGTCCACAACTGGGGTGCCTTTGCCCTTCCCTTTCTTTTTGGGCGCCTGTGGTTAAAAAGAGAGGCCTGGGTAAGGGAGGGAGGCGTTGGGTAATGGCTTCCCTTTCAGGTTGGTTCGGTTCCCCTCCTGGGCATTTGGGGGGGTGAGGAGTACCTGATTGGAGCCTCCCTCTCCTGCTGTCTTGTGCCCACCCCGCTGCAGCACAACACTCTACCCTAAGCTCCCACCCTTAACCACACGCACATTCTCTGCTGACACCTTTGGAGCAGCAAGAAGGAGAAATCTTCCTTTTCAGAAGAGAACATTTTTTCCCCTCGGAGATTAAGGGAAGGAAACTGGACCAAATCCACTCCTTAATACATGGCAGAGACTGCCTTGGTGTGGATGCAAAATGTACTGGGCCTCAAAAGGGAGAACCCCAATACCAGCGTCAGATGTGACCGCATTCGCTATCTTTGGTAACCACCACAGAGAATCATGCAAGAAACTTTCGATATGTGTTGGCAGAAATGCCTCGATAGCAATGATCAGGACGATAATACAAGGCTGTCTTTGTTCCAAATACGAAGCTCCTCCGAGAACCTGGTCTGGGGGGCCACAGCACCCACCCACCGAGGGGCCTGCTCAGCCGTCACGCCTCCTTTACCGGCTTTGACCAGGCGGCAGAACCTTCCAGGCCACTTCCTTCCTGAGCAGACACTGAAATTCCAAGTCCTTATCCTCTGTCCTCACTTCTCCCAACTGTCTGTGGCCCACACTTGTGTGTGTCTATATGTGTCTGTCACGCTTTTTGTGTCTATCTCTCTCTGATTACAAAACAATTCTGTGGAAGTCTTATAAACATAGAGAAACAGAAAGAATATCATGTCCCTAACGCTAGTAATAAGTAGAAGTATTTTGGTGGCCTTCGTCCAGTTGATATTCAAACACCCATCCACTCACACCTTCCCTCCTAATTACTAATTAATCCCTCTACTCCAAGAAGTCCGCCATCAGAGGTCCCTCACCCTTAGCTTCTGGGACATTCACAGCCAAATGCAGCGGCTCCCCACCAGACTGCTCTCCACCAGCTACCTGCCCCATGCATCTGCCTGGGAACTGCGCTACCGACAACGCCTCTATGGGGTGGGTGGCGGTGGGGACAGCGGACGGCCCTGTCACGTGAGAGAGACGATGCGGTCTGACTGCTCCCAGCCTCTCCGAGGAACCAGCATTTCTGCACCGCTGGCCCTGCCCTGGGCGTCCATGAAACTGGACATTCTGCCCAGGACCCCGCGCTGTACAGGGACCTGCAACCGCCCTGGCGCCCTGGTTTCTCCATCCCGGAGACTGGGGGTCCTAGGTTATCCCCTGCGCCCCACTGCCCCGTTTGGGGACACGTGTGCCCCAGGCCCCTGGGAGAGCCCAAGGCTAGCCTTCCGGTCCAGGTGGGGCATCCCTCGGGGTCTCTGCGCGCAGGGCCGGCTCCCGGGGGCCGGCTCCGCGTCGTCCTCACCATGGCTCCCGGCGTCCGGACCCGCAGCGACCGCCGCGACCCGCAGACAAAAGCTCACACTCCGCAGCGGCGGCGCTGTCTCCCAGCAACCGCTGGGCGGTCTCGCGAGAAGTATCGAAGATCCTCGCGAGACTCCGCACCAGCCACAAGGCCTGGCAACGGTGGGAGCGCGTCCCTACCAACGCGCGCTGGGCCCAGTCCCGTGTTGCGGAAGTCGGGCAGGTTTTGTCTGCAGCTGGGCGTCATCCACACCCGTGATCTCCCCGACAGCGAAACGCGTTTCCGTTGCTGGATATACGTGTACACGGCCGCCCCCGCCCGCTGTTTCGTCCACTTTAACCTACAATGCCTAGAAAACCACATATCGGAGCTTGATAAAAATGCCTTTGATGAAGGAGGGAGGGAGGAATTATCCACATTAGATTCAAAATTTGGGCTGAGACTCTCCCCGTGAGCCTGACCTCACCCTGTCCACCTCTGAAGATTCCTTCCCTGCTGGTCTGGTGAGGATGCAAAATAGCCAGGTTTCCACAAACCATCTGAATTAAAAAAATGTAAGAAAACTCCAAAGTTTAGAAATCACCAAGTGTCCCCTTCACAGAAGTAAACGGCTCAGCCTGAAGAAGCCTCTTCTGTAGCACCCTGTTCCCCCCCCACACACACCTGTGAGGAAAAACTAGAAACTCTGCCGGAAGACTCCAGATGGGCAGAAAAGGTGAGATATCCCTTCCTTTCCTAACCAGGTTACAGTTTCTGAAGGAATTTCCGGTGCCTGACACTACACTGTTACCTGCGTGTATCACTCTGTGTCACCCAGAAGGCTGGGTGTTTGTCATAAGCTGGTGCCCATCTTTACACACCATTTATGGTCTTTACTTCCTGCACTCCCGATTTAGCATCCTCCTAACTCATGGTTTGGCAGCAGGTTTTTTCATCTGTTTGGGATAAAGAGTCCACAATCTTCCCCTGCAGAGTTGCATCAGGAACACGGGGTGAGCCATGAAGAAAGGCTTGGATCTGTCTGTCCCTGCCATGGAGGGAGATGCCTTCTTTGCTCCCTGGGCTTCAGACACCATCCAGTGTCAGGGATCTGAGAACCACAGTGATGAACCGGAGGGGCTTCCTGTTTGCACAGCCAGGCCCTGATTGTTCTTGGAGTGGAGCAGCGGTTGAAAGGGCTGCATTGACCTAGCTTGCACTGAGATGTGATTTATTTACAGCAGGCCCTGAGGCCTTTGTGCCTGGGCAGCCAAGGCCCCTGCGCCAGACACCACTGGCCTGATAGGAGCCTCCTCCCCCAAGGCCAGGCCTCTTGCGGGAATTGTCAGGCAAAACAATGCAGCTGGGTAACACAGCGCAGTAATTATTATTAATTAGCATTTACTTTACAGATCCATATGCTAGGTGCCTCATGCTGACTGTATTTTCCTTTAGAAGTCTGGCTCAGAGTTCCTGGATTAAATAAATACATTAACAATAATTCCTTTCAGTAAAAAGGGCAAGAATAGGAAGGTTAGCTCAGGATAACCAGACAGGGTGTTCATTTGTCACATCAGCATGGATTCACGGAGTCCCAGAGAGAACAGGGGGGAGGGGATTGGGAACAGACTAACCAAAGATCTTATATGCATATATACATTACCTATGGACACAGACAATAGAGTGGTGAAGGCCTGGGGTGGGGCAGGAACCAGGTGGAGGGGGCAATAAGGGGAAAAGGGGGGGCATCTATAATACTCTCAATAATAAAGATTTTTTTTAAAGAGTTAAAAAAACAAGATCAGTCAAGAGCTGGTAATCACTGAATCGTGTGATGGGCACACGCTGGATAATTGTGTTATTCTCTCTACTTTGGTTTGAAAATGTTCTTAATAAAAAGTTAAATGCCCTGGCCGGTTGCTCAGTGGTTAGAACATAGACTGAGAATCAAAGGGTCATTGGTTTGATTCTGGTCATGGGTACGTGCCTGGGAGGCAACCAATTGATGTGGGTCTCTCACATTGATGTCTCTCTCTCTCTCTCCCTCTCTCTCTCTCTCTCTCTCTCCTCTTCCTCCCTCCCTTCCCCTCTCTCTGAAATGGATGGAAAAATATCCTCCAGTGAAGACTAACCAAAAAAAGGAAACAAGTTAAAAATATATACTGGTCTCTGGAGGCCTTTGAAAAGACTCTCTCTGTATACATTTATTCATCTCTCAAGCAGGAATTATTATGCACTTACTGTTAGTTACTGTGGCTGCATAACAAGTTATACCCAAAACACAGTGGCTTTATATAGTGACATATCCGTTTTGCTCATGAATCTGCCACTCAGCAAGGACTACATGGAGAGAGTGCAGCTCCTGGCTCCACATACCATCGCACAGGGGAGGGGCGTCAAGGAAACACGTGACCTCGTGACCTCCCGAGTGGCTTGGGCTTCCCCACCCGGTGGCTGGGCTCCAGTGGAGCTTTCGGAGGTCCTCCTTCTGACCCAGCCTTGGAAGCCACAGAGCATCCTGCAGCCACATGCTACTGGCCATGCTTCAAGCAGGAGGAGTAAGATGGGGAGAGTCTTGATTAGAGTAGGAGGTTCTAGATTACGTGTGGAATGAAAATTATTGCCTGGACCATTCTGAGAAAACGCAATCTGCCACCCCAGCTGACTTTGAGCAACCAATGCCCACACCACCCCCGTGGCTCAGCTTTGTACCTCAGACGCCAAATTCTCTGCCTCTTGGGGGGCACAGAGACCAGTCAGTGGCTTACAAACTATAAGGGTTAGTTCCAGTGGGTCATTACATCGTTGCAAAGGGCTTTTAACAGCCTGGATCACTGACTGCCAGTGTCTCTAAGGCCTTGGGCTCTGGGCGGCAGGAGCTGGGCTGTGCAGTGAGGTTTGGGGGAGCTGGAGTTGCATGCACTGCACTGCCTTTGAGTGGGTGATTTGCCTGGAAGCCCCAAGTTCAGACCCACCTCCCTCCTCTGCGAGCATTTTCCGCTCTCAGCTAGCTGGGAACAAACCCTTTCTCTCCGAAGCTTTTCTTTGGTTTGGTTTGTTTTTGTAAAAGTGCAGACCTTGGGCTTGGATTCAGGCCCCTGGCTTTGCAGTCTTGTCAGGTTACTTACCCTCTCCGCTGAGTTTTTTCCCCTGAAAAGCGAAGGTACCGTGTTCTTAGGTCACTGGGAGAGTTAATGAGATGCTGTGCCCCAAGGGCTTGTTTGAGGTCCCAGCGCCTCAGTCTGCGTTTGGAGGTGGGACTTGAGCGAACCAATCTCTGCTTTCAGCGAGCCGGCCTGCCTCCATCCCGGGGAGCACCCCCGCCCCCCCCCCCCCCCCGGCGGCCAAAGCCTCCTTATCTCCCCTCCCCCACCCACGACCCCTCCAGCATCGCCCCCTCCCCCCACCCCGGGCTTCTTCATAACAGGGACCACATCCACAGTCCTAGGGTGTCGGCCCCACGTCTGCCTCTCCTTGCGCGAAGCGCGGGGTCGTAGCTGGCGCCCCATAAATATCTGGGGGTGAGCAATGAACGGAATTCAGCGCAGCTGCGGGACGAGTGTGCGCGCGGGGCTGGGAGGGCGCGGTCAGGTGCGGGAGGGTCCGCGGGCCCGGGTCCGACAGGGGGCGCGCGCGGGCCGGGCGGGGCCGCACCTGTGCGCGGGGCTGAGGGAGGATGGGGTGGCAGGGGCCCCGGAGCAGCTGCGTGCCCCGCCCCGCGGGCTCCTCCCCGCCGCAGCGGCCCCCCGGCTGCTGCCCGATGCGCTGTGCCCGGAGCCGGGAGCCGGGAGCCGGGCCGAGTCGCCGCCGCCGCTGCAGGGCCGCCTGGTCCGTGAGGCCGCGGCTGCATGGAGCCCCCGGAGGGCGCCCGCCCGGGAGGTGAGTGCAGCCCCAGCCCCAGGACCCCAAGCCGCGCTTCCCCGCAGCAGCCGCACCCCTTGTCCCCGGGACGCAGCAGCCGGGCCGCGAAGACCTCTGGCCGCGCCGGGTCCGGCCGCCCGGGATGGGGCTCCTCCGCGATCGGCCGCCGCCCTGCGGGGGCTCCCAGACCCGTCCTGTCCCCCGGTCCTTGGCGCTCGGGCAGCCGCGCCTGCCTGCTTCTGGGTGGGGGACCAGAGTTTCCCCCAACCCCTCCTAGCCGAGCCGTGGGTCCGGGAGTCAGGGGGTGGGGCGCGCCGGCCGGAGTTTGGGGTCCCGGGGGGCGCAGCGCCTCGGCCGCGTCTGCTTTGTTCGCTCCAGCAGCGGCTGCCGGGGCGCAGCGGGGACCCTGCAGCCCCTGGGCCCAGAGGGGGTCTGGGAGGGGTGCTGCCTGCGGGGGGTCGGGGGGAGGGGCTGGGCGAGCCCCAGGGACCACGCATCTGGGCGGGCAGGTGTGCACGGAGGGACCCTCCTCCAGCCGGTCCGCTGTCCTGACGGAATGAGAGAAAAACTGGGGAACCCCCTCCCAAACCCGTTCAGAAAGGATTTGTGGGTGCCCTTCATCCGCCTGGGAGCCAGGATGCAAACGCAGGGCTCCAGCCCGCCTGACCAGGCCGGGGTGCATCCGTTCCCTGGAGGTCCCATTCCAGGAGCCCCTCCCTGACCACACAGGGACCCGCTGGGGGTCCCCCGCGGCGCAAGCGGCCTCCCCTGGAACCAAACTGCTGGCCCGGAAGTGTCCCGGAGCCGTGGGTCCGTGCTCGTCTGCAGCCCTGGTTGGGCAGGTCCATGCCAGAGGGTGGCCTGGCCCGTTACCCTCCCTGCAAGCACCACACACCAGGGGCTCGCGGTGCCGGGTTCCTTTGTTTTGTCACTTCTGGGAGGGATCCAGCCTTTTCTCACAACTGACAGCCCCCCCCCCCCCGCCCGCCCCACACACACACACTCACTTCCCAGTGGCAGCTTGAGAGCAAGGGCTGCGAGGTGTGGGCAGAGCCTCCGGGCCTGCGGGGTGGGGCAGAGGAGCCTGGCCCCCCTTCAGTCTTGGTCTCAGCTCCTGGAAGCCCAAGAGTAAGTCATCGGTGCACGGACAGGTGTTTCCGGGGCCTGTTCTGTGCCGGGGGGCGGAGCTGGCTGCACGCGGCTGGTGTGTCCACTCCGTGGGGTCTCACCAGGTAGGTCACATGTGGGAGCTGTGACTGTCATCCTCTCAGTTCACGAACTTTTGTAAACTTTGGAGAGTGTAGAGCACACACAAAGGAGAGAAAACTGGGAAAGCCCTGACTGCCACCTCCTGCTGCTCACCTGGACCCCACCAAGCCCCTCCCTTCAGCAGTCATTGGTAGCAAATCCAGACACATTATTTCACCCACAATTGTCTCTGCAATTATCTCGAAAAGATAAGGTGTTTATAGAGCATCACTCATCTCATCTTGGACTTAAACGAATTAATATCTGAGTCATCCAAGAGTGCCGATCCAGAGGTGAAAAGATTAGGGGCTGTGGTGGGGAGTGTACTTCCTGAAGGACCTCAACTGTCGACTCTGGAAAACTAGCCTACCCACAGGGAAAGAGAGAGGCTGAGCCTGGACGGGGTGAGGAGGAGGGGCACTGAGTCTAGGGACCAGGGATGGGGAAACAGGGTGCCGGTGCCCCACTTCTGTGACATCTCTCCCTCGCTGCAGCCTTCTTTGACATTCTTTTATTCATTTCATTACTGCGTTTGCTCCTGGGTGCGCGCAGAGAGCCTCCTCGTTGATGCTGGGGCAAGGCCCTGGACACACAGAAGGGAACTTGAAATTTGGGCCGTTCTCAGCACAGTTGTGCTGAAAAATAGGTCAGCGGCATAGCACAAGGTAACCCTATCCACTCTACTCACATTAGCAATCAGCCCTGGGGGAGGGGGCAGACTGTGGCACCCCGACTTCAGCCTCCCCACAGGGAGTGTCCTGGGCATCAGAAACATCTGCTGGCCTCAGCCCTGGCCTGCGTGACCCCGGCTTGTGGCTCCATCAGGCTGCCAACCACCCTGCCCACGCCTGCCAGGGCACTCCCTGCTCTGCTGCGCCCCAGGAAGAGCAGGGGGTCTAACCTGTGGGACATGTGTCCCTTTGTCCTCCAGAGATCAGACTGATCCATCAGAGAGCCTCTTATTAACTACTAGAGGCCTGGTGCATGGATTTGTGCACAGATGGGGTCTCTCAGCCTGGCCTGCGATCGGGGCCATCTCGTCCAGTCCTGGGGGGAGAGACCATGGGAGATTGGCCAGCTGCAGGAGGATGGCTGTGGGAGGGCCCTGACCACCAGGGGGCAGCTCCTGCATTGAGCATCTGCCCCCTGGTGGTCAGTGTGTCATAGCGACTGGTCGACTGGTCATTCAGTCAACTGGTCGTAATGGTTGCTTAGACATATATATGGGTTTTTCAGCTCAGTCATTCCACAAACATTTATGGTGCACCTACCGTGCACTAGGGCAAGCCCAGATCCTGGAGCTCACACCCAGACCAGCCTCTGAGCTAGGTGCCTGGCACATAGTAAGTAGGTGTACAGCATATGGTTCATGTCCTAAGTCATCCTGACTTTGCCCTTTAATGCCAGCCAAAAATCACCTTTGTTTCCATTGACGATTTCAAAAATTGAGATATAAGTCACATGTCCTAAAATTCAGCCTTTTACAGTTTCCAATTTAGTATTGTTAGTACTTAAGTAGAACTTAAGATGGTTCAACTTAATGATTGTTTTACTTTATGATGGCAATCAGTGATAAGCATCCAGTGGAAACTGTACTTTGAATGTTCAGTTTTGGTCTTTTCCAGACTAGCGATACGCTACTGTCTCTTGTGGTGCTGGGCAGCTGTCGGCTAATGTACATGGTCTTCTGAGCACATTTGAGGTGTCTGGACTAAGCTACGATGTTCAGTACATTAGGAGTCTTAAATGCATTTTTTAATTACAATACTTTTTCTTTTTTTAATCCTCACCCGTGGATATTTTTTCCATTGATTTTTAGAGAGAGTGGAAAGTAGGAATCACCCATGTGAGAGAGACACATCAATGGGTTGCCTCCCACATGCCCCCGACCAGGGCCAGGAGCCTGCAACTGAGGTACATGCCCCTGACCAGAATCAAACCCAGGACCCTTCAGTCCACAGGCTGATGCTCTACCCAATGAGCCACACTGGCTAGGGACACTTAAAATATTTTCAAATTACGACAAGTTTATCAGGGTATAATCCCATCCTAAGTTAGGGAGCATCTGTATTCACAAAGTTATACAACCATCACCAACGTCTAATTTTAGCTTTTCAGGAAAGAAACCCTGTACACATCAGCAGCTACTCCACATTCCACACACACCCCACCCACCAATCTACTCTGTGTCTTCTCTGATTTACTTTTCTACTCTGTGGATTTGCCTGTTCCGGACATCTGCATAAATGGTGCCATAATATGTGGCCTTTTTGTGTCTGGCTTCTCGCACTCACCATGTTTTCAGGGTTCATCCACGTTATAGCCGGTGGCAGAGCGCCGTTCCTTTCTGTGGCTGAGTAGTATCCAGTGATGGATGGACCCCACTCTGTGTATCCGTCATCCACTGATGGACATTTGGGTTTGCTTTCACTTTTGCCTTTTGTGACACGCAGTGCTGCTGTGAACATTTGCGTACAGTGTTTGTGTGCACATGTGCTTTGGTTCTCTCGGGTTTAAGCGTCGGAGTGGAATGGCTGGACTGTGCGGTGACTCCGCACTCCACAGCTGCACTGTCTTGCATCATGGCCACATGCTTTACCTGACAAGATCAACCCTGACCTTCCTGGGCTGCTCTGTCCCTGGCATCTGCAGTGGCACATCGACTCTTCATCTCCCTTCCCCTCACATTCTTCTAGCCCAGAACCAGTGTCCTTGAACCAGAAGCTACATCTTCTTCCCCCACAGCTTTGAGACAGATCAGGGCACCAGGATTTACAGAGACCAGGCACTGCCAAAAGGCCATGAAAATGACTCAAAAGACCAGACACACACTATATGCCATTGACTCCACAGCACACAGACACTGCTGTTTCTGGGATGTTGGAATTTTGTAAAATGTGCTTCTTACAGTCAGTGCCACAGGCCACGGTGCTTGTGGAGTCTGTCCCAGGGGTTGTCCGAGGCTCCTGCCTCCCTCTCTCTGTAAGGAGGCACGTGGATGCTCCCAGTCCCCCTTCCCTGCTAAATGGGCCAGGAGTGTGCTCTTTGGTTGGGTCCTGCTGGGTCTCCCCAGCCCCCATCTTAGCCCCTGTGGTCTTCATCCTTCCCACCTGGACTGCGTCCCTTAAAGGTGCGACTAGCGGGCGCCCCTCTCAGCGCGGACCCTCCAGCGCTGCCCAGCTCGCTCCCTCGGAGTAGCAGTCAGCATCTACAGGGTGTACCCCACCCCTGTCCCCTGGGCCTCGCCCTGTCCCCTCAGATGTGACGCAGCTCCCGCCCACCTTCAGACCCCTGCCCCCAACAGAACTGCCTGTCCTCAAGGGTGGGATCATCCACTTGGTTCATGCTATGGTCCCGGCACAGAGTGTGCAGTCAGGAAACCTTTGTTGGGTTGAAGAATGAATGAATGGATGCTTTCTTGCTAGAAGAGGACCCCACCCAGCAACCGAGGGACAGGGCAGCTGTGAGCAGACCCCTGCCTCTATCCTTCCATCATTCAGAAGTCCACTTCCGCCTGGGGAGGACCCAGGAAACATATTCCAGCTTCCCTGCGGGCACAGGCAGGGGTCTCCTCCCTCCTCTGCCCCTGTGCCCAGCCCTGCACCATGACCTGGGAATGGAGGCCGAGAGCTCAGACTCCATGGTCCCCCGTGTGGTGCCTGCAGGGAGCTGAGCCACTCTCTAAAGCTCAGAGCTCAGTGCTCCGCGCTCCGCCCTCATGGCTGGTTGTGACGTCCAGTTAGAGAGCAGACCACTGGGCAGTGCCTGGCACAGAGCAAGTCTGAAAACCGAGAGGCATTGTCACTAGTTATCATGCAGAGGCTCCAGCCCAGTCACCCCCCACAGGCCAGGTGTGGAAGTGTCTCAGTATGACAGGCCCCAGGTCACTTACACCCGGTGCCACCCTCCCCTTGAGGACACAAAGCAAAGTGTCCTGCAGACCAAGGCCCCCAAGGGCTTCTTGGCCCAGCACAGAGCAGCATCCGAATCTCATCTCTCATGGCCTCTGGGCGGGAAGGTGTCCTTGCCAGGCTGTGGGGGCCAGGACAGGGGTGGGTGTAACTCTACCCTCTAAGGATGCTCAGAAGCCACACTCCTGAGGCACCAGAGATAGAAACCGGATCTCGAGCCTGTCCAGCCTGGCCTGCCCACGTGAGGGCAGTAGGGTGCCAAGCTGGACAGGCCGCCCGCAGGCAGCAGGTACACCTTCCCTCAGCCCCATCCAGGACAGGTGGTACCCGTCCTGAGGCCAGGCGCACCGCCCAGCTCTGCAGCTGTAAGCCGGGACCCTCCAGACCCACATGTCCCACATGGTGGCGTCCAGGCTGCTGACCACAGTGGGGAGGACAGGCCCGCCCTCACAGGCAGCTGTTGGCACCGAGAGCCCCAGCGGGGCCCCTCGTCGCGACGGCCGCAGCTGCTCCTGGGGCTTCATCCACTCTGACTCTGGCATCCACCCGAGGCATCGCAGAGCCCTGCTGGGGGCCCCCGGGTCGGTCCCTGGAGTCTACCTGCTTGGCTGTGGGGTCCCAGGGGATATGTGGGAGCCTGTGTTCCTGCGGTCCCACCTCCACCAAGCACCGCCCTCAAGGGGCCTCCTGCCCTCACCTCACAACAAACTTAAATATGGAAAACGAGGAGCCTCCTCAGAGAAGCCCCCACCTCATCTGGGGTCCTGACCCAAGGCGACCCTGAGCACCCTGCTCACTGCCCAGCACCCATGAGGCAACTTCTCAAGTCCTCCTGCCTGTGTCCTGCGGGTAAAGCATTCTGTCTTTTGCAGAAATAGTTAAGGAGATTGAGGTGCCATTGGCTGCCCTGGATGCCCCGGCCCTTGGGACAGGGGACAGCGGCCACTTGCCTGTGGCCAAGCAGGAGGAGGTGGGAGTCCCAATACCAGCACCAGGGCTCCTGCAGGTCACAGAACGGAGGCGTAAGTACAGGGGAGCTGCCTGGCATGTTCCATGGGGACCTGTGACCCACGGGGAGTGGGGATCAGGGGCCACATCCTGTCCAAACACTCCCCCAGTGTGGCGAGCACTGAGCTTTTCAAGCTTTTGGCTCACTGGGCCTCAGCTGTAGCATCTATAAGTGGGGCTCCCCAGAAGGCGTTTGGTCCTGAGTGTGGGGAGCAGAGTTGGGAGCCGTGCTGGGCTTTACCCAGAGCTCTGGGTCTCCCCTGGGCCTTGTGGGGGCAGGGGGCCCCACGGATGACTGCACCAGTGACACGTCCCCTGCCCCCAGAGCCACTCAGCAGTGTGTCCTCCCTCGAGGTGCACTTTGACCTCCTGGACCTCACCGAGCTGACCGACATGTCCGACCAGGAACTGGCCGAGGTCTTTGCTGACTCCGATGATGAGAACCTGACGGGTGAATCACCAGCAGGTGAGGCTGGCACTGGCACACGATGGGCATTGGGGGAGGTCCTGGGGCCTGAGACCACTAAACACTGCTCCCCGAAATCCGTTTTTAAAAATAAGCTTATCTCGATTGTGTTTGAGTATTTGCCACCACAGCACCATTTTATTCAACATTTCTGCCTTCTACATATCTATGTGCCTCCTGTTCCTGTACCCCTCCTCAGTTCTGCTTTTCAAACACCACCAAAGGCCAAAGGCACAGACCCACTGAAGGAACCATTTACTAAATGGCTCACTAGTTAAGCCCCGTTGGTTGGAGCTCAGTTGCCTGGAGCACACGAAAGGGTCACCATTTTCTTCCTGATCAGGGTACATACCTAGGGTGCGAGTTCGATCCCCAGCCTAGTTGGGGCGGGTGGGAGAGACAGCTGATCAATGTTTCTCTCTCTCCCTTACCCTCTAAAATGAATGAGCATGTCCTCAGGTGAGGATTAAAAAAAAACAATCTAAAAAAGTCACAAGTTAAGCTGAACACAGAGGAGGTACCATTCACCCAACCTGGCCCCACCTCAGCGCAGCCTGACGTGGTGTCCACTTTGGTTCCCAAGGAAGCGTTGTCCTGGGCCCAAGACCCCAAAAGCCTCAGAAACAGCAAGGGAGCCAGTGGGGTGAGTGGGACCAGGGACATTCCTCTCTCCCTGCTCAAACCACATGCAGGCGGGGCCCGGGGTCGGGGGTTCAGACCCACACGTCCTCGTTGCTGGCACTCACATTTTCTAAGTGCCCAGGGGACCCCAATGTGTGGCTGACACTGTGTTGAGAAGCACACAAGGGCCCAGCCTGGTATCTTCAGGAGAGACGCAGGACCCCAGGCCATGCTGACCCTACCCGTGTTCCCACCAGGCCTGCACCCACTGCCCCGGGCCGGCTGTCTGCGGTCCCCATCCTGGACTCGGACCAGGGCAGAGCAGAACCGCGAGAAGCAGCACCTCGGCGACCCAGAGCGGCAGCCAGCGATTGTGGACACGTTTCTCACTGTGGAGAGGCCCCAGGAGAACTAGGCCAGGCAGCCCCGGGACCCAGGCAGAGGAAATGTGATGTTGCGGCTCCGTGGACACTCTGCCCACCCCACATGGCTCCAGGTCAGGGTCCCAAGGCACCCAGCACAAGCACAGCCCAGTGGCCTGATGTCCAATTCCTTCCTGGTCCCTGGATCAGGGCTGACAATGCCCGGGGATGAGACAGGAGTGGACTGGGCCTTCTGGAACCTTCTGTCCACAGGACTGGTGCTCTTATCTGTCACAAGGTTCCCGAGTGGATGCTGGCTGACGGGGGGATCTGAGCAGATGACTGCCGCTCTGCAGAGCCCCTGGGGTCTAGCCAAATACGTGGGTGGCAGAGTCAATCCTGAGCATTTCCACCTATATTTCAATCCTGTCCCCTCCAGCCACCCAGGGAGCAATGCCAGCAATGGGGTTCCTCCCAGGCCCTAAGACCCTGCTCGTCCTGGTCCCTGCAAGACAGCGGGCCCACCCTCCTTAGCTCAGAACACCAAATACGGCACGATGCCTCAGACTGCTTGGGGGTGGGCCACCTTCTTCCAGTCCCTTGCCCATGCGGTCCCCATACCCTATCGACGCACATCCTGGCCCAAGGCGGTTGGAGGTGTGGGAGAACGTGGGCACAGCCCCTGGCCCCCAAATCAGGCCACCAGGCTCAGCTGCTCCCAACACTGCTTTTTATGTGCTAAAGGACAGGACAGGCTTCTGGTCTGATTGCAAGTCCAAGATTGGTTTTAAAATAAATGTGTGAGCTTGCTTTTTGTTCCCACGGAAACCTGCCCTGATCTGTTCCCACTGACACCCCACTGAAATGTGCTCCTCCACAGGAGCCCTGGGCAATGGGCCCACTGTGCTTGGCTGGAGGAAGGTCCCCCAGGCAAACTGGCCTGAGAAATGCAGGTGGTTGCCTTCCACGTAGGGGCAGGAGACTCCCTCTCCTGCCACATGATCAGCAACAACACGGGGACATTGACTGACCAGGCACAGTCAAGAATGCCCCTTAAAACCCAATCCTGTAAGGGTGGCCTGCCTGCACCACCCCCAGTCTCCCCACACACACATCCATCCTTCCTGCTGCTGCGGAGCTGATTACAGGAGTGGCATTAAAACATCACCTGTCCTAAGCCCTAGGCCCAACCACAGTCTCTTCCTTTGTAGCCGTCCCACAGTGCGGTGCGGGGAGGGTGCGAGCCAGGGGGCTCCGTTTTCTCCAGCCTAAGCCCCTGGGGCCTGCTGTGCTGCACTCAGGGCGGCTTATTTGGATCACCCGTCAGTGACAAGAGCCCTGGACCTTTAGTCATTACAGTGAAGATCCTGGCCCTCCGGTGTGAGCCTCCCCCAGCCAAGAGCAGGTTTCCAGGAGCTCCAGGCCCAGAGCAGCAGGTCCTCACAGGGAGGCAGCCAGCAGGGATGGCCCCACTTGTGAGCAGAGGCCACCAGGAGGCTGAAGCCCCAGCCATTGGATTCACCTGTGAATCAAGGGCCCCGAGAACAGGCGCCAAGTGCATGGCAGGTGGTTCCTCACCCTGAGCCCCTGGCCAGGTGTCCTGCGCACAGGCCCAGGAGCTGACAACAGAGCTCGTGGGGAGGGGGGCGGGCGCGATGGCCCAGAGAGGAGAGGGAGGGTGCAGCAGTAGGGGTGCCAGGTGCTAGGCCTGCAACCCCGGGAAGAGGCGCTACGCTCCAGGCTCTGGACGCCTCAACTGCCAATCTTCTATAATAATAAAAGCGTAATATGCTAATTAGACCGGACTTCCTTCCAGACAAAGCCGGGGCTGGGAGGGAAGCCCAGGTGCCAGCATCTGGAGGAAGGCAGGCCTACTCTTGCATGAATTTCTCTACGTGCTTCTCTAAACATGTCACACATTAGTAAAAAGTTCAACAAGGACAGATCAGCGACACCAGCCTGCTGACCTGACCGTGGACAGCTGCTCGCCATGTGGACACCTGATGTCCCTCCCTGGGAAGGCACCTGGGCACCTTCAACCAACTGACTAGTTTCCCAAGCAGCTGAGCTGAGGATGGAAAGCCAGGCGGTGACGCTGCACGCACACGTGCAAACTCGCACACGCAGCACACACGTACACACGTACACACACTCACACGTACACACTCGCACACGTACACACACTCACACACGTACACACTCACACACGCAGCATACAGCACAGCTGCTCACAGAGCATGTCCCAGCAGGACGCGTCCAGGAAACCCTGTCCCTCTCAACCACACGCGCACCCACGTCTGCCTCTACGCCAGTGCCCTGGGTCGCACCTCTGAGATTCTAAACGTAGCTCTAGAAGAAACATGGCGGTTGTTGGCGGACCCAAAGTCCCAAATTTTGGTTTGGAAAACAGTCCATGGCTCCTGTGTGCTGAAGTGAACTGCGCCCCAGGGTAGGGGCCCCCAAGGGACATCTGCTCACCTCCGATGACCCTCTCAATGGCCTGCTCAAAGTGCTTCTGTTGCATAAAAGGACTCAGGTGGTGAGCGGCGATCAGGGCTGCTTCATTGCAAACACTGGAATATCAGCACCTGACCCAGGAAGGAGAGACGGCTGCCACTGGTGCCCAGCGGGCTTCATCCCAGGAAAGCCTCCAGCCGAGAGACCAGAGGGAAAGCAGGTGAGCACATGAAGGACACTACCTTGTCATGACCACTGTTTTTAACTAGCTTTCTGGTTAAACATATTATTAAGGTACAAGTTATTTAACATAAAATCCACATCCCGTTACATGTATAATACATCTGGTTCATCCATCACGCGCTGATGGACACGTGGGCGGTTCTGACAAATGCTGCCATGAACATCTGTATGGATACCGAGGAACTGCTGGTTCATACGGTGACTAGTCTACTCTTTGGAGAACCACCACCTCACCTGCACTACTGCACATCCCACCAGCGTGTCTCCAACCCTTGCCAGCTCCCCTTTTTGTCCATTCTTTACAGCCAGCGGGTGGGTGTGAGGTGCTACCTCCCCGTGCTCTCGAGTTGCACTTTCCTAGTGACGAACAGCACTCAGCGCCTTCCCATGTGCTTTCTGGCCATTTGTGTATCTATGAAAAAGTGTCTGCTCCAATCCTCTGCCCATTTTAGACTGAGTTCTTTCTTGTGCTGACTTGTGACAGTTCTTTACAGATTCTGGATCTCATACCTTTATCAGACACATGATTTCCGAGCGTTTTCTTCCAGTCTGTCGGCTGGCCTTTCACTCACTAGACCAGGGGTGGGCAAACTTTTTGACTCGAGGGCCACAATGGGTTCTTAAACTGGACTGGAGGGCCGGAACAAAAGCATGGATGGAGTGTTTGTGTGAACTAATATAAATTCAAAGTAAACATCATTACATAAAAGGGTACGGTCTTTTTTTTCAATAGTTTTATTCATTTCAAACGGGCCGGATCTGGCACGCGGGCCGTAGTTTGCCCACGGCTGCACTAGACAATGTCCGCTGATACACAAATTTTTTTTAATGTATTTTATTGATAGTTTACAGAGAGGAAGATAGAGGGATAGAGAGTTAGAAACATCGATCAGCTGCCTCCTGCATGCTCCCCACTGGGGATGTGCCCGCAACCAAGGTACATGCCCTTTACCAGAATCGAACCCGGGACCCTTCAGTCCACAGGCCGATGCTCTATCCACTGAGCCAAACCAGCTAGGGCAATACACAAAATTTTAATTTTGAAGAAGTCTAATTTATTTTTTCATTTGTTGCTTATGCTTTCAGCATCATACTAACTAGGAAACCATTACCAAAAGAGGTCATAAAGCTTCCCCCCTTGTTTCCTTCTAAGAGCTTCCTAGTGAGTTAACATATAGAAGGTGGTAGGGTCCAATTTCATTCCTGGTGTGTGAACATCCGACTGTCCCAGCCCCATTTGTTGAAGAGCCTGTTCTTTCCTCACTGAATGGTCTTCACACGCTGGACAAACTCACTGACCAGCGAGCTGTAGGCTTCTCTCTGCTGATCAGCCTGTGCGCCTGTCACACCACGTGCTTTCCAGCTCACACTCACCAAACTGTCAAAGAGAAATGTCACCTCCTGCCCTCTACCCTCAGGCTGACAGTGGTGCCCAAGTGGGTGAAGCTGGGGCTACTCAAAGGTCTCTGGTGGGCACTGCCCACAGGAGAGCTTGAAGCCTGGTCAAGAGCCCAAGACCTGAAGGTCTGTGAATCAATTTCTTATGAGATACAACTTTTTCTTGAGAAAGGACTCATAGCTCCTGTACGGTCCTCAAAGGGTCCATGACACAAAAAGGCACCAGCAGACAGACCCCGCAGCCAGAATGGCCAAGGCTCAGTTTCCTCTGAAGGACACCCTGAGCCACACCCAAGCCAACACCATACCTGTTCCACCTGCTGGCCCTGGGCTTCAAAGAGGCAGCTGCATCTGACCCCAAACCTGTTTGAGTTGCACTTGTTTTAATTATATAAGTTGATGTTATGCAAACTAATAAAAGAGGAGTAAAGAAAGTTGTTTCTTCAAAAACTACTTTGAAGGCTTATTGCTGAAAAAAGAAATGTGTCAAATTGGGCAGGTGGAGAAAACCAAGATGGCGGCATAGGTTAACGCTGGAGATTGCTGCCTTGAATAACCAAATCAAAATACACTTAAAAGACGGAACGGACTTCATCCAGAACCACAGGAAGGCTGGCTGAGTGGAAATTCTACAACTAGGAGGAAAGAGAATATCATACCCAGACTCAGAGGAGGCGCAATGCTGAAGTGAAATACTCAGGTACGGAGTGCGCACGGAGCAGGCTGGCGGCGGAGGGCACGGTTGGTGTTTTCAATTGGGAGGGAGTCTCAGATTCTGAGCTCCAGATCCGGGTGAGTCTCTAGGGACCCAGACTCAAACGGGAGAAGCGGGACTGTCTGGCTTCAGTAGGAACTCGAAGGCAGCTTTCTCTCCGAGGTTTGCAGCGGTTGCTGGGACTCTGTGAGGCAGAGCCCCCAGGGATGGAAATGAGAGCCGCCATAACTGCTCTCTCTGGCCCACCCTGTTGATCCCGCGACCCACCCGCCCCGCCCAAGCCCTGCGCAGAGCCATTTGCCAGATAGCCTCAGGCAAAGGCTTGATTAGCACCTCCCTAGAGGACAGAAGTTTTCCCACTGCAGACACAGCTGATTCTCACAGCCAGTTGGCCTGGAGGTCAAATCCCCCTAGTATTAACTACAACAATCAAGGCTTAACTAAAACAAGACTGCACACAAAGACCACTAGGGGATGCACCAAGAAAGCATAAAAAAATGCAGAGACAAAGAAACAGGACAAAACTGTCAATGGAGGATATTCAGTTCAGAACCACACTTTTAAGGTCTCTCAAGAACTGTCTAGAAGCCGCCGATAAAATTATTGAGATCCTCAACAAATCTAATGAGACCCTCGATGTTATGATAAAGAACCAACTAGAAATTAAACATACAAGGACTGAAATAACTAATATTATACAGACTCCCAACAGCAGACCAGAGGAGCGCAAGAATCAAGGCAAAGATTTGAAATGCAAAGAAGCAAAAAACACCCAACCGGAAAAGCAAAATGAAAAAAGAATCCGAAAATACGAAGATAGTGTAAGGAGCCTCTGGGACAGCTTCAAGCGTACCAACATCAGAATTATAGGGGTGCCAGAAGATGAGAGAGAGCAAGATATTGAAAACCTATTTGAAGAAATAATGACAGAAAACTTCCCCTACCTGGTGAAAGAAATAGACTTACAAGTCCAGGAAGCATGGAGAACCCCAAATAAAAGGAATCCAAAGAGGACCACACCAAGACACATCATCATTAAAATGCCAAGAGCAAAAGACAAAGAGAGACTCTTAAGAGCAGCAAGAGAAAGAAACTCAGTTACCTACAAGGTAGTACCCATACGACTGTCAGCTGATTTCTCAACAGAAACTTTGCAGGCCAGAAGGGAATGGCAAGAAATAGTCAAAGTGATGAATACCAAGAACCTACAACCAAGATTACTTTATCCAGCAAAGCTATCATTCAGAATTGAAGGTCAGATAAAGAGCTTCACAGATAAGGAAAAGCTAAAGGAGTTCATCACCACCAAACCAGTATTATATGAAATGCTAAAAGGTATCCTTTAAGAAGAGGAAGAAGAAGAAAAAGGTAAAGACACAAATTATGAACAACAAACATGCATCTATCAACAAGTGAATCTAAGAATCAAGTGAATAAATAATCTGGTGATCATAATAGAATCAGGGACATAGAAAGGGAATGGACAGTGGGTGGGGATTGAGGGCGGATGGTGGGGCAGGAACTGGAAGGAGGGGAGTTATGGGGGGAAAAAAGAGGAACAAATGTAATAATCTGAACAATAAAGATTTAATTAAAAAAAAACAAAAAACAAATTGGGCAGGTGAGCCTTAGCCGGTGTGGCTCAGTGGATAGAGAGAGCATTGGCCTGTGGACTAAAAGGTCCCAGGTTCGATTCCAGCCAAGGACACATGCCCGGGTTGCGAGCTCGATACCCACTAGTAGGGGACATGCAGGAGGCAGCCAATCAGTGATTCTCTCTCATCATTGATGTTTCTAACTATGTACCTGTCTCCATTGCTCTCTGAAATAAAAAAATATTTTTAAAAATTGGGCAGGTGAGAAAACTATAAATGGGTAAGAAAAATTCATGAAAACATAGATTCTGCACTCAGATGGCTTCAAAGTCCTCACTTCAATTCAGAGAAACAAAACTGTCACCAACACATGGTTCATGCAGGACATTCAACAGAGGATCATGGCCACTGGGACCAAACTCACAGGAAGAGAGACAACACAGAACGTACAATTAAGTTAAAAATAAACACACCACACAGGGGTATGTTCCACTGCCTTACAGTGTAAAAATAACTCACTGTGGTCTCAGGTCGATCAGGTGAGAAGATTGTCACTGTTCTACTCTGCAAATGCTATTTACACTCTCTAATGTGATTAGTAAAATACATCAGCATCACAGAAAGCTGTTGTCAACTCCCTGTCAAGCCTGGGCCACAGGGACCTCCGTCTTTGACTGGAGCTGGAGCAGTACTGCGTTTTCTGAAATCGATACCTTTGGAATTTTGGCTCCTAAGTCCTGGTACTGTTTAGGATTCTTGAGAAAATTCACAAACTCCATAATCTCCAACTTGGCTTCTTCGCAACCAGCTACATCTGCAAACCGCATGTCGATGCTGTTCTTTAGGATCTTGGCCGTGGTCTCACCAGCACTGAAGAGGTCCCTTCCTCATCCGCCGCACCCAGTCCCCATCGCGCCCCTCCTCGCAGCATAGAGGATGCCAACCAGGAGAAGGGTGGGCACCAGGCTTTGCAAGGAAGAGCTAGAAATCCCAAGAAAACCACTCGTCAGGAGAAAGGCCATAAATATTACCTCAGGCCACGGAGAGTCAACAGTTCTGGGACTGCTTTTTTTATATAATTTGTTTTTATTGATTTCAGAGCGGAAGGGAGAGGGAGAGATAGAAATATCCATGATGAGAGAGAATCACTGATCGGCTGCCTCCGAAATGCCCCTCACTGGGGATCAAGCCCACAATCCAGGTATGTGCCCTGATGGGAATCGAACCGTGATCTCCATAGGCCCACACTCAACCACCGAGTGGCTGGAACTGTTCTGATACACAAAAGGGAGGGGTTTCTTTAAAAATGGGGGAAGCCCTGGCCGGTTTACTCAGTGGTTAGAGCGTCACTCAGTGGACCAAGAGTCTCGGGTTCAGTTCCCGGCCAAGGGCAGATATCTCGGTTGCAGGTTTGATCTCTGGACCCTGGTAGGGGCACGTGCGAGGGGCAGCTGTTGGATGTTTCTCTCTCACATCAATGTTTCTCTCTATCTCTTCTCTTCTTCCCTCCCTCTTTTACACTCGTTCTAAAAATCAATGAAGAAAATGTCCCTGGGTGAAGATTAACAACAAAAAAGTGTCAAAGTCTGTCCCTGGCATCAAACCTTCCCCCAATTCTGAAGGCTTTTCATCCAACCCATGTGGGCCTGCCCAACTTCGCCTATGGTTGGCCTGTGTGGCGGGGAGGGGAGCACCCCCAGCAGACCCAGTATGGCTTCCTCACAGACAAGTTCTGCCCAGCCTAGTGTACCACTTTTTTAACCTACCTGATCAATTCTTTCCTCAATAAAAACAGAGCTAACAAACGATTTTCTTACTACAGACATTAAAATTATTAGCAGATGCCCGAACCGGTTTGGCTCAGTGGATAGAGTGTCGGCCTGCGGACTGAAGAGTCCCAGGTTCGATTCCGGTCAAGGGCATGTACCTTGGTTGCAGGCACATCCTCAGTGGGGAGCGTGCAGAAGGCAGCTGATCAATGTTTCTCTCTCATCAATGCTTCTAGCTCTCTATCCCATAAAAAATCAATAAAACGTATTTTAAAAAAATTATTAGCAGACGCCGGACGCGCTTGAAGAAAGCACAGTCCACACCGCTCTGCCCGGAACCAGGCGCCCGTGCTGGAGCCGTCACTCGCCCGTCACTCTCACGGGTGTAGACCACGGCCGCCTGGCTGGGAGGCTTGATGCCAGTTCCCCATGAGCAGTCTCCAGGTTGCGCTCAAAGGTGTCAACGCTGCCAATGTTAAACCACACAAACCTCTGTAGAATCGCCAACTCCACTTCCTGCAAAGCAGAGCCTAGTTCTGCAGGTGGGTCTGCTCACGACAGGAGGGTCCCCTGTCCTGACCCATAAACCACGGGCCTTAGGTTTTAGACGGAAGTAGAACATCCTGTCCTTGTCCCTTGTTTTTGCCTTTTTATTCTCTCCTCACAAGCCTCATCTGGTGGTCCTCACATATGACTTGGCAAACTCAATCCTGTCTGCTTGGAAGGCTGCTAGTGAGGCATGTCAGAGAGATAAGCAGTCACATGAACAGGGGTTACTGTGGGGGATAAATCAAAAGAGGCATTTCTCTGAAAAATACAAAACTACGCTTTACATTAAAGCAACTGGAATCGGTCTTGAATCAGCCCTCACCTCGGGTGATGTACCAGGGGCAAGAATAACACGCACAACTGTTCATGACTCCCAGCCAGTCCACCTAGCAGAGAAGAGAAACCCAGTCAGAACAGCTGAGGTGCTGACAGGATGCTCAGCAGCTACCAAGGGCCTCGGACATGTTCTCCCCACACAGACTGAACTGTACCCGAGACAGCTAACACTCTCCAAATACATCTAAGGGTTGTTTTCCTACTGACATGGACAGTTTTAACCTGGGGTATGTAGGTACCTATTTCCATTTTAATAAACAGGATCTAAGTCAAGAAGAGGAATTAGAATTTGAGACATCAGAGCACTAACATCCCACCCTGGCTCTAAAACACAAAAGGACAGGATCGAAAGTCTTCTACTGACGACACAGGGAAGTCTTACATCCAGAGCCCATTCAGTAACACTCTTACCACCCAGCGACGTGGCTGCAGAGACCACAGGAGAATGATGCCAGTGAGAATAAAGACGCAGCCCCAGTGGCCCACAGGCTGCTGTGCCTCTGTACCCAGCCATCTGGGAGAAAAGCCCTCTGGAAAGCAGCCCAAGGACACAGCGAAGGGATGCAAACTGTGAGACTGTGAGCTCACGCACTCAACACAGGCCAGGAGGGCCCGTGACAAGCCGACCTCGGTCAGCACAAGATGGGGATCACCTTCTGGATCCCGCGATTTCCCAGTGACTTCTCTGCAGGAGGCATGTCTCATGTTTACACTCACAGGAAACAACGAGGCGTCTGAAAGATCGCTGCTGAGGTTTGGGATGCTCCAGCCTTTCGTTCCCAAATAGGCTCTCCACTAAAGAATGGCTGTTCCAGGCCAAGACCTGGAAATGCATTTGGAGCTCAAGGCTGTCTATGTACAAGTCTACTTCTTTCTGGGATACCCTAGGCAGCACCAGGTGACCTCCTCGGAACCATTCAGGAGGGGCTGGGAGAGGACTCACCCCTCATTCACATGCTAAGCGTTTCCAGCTCACGGATCCTCTAAGTGAGCAAGACCAGGTACTTAGTCTCACTGAGCAAGAGGCTGCCCCCACCAAACACTGCAGGACTGAGCCAGGGCTGCCTGTGTGAAGGGCAGGTGTGCGCCAAGCTAACTGCGGTTTGTACACTGTCTCAGTTCTGCTTTCCAAGTACGAGGCTCAGCCTGGTGGGTCCTCGGATGTGCAGAAAAAGAGGTTTGTTCCCATGCCTCCCAACAGAGGCAGCTTCCTTCTGAAAGAGTTTCCTTTCACCGTCTTTACTGAGTATAGAATCTGTGAAGATGTGGAGGTGCTGTGTGAGCCGGAATGGTAAGCACTTAGTGTGGCTCAATATGGAAGCTGCAAAAGGGGGGAGGCATGGGCATCAGAGTCATCACACACCTGTTCCCTGGTTCACCCCCCACACACACACACACTGTGGGGAAGACACTGGGGAAGCCGCATTGGGTTCCTGGGAACCTTGCGCTGCCAATAATAGGTAGTTAGTTACCTCTGGGTGGTTTGGAACAGCCGCTGGGAAAATGACAGCAGTTGTGCGGGCAGAACCAGCGGCTGAAAGCAGCTGCCTTGGAGGCACTGAAAGGAAGATGGGAAAGAGGATTCGCTTCTGAACTGGACTGCATTTGCTCACAGTGGCCGTTACAGGTGTGCAGGGACAGGGATCAAGCCCGAGGGGTAAGCTTGCTGCCTTTATTTGTCTGCTTAAATATACCTTTTAAAAATTATTCCAACAGGAACTTTACTGCAGGAAGACATAAAATACTTTTATTGCTACAGCTGTCAAAGAAAACTCACCGTTTCTTGACCGAGGCATTTTTGGCAATTGAAACTATTGCAGCCTCAAAAACAAACACAATTCTAAGACTAAAATTATGTGAAACTTAAAAACCAAAGGACACTACATAATTTATATATGATCAACCAAAGATGAGTGTTTTTGTCAGGCCAAGGAGAGCAAACCCTCTTGTGTACCGTTTCTTCAGTCCTCAAAGAGGAAAACTCGTTTTTACCGTAAGCTGCTAATACTTGCATCAGTTAAAAACAGAACTAGATACAATTAAAAAAATTTTAATTGATTTGAGCGAAAGAGAGACATCAATTTGTTGTTCCACTTCTTTACACATTCAGTGGCTACTTCTTATATGTGCCTTGACTGGGGTTCGTACCCGCAACCTTGGTGCATCAGGACAACGCTCTACCCAACTGAGTAACCCGGCCAGGGAAGAACGAGAGATAATTTAGGTTTTTCACTACAGTAGGTCAAAAGCCAATATAGTAAAAACAATCACAATAAGAGCCACCATAACCCCCCCCCCAAAAAAAATAATCAGAAATCAAGGTATCTTTCTTGTATCAAAACCCAAAAACTGCACATAGGTGTATTAGGGGAAAAAAGAATCAATGTGATTGCTGCCCTCTGGGGTGTATCAATAAAGAAATAAAACAGCCTAATCGTGGAATAACATTTCAGATTCTAAGCCAGGGGAAGGGGTGCAACACAGAAGTTAAAAGTGGAGGAGCTGGAGCAGGACAGGAGGTTGCAAGGCGCCCACCTGCAGGCCAGGTGTGGGTTCAGCGAGTCTGTGAGGCGCAGCACCGAGGCCCCCGGGCTCCACGAGGGGCGGCTGAATTGGAAACTCTAACGATTCACAAAACTCTTTCGCGCCCATTATCTCCACGGGTGCGGAGAGCAGCTCTGCGAGGCGGATCAGGCGGAAGAACATCCGTGGGGCCCGGGCAGAAACGCCCTCGCGTCGGAGCGCGGTGCCGGGAGGAGCGGGACTCGAACGCCAGACGCTCAACCTGGGCTCTTTGCAGCCAGAAAAGGAGGCGGGGCACCTGCTGAGGTTCCCCAGGGAGCCCGCGGTGGGAACCCCTGAGAAGCGTGGAGGGCCCCCGGGGCTCGGAGGGCGACGGGTTAGGACCAGGGGCAGCCGAGGCGGCAGCGGGACGGAGCTGAAGCTGCTCTTGCTGCGTTTCTGACGCCCTCACCCGGGCCCCCAACACCATCCACCCCCGCCCCCGTCCCCCGCGCTGGCCGGCGCACCCCGATGGCGTCACCCGCCTCCCGGAACCGGCGGGCAGCGCCTCCCCGCTCACCTGCGGAGCTATTTCGGAGGCTCTGACGCCAGACCCGGCCGTTCTGCCGGGTCCCGGGCCGCCGCGGCACCTCCACAGCTCGGCGAGCGGCCGCCACCAGCCGCTGCGCCATTAGCCGCGACTACCCGCCGCTGGGGGGCGCGCGCGCGCAATGCAGAGGCCGCCGACAGGCGCGGGAGCTGTGTGCATGCGCAATGCAGTGGCCAACTGGTCGCAGAGGCCGACGGGGCGGGAACTGTGCGCATGCGCAATGCAGTGGCCAACTGGTCGCAGAGGCCGACGGGGCGGGAACTGTGCGCATGCGCAATGCAGTGGCCAACTGGTCGCAGAGGCCGCCGACAGGCGCGGGAACTGTGCGCATGCGCAGCGAGGCCGCGGAGCCGGCGCCGGGACCTCTTTAGGAGCCCGCTTCTCGCCTGACTGTAAGGCGTGACCGTGAGCGCCGCCTTCCCCTACCAGCCAGCGGAGCACCGGAACCAGCGAACGAGGCGGGCTCGGTGCCGGGAGGAGTGCTTTAGACCGACTCTGAATCTGGCACAGACAAGGACACGCACCTCCGGGTCCTCCGTGGGCCGCGGCCGCTTAAGCGAACGCCATCCGCCTCACCGGGTCGGCCGCTGCGACCGGCGCGCGGGGGTGCCGGGCACACGTGTGACTGCGCCCGGGAACCCCAGAACGAAGGAGCTGACTCGGCGGGTGCTGCGCAGCGTGACTCCCCGGCACGACTTTCTGTTTGTTCTCTGGACACGGAGACCGGGCCGGTTGGGATGCGCCTGCAGCTGTGCAGTCCCGGGTTTGGACACTGACGGACCCCAGAGCCCTGGCTGCCGCCTTCGCGTCGAGGATGAGCAGCCGGATGCTGGGCCGTCGAGCTGGGCAGCCTGTGGTGACCCACGTCCCCGGGAGGCCCCCCTGCGCCTCCGCCAGCGGGTTCCCTTCCGCAAGCCCTGCCAGCGAGCCGGGCCCGCAGGCCTCTCCCCCGGGGACTGCTGTGGTTTCCCTACATTCTGGAGGCAATCATGCCCGGGAGAAGGCCGCCAAAGGCCGTCCCAAATGCCAAAAGGGAACGCAAAGCAATTCCCCTGGACATAAAATTAGAAGTGTTACGACGGTTTGAAGTGGGCGAGAGGCTCAGCCAGATCGCAAAGGCCTTGGACCTTGCTGTCTCTACAGTGGCGACGATCCGAGATAATAAAGAAGAAATAACCGTGAGTTCCCAAGTAGCTACTCCCTCAAGGGCCGCTCGTGACTCGCCGTCGAAGCGCAGCCATGGAGACTATGGAGCGGCGGTGCGCCTGTGGCTGGAAGACCAGAGCCAGCGGAACCTGCGGCTGAGTGTGCCATGATCCAGGAGGAGGCGAAGAGCTTGTTTGATGACTTACAGCGTCAACTGGGGGGAAGCTCTCAAAAGAAACCTTTGGTGCCAGTAAAGGGTGGTTTGTGAGGTTCAAGGAGCGCCATCGTTTGCCCCACTTCCAGATGAACGGCACAGCTGCTAGCAACCGGGACACATACCGGGAAGCGCTGGAAAGCATCATCGAAGACGGTGAGTGCACCCCCCAGCAAGTTTTTAATGTCGATGAGATAGGGCTTTATTGGAAGAGAATGCCCGAAGGAACGTTTATTTCTGTGGAGGAAAAAGCTCAGCCAGGGTTTCAATCGCCCAAAGACCGTTTGATGCCGCTGCTGGGTGGCAACGCAGCTGGGGACTTTAAGTTGAAGCCCTGACTGGTGTACCACTCAGCAAACCCCCGCCCGGGCTCTGAAGGGTACTCCAAGTCCAAGTTGCCTGTGATTTGGCGCTCAAACAGAAAGGCCTGGGCAACCAGGAGCATTTTTCGTGAATGGTTCAGGTACTTTTTTTGTCCTGCTGTTGAAAAATACTGTGCCAAAAATAACCTAAGCAAAAAAACATTGCTCATCTGGACAATGCACCATGCCACCCAGTCAGTCTGAGTGACCTGTCTGATCATGTGAGAGTGGGATATCTTCATGACAGTGCAGCTGACTCCATCCAGCCCCTGGGTCAAGGCGTAGCCTCCACCTTCAAAGCTCACTACCTGAGAAGGACTTTTGAGCACATGCCAGCTAGAAGCAACAGATGGGGAGGATACAGCTACAATCAGGGAGTTTGGGAGAAACCACAACATCCTGGATGCTGTAGACAACATTGCAATAGCTTGGGAGGCACTCAGGCCAGCAACAATGAACAGTGTGTGGAAGAAAATTTGGCCCCGGTGTTTTCAGTTCCAGAATTTTTCCCAAACAGATAACATTGCACAGCTTCAAAAAAACATGATGGCCTTGCCAGGACTCTGGCTTTTGAAGAGCTTGTGGAGCTGATGTGGACCAGGTGCTACCGTCACAGGAGGATGCTCTCTCTAATGAGGAGCTGATGCAGCTGGAACAGGAGCCAGCAGGAGAGGAGGAGAGTGAAGGCACTCAACCAGTTCTGCGTCCACTAACCACAGGAGAACTCTCGGCACCCTCTGACATTCTGAGGCTGGCTTACAGATCCTTACCAGTAGCAGCCCAATCAATGATGAGTGGAAACTAAAAGCTTCGAGAGCCATCAGTGGTGCCATAAATTGCTACAGGGAATTGTACAATGGGAAAAAGCGACGCTTAAAGCAACTGTCTTAGGTTGTTTTTCAGTGTGTCTAACCAAAAGTTACAGTAAAGCCAGAAGCAACAAAATGACCTCAATGGATGAGGCTCAGCCAAGTCTCTCTGCTTCCAGAGATTTAACATCCCTGAAACCCTATTTCTGATATTTTAATTTTGAGACTTGAGCATCAAATTTTGTCATTAAAATTTTATTTAAATATGTGCTCTAAAAAATTTGCATCAGCCCTGGACAGTGTGGCTCGGTTGAGTGTCATCTCTTGATTGAAAGGTCACTGGTTCAATTCCCAGTCGGGGCACATTCCCAGGTTTTGGGTTCATCAGTCCCAGGCCCTATGGGAAGCAACCAATCAATGCTTCTCTCTCTCTCCACCCGCTTCCTTCTTCTCTAAAATCAATAAAAACATTTTTTGTAAAAAAATAAAAAAGAAAAAAGATTGCATTCTAGAATACTCATAAAAAACAACTATAAGGCGACTAGCACGTCTAGACGTTAAAACACGTTGGGTCTGTAATTAAAGCACGTTAGTAGTCAGAACTGGAATTAGAAAGTCCAGAAATAGATAAAGGTAACTTTTTAAAAAATAACGCATGACAACTTGTTAAGCAATGTTAATTTCTTGATGTCTTCTGATAATTGCACTGAGGCCATATAAGGTAATTTCCTTGGTTGGGAGGAATATACACAAGTATTGAGAGGCAAAGTGGCATCCTCTGAAACCTACAGTCAGATGGTTCAGAGAAGAATGAACCAAATGGGGCAAGTTGTTTACACGTAGGCCATCCAGGACACAGGTACGTGGGAATGTTTCTGTAAGTCTAAGTCAAAGTAAAAAATGGTAATTACTATTTCATAACCTGAAAGGGGAAAAAGATTGCATCCTCCCCCTGATATCCAAAGTAGAGCTTTAGTTATTTGTAGCTGAGGTGCCGTTCAAACCTTTAGGAATAGGGTTGCTGACAGCTTATCTGGATTGCAACTGGATATAGGTGATGAGCAGAGATTTCCGAGGTTCTCTGGGTCACAGCCCCTTTGAGGTCCTGATCAAATCTGCAGATGATATCTCTGTAGAAAAATGGACATCTACAGCGGTTTGGACATGATTTGCAGTAGGGATGTACGGTTTCCTGTAGTCCAAGGGTAACGGGAATAGCCTTGAGTTTCAGTGAGAGCCTTGTAGTGGGCCCTAACGAGATGTACCAGGCACAGGACCTGTGACATTCTTGTGATGCTGGGTCAATGAGACAACCCTTCCATTAGGACACTGAGCATTCTCTGCATGCCCCACTCAGTGATCAGTGACTCCTAGCCCCCAAACAGCCCATGAGACAGTCTGCGTTCTCATCCATCTCATAGGATAATTGAGGCTGAAGGAATCGGAGCACTCAGGCCTATGTCTGACACCCATGCCCGAGCTCATCACCCATCAAGAGTGCTTCTCCCCAAACAAGATTAATGAGACTCAATTGGGTGGGGCAGGTTGTAGGCTTTTCCTAGAACCCACAATTGGTTTGCCTGTCAACAAACCCTGACCTGTCCTTGATTCACCACACACAGCAAAGTCTAGAGATCACAGATTTAATGAGACAGTGGCTGCAGCATCGTTCCAGCTGGGTGCCCCTCGTTGCTCCTCTGTAAGGTGCTGGCTGTGCAAACTGGTTCCTCTGTGGGTCCTTAGAGTGCTGTGGACTCAGAAAGACCACACGTGATTCTGTTTGGAGACTGTCATCCAGAAGGGATAGGTGGGGAAGAGGTGTTGGGGCAGGAGGTAATTGAGGGAGCTAAAAAAATAAATTAAAAAAGCCAATTCTGTCTGACAAATGCCAGCAAGCTAGCCTTTCTTCTGGACACTGACCCTAACACATGAACGCAGGAATGGCTTCTGTCCCCAGACAGACGTGCAGCTGTGAGAAGGTGCAGGTCCGAGCACCTGCCCTTAACCCCTGTACGCCGTGAGCATCTACAGACACAAGCGTGGACCTTCCCCACACGCCACGCGCGTCTATAAAAAAATGTTTTCCCTAAGTGGCAGCTCTGACCAACTTTAAAATCATTTTTTTGTGAGAATTTTCAGCTTAAAATATTCAAGAACACTCAAATTGTAATATATTTATTTTTATATTATTCATTGCAAATTGATTTTTTTAAATTCAAAATACTGTGGCGTGTGGGGATGGTTTCCGTTTTGGACGCGTGGTAGTTAACTGGTTAAACCCTCTGCAAACCTACAAGAGAGGCAGGCTGAGGACCTGCTGTTGACCCCCTTCTCGCTGTCACACTGAGGCAGGTCAGAGCAGACAGCAAGAGGATCGCCTAAAGCCGCCACATGACACTGTCTTCAGCACCCCTTGCGTCGGCCAATGGCCAGCAAGCTGAGCTGACCCTTCTGCTGGCTGCAGCCTCTCCTCTTGGGCTTCCCAGTCAAAGGTGACGGGGAACCCAGTGGCTGTGTTCCTTACCCACCACCACTACCTGTACGTGACAGCCAGTCACAATCCAGGGCAGGGCAGGAAAGACTCTGCCCCCAGGCCGCCCCCTCAAAGGCAGGGTCTCTGATGCAGGAAACATGCCTGCAAATGTCGAGGTTGGCTGCAGCTCCCCCATAAAGAGCTGTGGGCCTCATCCTCCGTCCGGGGTCCTTGGTCAGATGGGGCGTCACATACCTCGTCTCACCTTCCTTCATGGACTCTAGGCTTCCTGCCTGAACTCACTGGAGCAAATATTCCCAGCGCTTGACCTCAGGGTCCCTAACAAGGCCCTGGCTGGTGGTCCTTGAGCTGTCCGGATCCTCCACAGGCACTGTAGCAGGACAGACCATCTCAGGGCAAATCTTGTCCCCAGAAATGCCACTCAGACCTCTGGAACCTCTTCCAGAGCCACACCTGGAGGCAGGACCCCCAGCCACCCAGCTCAGAGCACCAGAGTGAGCCGGGCTAGGCCGAGTCAGGAGCCACAGCTGGTCCCCCAGGGGAAAGAGCTCCATGGCCCCTTCCCTCCATGTTGCGTAGAAAGAACCGGTAACCCCTGGACTGGCCCTGTCGACCTCTAATCTATAGGAGAGAACCGTAGAGGCAGGGCCAGGCCCTTGGGGGACACCTGTAAGAGCCTCAGCTAGGAACAGCCAGGAGACCCCAAAGAGACAAGGGGAGCCTCCAGGGAGATCCCAACCATCCACTACAGATGAGTCTCAGGCCAAGGCTGAGGCTGTGCAGCCGGCGTCCTCATGGCTTAGCCACTCCCTGGAAGCCCTCCAGGGTTTTTAGGGTAGCCAAGACCCAGCAGCCTGGCTCCAAGGACATGGGGGGGCTCTTCACCATGGGGAAGATGGAAACCCTCCCCCACTCCCCTGACCATGGAGCCCTGCAGTGGTAGGGGGCACATTCTGGCCCTCAGCAGCACACGCAGGAAACAGCCAGGCACAGCCCTGAGTCCCAGCAAGACCGGGGGCTGATGGTCTTTGTGGTGCTTTCACCCTCTGGCCCCTGGGTGAGGTCCAGGGGCTGCACCCCGGGGGTGTCCAGAGCACAAGAAACACCTTGACTTTGGGAATGACTGGTAGGGTGGGCTCCAGAGAGGCTTGGGAGGGGTGCCCGTGGCTCTAGGCATCCATGTCCGGACCAGGCTCCTGGAAGAGAGACTGCTTCCGCAGCATGAGCCGGGCACACTTGGGGCACGTGGTGGAGTTGTCATAGTAGCAATCCCTGGGGACAGTGACAGGCAGACAGGGTCAGACCCTGGGTACAGGGCAGGGCCTCTGCATATAAGATGTTAGCAGTGAGTCCTCAAGCTTCCTAACCAGGCTCCCTCTACAGTTGGGAAACTGAGGCAGTGTCTTCCAAAGGGCGCAGCAGGGTTTGTCCCACAAGTGCCTGCTGGGCCTGTGATTGGCACCTATCGATGTCTGACAAGGACAGTCTGGCTTGGATCTCTTCGAGTCTCGGAAACCCTACCTGCCCCATCACCACTGTGCACTCTGCCCCAGGCACTGTGGAGGCACAGGAGCCCATGGGCTAAATTTCTGAAGGGGGCACAGCAGCATTTGACATGTCACACACCATGCAAACTGCTAGCTCAAGGGACTTCACAGCTTCAACATGAACCCTTCCTGTGACAGCAACCCCAGCTCTCAAAGCTGTGACGTCAGCTGCTGCGATGACCAACAGCCAGTGGCAGGAAACACCCAGTGTGGGCAGAAGGGGGGGACGCTGTCCCATCTGAGGCCACTGTGAGAAGCTGTGCAGGGCCCAGCAGGCAGGCTCCTATTATTAGTAATTGTGCTTCTTAAACAGTTAAAATAATTTTTTCCAATGTATGTGTATTATTTTCCCAAACATTCAGTAAGTCTTTAGTTCATAAATGCTTACGTTGTTTAACCTAAATACTTAATGAACAAAATGTTAGGTATTTCTTTCAGCCTAGAGAAGTTGGAAAAAATATCACTTGGACATTAGAAGTGCCAGGAACTAGGTTTAGGACACCATGGCCTGTGCTAATCCTGAGAGGCCCACCTCAGTCCTGGGGAGAGGGAAGCAGGACAGCCGTGGGGCTCACACTGGGCCCTCCCCAGCCCCACAGGTGCTTGTCCCAGTGGATCTTGCGATTCAGGCACACACATCAGGGCCTAACCCCCTATCTCAGGATCAAGGCAAAGGGCTTTGAAAACCAGGCAGCAAAGACCAAGCCCCAAACATCTTCCCCCATCCCTCTCCCTGTGGCTGGGGGTGGGGTGGGGCCACACCCACCTGTGGAAGACGGCGGAGCAGTCACTGCACACGGATGTGTGGCTGTCGAAGGGGAACAGCACGTCACCCTCTCTGCAGAGCTCACATACGAAACCCTTGGCCTGGCACCGCTGGGGGTGGGGGTGGAGGTGGGGGTGGGAGCAAGTCAGTGCTGCTCCAGAGGGCACCTGAAGCCAGGACGCACCACCCTCCCTGCCCTGGGGGCTGGGCGAGGAGAGATGCCTGGTCCTCAGTGGGGCACCCACCTCACAATCCAGCTTGATGTGCTTGGCGAAGAGCGTGTGGGTCTCGGTGAGCGAGCAGCCCAGGCGGCCCGTGTGGGCATCCAGGAGGTCCTGGACTGAGTACATCTCATCGTTCTCCACAAAATGCTGCCGGTCCTGGAGCTACAGGTCCAGCAGCCATGACTCCAAGCCCCAGGAGGGCCCCTTCCCCTGCCCACCCACCATCCGGGTCCTGGGAGCTCATGGACGAAACAGGCGTCAGCCCCTTCAGCCACACTGGCCACCTTGCTGCTGCCCATGCACCCCACCTCTGCCTGGCACACAGCTCTTCCTCCCGTCCTGACCCCAACATTCCCATCCCCTTCTCTGCCTCCTCTTGTCCACAGACCTCACCGACATCACGAACAGCTAATTTTTTTTATCTTTCCCCCTGAAGGGCCCCCTCTGAAATAAGGCAAGGATCTTGTTTTGTTCACTTCGCCCCAGTATCTACAACAGTGTTTGCCCACAGCCGGCACTCAGTGAATATTGGCGGAACGAACAGGTCAGCCTTGAAAAGTGTGCTTCGTGGTCCACCCTGCCTGGCAGGCCTATGCCTGGCCCGTGTCATGAAAAGTCACGGAGAGGCTGCAGGGACGCTGCCTGCTCCTCACAGCGCCCTACACACTGGTGTGATCAGAGAACACTTTGTGGGTAGAATGCCTGTTTGCTCATGACAGACCTGGTGTTGCCTGGGACAGTGTGGAAGACCCTCTGCTAAAGGCTGTTGTGCCAACACAAACTGCGAGCCATCTGAAAAAGACCTGCACGTGACGGGTCCTCCTCTGTCTGGCCGTTCCCACCTGCCCTCACACCTCCCTGGGCGGCGTCTCACCTGCAGGAGCAGACGCGCTTCCATGGCCTCCTTGCAGGTGATGAAGTATGGCTTCATGAGCAGGATGTCCTGGCGTAGCTTCTGTGGACAAGAGAGGCAGGTGGGCCCCGAGGCCAGGGCAGGGCTGCCCCTGGGACTTCTGTGTGGCCGTTGGGGGCTGCCCTGGAGGGAGTCGTGTCACCTGACACCCCCCAGGAAGGGCCTTGTTGTGAGTGCTCCCGCCAGGCTCAAGGGCAAAGCACAGCTTCCAGGCCAGCCAGGACGCTAAGGCTCCGTCACCCTGTGGCTCTACCCCCCACATCCGAGAGGGATGCAGAGCCCTCCGCAGCCCACCTGCCCTGTAAATGCAATCTGATCCTTTCTGACTGCCTCCGGGCCTGGCACCGCTGGGCGAGGGAGATGCCTGGCACCTCTCCCAGCTGTCCCACCAGCCACATCCCTCCTGACACTGGAGCTGGCTGGGCTGACCAGATTGCCACATGTGTAAAAGGCACAGGGAATTAAAAGACAGAGGACAAAAAATAAAAAGAATGTAATCTATGTACATAAAAGCCTAAGCGACCGTTACAACTGAAACGACCAGTCGCTATGGTGCACACTGACCACCAGGCCTCCCCCCAGCCGGAAGGCCCTGGCTGGCAGCTGGCAGCCAGCAGGCTCCAGTCGGCCTGGCCCCGAATGGGACTGGGTGCCACTGCCCCAATAGGCCCAGATCGCCAGCCAGGCCTAGAGACTCCAGCCGTGCACCAATTTCATGCACCAGGCCTCTAGTGTCTTAATAAGGTATAGTGATTATATTCAATCTTTTCGTATATTGGGTGAAATAAATATGTCATTCAAAATAACTTTACTGGCTTCTTCTTACTTTTTTCACGTGGCTACTAGAAACGTTCAAATCTCCTCTGGGCCTAGAGGACAGCTGATGGGCCAGTGACCTCAGCAGGTGTGTCTCTCCTCTGCTCCCACAGCACAGGTAGCCACCCCCACGGCCCCCTCACCCGGATCTCCACCAGCTCCTCCACGTAGTTGAACAGCAGAGGGTTGATCTCCCGAAGCCTGAGCACTGGCCGCGACACCATCAGCGCCAAATAACGCAGGCTGCAGCGGGACACCTGGGGGGACGTCAGGGAGAGGCCCCTCCAGCACACACCGACCCCCCAGGCCCAGCCAGGCCCCACCGCCAGTCAGCACCTGACCACGCCCCCATCCCGACGACCACGCCCCAGCCCACCTCCCCCCCAGGCCTCCTGGAGCCACGCCCCCTCACACACCCCAGGGCCGCACCCCAGCCCTCCCACCCTCACCTTGCGTGGCTCGAAGTCCCAGTTGTGCACCACGCGCGCCGGGATGACAGCCAGGTCGTTCCAGTGGCAGTGGCTGCAGTAGTACTGGCCCGTGTAGTCACACTGCCGCGCCTCGCTGGGCACACCCCCTGCAGAGGGGTAGATTGTTACCAAGTCCCGGCTACTTTTAGGGTCCCAGCCACACGCATGCGCACAGGGCTTCTGCACACATGGCGCAGGTCCCGTGGTCCAGCTAAACCCACGACACACAGGAGAAAGAGCCACGGGACATCAGGCAGGTCAGGGTGTCTCACTGCCCTCAACTTTCTCACCAGTAAAATGGGACAATAATAGGACTGCTGAGGGGACCCGGTGGGTTAACATTGCTGTCTCCAAGGCCTGACACAGTGCGTGCCGACCTCGGGCTTTCTGTGACAACAGGGCTGCACCGGGAGGCTGAGCGCCCGGTACTCCTAGGCGACCTGCGCTGGAGCCCAGTCTGCCTGCACCACGTGGAAAGGTGCCATAGCAGCCCTGGTCGCTTCCCCAGGAGAGAGAGATGGCACCTGCAGGAGCCGAGCTGGCCTTATCCACCTGACTGATGTACCCAGTGCTCTCGCCCAGATGTTGGCCTGTTACCCTGCCCAGGACAGCTGCCTCCACCTGCCCCTGCCTGGGCACTCACGCAGAGAGATGGGCGCGCGGCACTCGGCACACCGGTAGTCCTGGCTGTCCAGCCCCGCCTCGGGGCAGATGTTGAGCTCGTACTCGGCTTGGTGGCTGACTTTGGAACGCACGCAGGGCTTGGAGATGAGGTTCAAGCACTTGCTGTGACAGCGATAATAACACCCTGGTGGTGGAGGGCCAGGGATGCGCCTCTTAGAGGTCGGGGGGACCCTGCGGCCCAGGCTGACCTTCAGCCGCCAGGGGCCCCAGAGGGGCTACTCAGCTTCCCAGGCCAATCCAAGAGCTTCTCACTGCAGGTGCCTGCGCCTGAAGGAGTGTGCTCTCTGCCCCTGAACTCCGATTTGAACCTGCCGTTCCCACCTGGACACCTAGGGGCTTTACTCCCACTCTGAGTGGAACTCCGGCTCTCCTGCACCAAACCCACCCCAGGGCTCCCATCTCAGACTCAGAAACCCCATCCTCCACCTGCTGAGACTGAAGACTGTGAAGCCAACAGTTCTCTCGTGCACCCGTTTCTAGTCCTTCAGCTCGTTCTTCTAGTGACCACTTCTCACCCCCAACCGCCCCACCCTGGTCAGAGCGCCCCCCGCCTCCCCCTCCACCTCGTGTCCCTCCTTTAGTCCATGCTCAGCTCAGCAGCCAGAGTGACCCTGTTACAACTAAGTGTGTGCAGCACCTGCTGAGGCCACAGCTCACTCGGGCCCAGCAACCTCTGAGCCCACATCGACCACACCTCCTCTCAGACACAATGCTGCGGCCACACTGCTCTCTGCTCTTCACTGCAGACACCGCACACACGGACACCTCCTGGCAGGAACCTTCTTCCCCAGATATGTACCTGGCTTGTCCCTGACCTCCCAGATTTTGCTTAAATGTCACATGATGCCTTTTCATTTCACCCTTATTCACGCCCAGGGCTCAGTGAACACCAAGTACATGGTTAAGAATCAAGTCACCTGAGTACTAGATACAGCAGCAGACCTGCGAGGTCTCTGCCCTGCCCCTGGGACCTGACTGCCCACCCAGAGGAGCCGGTCTGGGTCCCCGCCCACCTGTACAGGTGTACCAGGTCTGAATGAGCCCCCAGATGATGGTGTTACATTTGTCGCACGTCTGCTTGACACTCTTGCTCTTCTCCTTATAGAAGCGATGCTCCAGGAGGACTCGGATGTTGGGCTCATCTTCATTGGGGTCCTGGAGAGAGCCCAGGGAGGGGTCACAGGTGAACCGGGGGTCACAGGTCACCCCTTGACTTACTTCTTCCAGGTATCTCTCGTAACAGATGGAGTTTCTCCCAATGTCACCACTTTTCTCTTTAGCAATGGAACACCCCTGTGATCAGTCAGGCCCGGACCACCTTTTCAGCACCCCTTGCACCTGGGTGCTGCACCTAGGGCCAAGGATATGCGAGCAGGAGGGACATGACCTTCTCTGCCCTTCCTCCCTTCTTTTCTGCTGGCTCAGTGCAGCCCAGATGGGAGTGTAGCCACCTAGGGACTGTCAGAGCAACAGGAAGGGAGGACCTGGGGTCCCCATCACCATTACCTGCCACGGGGCCTGGACCACCTATGGCATTTCTAGGGTACAATGACACATCTAAGTCCTTTAAGCCGCTGTATTTTGGCATCTTTGTTACCACAGCCTTATCTACATCCTAATGAATAGAGCACTTTCCAAATTCCCAGGGACTCATGGGCCAGTGCAGCCAAGCCAGAGGCACAGATCCAGGACAACATTATAGGCATGTGGGTTTTGGCTGCCAGGACCCATCACCCCGACCTTCAGGAAGCCCCACCTCCCAATCTGAGTCCTGTGGTTCAAGGGGGGACTTGCTTCACCCGCTTGCGACAGTGGGTGGACACATGACCCAGGACTGGCCACTTAAGATCAGACAGATGGAGAAGGCGTCTGCCCATGGACCGAGAGCCCATCTCTCCACCTGCCTCTCTGGCTGGCCTCTGCCTCCGCCCAGGCCTCCGGGCTTCCACTCAGTCCCAGCTGCCTCCCTGGTGGGCTGGCCCGGCACCTGCCTTCAGCTCCTGGAGCTTCAGCCGCAGGTGGATGAGCCGCACGACGGCGTCCTTCTGCCGCTCTGACTGCTCGGGCAGCTCCAGGATCACCTGCTTGCACTCCTCGATGGCCTGCCGCAGCTGCTGGATGTCCGAGGCCAGGAACAGACCCTGGGGGGGGGGCACACCAGTCGCACGGCCGCTCACGGTCTCCTGTCCACCCTCATGGACAGTTAGGCCCAGAGCAGACCTGGCAGAAGGCCCAGGGAAGGTAGCAGCCCAGGAAGGAACCACCCCACACCACCTGCCCCCAGCTGCACCCGTCTACCCACAGGCCTCTGAAGACCTCATTCAGGATGTTTTTCAAAACACAACTTCCTAAATTTCTAAAGAAATTTGCTCGCTTTTCTGACCATGTTATTTCACTAAAGCTGGGGAAACAACACTCGCCTGTCATCAAGGAGAGGAAGTGACCTCTGGCTTAATCGCCAGGCCCAGAGATGGCTCAGTCCCCCGCATCCCCGCCCCCCCGTCCCCCTGGTCCAGCACCTCACAGTGACCAAGCAAACCACGCAACAAAATCTACAACAGACAAGAGTGGCCGTCCCGGCTGAGTGGCTGGTGGGGGTTGTGGGCAGGGAGTTTCCCTCTCTTCCTGCCTCCCCCCCCTCCCCATGCAGCATGCCCGCGGAACCCCAGATGAAGTCAGTCCTCACATTTGCTTCACAAGAAGCCAGAGTGTAGGGAGAGGAACAGCCCTACACGAGAACAGCAGCCCCCAAGCCCATTTCCCAGGTCCAGCCCTTGAATTGGTTCTGCTGATGGGTGTTAGGTGTCACGTGGGCCTCAGATTTAAAGAACCTTAGCTGAGATGCACATGACCCCTCTGCCTGAGGGTCAGGGGACAAGAAAACATCTGGCTCCTTACGCCCTGGGTGCTCACCAGTGTATCACCCCCCCCCCCCACACACACACACACACACAGACCCTGGACCTTACCACAGGGCGGGAGAAGTGGTCCTCAGACAGACCGAGATCCATCACACGCTCAGCACAGTGGAACTCCGGGTCCCCAGGGGCCAGCTCAGGCAGGGTCTCTGGAGTGAGCGTGTGCAGGTGTGGAAGGCAACAGAGAGAAGTCAGTCTGCCTTTTCCCAGGGGAAAGCTGGGTAGCTGGGGGTCAGAAGGGCCCCTGAGACTCAGGGAGCCACAGGAGGTGCTGAGGGGAGCCTAGCCCCATTTGCAAAGGAACGTGTGGAGAGAAGGAAGCTCCGGGGGAAACCAGCCCCCACACCGCAGGAACCAGGAAGGGCGGGTGGTGCTGCTGTGAGGGTCACATGGCCCACCCGCCCCTGGCACCCACCTTCTGAAGCGACGTCGGGGGCCTCCTCACCAGCCCTCCGCTCATGCTGCCCGGCCCCGAGCTGCTTGTTGAAGGGGTTGAGGTGGGCCTGCCGGAACCGGGCCAGCTTCTCATCATATTCCATAGCATCCCACCTGCAGGGCGGGCAGGGGGGCAGAGGTGAGCCGACCGCATCCAGCTCACCCGTCCCCCCCTCTGCCTTTTGGGGGTTTCGGAGGGATGCCTGGTCTCGTTCACTCTCCATGGGGTCCGGCTGGAGGCCCCCCCACCACAGCCTCCTCCCTCGGCCAGTCCCCAAACCAGCGCAGCCCCTCACCCAGGCCTCCTGGTGGTCCCCTCAGGAGTGATGACATCCAACACACTCCCAACACTCACCGGCAGGGACAGAAGGAGGACTTGACCTATCCCAGGGTGCCCTGCAGGACAGCCTCCCAGCACAGGGTCCTCGGGTCCCAGGTTCCTCATTTAGTTCTAGCCCAGCCCCGCCCTCACTGCCCACTGAGGGCTCACTGCCCCCATGACACCCACACACCCACCAGGACTCAGTTCCTCACTCCTGGCCCACAAACAGGGACTCCTTCCCCATCAGACCACCCCAAATCACAGCCCAACCACAACTCAGTGATGACCGCCAAAGCGCGGTCCTGGAGACCCTGGAGCCAATGCTGGGCCCAGGCCATCTCTGCCACCTGCACAAGACCTTGGGCAGGGCCCTTCCCGTGGCCTGGGCTCCCGCGGACACTCCCCGTGGCCTGCGTCAGTGACCTCATACCTTGGGATCCCAGGAAAGAGGCAGGAAGCGCCTACGTCACTGCCTGCACTGCTTCCCCTCCTGAGGGCTCAGCAAACTGCACAAATGGCTGCTGCTGGCTCCCACAGAGGCAGGGGCTGTGGCTGGGGGCAGATACACCCTGGTCCCCACACCTAACTGGCTGGGCCACATTCCTTAGCCTCCAGGGAGAAAGGGATCTATAGGAAGTAGGGTGTTTGAAAAAAAAAGGATTTGTACTAAGTGCCAGGGTGTGGGTTATGCTTTCTCTTCATGTTTACAGTCAGGGGTAATTCCTAACTATAAAAGACAATCCGCCCTGGCCTGTTTGGCTCAGTGGATAGAGCATCAGCCTGAAGACTGCAGGATCCCGGGTTCAAGTCCAGTCAGGGCACATGCCCAGGCTGTGGGCTCGATCCCCAGTAGGGGGGGGGTGCAGGAGGCAGCTGATCAATGATTCCTTCTAATCACTGATGTTTCTATCTCTCTCTCCCTCTCAATTCCTCTTTGAAATCAATTAAAAATATTTTTTTTTTTAAAAAAAAGACAATCCCATGATTCTTACCTGCCCTCCCCCAAGAAAGAGAACTGAGCACAGAGGAACAGCCCTGCCCAGGGTCGCCTCCACCCTGCCCAGTGCACCGTGAGGAACCCCCACCCCCTCTGGGACCTGTTCTCCTGTCCGACCTCCTGTCCTGGTGGAAAGAGGGCTAACAGCTCCAGTCGGGCTGAGCCTAGCACCATGGACTGTCCGCCCCCAGTCAGGACAGGGGAAGCCCAGGCGCATGGGCTCAAGCCCCCTCTTATTGCCTGACGGCTTTAAGCAGCTCACCAGGGTGATTAGACCCTGATGCCCAGTGACACCTCCCCCCCCCCCCCCCCCGGCAGGTGCCAGTGTCCTGGGAAGCACCGTAACCCTCCTCCTTGGTGAGGAGTCTTTGCTGGACCAGACTCCATTCAGGCTCCTGGACCTCTCCCAGCCCTGTGCCTTCCTGGTGAAATCAGCTTTAGCAAATATCCTGCTAAGTCAGTCCTTTTGGCAAGAGCCCCTCCCTCACCCTCATCCTGACTGGGTTCCTCGTTCCTCTCCCGCCCCAGCCCCCGCCTCAGCTCTCAGAGATGTTAGGTCTGTTTACCCAGAATCCCCTGCACACTTGACGTTACCGCTTAGCAGTTTTCCATCCACTGACCCACCCTGCCCCTGGCTATGAATCCAGTGGCCAATGCTGTATTCGGAGTTCATTCCCTACAGAGTTTCTATCCCCGATTGCCATCCTCCTGAATAAAATACGTGTTCACTGCTTTAGCAACAGCACAGGTCTGGTTTTATGTTGATAGTGAGGAAGGAACCCTAGTGTGTTTTTTAAATTTTTTCATTTGTATTGATTTCAGAGAGGAAGGGAGAGAACCATCAGTGATGAAAGAGAATCATGGATCAGCTGCTTCCTGCACGCCCCACACTGGGGATCGAGCCCACAACCCAGGCATGTGCTCTGACCGGAATCGGACCTGGGGCCCTTCAGTCTACAGGCTGACGCTCTATCCACTGAGCCAAGCTGACTCGGGTGGGAACCCTGGTTTTCACCTTATCACATGATTTCCCAGTAGCTAGATGTTGTCATGTGACCATGTTCTGACCAATAGGATGTAAACAGAAAGCTCTCCTGAGACTTCTGGGAATTGTTCTTAAAAGGAGGGGTGCCCCTCTCCATCTCTTCCTGCCTCTTGCTGTCTGGGATGCAGATGTGAGGGGTGGAGCTGGAACAGCCACTTGGGTTGTGACATAGAAGCCCTGTGTTGCTCACCCTGGGTCTTGCTTAAAATGAGAAAGAAAGAAACCTGTGTCGAGCACTGCTATTGGGAGGGGAGTTCTGTCTTTTGTGGCCAGAACAGATCCTAACCTATCACCCCAGCATCCTCCTGGAAATCACAGAAATTGGCCTTATTCAGGTCCCAGCTCTGTGAGCGCCTCACTGTGTCTCCTTGGGCAAATGCCTAAACCTTCTGTGGACAAAAGGGGCCACATGCTGACCTGACAAGCTCAGGAGAGGCCTGCATGGCGGTCTTGCAAACTCAGAGACCTAAAGTAAGCACAAAGGATGGTCTGAAATTAAACTTTAATTAAAAGCAGTGATGATGGGCAGTTACGTCCTAGGCCAGTATCTTCACTGACAAGGTCAACCTTTACCTTAACTGAGCCTATCTGTCTTTTTGCGTCTATGATAACAGACCCCTGAAATGTCTGGGTAACTTGTGACTTCCCTTTTTCTGGAGCCCCTGGGGCACAACCAAATGTGCTGGGCGCCAGGACAGATACTACAGATTCCTTCATCATCATATTAATTGTTCCTGCACCCACCTAAGTATGTGTCCATCATTTTACTTCTTATCCAATCCCAGGGGTTTCCCTGCTTTGCTTATCCCTCCTCCTTAATCTATCACCAATGAATTCCATGTAACCCACCTATGTTCCTCCTTTGATTACAATGAATAAATGCGGATGTAACCACGCCATTCTCCGGAGCATTATCTCAATCAATCCGTTTAGGACGGTTCTGCTTCCCGGCATATGTCGACAGTTTGGCTCCAATAAACTCACAGATTCTTTACAGGTTTCAATGGTTTTTTTACATTAACACTTCCTTTGCTTCCAAGTTCTCATGTTTTAAATGGGGATAATAATGGTGCCTACTGTACGATGTTATTGTTATGATTACATCAGTTAAATCCAGTTCTGAGCACCCTGGTCAGCACCTAGTAGGCATCCCGTAAATACTGGGTAAACTCATCACGGCTACTACTATTATCGAGAAGCAGACAGACCTGACTGACACCCTGCCTCTCCCAGTGATGAGCTACGTGACCCCATTTTCTTGTCATAAATAAATAAGGGAGCATGCCTACCTCCCGGGGTGGGTGGGAGGACTGAGTACGTGTACACGGCGGTGAAGTACTGTCCAGAGTTGCTGCTGATCAGACGGACACTGCCATCACGTGCTGACAGCCCGCCCCGGGGTCTCTGCCTGGAAACCTCACGGCATCTAAAGTATGGCCAGAGGAGCCCTGGCCATGGTCAGGGCACATGCCGGGAGGCAGCAGATCAATATTTTCCTCTCTCTCTCTACCCCTTCCTTGCTCTCTCTAAAAACAACAACAAAAACATATGTAAAAATCTATGGCGAGAGGAATCAGAGGCAGGAACAGCTCGGCTCTGCCCAGCAGCTCTCGTCGGCTGCCAGCTAGCTCCCCTGCAAAAAGCTCTCTCACTCACCTCCGTGGGCGGTGCCAGCCCCAGGCCTGGCACAGAGGCCTGGATACATGAGCGGAGTGACCTCACCTCTCGGCCTCCATTGCCCTCCTGACAAGTTGGAGAATCATATTTTCCTCTGGGCGGCCAGGGGTGGACGGATGCTGTTCTCACACAGGGGCCCAGGCACACCAGCTACCCCCACTGCCCACCAGGGTCACCCCACAGAGTCCAGGCCTCCCAGAGGAACAGTCCGGGAGGCAGAGACTGGGAGGAATAAAGGAAACCGGCCACCAGAGCCTGCCCCTCGGGAGAGCGCCCCTCCCTGGGGGCAGAGGGCTCCCTGACCAGCAGTGAAAGGAGACCCAGGGACACAGCCCAGGGCTCCCGGGAGCTGGGGGGCCCGAGGCTGAGACTCAGACGCCCTCACCGGGGCTGGACATGTCCTGCCTGTGGCTGGAACACCAGGCCCTCATCACCCCGCCCCGCCAGGTCCCCAGCATTCCTCCCGGAGGGGCAGGCTCCCCATCCATCCCGTCTGCTCACACCTTGAAGGAGGCGCCAGGAGCAGCAGGAGCAGCCGCAGGTCACTGTCCCTTTAAGGGCTGTTTGTCGCTGAAGCCGGGTGGGGCGGCCACCCCCCAATGGTACCTCCTCCACTTTCCCTCCAAACAACGGGCATCCGCTCGGGGACCGCACTGCCAGCGCCCAGGGGGCAGGTCTGTTTCCTGCCACCGCCCCACCCGGCTGACGGGCGAGGAAACTGAGGCTCGGAGTGGCCCGGCCTCCGCGGCGGGTGGCACCGCCACGCGGGTCCCTGGGGCCTTACGGGTCCGCGGACCGCGAGTGCTGACAGCCGGAAGCAGTGACTGGGGGGGGCACCCCCGTCTGGAGGGCTGACCCCGCCCGGCGGGTGAGGGACAGCCGAGCACCAACACGCCCCGCGCCCGGTGAGGACCGGAAGGCAGGCGCCCCGACCCGGCGGGTCTGAGCCCTCCCGGGCACCCCGGTCCCGCACCCCTGCGCCCTCGGTGACCGCGTCGGGGAGAGGGTGCCCCAGCTCCGAGCGCGGCAGGCCGAGTGGGCCCCGAGGGCCGGGAGCCCCGGGTCCCTCCACCACCCGCACCCCCGCCCGCCCGACCCTCCCGGGCTCCCCCTCCGCCGCTCACCTGACCGCCGCCGCCCGGCTACATTGTGCCCCGCCCGCCGCCCGCCGCGCTACGTTGTGCCCGGCCGCGCCCGCTGCTGCCGCCTGCGGCCCGGAGGCTCATGGCACGCGCGCCCGCCCTCGCCGCGTCCCGGGAAATGGTGATACTTGGCCTCGCCGGTTGGCGATGGTGTGGCCAGGAGAGGCCGGGAGGGGCTGCATGGGTCTCATCCACGCTTCTGAAAAAACTGGTGCTTTTTCTTTTTGTTAAACCCCAGGGGTTGAGAGGGAGGAGGGAGGAATAGGGATGAGGGGCAAGCAGCTCCCTGCGCGCCGGTCCACCTGCCGACCGGCCCCTGGGTGGTGTTCAGAGCCGGCGACCTACCCGTTTTGCAGAGGAAACTGGGGCTCGGGGTGGAGGTGGTGGTGCAGAAGCCAGTGTTCCCGCCCTGCTTGGTTCTCTCCGTAACCGCCATCGCTGTCTTACACATTTTTACTCCAACTGTCTGTCTCTGCCCACTCACCCCCAGCACCACCACCACCAGAAACTAAGGGCTGTGGCAAGGGTTTTGTCTGCTTTCTCCACTGCTTCTGGGCCTACGGCAGTGAGCACGGGGGGCCCTGGGTTACACGGTCGGAGGAAGGAGTCCGGAGAGGCTGGCCCTGCCGGGGATGTCCCGCCTGGCGCGGGCGCACTGCGCAGACGCGTGTTGGCGCCGGTTGTCTGGAGATCCAGCCGGGAAGGGGCACGTGCAAAGGCCCGCGGAAGCGAAAGAGGCTGCAGTGCCGGTGAAACAGAAAGCAGGTCAGTGCGCCGCCGGGGAAGCGGGAGGACCGAGGTGGGCGAGGCGGGGCCGTTTGTACACACACGGCTTTGATTTGTGCTGAGATAGGAGGCATCGAAAGTCTCCTTTTTCTTAGCAGCTTATTGAAGTATCGTGTGCACACAATAAACTGCACGCGTGTAAGTGCTCCATCTGAGAGCGTTGCCATGCGCAGGCACCTGAGAAACTATCGCCATAATTAACCTAGTAAACCTGCCTAGGCCAGGTACCTCCGTTGGTTAGAGCATCGTCCCATCCACCAAAAGGTGGTGGGTTCGATCCCCGGTCAGGGACTCGTTCTTTGCAACTGGGAAAGCTTCCTAGAGGGGAAGGGACCTGGCCACACGCCGTGGCCCTGCTGCTTGCGGCGGTGCCTTCGGGCCGTTTCTCCTGTCTGCAGCGAAAGCTGCACTGGATCTGTAAGCATCTGCCTGTCAGGGTTGTGGTGGAGTGAAGAGCTCACCACCAAGGCTGCTGCCAGGAGCCCCCAGTCTAGGATTATTGGAGTTAGCAACTCAGAAACCATTGCTTAGATTAACACGCCCAAGTGGAGTGTTGTTTATCTGAAATTCCAGTGTCGCTGGGCATCCTGTATTTGTCTGGCAGGCCCACCGGGCGTGAGGTCATCTCCTAGCTCCCAAGCAGCCCCTGTACTTGGCCAGGCACAGGGCACGGGGCGGGTTGAGGCTGGAGTGTGCCCAGGTAGGAACGCCCTGGCCCTTCACCCAGACTGCAATGGACAGGTGGACCTGGGCAAACAGCCAATGAGGTGGCTGACCCGAAACACCTGCAAGAGGGTCACCCACACTGGGTGGTGTCGGGCCTTCTAGGAGGTTCTGAGACAAAGCAGCCGCTGAGCTGGGTCTGCTGCCCCTCCTGCCCGTGTGCCCCTGCAAAAAACTCTCCTCATTAATAATAACAGACACAGCCCGGCCAGCAGGGCTCAGTGACTGAGCGTCAACCTATGAGCCAGGAGGTCAGGGTTCCATTCCCGGTCAGGGCACAGGCCCGGGTTGTGGGCTCCATCCCCAGGGGGGGCGTGCAGGAGGCAGCCGGTCCATGATTCTCTCTCATCACTGATGTTTCTCTCTCTCTCCCTCTCCCTTCCTCTCTGAAATCAATAAAAATATATTAAAAGAAGAAGAAGAACAGATACATAGAGGAGCTGACACTTGCGACCCTGCTGCTCTCACCACTTTCCGTGTGTGCTTCAGAGGCAGCTCCTCAAAGGCAGGGTGGCTGAAGGAGGGGGGACTGAGTGATGTGAGAGAATGAGGTTCTGTGGGCACAGGTGCTCGGGAGGGACGTGTGCTTTGGGGCCATTTAAAGCAAAGTCGAGGGAGGCACAGCCTTGGGCCAAACACCTGGCTCTGCCACTTGCAGCTGGCAAATGCCCCCACTCCCCTGAGCTCCATTGCTTTGCAGCGAAAGGTGGACAATAACTCGAAGGTTCCGTGAGAGGAGGCCCCCAAAGGCGTGGCCTGGGCCCAGCATGACTCCTGTGGTTGTTAGGAACTGGGAAGACCGAGGTCCGCCCTGAGCAGGTGTCTCAACTCCTTTTAGGTCAGAGAACCCTTTGAGAACCTGAGCTGTGGACGCCCCAACTTTGTGGAGGCTGGCAGGCCTGAGAAGCCCCCCCTGGCTGTGGGGGAGCCCTGCTGCTGCCCAGTTCCCGTCATCATTCGGTGGTGAGAACCCAGCACAGGGCTCAAGATGCGCCCCCCCCCCGCTCCCTGCAGCCTCATGCGGGGTGCTGAGCAGATGGGAGAGTCTCAGAGCCGCCCGGCACAGTGCAGGTGTCTCCAAGTGTCAGTTGCAAGAACGCGCTTCTCCATGGCTACGGCCACAGCCTTGGCCCTTTCCGGGCTTCAGTGTCCTTGTCTGGATCAGGGCCCTCAGTCCCGCTGGCTCCCTCCTTCCACACAGACACCCACACAGAACAGCTGCTCTCCTGCTGGGAGGGAGCCGGGTTTGGTGACACCCCGGGCTGAGGGAGGAGGTACCTGGGCCCAGTGCAGCTCTGCACACCATCAGCGTGGGCCCGGGGCCCTCAGCACCTGGTGGGCTTCCGCTTCTCTTCCTGTGGAAGGCAGTGGGCAGCCAAGTTCCACCTGTCAGGTGCCCTGCAGCCACAGGAAGTGACCACTAGGGGGCAGAGGGGCCAATATCACTCCCTGCCAGCCTGCTGGGTGCTGTGGCCACCTCCAGCCCCTAACCCCCCACCCCTCACCCCCACATCCTCCCTGCCCCCGCCGCCAGCCCCAACCCTTCAGCACACCTTTTCCAGGGGGTGCTGGAGTCCTCCCTTCCGACCTCCCCCTTGGATCTTGGCCTTCCTGCCTCTGAGACAGCGCACAGGTGAGCCAGAGGGAAGCTCTGGATGGGCATCACCTGTAGGACTAGGGATTGTTTCCAAGTCATGGGAGAGCCTGACTGGGGCTCTGAGATGACGCTTCATCCAAACATGGCCCATTTCCCCACTGTCACTTCCAGGAGCCCCTTGGGGCTGTGCCTCGAGACACCCGCAGGCTCCAAGCAAAGGCCTGTCCCAGCCACCAGCCTGGGAGACAGAGGGCTCCTGCCCTGCCCCAGGTTCCATCTGTCCCTCCTCAACCCTCGGGCCCAACTCTCCAGAATAAAAAGAAATCTCCAGCACCAGGGAGGGGAATCTGACAGCAATAAATTTATTAAGTATCCCCCCAAGTATGAACACAAACAAGTTAAAAAAAACACACATGTGACTTCAGACCCAGAGCTGACAAAGCAGAGACAAATGAAACACAAAAATGGGAAGGACCTATGGAGGGAAGACAGAATGGAGTGCTGCAAATACGAAGGACAGACACTCGGGGGTCTAGGGTGATGTGCTGTGGGGCGAGGCTGGGGCGGCGTCAGCGACTGCGTGGCTCTGGGGACAGCCCTCTTGGCCCTGGTCCCCGGCTGCCTCACTTGGGGCCCTGGGCCTCCGACTCCTCCTCATCGTCTTCGTACATCTCCCCCTCCTCCTCAGCCGTGGCGTCCTGGTACTGCTGGTACTCGGACACCAGGTCGTTCATGTTGCTCTCGGCCTCGGTGAACTCCATCTCGTCCATGCCCTCGCCCGTGTACCAGTGCAGGAAGGCCTTGCGCCGGAACATGGCTGTGAACTGCTCGGAGATGCGCTTGAACAGCTCCTGGATGGCCGTGCTGTTGCCGATGAAGGTGGAGGACATCTTGAGCCCCCGGGGCGGGATGTCGCACACGGCCACCTTCACGTTGTTGGGGATCCACTCCACGAAGTAGCTGCTGTTCTTGCTCTGAATGGCCAGCATCTGCTCATCCACCTCCTTCATGGACATGCGGCCGCGGAAGATAGCGGCCACCGTCAGGTAGCGGCCGTGGCGGGGGTCGCAGGCAGCCATCATGTTCTTGGCATCGAACATCTGCTGGGTGAGCTCGGGCACCGTCAGGGCCCGGTACTGCTGGCTGCCACGGGCGGTGAGGGGGGCGAAGCCGGGCATGAAGAAGTGCAGGCGGGGGAAGGGCACCATGTTGACGGCCAGCTTGCGCAGGTCAGCGTTCAGCTGGCCGGGGAAGCGGAGGGAGGTGGTGACCCCGCTCATGGTGGCCGACACCAGGTGGTTGAGGTCCCCGTAGGTGGGCGTGGCCAGCTTGAGTGTGCGGAAGCAGATGTCGTAGAGGGCCTCGTTGTCGATGCAGTAGGTCTCGTCCGTGTTCTCCACCAGCTGGTGGATGGACAGCGTGGCGTTGTAGGGCTCCACCACCGTGTCCGACACCTTGGGCGAGGGCACCACGCTGAAGGTGTTCATGATGCGGTCGGGGTACTCCTCCCGCACCTTGCTGATGAGCAGCGTGCCCATCCCGGACCCCGTGCCCCCGCCTAGCGAGTGGGTCAGCTGGAAGCCCTGCAGGCAGTCGCAGTTCTCGCACTCCTTCCGCACCACGTCCAGGACGGAGTCCACCAGCTCGGCGCCCTCCGTGTAGTGACCCTTGGCCCAGTTGTTGCCGGCCCCACTCTGACCTGTGGGGAATCAGAAGGTGGCACGACAGGGTCAGGCCTCCAGTGCCTGAGCATCCGAACCCAAAGGGCAACTGTGGCAGCCCTGTGCCTGCTTTCACTCTACAAAGTGAGGGCCCACCCCTCCTCTCCACACCAGCTGTACTGTGTGGGGTCCCTGCTGCCCGGAACCGTGTGAAGGGCTCTGGTCAGAAACTGAGAACCTGGAGATGCAGCCGCTCTGTCTCGCTTGGGGTCCTGGGTGAACCCATCAGCCCCTCCCTCCAGCCCACCCACCCTCCTGGGCTGTGCCGGAAGCGTCAACTACAGCCCCAGAGTCCCTTGCAGCTCCGGGTCTGGATTGGACGGGTGCCCGTCAGTTGGGGTGCTAAGCTCTGGAAGGCGGAAGTGAGGGAGGCCCTGCCACCAGAGTCAAGGGCACAGGATCACCCCACCTCTGGGTCCCAGGGACACTGTGCTCGTGAGCTCCCGCCTCTGGGGCCACCAGTCCTCAAGGTCCTGTCCACGTAGTTCTGTGGCACGAGCTCTAGTTGAATGCACAGTGGCTTCTGTTCCCTGCACAGAGCCCTCTCTCTGGGCCTCCAGTGCCAGCTGCAGAGTGGGGGTCGGCTCTGCCTGCGAGTGTGTGGAAGGGGGGCCGTGCCCTTCCGTTCCCGTTGACCTGGGTTTGCGGTGAAGGGTCTGCCTGAAGGGAAACTTACCGAAGATGAAGTTGTCAGGCCTGAAGAGGTGCCCGAAGGCCCCAGACCGGACGCTGTCCATGGTTCCAGGCTCCAGGTCCACAAGGATGGCCCGAGGCACGTATTTGTGAGCTGAGGGGAGAGGGTGATGGGCATCATCGAGGCTCAGGGCTCCTCCTTCCTCTAAATCCTGCCCCCCGTCTCTCCTTAGACTCTGGGTCAGAGGGCTGGAACCAAGTGTGATATGGGGACTGACGCTGGACGGCTCAGACCAAATTTCTCCAGTTTAACACGGACAACATCCCACATCAGGTGCTAAGCATCCCCTGCCTGAGTCCTCCAGGTGACCCTGCTCTGGACCCTCAGGAGGACTCTGAGGGGACCTTCAGGTCCTGCCCAACCTGTCTGCCCCCCTGGCCTGTGCACATGTCTGTGGCCGAGGACATGTCTGAATCTCACTATGGTGAGTCCCAGGTTCCACCTAACCTGCCAGCCCAGCAATGGGAGGGCAGGTCCAGGGGCCCAGGGAGGGTGGGGTGCTCACAGGAGGCCTCGTTGTAGTAGACGCTGATGCGCTCCAACTGCAGGTCCGAGTCCCCCACATAGTTGCCACTGGGGTCTATTCCGTGCTCATCACTGATGACCTCCCAGAACTGCAGGGGAAAAGGGGTCAGCAGGGGCCATGGCAGGCTTGGCCCCAAAGCCTGCAATAGCCCCTGGGAGAGTCTGGAGAGCCCGAAGCTCTGTCGTCTGTCAGGAAAGCGTAAAAAATGTCACGTCCACCATCTGCACGTCCACGGTGGCCAGAGCCCTCAGAGGGGTTCGAGACTCAGCTGACACAGACCAGCTCTGCACCTGCTGACCTGAGTTAGTAATAAGCACCCCCTTTGGGTGGCTTTTATCACTCCATTTTCAGACAAGGAGACTGAGGCACAGAAAGGGGACAGAGTCCAAGATGCTTGTGTCCTCAGGGCAGAAGATGTCCGGCGACAGGGCCCAGCAGTGTCCGGAACTCCGTCAGCCTTAGCCACAGGAAACACAGGGGCCCCTGTGGGGAGTGACACCCAGGGTCGCCCAGCCTGTCCATCCACCGCTGGCACAGCCCTAGTTCCCAGGGCTCACACTCCCCCTTGGGCAGGAACCCACAGTGCTTCTCACACGCTCCTCCCCTGACTGCAGCAGGCAGGGGAGCAGCCCAGGACCTGACTCAGAGCTGGACCGCCTTTTCCCAGCCATGTGACCTTGGGCAGGTCCTGAAGATACTCTGTGCCTCAGTGTCCACATCTGTTTAATGGGTCTGATGATGAAAACAGGTCACTGTGAGAGCGGAGTGATCTGTGGGAGCAGGTGACGGTGTGTGGTGAGGCCTGAGTGCTGCGTGGAATTATGAGCATGTGTGTCTGCAGAGGACAAATACCCCGCTGCATAGGGCTCTGCCCTCCCCCAGGGGCACTGCCAGTGGGCCCTGCAGGCACGAGGTCATATGCTATGGCCGTTGGTCCAGTGCCCCTCCCTTTTGCTCCTCAGGGTTCCTTTCAGAAGCTGAATGGGTGTGAAGTCATCAAGAAACAACAGGCCCCTCCATAGGAGTCATGTGCAGTGAAAAGGCTGTCCAGTTAAAAAATCAATTACAAATCAGTTGGCATGTGCTTACTAGTATCTATATTTAGATGCCTCGGACAGATGCACAGACACGGTGCCAAGGCCTGTGTTCCTGGGTTGGGGGAAAGACCTCTGATCACAGCATGGCCTTTGGTTCTTTTGGAGTTCTTTGTCACGTGCACATGTTAACTTCACACACACACACACACACACACACACACACACACACACAAATAATAATAAAGATTAAATTGTTTAAAAACCAGAAGAGTAGCCCTAGCCAGTGTTGCTCAGTGGATAGAGCGTTGGCCTGCCGACTGAAGAATCTCAGGTTCAATTCCAGTCAAAGGCACATGCCCGGGTTGGGAGCTCAATCACCAATGGGGGCATGCAGGAGGCAGCTGATCAATAATTCTTTCTCTCATCATTGATGTCTCTCTCTCTCCCTCTCCCTTCTTCTCTGAAATCAATAAAAATATATTTTAAAAAAACTAAAAAGTATGAAGAGTGTCCTTATTGTAAAACGTATACAAGCATCTTGGCAATTCAGAGCGACTGTTATCAGAGGGGACCCCTTCCCCTGTTGTCTACTTTTGTCTCTGACAAGTTCTCCTCTTTTTGCTTTGTGTGTGTGTAAATTTTGTAATTACCAATAGGCTGAGCCCAGGGCCCTGGTCCCCACAGCCCTGAGACACCCCAACCTTTGGCCTCAGGGACACCTGCAGCTTCTGTAGAGGAGGGATGATTTCAACAGGGCAAATGGGGGCCCAGTCACCAGGCCCCCAACATATCGATGGTCTCCAGGAGGGAGGGGAGCAGAGTGGGGGCGGGTCCCAGGTCCAGCTAGTGTCTGCCAGTCATCTCACCTCTGGGGAGAGACCTGAGCTTTCTCAGCTGCGAAGCAGATATGATAACAGTACCCACACACAGGGGTTAGCACAAGGCCCGACAGAAAAGCATTCAGCAAACGCTGGCTTTGATGAGCTAAAAATGTCTTAGATGCTATTTAAATTGGTGCAACCAAATGCATGGATAACTTAAATAAAAAGAAAACATAGTTTTGAAATATCCATATGCTTTGGAATACTGTGGCCCAGTAAAAGGTTGTCACTGGTAAGAGATCTCCAAAACATAACCCTGGGCCCGAGCCGGTTTGGCTCAGTGGCTAGAGTATCGGCCTGCAGACCAAAGGGCGTGTCTCTCTCACATCGATGTTTCTCTCTGTCCCTCTCTCTTCCACTCTCTCTAAAAATCAATGGGAAAATACCCGCAGGCGAGGATTAACACAAAAAGACATATCCTTGGGGAAAAGGCACGCTCAGAAGTAACAGAGTGTAAAAGGAAATCTCAGGACAGATGCCTTATTTTCCACACAGATCTAGGTGCACAGATCAGGGCCTGGAACAATGACAACTCCCGCTGGAGGGGGACCTGGGGGGTGCGGCGGTGACATGGGCACAGCCTTACCTGCAATGTTTCCATTTGTTAAGGGGGAATGTGTTAATAACTGCGTTTGTGATTAAAACTAATAGAGATTATAATTTAAAATATTAAATAGATCTAATTGGATTATGCAACATTTAATAAATAATAAAGTACAATTTTTACATTAAATAAGAAATAATTATGGTCACTACAGGTGAGAAAACGGCCAGGTGGCCGCAGACCCCAGGGTCCAGGCCAAGCTCCTATTTCAGCCCCGTGTTTGCCTGGAGTCTGGGCGGTGGCCCTGGGCCCGCGGCGCTGTCCGAGGTGCTGATCCCTGCGCGCCGCTGAGGGGCTGGAGGCGGGCAGCACGGCGGGGGGGCGGGGGGGCGGCGAGGACTGGCCGATTCACGGGCTTTAAGCCCCCCCCCCCCCGAGACCCCAAACCTCACCCCCCGCCCCCACCCCGCCCAACCAGCCCAACTGTAACCTATCAGGGAGGCGCAGGGAAGGGGGCGGGACAAGGAAACGGGAAACCCCTCCTTTGGTTGGTTCTTGGGGCCCCACCCCTCCGCGGCCCCGCCCAGCGGCCGGCGGAGAAAAGGGCCCAGACAAAGGCTCCAGGGCGGCCCTGCCTCCCGAGGGGCGGAGGGAAGGGCCTCTGGCTTCTCGCCCCCGTTGTGGGGGGCCGGGTACCCCGAACATCCTGATGTAATAAATGCAAACTCCTGCCTCGTTCCGGGAGCGCGGCTTCCTCACCCTTGGGGAAGGGCCACACCCTGTCACCGCCCCCTGGAGGGGATTCGAGTAAAACTGACACGGAGACCAGCATGTAGTGGTCCCAGTCAGGAGTGATGATGCCCCATCACTACCTCAGGGGAGGCAGAGCCTTCAGTCCCGGATCGCCCCGAATTCCCTCCATCCCCCCACTCCCTCCCCAGAGCCAGCAGCCTGATCCAGACTCCACTCAGGACGGTCGGCAGGAAAGGAGCCCCCAGGCCACCCCGGTCAGCAGCTGCCGGTGGTGGGCAGATGGGGGGACCTGGGGGGAGTGGGGGACCGGGGAGAAGTGGGGGACCTGGGGGAAGTGAGGGACCGGGGGGACGGGGAGCGGGGGCTCTAAGCACTTCCTCCAGGGTTGGTCTCTGGGACTTTCTAGGCAGGGAGGCGGCAGACCGAAGAGGAAGTAACAATTCCTCTCCGCAAATGCACTTCTCTCTTGTTCGATGTGTTTAAAATGGTCAGATATTAAATTTAAATCTGACACAGATTTAAAAATCAATGCGAAAGGAATGAAAAGTCATGAGCAAACGCTGTCTGCAGAGGACACTGTCGCCAGCAGCCGGCAGGTGCACCCCACCTTCCCCAGAGAGGAGGCCGTCCTGGCTGTGGAGGGAGGGGCATGGACCCCGCCCCCGCCCCCAGGCCCGGCGGGACTCAGGGCCGCTCCCCCCACCCCCGTGACCCCTGACCCCCTGAGGAGCAGCTGTTCAGAGCGGGCCGGGGCCTGGTGACTGCATTAAGGAGCCCCGCCCCTCCCACCCGGCCCGGCAGCTGTCAAGGCGGCCCCTGGAGCTCGGATGTGATTGGAGGCCACCACCCCCGGCCTCTCCTCCCCCAGCCCCGCCCCGGGCAGCACAGCTGTCTCCTCCGTGATTGGGAGTCTCGGATTCCGCCTCCGGACCCCATCCCAGGGCCTCCACCCTGGAGCCCAAGTTGCAATTTACATGTCAACCACGTGGGTGCCCAGCCCTGTAGAAATTAGCTTTTTGTTCTCGCCGTTTCCATGGCAACAGCCTCCAGAGGAAGCTTTTCCTGGGCCCCTTTCCCTCCAAGACCTGCCTCCAGCCCCCGCCTCCTTAGGGAATCCGCTCGACGACTTCCCCCGCTGGGTCCCTGGCCGTGGTCCTGACTAAGCCACGCTCCTCCCGCTCTTGGTCCCGGGACCCGGGCGGGCATCGGGCTGCGCTCGCCGCCTGGGCCCCGCCCTGGGCCCCGCAGGGACTGAGCCGGGGGCGGCGCGGCTGGGTCTCGCCCAGGCGGGGTGACCTTGGGCCCGGGACGGCCTCCCGGGCTCGGGGACCTGACATCGCCTCCTGGGTGCTGCCATCCCCTCCCGCCTCAGTCCCCACATCGGAGAGGTGGGCTCACAATGGACGGGACGGGCCGCACGGCGCAGAGCTCCCCACGCCCGGAGGCCGGCTTTGTTCCCACGTCCAACCCCGAGACGCGGCGGTGCCATCCCTCGGGGGTCGCCCCGGTGGGCTGAGCTGAGGGAGGGGCTGGTCCTGGACCAAGGTCACCTCGAGTCGGGGCCCAACCCTCGCCCAACAAAGAGCAGGGTGGGGCCGGGCAGCCGAGGGTGATCGCAGCCAGATCGGGGGCACCCGGCGGCTCCAGCTGCTCGGAGGACCGCGCGTTCCGGGGGCGGGGGCGTCAGGACCTGGAAGGTGAGCCTCTCTCGTACCAGCCCACCCGCCGTCCAGCCCGGGCTGAGCGGCGACCCCCGTGAGGGCCACGCCCAGCTGCCTCCACGGGGCCGAGGTGGAGGGCGCGAGGCGGCGATGGCGCTGCGCTCGGCGAGGCCCTGGTGCCGCGGGGGTCGGGGAGCGCGCGGGGGCGTCAGGGCGGCCCGGCACTTTGTTCTCGGTTTTCAGGGGCGACTGCGGCTAGAGGTACGCGGTGCTCCCCGCTTCCCTCCCAGGGGCTCCCCGCTCCCTCCCGGGGGCTGGCTCGGACGGGAACGCAGCAGGCGCGCGGGGCGGCGCGGCCTCACCTTGGCCCCGATCTGGTTGCCGCACTGGCCGGCCTGGATGTGCACGATCTCCCTCATGGCGGCGGCAGGCGACTGCGGGAAGCTGACGGGCCGGGCGGCGCGCCCGCCGCTCTTATAGGCCGGGCCCCGCCCGCCGCGCCCTCGGCGTCACCGCGCGGCCAATGGGGGCGCCGCCGCCGCTGCGGCACGGCCGCCGCCGCATCTGCACCGTCTCCGCGCGGCTGGCGCGGGGCTGGGGACCCGCTCCCCCGAAAGGAGGGGCTGGCGGGCTCCAGGGAGGACAATAGAAGGCCCTGGGTCCTTGGACCCCGCCCCGCTCCCCCTCCGGTCCACGGCTTTGCTAGGAGGGTCTCACCTCCCCACACCCGCTTAGGGACCGACCCCTCTTCCCACCCCAATGGGCGAGGTGGACGCCTCCCCGCTCCTGTCTGTGCACGAGGGACCGACAAGGTACTCTGAGCTCTTCTGGACCCCGTAGGGGCTGGGATGGGGAGGGTGGGGGTGGGGAGTGGGGGGCAGATAAAGGCCCAACAGCCAGCGCAGGGCTGAGAAATCCGGAGTCACAGTGGCTGTGGGTGCGGAGGGCTGCGGCGGCTGTGAGTTTCGCTGGCCCCCTCTGCAGTGGGGGAGCCACCCCCTCCTCCCCCGCCGCTGCCGCAGATTACACACGGGCCTTGCTGTGTGCGCCCACCCCCCCGCCCCCCGCCCCGCAGGTAGCACTGCTCAGGGAATATTGTGCCGGGAACTGTCATGAGGACACACCAGGCGAGGGGCCGACAGAGAGGGGGTGTGCAGTCCTTTCTTACTCCCTGATGTCACCTGTGGGTCTGGACCCTTGGTCCACGTGGGGCCAAGGCAGTGGGGGGAGGGGCGCGTGTAGGAGCTGTGTGTGCACCAGGTGCCGGTTCCTGCGGGGAAAACTGGGGAAGGGGCCCCTCCGTGAACACAGACACCACCACACGACACACAGACCCACGGCTTCCTGTTCTCCGGGCTCAGACACCACGCAAAGACGCCTTAGAACAGGTCCTTCTGATGTTTTGGGGGCAAATCCTCCAGGAGGGCACCCAGTCGGCTGAGCGAGCTTGCGGGCACACCTGTGTCCTGAGTGTGTGCCAGGGGGCCCTGGCGGGGTGTGGCCATGCCCAGGCCCCTCTCTCCACCCTCCCGAAGCTCCCCAGTTTGGCAAGCCTAGAAGTGGGTCTTTTGTTCTCAAGAGAAGCCCCTCCCCCACAGTGTCCATGAGGTGGCTTCCCGTGGTTGGCTTCTGGCCACTGGGGCTCCGCCCTGTCCCCATTCAGGGGGTCCTTGGTGAGCATTTGGCTCTTCCTTGGAGCCAGCTGTGCCTCCCTGTCTGAGCAGCAGAAGCTTTGCAGCATCCCGTAGGCCAGGACCCGTCACCGGCTGGCTTCCCTGTGGAATGGCATCGGACCAGGCTGGCTCCCCCTCCATCCCCAGAGGGCTCCAGGCTGACTCACCATCCTGTCCATCTTCCAGCAAAGGCTGGGCCTGCCGGGAACCAGTTCCCAGCACCAAGGCCAACAGTCAGGGCTGGAGCTGCCAGCACGGGTGAGGTGGGGACTGGTCAGGCGGCTGCAGACGCATCTAGAACTACCTGGGAGTTGGCTGATGCCGTCACTTCCACCTCCACTGAGCCTGTACCAGGAATAGGGCTGACTGCATGTCGGCCTCTGGAGGCACCAGTGGCTCCCCAGAAAGAGGCCCGGGGTTTTAGCACAGGGAGGACCCAAGGGCCCTCAACACCGTGCAGCAAGGGCCACCCCAGATACCAATCCCAGGGACACCGCCTGCAACCACTGGACAGCCTCGCCCCATTCTGGGCGGCCTTGCCTCAAATATCTGCCAGGGCTGGAAGTGCTGGAGGAACGAGAACCCCAGTCCTGACCCACCCTGCACCTTGGACCCCCTGGGGTGACCCAGAGCAGGTGAGGCCTGCTGTGCTCTGAACAAGGTCACAGTGGGTCACGGAGGTCCTGCTTCTGCTGCAGCTGAGGGCAGCCTGGACCATTCAGCCTCCTCTCCATGGAGGTGCCCGGGGGCAGGACTCTGCCCTCCAGCTGCCTGGGGCCGGGTTCGCATACACGGAGAAGGCAGACACAGCATCAGAGCAGGTGCAACTGGGCTGGGGCTTCAGGCATGCTGGGTCCTCCAGGGGGTTCTGGAATATTCCCCTCCCCCTTCATCACTCCCACCAGGCCCCTCCACGGCTCCTCCACCCTCAAGCTTCAAGCGCCTTTGGAATGAGCCAGTGTAGATGGCAATGGAGCTGCTCCAAGCACACCATTTATTCCCAGACGCTTCCCGGCCCTGTGACCCTGGGTGCTGGTCACTGATTCGAGCTAATGGCTGTGCCTCGGCCTGAGCAGGCAGTGGCAGGCACTATCTGAGGGGCATGTGTGGTGCAAACGAATGGGCCGAGCCCCCAGCTCTCCAGCACCACGAGCCCGAGAAGAGATCAGCCCCATGCCCCCTACGGCTCCTGCGGACACGTCTCTCTGCCCGGGACAGGACCTCACTCCTTCCCTGTGAGGCCGGGTCCTGCTCATTACAGTCCCTTCTCCTGAGGTCCTCATCAAGAGAGCGGCGCTCTGCCAGCCCTCGGACTTCACCTCCCCCGTGGGCGGGGGCACAGTGGGTCCTCGCCTATCTCTGGGTGCGGGTGGATGTCTCCCCGAGTGGGCTGTGTCTGTCCAGGAGCCCAGGCCTGCCCTGTGCCTGTGGCCCCATCTCCCCAGCCTCCTGCATCCCCCACAACTCCTGGAGATTTTCTGCTGATGCCTCTCTGGCCCAGAGGGTCCGTGCGCCCACACCTTCGGAGATCATCTAGTCCGTCCTTTCTGGCAAGTGACTGCCACCCCCTCTGCCCAGCCCCTGGCCTGAGCCCTCGGGCACCTCCCTCACCAGGAGCATTGCAGCACCTCTCGGAGCGTCTTGCGGAGCTCCGGGCTGCGGAAGGCATAGATGAGCGGGTCCACGATGGTGTTGCAGATGACGAGGGCCAGGAAGAGGTTGAAGTTCCTGAAGATGCAGTGGCAGGTGGGGTGTTGAGGACAGAGGACGATGAGCAAGAGGTGCAGGAAGAAGGGGCCCCAGCAGAGGAAGAAGATGCCCAGCAGGGTGGTGAGAGTGGCAGCCCCTTTGAGGCCGAAGCCCTGGGGGGCAGGGCGCTGCCTCTTGTGCAGCCGGGCGATGCCGCGGGTGTGCTGGCACGCCTGCACCAGCATGCGGACGTACAGCACCGCCATGAGCGCCAGCAGGGCCACAAAGAAGCTGACCAGGCAGAGCAGGACGGCCGTGTGGTCGTAGTAGGCGATGAAGAGGGTGCTGGAGACGACGCTGGCCACCCAGATGCCCGCGATGGCCCGCCACACCCGGGGCAGTGTCACGAGGCTGTGGTAGCGCAGCGCATAGAAGATGGAGAGGTACCGGTCCACGGCGATGGCGGCCAGGAAGCAGAGGCTGGACACCATGGAGCCACAGATGAGCACGTCCAGGACGTCATCCAGCCGCTGCACCGCGGGGGCCCGGGCCGCCAGTGCGCCCGCCTCCAGCAGCAGCACCACGGCGGTGCCCAGCACGTTGCTCACGCTCACCAGCAGGTCCGATATGGCCAGGCAGCAGATGAAGAAGTACATGGGCGAGTGCAGGTTGCGGTTCTTGGCGATGGCGGCCACCACCAGCACGTTCTCCACCAGGCTCACCAGTCCCAGGCTGAGGAAGAGCCCGTTGGGAATGGACACCTCCAGGCACCAGGTGCCCGTCTGGTTGGGGGCCAGCCCGAGGTGGGTGGTGGCTGGGGAGGTGGAGTTGAGGATGCCCAACAGCCTCCTCTGGGGGCCCTGTGCCAGCATAGTCCCCCCAGGAAGCAGGAAGGGGCCTCCCGCGACGGGCATCCGCTCAGCTCATGGTGTCCCCAGTGGGGCCCTATGCACCCCCGGGGCCCTCTCACACTCACCCTCTCCCTGGCTGGACAGATGCTAGCCCAGGTGCCCCCGCTTCTCGACCAATCTGGTCACTTCCCAGCCAGGACCCCAAGCTCTGCAGCACCAACCCTCTGGACCTCGGCCCACTCCCCACCTCTCCCCTGGGGTGTGGTCGCTCAGGCCCTCACATTTCTATGCCTCCTGCCTCCCAGGCCAGGCAGGACTGCGGTCCAGGAAGAATGGAGCCTTTCTCTACATGCTTCACATCGTCTGCTCAGCCCCTCCTCCTGAGGGGTGCCACATGATGGGCGTGTGCCCGGGGATTCATCAGAGAGCACCCTGGGCGCCCCTGCTGCCACCAGGCGGCGTGCCTGGCACCCAGGGCCGTCCGGCTTCCCAGGCCCCAACTCCGGGCACAGCCGACATTCCCCTTCCTGCTCACAGCCACTGCAGCGTCACCAGTGTTCTGCCAGCCAGCGCCCAGTCAGGCCTCGGCTCCAGGCGCCTGTGTGGGGTGTCCTCTCGACCTGCCAGAGAGGCAAACACCACTTCCTGGAAGCCTCCAGTTCCTGAGGCCAGCCCGTGCTGTCTGCCCGGAAGCATCTTTGGCCTTTGGCCATCCACCCCCACTCCCTGTTAGATGTTCACTGAGGGCAGCTCATCCCCAGGCCCCCCAGGCCCTTTGCTGAGTGCTGCCCGAGGACAGCCTGGCCCATGGGCTGGGAGATACGCTGTGTCATCCTGGGGGTGGGGGGGGGGGGCCTCGGACAGAGCTGCCGGCAGCCCCATTGCTCTGGGGAAGGATGCCACAGGCTCCAAGCCAGGAGCCACTTCCAGACAGACCTCAGTCTCCAGCCATGGAGCCGCTGTGGGAACACGGGCCCAGAGTGCCCATGGGCACCGTGCTGGCCTCATGCTACCCAGCACTTCCTTACTGAAGATGGCACCTGTGACCACAAACCCTGCTCTGGAGGCCGAGGCAGAAGGGGAAGGGGACAGTGAGGCGACCAGGAAGATAAGTGGCTGGCGGCGGAGATGGGGCCGGGAGGGAGTTGCGGAGGTCTGTGTTTTTTCTTTTTTTAATTGATTTTTAGAGAGGAAGGAAGAGAAAGACACATCAATTTGTTGTTTCACTTATTTAGGCATTCACTGGTTGCTTTTTAAAATTTTTATTGTTGAAAGCATTACAGATACTGGGTGATTCTTGTACATGCCCTGACCAGGGGATCGAACCCACAACCTTGGCGTTTGGGGATGATGCTCTAACCGAGATACCCGGCCGAGCAGGTCTGTGTTTTGAGTTGTAGCTAAGATATTCCTGCTCATTCCTTTCCGTCCACCGGCTGCCAGATGGCCTGACAGGCCCATAAGAGCACACACTGATGTCCACTTATCGACATTAATCACTCCTTCCAGCGCACAACTTACGGTACAGAGCTCCCCCCCCCCTACTTTTTGAAGCACGTCACAGGTACAGCACACACCTTATAAGTACGCATGCAGGGTGGCGGATGCCCCGAGCTAGGTTTGTGCCTCCTCAGCATGGAGACGCCCCAACCACACTGGTCATCGGGGCAGCTCCCAAATCATCACAGTGCTGCTGGGCGCTCCTGCCCCGTGTCTGGTGACCAGTCAGGTGTCCCTCTGCGTGACACAGGAATTCCGTGGCCGAGGCAGATCTCCGCTTTGGTAGACTCAGCCAAACAACTTTCCAAAAGGCAACCAGGTGCATTTCTGGAGGTTGCAGCCCCCACTCCCCAGGTGTGGATGGAATGATGGGCCTCTCCAAGCTCCACAGGCAGCAGCACAGGACGGGCCCCACCGCACACCCCCTCCCACCCTTTGGTGGAGGACCCCCGAGGGCCCCAGGACAGGAACATGAGGCTGTGCTGTGGCAGGAAGGTGGTCCCAGCAGCTGTGAGGGTCCACGGTCCCTGCCACACCTCCCAGGGCTCCACTGCAGCTCCACGCCCCCAAGAGCTGCCTTCTAGCCCTGGGCACCGATGGTGCCCGCTGGGTGAGCAGGGCCCTGCCCACCACATTTCAGGGATGCTATCATTTCCGGCTCTATAAATGAGGTCTTTGAGGTGGCCAGTGCCCCCACCCCAGCCTGAGACTTCAAAGGGCATGAGACTGGGTAGCCATTGACAGGTGACCACAGCCTTCTACCCGGAAGGCCTCAAGGACCCCATTGGTTCTAATTGCACTCGCCTGTTGGGGACTCTGTGGGAGGGAGACAGCAGATACAGCTGAGTTGGGAAAAATCAACTTTGTGATTAGTTACGGTCATGAGGGAAATGTCTACGGAAATCACAGATAATCCCGAGGCCATTTGAATCACTCGCTCTCTGGTGCCCCTGGGAGATGGCATGAGGAATGGCAATGGACACAAGAGCACGTCCCACCACGAGACAACGAGCCTGACTCACATGTGAGGAGGCTGTGAGGACAGGAAGTCCCTCAGTCTTGTTACTGCTGTCTCCCCAGCACCAAGAGGCACACAGTGGGCACGCAACATGTGAGCATTCAGTATGCATGTGAGCTCCACGGGGAAACGGGGGCATGGACAGCTCAATGAGGGGGTGCATGTGTCCAGCCCAGCCACACCAGCGGGGTACGGTCACAGCCGTGCAGCGTGCAGCCTGCCCCATGGCTCTCTGCACAGTGGGATCTCAGGAAGGGCTGGCCCAGAGCTGGGTCAGTGTCTTGGTTCAAAGGTGGTCTGGTTTCCCTTGACCTTGGGGAGGTCAGGGCTGGGAGGGTGCCCTGTAGACAGGATGCTTCCAGCTCACAGCCTCAGTGCCCTGGATCCTTCCAGAACAAACAGGCTCCCGAGTCACAGCAGCCTGGTGTGGTTCTCAGCTGCCAACCTGCCAACAAGTCTGCCTCCATGTTCTGGTCACGCTGCAGATCAAATGCCCCCAATCTCTGCTGTCCATTCCTGAGCCATCATCTTGCAGGCTCCCCTGACTCAGTGTTTTCTAATAAAAACATTATGTCGGACTGGAAAGACCCGCCTGTGTGCCCAGCCCGGGGACCTGGTGCCTGCCCTCCCGCCCTGGACTTGCCCCAGGGCCGACAGAAGCACACAGGGCCCCTGCCTCACGCTGGGCACTGACCCAGCTTGGGAAAGAGCTCACATGCGCAGGCATAACGTTCACGTGTACAGGAGAGACAGGGAGGCAGACGGACATGGCATTTTTACTTCAGGGAACCGGTCAATTCTGACCAGACAAATCAGGAACATAATTGTACAGTGTGGGCGTGGCAGCTGTGCGCTCAGTCCCACTCCCCGTCCCCCTCGGCGTGGTCCTCATGCGGAGCCTCTGGGTCATGGAAGTGAAAGGTGGCCATCATGTCTCGCACAGCCAGCATCAGCCTGTTCAAGCCCTGGTTGTGGTCCAGGCCCTCGGCCCCTCCGTCCTCTTGCCTCTCACCCTGTGGCAATGACACCCATCTGAGCAGGGCTCTCTGGGCCCCGGCACGCCCACGGAGCTCACTCAGGACCTGTCGAGGCAGCAGCCCCTGGAAGCCATGTACACGCGTCTACCTAACAAGGCCAGGCCACCAGCGTGGGCTCCAGCAGCCCCGCTGACTGAGGGGTGTTCTGTCCCATCGGCAGCCACGCCAGCTTCCTAGGCAGACTGGGTGCCCCTGCTGCCGGCAGTGCTGGCTCTGGACAGTCACACCTGAAGGGACCTGTTGACCCAGTGGCCAGCAGAGGCCAGGTGAGCTCACTTACCTCCATGGTGTAACTGGGCAGAAGTGACCGAAAGAAGAGGGCGATTGTGTTTCCATGGCTGACGGGGCTCAGCCTGAAAGAGAGGGAACAGTGAGGAAACGAAGCAGAGACAGAAAGGCAGCAGCTGGAGACGGGGCTGAGCTGGGGCCTGGAGCCCCAGGGGCAGGCAGCACAACTCAGTCAGCTCAGGGGGTGCTGCTGGCACCCAGAGCCATGGGAGATTGTTCCAGAGCCAGGGGCTGGCCCTTTACAGCCTGGCTCCGTGAACCAAGTGGAAAGCATAGCCCACCACAGCCAGCTGCCTTGTTTATAAGCGAAGATTTGGTTGCAGTGTTCTTCAGCACTCAAGCTGAAGGAGTCTAGGAAACTGGTCAGAGAGAGATCCGGCCCTGGCCAGGGTGGCTCAGTTGGCTGGGTGCTGTCTTATTGCCAGTTTGATTCCCAGTCAGGACACATGCCCAGGCAGCAGCAGGCTCCATTCCTAGTGGGGTGCGTGGAGGAGGCAGGTGACAGATGTTTCACTTTCACATTGATGTTTCTAACAATTAAAAAAAAAGCAGCCCTCGCCGGTTTGACTCAGTGGATAGAGCATCAGCCTGTGGCCTGAAGGGGTCCTGGGTTTGATTCTGGTCAAGGGCACATGCCTGGGTTGCAGACTCGATCCCCAGTACGGGTGTGCAGGAGGTAGCTGACCAACGATTCTCTCTCATCACTGATGTTTCTCTTTCTCTCTCCCCCTCTCCCTTCCTCTCTGAAATAAATAAAAATACTCTATCTTTAAAAACAAAACAAAAGCGATTCCAGGGCAAGTGTTAGGGGAAGGCCCCTCCTGGTGAAATGAGGGGCTGCGACCCAGCTCTAGGAGACACTGAGGAGCTGCTCGGCAGTGACCTTTACCTGCTCTGAAAGCTCCGGGTCTACACGGCTGGGGCTGGGGGGGACATGCCGAGTCACTGAAGCCCTACAGCCACTCCTCAGTGCTGAGTCCGGCCTGAGCCTGTGACACTGACAATAATTTCCACTGGAGCAGTTTACTGGGAACTGTTACCTATGAATAAGCAATCGAACTCTCATACTTCGGTGAGGAAAGAAGGATTTCTACAAAACGTGCTCTTTTGAAATCTGAAAGCTCATGCTCCCTTAAGTGGGACCATTTGTTGGTGCCTCTTCCAGATCTAGGACATGGTGAGTGCTCTGGGCAAGGCAATGCCTCAGCTTTAAAGGCCAGAAGGAGACAGAGAGCCGTCCACACACACCCAGCAGCTGTGGACGTGGCCCAGCCACCTTCGGATGTCACCTCTTTACCTGGCTAGGGCACCCCAAATCTCAGTGTACCCTCCACTTTCAGCAGTTCCTGGTGGCAGTTTCCAGATTCTATACCTGACGTGTTTCCCCCACTGCAATGGACATGCCACCATGGCAGAGGTGTCCTTACTGCTTCCCACTGTATGTGCAGCACCTGCCACAGAACCTGACAGAGCGATGCTCCTAGTCAGACAAAGACATGGACAGCACCCACGCCTGGACACGCTGACCCATGACCCCAGATCACTCTGCTCTGAGAGCCTGTGTCTGGAGGAGGCAGCAAGTCCCCGGCCCGAAGCACTGATCTGAGAGCCAGAATGCAAAGGCACCCGGAGCGGCGGGCAGGTACCTCTCTGGCCTGGTGTAGGAGTAGATGGTATCTGCAGGAGGCAGAGGGTCAAAGCCCATCACAGACTGTGTGGTCACATCCTGCAGAACGAGACAGAGAACGGAGATACAGCGAGCCCGGCGCTGCGCCTCTGCTCCACCCTCCGCAGCCTGTCAGCAGATTCTGGTCTGGACGGGGCCTTTCTGCTGGAGTGGCCCCGGCGGCCAAGCTGTGTTTACTGTGCCCCAGGCTTTGGGTGAGGGTGGGGCACACCATCACCATCACACATGCCGCAATCTCTGCCCAGGATGTCAGCAGCTCAGAGCAGTAGACTATAGGTTGCGAGGCCCTGAGGGGAGGGGCCAGCTCCCCCCAGTTCCCACTGCAGCCCCGCTCCTTACCGGGGGCAGCGCAGCAACAGCTTCTTTGATCTCAGAGAGGACCACGTGACGGTGGATATTTCTGGGTGCACGCTGGTAGAGCACCTTCCGCCTGGGCCGGGGAGAAAAAAGACAGTCATGGAATGGAGCCCTCCTCAAACCCACATTCATGATCGAGATTCCCAAGTAGAGCGCCCTCATTTTTCTCCTGTGGACGTATCAGGCCAGAAGCTGTCCAGCTGCCCCAGCCCGTCTCACCTGTTCTCACACTCTTCCACAGCGGGGTCCCCAGCATCCACTGCCTGTAGGACCTCACGGACATTCTCCTCCAGCCAACTCATGATGGCGGGCTCCTTCCAGAGGAAGTGGGACCGCCCGAGGTACAGGCTCACCAGCTGGCTCAGCGCAGGGGGCTGGCTGCGGGAAGGCAGGGCCTGTAAGCATATCCCCCCACCCAGGTCCAGGCCTCCAGGTGCCTGCTGGCACATGCTGGGCACAGCCAGGGTGTGCCCAAAGCCTGAGGTGAGCGGAGGCTGCCCAGAGGGCTGCCAACCTGGGAGATGCCACTGCCCAGAGGTGGGCGCAGGTGCTCACTTCTGAACATCGCACGTGGTCATTAGCAAGTATGAGTTCCTTAACAGGAACGAAAAATACAGAAAGAACATAGGGCACCCATGCCCTGCCCGCCCCCCCCCCCCCCCACATCGGGAAACCTTGTGCTTTGGGCTGCAGGTTACTCACACCCCGCCAGCTCCATGTCCAACAGGCCAGGCCCCCACAGACATGCAGACAGCCTGTACTATGCACATGTCACATCTGTGCCCCTTGGTGGGGGTCTTCCAGTCTTTACCTTATTTCGGAATTGGGTCCAAAGAAGGGGTGACAGGCGACGGCGGCATCTGGCCGAACACTGCAGCACTCGAGCAAGGGCATTAGAACTGCAGGAGGAAGCAGAGGCCTGATGGGTCACTCACGCACAAGGAGCCAACTCTGAAGGAGGGTCCTCTGTCCTGCTGTTTTCCAGGGGCCCCGTCTGCATCTCAGGGGACCCACCTGTGATCCCCAAGCATGGATGCCAGACGTTCTCATCCTAAAGACCACACACCCCACCCTCGGCAGCCCCCTCACAAGGGAGAACCCCGTCTTCCCAGTGACTCCCCAGGAATGGGCTAAAGTAGCATCAAGCTCCGTTCTGACACAGAAGCAGCTTCACAGAAAGACCCGGACCTCTGTAGCCCGGTGAGCAGGGGCACCGCTGGCAGTTCTGTGGTGCAGAGCTCCACACCCCACCCGAACCCCCTGCTGTGTGCCAACAGCCCCAACCCCAGGCAGGAGGCCTGGCTGCAGACCACCCTCCTCCACACTAACAGCCACAGCTCCAGCAGATGGATGGGAGGGTCGGTTCCCTGTGCCTGCTGGGCAGCCAGTATTCAGAGCAGCCAGGCCAAGGCGTGTGTGCAGGGCTGGGGTGGCTGAGGGTGCAGTGTGCTGGGAGCCTGAGCAGCTTGGCCTCCTCCCACCCCAGAGCCCCATCTCCCCTCTAGCACCGCCTCACACACCATCCCACTGTCTCCCTGCCCTGGAACATCAGCCCCAGAGGCGGGAATCCTGGCTGCTGCCTCCCTGTAAAGGTGCATGTGGCATAAGGACGCGGGGCCGGGGGGAGGGGGACAGCAGCGAGCTCCTTTCCCAGGCCACACTCCCTTTCAGGATGTGCGGGATGCTGCTGACTGCACCCAGGGAGGAGCGCAGACCTCTGCACACGACGTCCATGGGGAGCTTGTCCGGGAGGCCCCAGGATGATCTGTCTCAGTCCCTCACACTGGTGAGCAGCAGCTTTGCAGACAAGAAAGCGCAGCCCGGCTGGCTAGCTGCCCTCCCGTCCCCATGTCCCCAGTCCAGGCGCTCACTTCCTGCCCCTCAGAAAATGCCACCCTCTTCCCGCAAGTAACTTCTCAAACTACCAACGTCAAAAGACACCCTAACACCAACCCCTCAGACTCACTTCACCGCACGGGCAGGCCTGGCAGCACCCACCTCCAGGGAACATGAGGAGGGCCTGTCGCACCAAGAGAGAGGCCTGTTCCCTCGCGGAGCTGAGCTCCTGCTCTGGGAGGTCTGCCTGCTGGCTCAGCAGGAAATACGCCAAGGGCACGGAGAAGGCAAAGTTTGGGAGCTGGGACAGGTTCCGATGAGCCTGCAAGGCGAAACCAGAGGCAGAGTTCTCAGGGAGCACAATGTGGACGACAACCGCACCTCCGGGGGTTTTCCCTTCGCAGAAGCGACAGACAGCGGTTCCCCTTATCCTGAGCCCTGCACTCAAGTTCCACTTATAAACCAGGCAGAGTGAGAGGTTAATAGCAGTGAAACAGAACGGTAGTTTGAAGTACGACAGCAAAAATAACGTGACTTTTTTCTTTCACGATTTCACGAAGAGTCGATTCCTTCCAGCCACAGATCTTAGCAACCTCAGTATATGACCTGCATCGGGCGGCTTGTGGTTGAGGCCACGATGAAGTGAAATCGGGCGACCTGAGCACAAGCACTGTGACCCCCCACAGTCGACCTGGTAGCCAAGCAGGCTCCTCAGTGCTCCTGTCCTATGACACCGAGCAGAGCAGGCGGGTCTCCCGGGACCTTCGCCGGTGTCCTCAGCGTCCCTGGAGGACAGGACGGTGCCGGCCATCGGCGCGCCCACCTACCTCCCACTCCTGGAACAGGCGGATCAGGTACTCGTAGTCACGTGCCCGTAGGGCCAGGTGGTCCACCAGCAGCAGCATGCACAGGGGGTCCTCGTCGGGCTCCAGGCTTCCGGAGGCAGCGCGCGAGCAGGGAGGCAGAGGGAGATAAAGCCCAGAGTGGGCCCACGTGTGTTGCGGCCTGTGGCCCCCGAGCCTGCAGCCCGGCCGGACACTCACCTCAGGATGAGCTTGCAGTACTCCAGCGCCGTGCGCGGGCAGCCCCGCTTTTCCAGGAAGCTCATCTGCTTGTAGAGGGCCAGGTAGAAGCTCCTAGACCCAAGACAGTTCCTCGTGAGCCAGAGCGACAGCAGGTGGAAAAGCCACGTCGCCCGGATCCTCATCCAGCACGGCCCCCTCGCGCCTGCCGCGTCGTCGCCTTTCCTGTGTGGCCTAATCACTGTGAATGCTCGAGAGTGTCCCTGTGTCTGCGGAGAAGGCGACGCTCTGCTTGCTGTTTGAGTTTCATGTGCAACCATGACACAAAACCAAGCTTCTCAGTTCAAACCTTTATCTTGGGGTTGTTTTTTTTTTGCACCCCAACACCCACGGGAAGGTTGTCTGTGAGTCCCCAGGACAATCTTATGTCTCAGTCCCTAAAACTGGTGAAAAGCAGGATTGCAGTTACTACTTATGGGAAGAGAGTTAAAATCCGTCATTACAACCTTCCTCTTTCCTCACATTTCCACAAAGTAGCTCTGATGTTGATGGACCAAGTCTGTGACTGCAATGATCCCAGCAGGCCATTATTTTTGTCAACACCTACTGCCTGGTTAACGCCTGGAATGTGAGTATCTTGTAGCCTGTCTTAAAGAACTAGGAATTTAACTGGAGCAGCCAGGCTAACAAACACAAGCAGTGCAGGAAGCTCAGGTGCAGTCCCCAGTGCAGACGGTGCAGTGGGTCAGCATGCCTGGGACCCAGGACGGCCTCCAGGGCGGGGGAACGCCCCAGGACAGAGGGCATGCCCACCCCACCAGGGCCCTGAAGACCAGGACGAGGGCAGCGGAGAGGCTGTTGTGGCCAGCAGGGCCTGAATGGGGGCGGAAGTTCAGGACGGCATAAGTCTCTGTAAGACAAGAGGGCCCATGCACACAACTGCTCACTGCAGAGCAACAGGGTCTGGCTGAATTCCAGCTACTCACTCCAGACCACACACACCCACGTACAGGGCATTGCAGAGCTTCCTAAACTCTCGGGCACGGATCCTTTGTCCAAAGACACAAGGAAACACGATGACAGACCCCATCACGGCGAAGTGGCTTAGCAGGCTCACTTCTAACACAAACACATGTTACCCCAGCGCTCTTGCATTCAAGCTTTAAACCCAGTGAGATGCCTGGCTCAAGCCACCTGGTGGGACCCCTTGTGGACAGCCCATGCCACCTGCTCCCACTCCCTTGCCTGGGTCTCATGTCACCTGTGAAAGCTCCAACACACAAGAAAAAGAGCAGTGAGTGCAAGCAAAGCCCTTCGGGGAGGCCGGCTCACCTGTTCTCGGGTCTGCGGTAGTCCAGCCGGCAGGTCCCACTGGTGAGGCTGAACAGGGGGTGGAAGGCACACTCCATGCTGTACAGCGCTCTCTCTGTGGGGCACACAAACACCAGGGGGGGCATCACAGCCACTGTGTGGCAGCTGCAACCCCGTCCTCTGTGGCTCACAACAAGGAAAGCTCTGGAAGGAGTCAGGTCACTAGGATTTGGGGGAAGTGACTGCAGCAACGTGACCCTTGGGATCCCCGAGCTGGCAACGCCGATTCCAGACAAAGAAATGCAAACACAGGCCAGCAGCTCACTCACGAGGGCCACAGTGTGGGGACAACCCAGGGTGTCACGTGCTGGTGGGCACACCAATGGGGCCCATTACCCACTGGAACATCACCCAGCCTGAGAGACACTGCGGTGCATGAAGAGGCCAGACAGACGTGATCAGAAACGTCAACAGGCAAATCCCGAGGCAGAAAGCAGACTGGTGGTTACCAGAGGCTGGGGACTGGGAGGTGACTGAAGAGCTGAGGTTTCTTTTTAAGTAACAAAAATGGTCTAGAACAGGGGTCCTCAAACTTTTTAAACAGGAGGCCAGTTCACTGTCCCTCAGACTGCTGGAGGGGGACTATAGTTTTAAAAAAAACTATGAACACATTCCTATGCGCACATATCTTATTTTGAAGTAAAAAACAAAACGGGAACAAATACAGTATTTGTATTTGCATGTGGCCCGCGGGGCGTAGTTTGAGGACCCCCGGCCTAGGATCTATGAGGCTGTACAACTCCAACGCTTTTAACAATATCCTGGGAAACCCATTTGTACCCCAGTCACTTTATCGAATGGCATCTATGCCGCAGCCTCTGAGACACTCGTGGGAGGGGACGTGGGCGCTGCAGCAGGGCCAGTGCGAGCAGCTCTCACCCACGAGGTCTCGCGCCATCTCCTGATCGTCCTGGAATCGGCAGGCGTCGCTGAGCTGCAGCAGTGAGTCGACGTGATATGGGCTCGTCTGCAGCAGAACCTGCGAGGCAAGAAGGGAAGCTGACGTGGCGACGGTCGGGGCCTCCAGGGACAACATAGGAGGCACCAGCCCCCGGGCACTTGTTTCTTTCAGGCATCTAAGCCTCGGGGAAAGCATCACAGGGTGAGTCACGACATCCTCCAGCCCAAACGGTGTTCAACATGGTGTTCAACACTCTGTGCCCAGGTGTCTCCACCTTCACCCTCCCCCAGCCGGGTCCCCACACTGGAGGGGAGCAGCGAGCCCAGCAGCAGAGCCCTGAGCACGGCTCCCGGGACCCAGTCCTGCTGTGGGACTCACGCACCACGATGTTGTTGGGCTCCATCGACTCCACGGCAGCCAGGAACTTGTGCTGCGTCTGCTGGTACTCCTCGCTGTGCTCGAATGCAAAGCAGGACAGGCCTTTCTTGGACTCCAGCAGCCGCATCGACAAGCCTGGGGAGGACACCAGGGCAGGCTCCTCAGGTGCTCTTGGCGAGGAACCTCTGTGTGCAGAGTGCAGGCTGCCGCATCGAAGCATTGGTTCCGCCGCGGAGCGTGGTCCCAGGTGCCTGCGGACCGCCTGCACCCTCTCTGCTCTTTTCCTACAGATGTTTCTCCTCCGAGGAGTGTGGACAGAGGACCAACACCCAGGACAATGTGCAGGGGCCGGGTAGGCATGGAGGAGACATGACTGCAACCCACGACCAGATGCCCTTTCTGGCTGCTTCTCGTGCCCAACTTCAGGGGTACAGGGTCATTTCTGCTGATGAACCTGGAAACTCCCATCTCCCTTCAGCGCCTTCATGAAAGAGGTCAGGGGTTCCCGGTCACCCCTGGCTTACTTTACTAGCAGTGCACTAAGGCACTTATCGCAGGACACACAGCTGATGCCTCCCATCTCTGCCCATGCTTGGGGCCTCCCTCCCCTACCCCCACCTTGGCCCGAGGGCTCCCAGCTGCTCCTCCAGGCCCTGTAGCCAAGCAGCCCCGACAGGATACTTACCCACACCCCATGCCTTTCTGCACGATTGCTATTTTTCTTTCAATTATGTGTACTTACTAGTTTGCAACAAAATATAAAATGTGACACTTCAAAAATGAACTTGATTGCTTCCTATGATATAATACCAACAGGGAAAAGCAATAAGGTAGATAAAAAGCTGCATTAAAATGTGGTCAAGCCTGGCCAATGTGGCTCAGTGGTTGAGCTTCAACCCAGGAACCAAGAGGTGATGGTTCGATTCCTGGTCAGGGCACATGCCAGGGTTGTGGGCTTGATGCCCAGTTGGGGGTGTGCAGGAGGCAGCTGATCCACGATTCTCTCTCACCATTGATGTTTCTATCTCTCTCTCCCTGTCCCTTCCTCTCTGAAATCAAGAAAAATATAAACACACACACACACACACAAAACCATGGTCGAGAAGACACACCGTTGGCGTGGGATCTGTGCCCCAACACTGGTGGCACCACGCCGGGCACCCGATCACACACCTGCACATAGCTTTGCAGAGGACTGACCTGGCCCAATGGGCTCAGACACCAATGGTGCCCAGCGTCGGCCAACGCACAACCCTGCACCTCTGAAGCCTCTCACCTGGCTTGGCGTACCGGGGCCAAGTACTCTTAGGGGTCGTCAGCCACGTACACTTGGGGTACACGCGCTGTCTCTGCCGCGGCCTGTGGAGAACAGGACATGGCACCGCTTCACCTACGCTGCCCGACCTCTGCTGGGCTGTGGGAGCAAAACCTCAGGGCGGGGGCAGGGGGGTGAGGCCACAAGGACAAGGACACACGTTTCTCTCTCTCCCCGTCTCTCTTCCTATCTAAAAATCAATAAAAACATTTTTTTTAAAAAAAGAACTGGTACATTAACAAAGGTCAGACTTGTCCTAGAACTGAAACTTCATGTTAGTGGTGATGCTGACTGAGCTGCAAGAAAGAACCTGCTGAGGGTTCAGGCTGGAAGCTTACACTGGAAGTTAAGGGTTTTGGAACGTCGGCTACAGAGGCCCCGAGCCAGCAGCACAGACAGCCACACTCCAGCTCCTCCCTGACCCACCCTCAGGCCCCTCACAACGGGGCACCCTGAGGGTCTCGTTTTTTCACTGTGGCGTTGAGAACCCCACCTTTAATTGAGAACATGCCCGTGTGGGTCTCACCTTTGTTCCCCTAGGACAGCTCGGGCACCGAAATACCTTTTCAGTTCTGTGTCTGGATTTAAGTGTCTAGAGAATTGAAAATTTTAAAAGAAAAATGAAATTGAGTTCTAATAACAATTCTGAGAATTTTAGAAAGTCACATAAAAACCCAGTGAGGAAAACAGCTATTCTGGTGTCCAAGACAACGAGGGGGCCTGCTTTCCCTAACACCACGGCCCCCAGGCGGTGACCTGAGGCTGGCCACTACTCTCAGCCGAGTGAGGGCAGCGAAAGGCCTGTCCTCATCGGGATTCCCACCAACTCAGGACCAACCTCTACAGTGGGGACAGGGTTCCAGCATCTACAATCCAGGAAAACATCTTAGGTCAATAGTGTTCCCACACTGTCAGCTAGAAGTGGAAATGGAGGCATTCCCCTTTTCCCCTTTCTCCTTGTCCTGTTTCCTGAATGTCTGATAATGCGCTTGTATCGTTTCTAAATACAGTTAGTTTCTTCTGCTCCCAATAAGGACCTTCCTCGGCACACAGTCTGCAGGCGCGGGAGAGGGTACCTGTGCTCCACATACAGGACGTGCTTCCTCGAGCTCAGGGGAGGTGGGCTGGGGTGGTGAGGGCCACTGCTGTCCTCAATCCTCTCCAAGATGCGATCAATGTCTTCCAGCCCATTTTCCTAAAGGCCCCAAAGAGCAACATATTAATCCCCACCCTCACTTTATTTTACATGTTATAATAACCAATAACTGACTCATTTTTACAAAGCACTCATTTGCAATCACGTTTGCTTCCTGAAAGACAACAGGCATGTAACAGATTCTTCATAAGAAGCAGCGCAGAACAGGCAGAATCGGAGCCAGAAGAGCCCTCAAGTATCTGAACCACAGGCTACATTTCTGGTCTCACAGGTGCACTCACCTGCTCAGGTAACGGAGCTGGGACTTGAGATTCTGACTGAACAGCCACAAAGACACAACCTCTTTTCAGAACACACACAGGGTCAACGAGGCACAGGGGCAATATGGAAATATTCTTTCTGACACACGGCCCCTGGGGACATTGACACCTCAGTACCCGATATCGGTCAGGGCACAGGTGCAGCAGGCTGAGGGCTCTGCTGCCCAAGAGCAACGTTTCAGAGGAAGAGTGGGGCTCTAACCCTCACGGAATGGAGCGAACAAACAGAAACGAAATTTGGTAGGTAATTTCCCCTTTTCATGTCTCTGACTTCTGAATTAGTTACACTCCTAGCAGGAAGGAATCGAAATATCAAATAAAAACAACCTGCTTTCCTGTCCATGCCAACAGTGCTCTCGAAAACATGGTGACATCCCTGAAACCTTCCCAACTTTCTGTAAGAAGTGTGGCAGGCACCGACCCCACAGGGTGGCACGGGACAAGAAGGGCAAGGACTTGCTGATATGCAGGGAAAGCGATGTGAGGACAGGACGCAGTGGCTAAGCCGATTTTCCCCTAAAGACTGTGCTGAGGCTGGAATGCGCGGAGCCCAACTGCAGAGCTAAGGCCTGTGAGCATTCTGAACTGGGAGCAGATAGGAAGAGAAAGGCCAAGGGATCTAAGCTTCATAATCATGTGACCATAGAACCTGGAGGGCAGGTTTGCCACAAACAGATACGCAAACAAACAGCTTCCAACAGCCCCTGAGAAACAGCCAGAAGGCGACAGGGCAGCAGCCAGACATACCGAAGTTTCTCCTGTAGAACTTTTCTTATTTTTCTGTTTCTTTTTCTTCTTTCGGAGTTTGCCACTCACATTCGACTAATAAAAGAAGCACATCTTGGTCAGTGTAAAGAGAGGGTGAGATCTTAAACCCTGAGAATACAGCAGAAGCTGCAGGGGACAGCGACGCTGGACACAGGCGTGATGTCCCCTCCCTCCCACTTCCTGAATGTCCTGTGACCTCACCAACTTCTCTGACAACAAATGCCTCCCACCAGTCTCCTGACTCCGAGCAGCCTCCACCTTCCTCACACCTCTTCCTGACACACCTCAGAGGTCCTTGTGACCTGACAACGCCCACAGGGTTCTGATATCCACCAGCAGTGTTGTGCTTTCATCATTCACTTTGTCACCCACGCTCCCTGCCACAATCAGCCACCTGGAGACCAGGCCCCACACCACAGTCCCCACACCCATGCCTCTCTGCCTCAACACCTGTCACGCCTTCACCTGGCCTCTTCTCCCATCATAGGGTGAAGACTCCTTGGGGAGCCCCCCTGCCTGTTAGGTTCGTCTCCCCCACCCCCACACTCATCAGGTCTCCCCAACTGTAGCTGTCAGTCCATCCATGTGACCCTCTCGACCAGAGGCTCCTGGAGGGCAAAGACTTGTGCCTAGAGCCCAGGAGGCTCCCCAAAGCACGTGTCGAGTAAATGAGCAAAAGGTCTCAGGAGGGACCCTCCCGTGTGCCATGGAGAACACAGAACTAACCTGGCTACACATTTCTTCAAGGCACCTCCACCCAAGCCCGGTCCACCTGCCTGAGCCCCCGATGCACAGTCATGCAGAGCGCACACTGCTAAGCAGGGCGACTCTCCCAAAAGGACCTCCTACTGTGGAAACTTGTTTAGGGGGCCCCGGATAGAGCACCCGTGACATCAGCAGTCTTCAAGATTTCATGCACATCTGATCACAACTCCCGAGGAAATCTGGGGGCAACTGGGCATAAACAAGACGAAATCCAGAAAATGACAGCAGAGTGTGTGTGGCTGGGCACCCTTGTCCCCACACCTGCTCCAGGGGCCCTGTCCTGTCATCCACCTCTCCATCCTTCCTGGGCTCGGCACTTCCACTCTGGGACTTCCTTTTGCTCCCCGACACCACAGCTTCTGTGCGCAGACCATCGGACCTCTCCCCGTTCACCACAGGTCCCTCCTCAAGATCCTCAATGTTAATCTGCAGGAACAGAGGGGAGAGAAGAGGGCGTCACGGATCATCCTGTTCCAAGTGCATCCTGGAGGTGCTGAGAGGCGTGTCAGTAGCAAGAGCAGAGAGGAGGTGCTGGGGGGGGCACCTTCAGGGCCACTCTGAGATTGTGGAGGAGGAACAGGAACCTGTTATGCCTCAAAGCCCCCAGTGCCAACCGTCTCAACAAGTCCTGGTTCAGGGCTCCTTCCGTTGATGAGCCACAGAAAGTGCTGGGGCACCGGTGGCCCTGGTGTCCTGTCTTCAGAGCTGGCATAATGCAGAATCCCAGAGCATCACCACTTATTTCCCGCTCTGAGCGCCATTTGTCTGTCTAGCAAGTCCATAAGTCTTTGTTCATAAGAAGAGCACCTGATGTGAAGATGCCGGAATTTTACCAAACGGGGTCTGTCCCCACCAGTAACAGGGCAATCCCTACCTCGGGCGCCTTCTTCTGTGCAGCAGCACTGGGACGCCAGGGGCTGGTGAAGATCTTGCAGCAAAGGGAGGAAGCTGGAATGAGGCCTCTAGTGGACATTTCCTCCAAACTGGCACCTACCCTTTCCCCAGCATTCAACTAACGGTGCCACCAATGCCTCTCGGTGAAAGTGGGTGCTGACTTCCTATTCTGAAGTCATGCTCCCTTCCTTTAAAAAAAATCCTATTTTTTGAGTCCCTTTTGGGAAACTGAGGTGTTTTAAGGAATTCAAATTTGTAATGACCTCTATGCCAAGTTCAACCTCAACAGAAAGAACAGTGCGGACTCTATGCCTATGCTGGGCACCGGCATGCTGCAGGAAACACAGGTGAGCAAAACACGTGTCACCTGCCCACACAAGGTCAAGGAAGCAAGAACAAGATAAGGCTCCCACATGCAAGATTACAGCCTGAGGCCAGCACTGAGACCCCGCTGTGCTGGACGCTGGCTGCGGGGACGCGATGGGCAGCACATCATGTTCCACGTTGTGAGGAGTAAAGGTGAATGTTTGTAAAGACCCTGCAAGTGCCGGGGTGGAGATCGAAATCAAGGGACCACCCCCCCCAAAGACTCTGAGAAGGGAAGCTCCGCCCACCCCTTGATGCCCCGCCCCTCGTCTTGACGGCCACGCCCACTCCGCTGCAGCCCAGACCCCCACCCCTGGACACCACGGCCCCACTTCCAGCTGCGGCCCGACCGGGCGTGGCCCCGCCCCCATGACTTCAGGCACCGCCCACTCCCTTCGTCCCGCCCTCCCCACTGCAGCCCGGACCCCAGGTGGCCCCGCCCCCTGACGTCACGGCCTCGCCCCGCGCAGACCCGCCTCACACACCGCGCCCCCGTCACCCCCACCCCAGGCCACCCGGCTCACCAGCTCGAACCGGTTGTTGACTCGGACTCCTTCCTTCCCTGGGCTCCGGGGGCGCCGGCCACCTGGCCCCCGCTTTGGTCCTTCTTCTTCCGCATCATCGTCATCACGGAAGCCAAACTGGAGGGCGCCGGGTCCGAGGGGCTCCTGTCCGCGCTGTTCCCCCCTCAGCCTCCGGAGGGCCCGGCGTGACATAGGACCCAACGGCCGCTGACGTGCGGGGACGGGGAGCAGACCGGCAGGAAGGAGAGCGGCCGCGCGCCTGCGCACTGACGGCGCTGCCGCGGGGCTGACTGGGGCTGCGTGTCGCGCCTGCGCGTTGCGCGCGCCGGAACTTCCGCTTTTCCGGTGTCACCTACGAAGGTGCGGCCTGGCCCGGACGTGTTCTCGCGCGAGTTGCGTGCCCGGACCGTGGCGTCTCCGTGTCTTCGGGAGACGTGTCCGCGACGGCTGTGGGGCTGGGCTCGGGGAGCGGGCGCCCGGGCTCCGAGCCTCCCGCACGGGGACCTGCACCCTGCTTCGCTGGGGGCGCGCAGGTGAGAGCTGGGGGTCGGGAGGGCCCGGCCCGCTCTGCGCGCCCGGCCTGTGACTCCTCGGCCCGAGTCCGTGGCTGCCCGCGGGACGGGCCCTGCGTTAGCGATCGGCTCATTCAACCGAGTCGCTCCCCAAAGCTGCGGACTTCCGGACACCCCCACGGACCACCCTCGGGCGGGATAGGCCGAAACCGATCCGCTTGCTGTTTGCCTTTTGCTGTTGCCGCGCCGGGTGGTCTCCTGCTCCTCTAGGTTTGGGAAAGCTGGTCCTGTGCGTCATAGCCTCCTGGGAGGCTTTTACAATAAAGATGGAGGGCCCAGGCCAAGCAATCCCGAGGGGCAGCATTGTTATTTTTAAAGCTCTCTGGGGAATTACAGTGTGCAGGCAGGATTGAGGACCCCTGTCCTGCCACCCAAGTGGGGTGACGGACGATGGTCCCCTGTGGAGTCAGGGCAGCACCCTACCAAGTACCTCATCCTGCGAGGTGGGGGTCCACTTTTACAGGTAAAGCGGGACTCAATAACGGGCACGGGTAGAATCTGGATTTGCATTCGCGCCTGTGGTTCCAGAGTCCGTTTGAGGAAGGCTACTGGCAAGGACGCCTGGCTGGTCCGGCAGCCTGTGCAGGTCACTTGGATCTGAAACACTTCACACCAGCTGCCACAGAGCTGCTGCCTCAAGCTCCCCAGCCCCACCTGCTCCAGCCACTTCCCCAGTCTCCTAGAATCCCCGCTGCCTGCAATCCAGCTACTAAAGGGTTGTGCGCAGCCCAAGTGGGGCCTCCAGGACCCGCGTCCATGGGGCAGGCATTAGAGCCTGGTGTCCAGTAGACCTGGGTTGACATCCCAGGGAAGCAATGTCCTCACCCACAGGGCGGGATGCCAACAGAAGTCGCCTCCCAGGCACATACGGGCAGGCAGGGCACAGGTATCCCTCCAGCCTTTATCCTGAAAAGCAGGGCGGAGGTGCCCCTACCCTGCGAACCCCAAGGGATCTGGGGGATGAGGACAAAGGGTGCCACAGGCTGGCCGGTGACAGGCAGCAGGCTAAGCTGCTGTCCCACATGCAGCCCTTGGTTCCACGTAGGACTGAAGTGCCAGATTACGAGGTTGAGGTAGAGAATGGGAGTGGGCCTGAATGCCCTCATCTCATGATGGGCATCCTGGCTCTGCCTGGGGCGGCGGGGGATGCGGGACAGGTGGCCCCTCAGCCCAGCTCTGCGCTTGGAGAACACACCCACTGCTGTGGCTGGGTAGTCCTTAGTCCACGCCCCAGACGGGAGATTGTGAGACCACCTTTATTGGGCCAAGTGGCCGTGAAGACACACTTACAGGGCTCCTCCCGGTAACCAGACCGAAAGCATTGTAGGGCGTGGTGTCAGGAAGGGAGTGAATTTTGCTCCAGGCTTCCAAGAGGGTGGCCCTGGGACACCTGCCTGGGAGAATCTCAGACCACTCAAGCTCCCCAGGTGCCCCCACAGCCCATATCCTGAGAGGGAAGCACAGATGCAAGTGGGACGCTCCCGTTCACCTGTGGACCAAGACGCCCTTCCATGCCTGGACATCTGCCCAAGGAGGGATGGAGCACACACACAGAAGCAGGGTCCTCCCCAGACCCCCACCATCCCTTGCCTCCAGCCTGCCCCCCTTTCTCTCCTATGCCATCCCCACTCCACCCACGGAGTCCTGAGAGGAAACAGCCTCCCTGTGGAGGATCCTGGAAATAAGCCTGACCCCAAATGGGCTTGGGGCCAGGAAACATATATAAATATATCGGCTGTGTATATGTTATATAAATGTATATGTATATATATATATATATATATATATATATGTACATGCACACTCCGGAGGCAGCTAGCAGCTGTGCCCCAGGATGGGGAGTGCTCGGCCTCATCCAGAACTGGCCCGGCTCCTCCCCTGAGGCCTGGCCACCTTGCAAAGCCTCGGGCCAGGTAGCCTGGGGTAGCAAGGGCTGTCACTTGAAGTCAAGAGTCCAGGTGTTGGAGATGTAGAGGGACTGGGTCTGGCGGGCACGACGAGGGGTGGTGTTGAGGGCATCCACGCTCTTGCGGCTGGAGCACACCACATCAGCCACGAAGCTGGTGCAGTCGCTGCAGACGTCCTTCAGGACACAGCCGTGGGTGTACATGTGAGGGAACTCCTCCTCCACACTCTGCCACTGGGGCCTCTGCAGGGACCTGGGGAGGGACAGGGGCGTCAGGGAGGCCCCCCACCTGTTTCTCCACATCCACGCCCCCTCCCCCCGCATCAGGCACGCAAGGTGTTTGGAACAAACATGCCGAACCAAGTGCACCCTGGAGAAAGCTCTTCCTCGAGAGGAACCTGAGTCCTGGGCCCTCAGCACCCAGCATGGTTTCCATCTCATGCTGCTCAGCCCCAGGGCCCTCCCAGACGCCTGCATCTGGTTTCCTTGGGGCGTCCCAGGAAACGGGACACCTCCCACTCCAGCTCCTGCGTCACCGCATTGCCTGACACACGGGGTTGGCAAAGGCACGCACTGGAAGGCGTCTCTCCGCTGTGTGGCTGTGGCTCTGGCAGCTGTCGCCCTCTGAGGATTCTCAAAGCCCAGCGTGTAGACAGGGATGTGTGCAAACTTCTTGGAGGGCATCTTCATCTGCAAACAGAGGGTTGTGGGTGAACAAAGGCTTCCCTAGGGACAGTCCAGGCACACTCGCCCCTGCAGCTCTCTGGATACCCCCCTGCCCCCCACTGCCTGGCACCTGCCTCCTTCCACACACCCAGCACGGCTGCCCGTATACAGGCACGGAGCAGGCACTGCGTTTCACACCATGCAGGGTCTAGCGCCGGGCCCTTGTGTAGCAAATACCTAACACAGGGCACGGTGGACACTTTTCCACGGCCAAGTGGCCGGGTATAGAGTCAGGGTCTGGAAACGGGTGATGAAATCCCTCTTAAGCAGGTTCCTGTTTCTGGACCGAGGCGTAACGGGGTGACACACTTATACATGTCATTGCCCGCTTACCTCAGTGCACATGTGTGTACGCAGACACCTGAACTGCTATAAAGAGCCTCCAAACACACTCAAGGAAGTTGCAGGGTCAGAAGCTAGGACTCTCGAGGGGAAGTGAAGGGTTTCTTGGCACTGTCCTACTAACATGGAATGTTAACAAAAAGCACCTGCTAGGGTCTTCTAAAACTGTACAGTCTTGGAAAGGGTAGGAATGGATTCTGCCTGGGAGGATAAGGTGAGAAATGAAAGATGAAGGTGGTGTCATCCGACAGGAGACTGCAGGCCCCCCGCCACCACCCCTGCCCCTTGTCAAGCAGCAGAATACCTGGATGCCTAGAGGCCTTGCTCAGACCCCAAGTGAGCCTCACCTTTATGCTGCAGGAAGAGCAGACGGCTCTGGAAGGGAAGAGGAAAAGCGTCAGCGCTGAAGAGGCCCGGGAAGAACAGCTGCTTCCGCGTAGGTGTCCCACCAGCACCCCTGCTGGTCAGCTGCCCTGGCCGCCTGCTGGGCCCCTGGTCGCTTCCGTACTCACTGGTCCTTCTTTAGAATATCAGCTCTGGAGTGTTCTCATACCCTCCAGACCCGGTATTCTAAAGAAGAACCAAGAGGGGCAGAACTATTGTGGGTGTAACACTAAGTAAAAAGAAAAGCAAGATTTGGGAGTCCAATGAGTACTGAGGCGACCAGAGGGACCTCAGTGGAGAGGCTCAGTTTTAAGCAGTGATGGCCATTTCTTACTCCCCGCACCTGACTTCAAAAATAAACACTTTCTTGTGAAAATCTGAACATCAGAATTGTAATTTAGACGATGGAATCCGCTCCTCTAAAGCCCACTCCTCAGAGATGATCCCTGCTAGCAATACAGTCTTCATTCTCCTGATGTAAGTGTATGTTAACAAAAAGTACACTTCAATAAAAATACTCTTTTATAAAGATGCATCAGGGGCTCCTCCACATTAGTACAAATGGTCCAAATTCATTTTTTGTGCCCAGCCAATGTGGCTCAGGGTTTGAGCATCGACCTATGAACCAGGAGGTCGCGGTTCGATTCCCAATCAGGGCACATGCCCAGGTTTTGGGCTCGGTCCCCAATAGGGGGATGTGCAGGAGGCAGCCAATCAATGATTGTCTCTCATCATTGATGTTTCTATCTCCTCCTTCCTCTCTGAAATCAATAAAAAATATATAGTAAAAATTTTAAATTATTATCCCACTCTGGCCCATGAATTACATTTCCACCATGGCCAGTGGGAGCAGACACTATTCATGGAACTGTTCCTTTAAACCTTTAGGGGAGGGTCAGTAAACTTTTCCTCTAAAGGGTTATGTAGTAAATGTCTAGGTGTGACTAAATAATGAGTATTGAGTAAACAAATGGGAGTGGTTGTGTCCCAGTAAAACTCTATTTACAACACAGGCAGTGGCTGTGTTGGCCCATGGGCTAGAGTTTGCCAATTCCTGCTACAGGATGATTCTTTCAAAGCCTCCAGTCCTGCCCTAGCCCGTGGATAGGACATCGGCCTGCGGACTGAAGGGTCCCGGTCCAATTCCGGTCAAGGGCACATGCCCGGTTGTGGCCTCGATCTCCAGTGGGGGGCGTGCAGGAGGCAGCCGATGGATGATTCTCTCTCATCATTGATGTTTCTATCTCTTTCCCTCTGCCCTCTTCTCTGAAATTAATAAATACATATAAAAAAAGCCTTCAGTCATTTCCTTGCATGTACGTGCTGATCGATACTCTGCTGAATACTCTAAGGGGACCTTCTGCATGTCTGAGCTCGCTCTCCGGACAGCTCGCTCCTCTCTGGACTCCTTGCTAGGGGACTCTGGTGCCCTGGTCTCCGTGGGTTCTCTAGGCTCAAGGAGCCGACCATTTTCTGACTCACGACCTGGCAGCTCCCGGCAGTTGAGGCAGTCACAGGGCTAACCCATATTCTTCCTGTTTGCTGCCTGATATCCAGTGTCTCGAAAGCCATTGCTTCATATATTTTGGCTTTTGTTTTTGTTCTTGTTTTTGTTGTTTTGGGTAGAAGGTGCCTGTTACCCCACCTTGGCTGAGAGTGGGAACCCCTTAGCTATTAGAATTAAATTAAGTTAAAATGTTAAGTTCGGTTCCTTAGTTGCAATATCCACGGTGCAGGACAGGACCCCCACCGCCACAGGAAGTTCCATTGGCCAGAGCTGACCTAGAGCCTTCTCACCCCGCCTCCCACGGTGATTGACAGCGAGCCGGTGCTTATAGAAGGCTCACCTCTTGCAAAAGAGACAGGTGGACGGCCAGGAGAACAGCGGGAACTTGGTTCGGCAACAGCAGCAGATCTATAAGAAAAGGCCGTGTTAGAGCCCAATTTAGTCCAAAACTCACTGGATCCAGTCCTGCCCCCCCCCCCCAGACCCCCACCCAGGGCTCTGGTGGGCACGGGACAGGGCGGGGTGTGGGCCCTCACCTTGCCCTTCTTCAGGCTGCTGAGGAGCTCCTTGTTCTGCAGGAACTTCTCCATCTCCGCCTTCACCAGCACACGGCGCACGCCCATCACCTCCTCCACAGTCAGAGCCAGGCTCTCCACGGGGTGGCTGAACTCCTGGGGCGGGAGGGTCCGGGTGGGGCTCACCCAGGCCCTCTACAAGGGCCCTCCCCCAAGGACCCTGACATCCTCCTGGCCTCAGTCTACCCGAGCCCCGCGGACGCCCCCCAGGGGCTGAGCCGGACCCTGAGCCACATCTGGATCCCTGACCCTCAGCAACATGTTCGTGTTTACGCTGCTGGGTCTGGGCTAAGTTTCCATAGAGCAAATGGTAACGTACAGAACTCAGGGGAAGCATTACCGGTCGCGGAGGAATATTAAGAACAACCCTACCTTGCCTTCACACAGCACTTACACTTTTCAAAGCATTTTAACATCTGTTCTCCTTTGAGACTCTTTTAAAAAATATTTTTAAAATTTATTTCAGAGAGGAAGGGAGAGAGAGAGAGAAATATCAATGATGAAGAGAACCATTGATCGGCTGCCTTCTGCACGTCCCCTATCAGGGACCTAGCCCGCAACCCGGGCATGTGCCCTGACCGTGAATGGAACCTGGGACCCTTTAGTCCACAGGCTGATGCTCTATCCATTGAGCCAAACTGGCCACGGCTCCCCTGAACCTCTTGATAGAACGTCAAGGAAATGATAGAGACCACACCCCTGACATCTCTCCACATGCGAGCCAGGGGCCCCTTTGATAAACTCTCACTCCACGGCTCAGGTCCAAATGGGGGCCTCCAAACGTCAGCCAGTGGCTCTTCACAAGACAAGCCACAAAATTTCACCTGATGAGACTGAGGTGCAGGGTGGGCCGGCATCTTAGAGGCCGAGTGGGGACCGCCTCACCCCAATAAAACGCTCCCCTGTCGCCTCACGAAGCCCTCAAAGCACAGGGTTTCTCCTGCTTCCGAACCACAGAGCTGGGACGAGACTCCACATGCGGCTGCCCCTTGGCGAGGGCCTTCCGCGGGGCCGCAGTGCTCACAAGGCCCAGGAGGTGGCAGCAGAGACCAACCTGCCCAGATGGCGGCCCCAGCAAAGAGCAGCCACAGACCCTACCCTCTGCCTGGAGCCTTGTCGGGGTGAAGGGTGCACTCACCCAGCCGCCCTGGACAGCCAGGCCCCTCACTCACCAGCCACAGGTGACTGGGGTCTGCGGCCGCAGAGGCCTCTGGCCTGTCCTTTGCTGAGCGCAGGTCACTGGGTCGGGAGGAGCTGGGGTCAGCCTGGGACTGGACGCTCACAGGGAAGGGGCCTGGAGGAAGAGTTCGGAAGCCACGTCAGAACAACCCGGCAGAATCCTGGTGTGGGAGGGCTGCCCAGGGTCAGAGGGAGACGCCAGACGGGCAGCGGGAGCCGGTGGGTGGTTTCATGGCAGAGGCGGGAGTCCTCAGGCAGAGGGTCAGAGAGAGGGCATGTCACCCCATCACAGCCCAGGCAGTGCAGGGGCCCAAGGACCTCTGAGGGAGTCTGAGCCCATGAATGAGCCAACGCGGAGAGTCCCATGATTAAGCCACGGCAGCCACGGTGCTGGCCACGCAAACCAGATGTGCTGGCCACACAGGGCCTTCCGGCTCAGGGCCCCGCCCACTGCATTTCATACTGGAGGACGGAGGTGCAGAAGGCAGGCTAGCCCACCATGGGGTCTGAGTTTTGAGCAGAGTTTGGGGGGACAGTGAGGTATCACCTGGCCTGGCCCAGACCTCTTCATGCCAGAGAGTGAATCATAACTACCAAATGGGACCGTCCTGAAAGTGGACCGTCACATGCTACGGTGACCCCGAGGGCAGCGAAGGGGCCTGGCCATGTCTGTCCTGCTGGCATTTCGTGGAGCACAGCCTGTACAAGGGTGGGACTAACCTCATGACCACAAGGACCAATCTGTTCTCTGTGCTGACCGACAAGGAGGAGGAGGCACCCCCGCCCCCATCTGGTTCACTGAGGACACAGGCCCACCAACAGAAACACAGCCAGCAGGACCTATCACTCAGCTCCCCTCTCCATCCATCTGCCCAGCTTTCTTTCTGTGTACCAATAGACTAAGAGTGATTACCTGTAGGTAATGGGTTTGTGGGCATGTTTTCAGTTTTTAAAAAGGCTTTGCAATGAATATGGGTTAGTAAGTTGTCAAGTTAAAAAAAGTGGGGTGCGCCTTACCTGAGCTGGTGCAGACAGTGTGGGCCAAGGGACACGTACCCACAGGACAGGGCAAGGGAAAGGGGGTGAGAGGCGGCACTTGCCCTGCTCCTGGGTGCTCGGCCGCCAGGTGTGCATGCTGCCCGCGCGGGCCCGGGACGGCTCCAAGCCTCCTGGGGGCTGGGTGGCCGGCTGCAGGCCAGAGGCCACTTCACTCCGCAGCTGGACAAGGTCGTGCTCTGAGAAAGAGCGGTCCCGCTTCAGGGTCACCTCCCCACATGGAGACTCTTCCTCCTGTGGACACACCAGACCCAGCCTGACCCTCACCTTTTGCCCACCAGCACCTCCTGCCCGTCCCTGGACTGAGGCACAAGACATGCGGTGCTGCCGGGTCCACGGAAGCCACAGGGCCGTCCTACAGCCACTGCCCAGCCTGACTGTCCTCTGGACAGTGGAAGGCAAGTGCCCCCCAAACCAGGCAATTCCCTGCAGCCTCTGGAAGGTCTGGTGTCAGGTGGAACCCACTGACCTGGCCTCCACCTGGCCTTCCTGGCCCTGAGGCAGGGAGGACGGACAGGAGCCACGCTGGGACACGCTGGCTTTTCACATCAACCAGGGGCTGCTCAGCCTCCGGCCCCAGGATGGCAGCCCTCTTGTGCTACGGGAGCGGGGTGGGGGTGCAAGGCCACTGTCCCTGTCACCCGGAGTCCACCATGCTCACGCCCAGGGAAGGATGCCTGCGTCGGCAGAGGGCACTGCCCAGGCTCTGAGCAGCGGGCGCCCCACACTGGACGCTGCACCTGGATTTGCTCACCCCCCCTCACTTCCTGCCCCTCCTGCCCCCCCACCCCCTCTCTCTCAGGAGCCTGTGAGTCTGACCTCAGACGTGTTCATCTCCTCCATCTCCGCCAAGGTGGGAGCCTTCAGCAGGACCCGGGGCCGTGGGCGTTGGGCGCAGCTCCCGGCATCCGCGACGGACAGGTTGATGCAGGAAGTGGACTTGACGTCCCCGGAGCAGGCGTTGAGGATACAGGGCAGAGAGCCAAACCCTGGGGGAGCCAAACCCGGGTGGCGGGGGCAGGACAGGATGTCAGGGGGGAAGCCTGCAGGGAGGGGGGAGGAGCGGCAAGGAAGGGGGTCCCTGGCTCACCCCGGCCACCCCAGCGCTGGGCCCCCACGGGGCGCAGCCTCCGCTCCTGCTTGATCTCCTCCAGGATCTTCTCGTGCAGGGTCCTCTGCTTCTGGGGCAGGGGGCGGAGCCTTCTCTCTGAGACCTGCGGGGGCGGGGCGCACAGGGGGCAGTTAGGGAGACCCACCGGGGCCCCGCACAGCGGGGAGCAGACGCTGTCCAGTGAGCTCCCGGGGACGCGTCCATCGTCCATCGAGACCAACCCTTGGCACCTCCCTCCGCACAGACGCCCCGCTGTCCGCCGGTCCGGGCAGGGGCCCAGAGGTGGGGGCACCGGGCAGGGGCCCAGAGGTGGGGGCACCGGGCTGGCACCTGCTTCAGCGGCGGCCGGGAGCGGATGAAGTCGAGGATGAGCTCGTGGGCGTCCTTCTTCACCCTGGGAGGGATGTCCCCATCGACCTGCGGGGCGGGGCGGCGGCTCAGGGCCTGGTCCTCACGTCCTCCTCCCTGTGGCCGTCAGTGTGGCCCAGGGTCCTGCTCACGGTGCCCACACTGGCACCGCCCCACACTTCCCTGCGTCTGGGGTTCTTCGTGGGAAAACGGGGACCATGGCACCACCTCCCGGGGTGACAGCGGCAGCGGCCACAGGGGATTCCACTGGACCATCCCGCGGCCTCCGCACCTGCCCCGGTCACACTAGGAATCGGGGCCACGTCTGCCGGCTCCCACGGGACACCCGGCGGCCAGCACACAGGCGGGAGGGGCGGGACGGGGCGGGGAGGGGAGGGGAGGGGAGGGCCGGGGCGGGGAGGGGAGGGGCGAGGAGGGGAGGGGAGGGGAGGGCCGGGGCGGGAAGGGGAGGGGCGGGGCGGGGAGGGGCGGGGAGGGGGGCGGGGCGGGAAGGAGGGAGGGGCGGGGCGGGGAGGGGCGGGGAGGGGAGGGGAGAGGGAGAGGAGGGCCGGGGCGGGAAGGGGAGGGGAGGGGCGGGGAGGGGCGAGGAGGGGAGGGGAGGAGGGGCGGGAGGGGCGAGGAGGGGAGGGGAGGGGAGGGCCGGGGCGGGAGGGAGGAGGGGAGGGGAGGGGAGGGGAGGGGAGGGACGGGGCGGGAGGGGAGGGGAGGGGCAGGGAGGGGCGAGGAGGGGAGGGAGGGGCGGGGAGGGGCGAGGAGGGGAGGGGAGGGAGGGGCCGGGCGGGGCGGACGGGAGGGGCGGACGGGGAGGGAAGGGGAGGCGGGGGAGTGCCGGGGAGGGGCGGGGCGGGGAGGGGAGGGGAGGGGCGGGGCGGGGAGGGGAGGGTAGGGGAGGGGCGGGGAGGGGAGAGGAGGGGAGGGGCGGGGCGGGAGGGAGGGGCGGGAGGGGAGGGGCGGGGCGGGGCGGGGAGGGAGGGGCGGGAGTGCCGGGAGGGGCGGGGCGGGGAGGGGAGGGGAGGGCCGGTGCGGGGCGGGAGGGGAGGGGCGGGGAGTGCTGGGGAGGGGAGGGGCGGGGAGGGGAGGGGCGGGGCGGGGAGGGCGGCGGGGAGGGCCGGGAGGGGCGGGGCGGGAGGGGAAGGGAGGGCCGGGGCGGGGCGGGGAGGGAGGGCGGGGAGGGAGGGGCGGGGAGGGGAGGGGCGGGCGGGAGGGGCGGGAGGGGAGGGCCGGGGCGGTTCGGGACGGGCGGGGAGGGGAGGGGAGGGAAGGGGAGGGGCGGGGCGGGGAGGGGAGGGGAGGGAAGGGGAGGGGCGGGGAGGGGAGGGCCGGGGAGGGCAGGCGCCGCCGCTCACCATGACCTTGCGCAGCTTGTAGTTCCGGGCGCGGATGTCCTGCATCAGCATCTCGAAGGGGGTGAGCTGGAACTCGGTGGGCAGCGGGTTGAACTCCTGCTCCTGCACCTTCTTGAGCTTCACTCCGTGGCGGAGCTCCCGCATGAGCTGGACCCAGAGTCGGGCCTGGGCCCCGAGAAGGTGAGAATGGCCCTGAGCCCCGGCCAGGACTCCCGGGCCCTCCAGGCGCAGGTGCTCGGGGTCCCGGGTCAGGGAGCCGCGTCTTACCCAGTCCGTGTGCCTCAGGTTGTCCAGCTCCGCCAGGGGCTGCTCCGCCCGTGGCTCGTCCTCGCGAAGCTTCTGCAGCATCTGTGGGGCCAAGAGAAGGTGGGGCACGGCAGCTCAGGGTGTGGGCGCCGGCCGGGCCGTCACTGCGGCCTGTCTTTACCACTCGGGCTACTATTCCACCAGCAAGACTAGGGCCCAGGCTCGGGCGCAGAAAGGTGTCTGGGAGAACTCAGCCATCGGCCACGGAGCCACACGGGACACCTGGTGCCCCATCGCCATCCCTGGCAGCTTCTCCTTGGCCAGGGCGGGGACGAGAGCCCAGCACCCACAGAGAGCCTCTCTTGCCTGGTCCGCACGCCCCAGCGAGGCGCGGGGCCCCCGAAGCGGGCACGGAGCCGCTCTCCCGTGTCGGAAGCGTTTTCCCTCAGATCCCAGGTCACAGCCCGTCCCCGGAAGGCCTTTCTCAGCCTCTTCACCTGGGCCACACCGCCCACCCTCTCAGCACACCCACGGCCACGCCTCCGCCTGCGGACCCAGCTACAGCTCTGCATTCATCTGCCTCTTCAGTGGTCGTCTGCGCTAGTGACTCCAGGAGGCCAGAACCACATTTTCTGTCTTTGTGTTTTTCCTCATGTTGGTATTCCTGTCTCCTTAGCACAGAGTGGCACGTGCTAGGCCTTAAATGTTGGTTGAATGAGTGAATGGATGGATGGGTATATGGGTGATGAATGATGGATGATGGGCAGGTGGGTGGGTGGATGGATACATGGATGGATGGATGGGTGGATGGATGGATGGATGGATGGGTGGGTGGTTGTATTGGTGGATGGATGGATGGATGGTTGAGAGGGTGAGTTACTCAGCAAGTCCTGGAAAACAGTCAGGCATGTATTTCATGGGCTGGGGAAATGCCACCAGCATGTTCAGGGCCATAGAAGGGCTTCAGGGATTGTTGGGTAACCACTACGCTGAGAATTTGAGAAGAAGCTGCTAGGTTTGCTGCCTCCATTGTCCTGGGTCTTGGCAGCATCTGGAGTGTCTGTTCTCACCAGCTCCCCCACCTGGAGAAGCATCTGCCCTTCAGCACACAGCCCCCCCCCCCCGCCCCCCCCCCCCCCAACTAAGACAGAACCGGTTTCCCTGGCTTTAGCCCCAAGCCTCTTGCCAAAGTGCTCTAGAAAAGGCTGCCAGGTCTCTGAGAAGCACAAGGTAGTGATTCTAAAAATAGGTCTGTGTGTGACCTGGTGGTCCCTGTGGGCAAAGGGCACGAGGTGTGTCTCCCACCCTTCCTGGAGCAGCGCACTTGTCCCTGAGCAGCCGGTGCCCCCGCCCCCCCCCCCCCCCCCAGAACCGCCTTGCGCTCCCTCTACCACCAATTCCCGGACGTTCTCATGGGCCAACTGCTTGAAATCTAGAGCTTTTTAAAAGAAAGAGCGTCTGTCCTCTGGGTCAGAAATCAATCCCAGCCACGGAACGATGACTTCTGAGCGCCCACTAATTGGAGCGTTAGCAGGACATCTCCAAGGTGCAGCGGAGGAGTGGGGAGGATGGTCTGTGGGAGACCGGCAGGGGCCGAGGAGCCACCCACCTTGGAGTATTGACGGGCTGCAGACAAGGGCCAAGAGGCTCATCGACTGCTTGTCCTGAGCTGGGTCCCAGCCCCGCCAGTCAGAACAGCCCTGAGAGCCTGCTCAGGCCAGAGGAAGCTGCCCGGAACGCTTCTTGGTTAGAGGAAACGAGAGACAGTGCCCGTGAGGGGTCAGGGTGCCAGCAGGGATCAGCACCGTTGAAAGAATACCTCCTGCACTCCCAGGAGAAGGGAGCACATGCCTCCGACTTCTCCAGTGTCCACGTTCTCCTCTGTGAGGTGCGAACGGGAAGCCGAGCTCCCCACTTGTTTCCTCCAAGACCCGGAGAGCTGAGGGGCAGACTGTCAGCCCCTAACTCTGAGACCACCCAGGGGCAGGGCAGGCCTGGGAAGACCACCAGCGGAGGCCCAGCTGGGCCCTGTGCTCCTCTGGGACTGGGAGAGGGACCCGGCCGCTCCGAGCCACCAACCGCTCTTCCCTAAAACAGGCGACAACCACACGGGACTTGGTTACCCTCTGCCCCAAGGCTCCAAGCACCTCTGTGGGTCCCAGGGGCAGGGAGCAGCGGCTGCCTTTAGCACCTCATCTTGAGGAGGAACAGCACCTGCCCAGGTGAGCTGGAGGCAGGAGGCTGATACCTAACTGAGAGGCCTCTCCAAGCCTCCCTTTCCCTCATCCTGTTCCCTCTCTCGGGTGTAAAACTGGGTAAGAAGTTGTGAGGGTTACTGCACAGAGTGGATTCCCACTCCCCAGGGAACAGACAGGAGGACAAAGGGACTAACACAGGGAGGAACAGCCCGCACACCCGACCTCCCCTCCCCAGGCCCCCATCACCCTGCACCCCAGACACCACCTTGGCCCCTCCTGCCTCCTCCTGCCACCCCTCCCTTTTGCTCACCACCGTCGCACGGGGTCCCCCACCCTGTCCGTGGCCCCTCCCCCTCCTGACTCTGTCCACCTGTCCCTCCCCACACGCCTGTCTGCTCACCTCCTTGGCCTCGCGGACCCTGGCCAGGAAGGCCCGCAGCTCCAGCGTCTCCACGAAGAGCGCGCGGCACACGGCCTGGTAGTGGGCCTGCGCGCCCCTGGGGTCGGTCAGGCGCGCGGCGCACAGGCGCATGGCTTGCGCGAAGGTGCGCACGGCGCGGGGGCCGCCCTCCGCCTCCTCCTCCTCCTCAGGGCCCCCGTAGCCCTCGTCGGCCGCGCTGCAGCCTCCGTCCTCGCAGTCGCTGTTGGCCATCAGGTCGATGAGCCGCTCCAGCTGCGGGCTGAGCTCCCGCTCCTCGCTCTCGTCCAGACCCCAGTCCAGTGCGCGGTAGATGGCGAAGCCGAGTGACTGCACCATCTGTGGGACAGGGGTCCAGACCGTCAGGGGGCAGTAGGGGGGTGGGGGGGTCGGGGAAGGGCACCACGGGAGAGGGACCGGGGCTGGGCCTGATCACAGGTGGACAGTGCAATGGACGCAGCCGGTCCTCCACGGGTGGTGTGCCGTGAGCCGCCAGACAAGACCCTGGCCCCCCAAGTAGCTCAGCCACTGGGAAAACATTGGCCAGTTCTTACCACCAGACATGCATTTACCACGTGATCGGCCACCCCTCCCCCAGATGTTTAACCAAGAGAAGGAAGAACAAGCACCCACAACGCCTCGTCCTGGGATGCCCACAGCGCCCACGCCTGGGTCCAACCGTCTCCCCTGGCGGACGGCACACCAGTGTGGCCCCTTCTCAGAGTGAAAGGGAGGCCACTGCGCCCCTCACACCCCACACGCAGAGGGGGGCCGGCCCAAATCCCCGCGGCGCGTGGTTCCGATATCAAACTGGAGGCAAGATAAGTTTCCTCTGTAGCCACAAAAAGCAGGCCGGTGGTTCTGATTCGGCCGGGCTGGGGGCTGGAGGGGGACAGGAAGCTCGGGTGATGGAAGAGGTCTGTGTCCTTGTGGTGAAACCACATCTGTCAGGACCCGTCAAACTCGCGTGTAAAGTACACCCCAAAAATTCGATTACAAAAGACAGTGGCATCCTAATTAAGTGCGATCCCTTTCATGTAATATGACAGACACTGTAAGTCTGAGCAAGACCAGCTCATTGGTACACGCTGCTGGAATAAACCCCTTAACTCTGCATGATAAAGCCTGACACCTGAACTGATAAGAGATGACCTCCTCATTCAAGTATTTTAAACTGCATGTAAATGTCAATGTGTGTAAATTTTGCCTGAAAAAGAAAAACCTAAGAAAGAATCGTATTTGTAACTGGTTCTAACTGTCAGAGCCCCAAGCTGGGATTCACAAAGCTTTTTTGTTTTTGTTTGGTTTGTTTGTTTTTTGTGTGTTTTTTTAAAATATATTTTATTGGTTTTTTACAGAGAGGAAGGGAGAGGGATAGAGAGTTAAAAGCATCGATGAGAGAGAAACATTGATCAGCTGCCTCCTGCACACCCTCTACTGGGAATGTGCCCGCAACCAAGGTACATGCCCTTGACTGGAATCGGACCTGGGACCCTTCAGTCCGCAGGCCGACGCTCTATCCACCGAGCCACACCGGTTAGGGCAAGCTTTTTGTTTTTTAAAGTGTAATTAGCACATTAAAAATCTGTAAGCTAAGGTGTGGCTCAGAGGTTGACCTCCTATGAACCAGGAGGTCACGGTTGGATTCCTGGTCGGGGCACATGCCCAGATTGGGGTTGTGGGCTCCATCCCCAGCAGGGGCTGTGCAGGAGGCAGCCAATCAGTGATTCTCTTCCACCGTTGATGTTTCCATCTATCTATCCCTCTCCTTCCTCTCTCTCTAAAGAAAATCAATTAAAAAAGAAAGGACAACAGCTCTGCTTAGGCTGGGCACTGTGCTGAGCTGGCTGCCACCTAACTTTGCAACAGAGCACCGGTAACCTCCCGTGCCACAGGGCGGGCACAGAGGCACAGAGGCCAGGTCCTTGCCTGCAGTAGCAGCTGGCCGAACTGGACTTGAGACTCTGGTCTGCCCGTGGCCTGGAGGACGGCTGCGTGGTGGCAGGTGGAGCCTGGCCCTCACCAGGGCACCTTCCACTCCCCGACCATCTGGCCTCAGAGGACCCCCGGCTCTCCTCTCACTTCCTGCCTTCCCACCACCCGGCACCCAGGAGCTGAGCAGAGCTGGGCTAAGGAGGGCAGACGGTGAGCGCCAGCATCGAGCAGGGGACGGGGCTCTCTGTCCTGCAGACTGGCCTTAGAGAGCACCCTGAACACGGAGGGTGCCTGGGGGGTCAGCCAGGCTCAGGGACTGGTGGGAAGGGAGGGCTCCAGCCCAGAGGATCATGGATCAGCCGCCCCAGCCAGTCCTGGAGGCTGTCTCACCTCTGCTTTAGGCAGGCGGGGTCACAGACCAGCTTGAGTCACACCCGAGAATCACGAGTCAAAGGGTAGAGCCCAAGGCCTACAGGCTGCTGACACCTGACAGGTAACTGCAGGGCCCTGGCCAGGGGAGCCCCCAGGGCAGTAGGCCAGAGGACCCCCTTGTGCCCCTCAGGATGACTTGATGGGCAGGAGCCACCATTTATTTATTTATTTTTTAGAGAGAGAGGAAGGGAGAGGGAGGGAGAGAGAGAAACATCAATGAGAGAGAAACATCATTGAGTGGCTGCCTCCTGCACACCCCCTACTGGGAACCAAGCCTGAAACCCGGTAATGTGCCCGGACTGGGAATCGAATCGGTGACCTCTTGGTTCATGGGTCAACGCTCAACCACTGAGCTACGCCGGCTGGGCCAGAAGCCACCGCTCACACCAATTCCCATCAAGTCTTTCCTGGCCCAGAGGTAGGTGCCAGGAATAAACTTCATGTCTGTCCACTCTGGGTCTGACCCTAGTGGTGGCTCTGACCAGGTCTGTCCAATGGGGACCACTCTGCCACAGGGGGCAGGACAGACAGGGGCGAAACAGAAAGGCCCTCACCCCAACACAGCACAGCGCCCCGCCATGGGGCCTCCCCCTCACTGTCCAGGCGGCAGCCTCCGCTAGCACCACGTCACTGGAAGGGTTAACTCCATCAAAGCACTCAAATGAGAGCTGCTCCTAAAAGCTTCTCTGTGCCACATGCACCTGGAAGGCAGGCACTTGCTTTCCCATAAGGAGAAATCTGGGCAGCCAGCCAGAGTCCCAGGACCTCCAGCCCTGCCTGCAGGCGGTGGGCCAGCGGAGGGGGGGGGCGGGGGGGGCGGGGGGAGCCCAGTAATGGAAGGAGCCACAGAGAGGAGGAGCTGACGCTGCAGGCCGGCTCCGGGAGCCGCAGTGAAAATCAGGGCCAACATGACAAGTGTGCCTCTGGCCGCGTTTCCTGGGTGGGTACCAGGTTAACCTGTGGGCCCCACGGACAACCTCCAGATTAGACACCCCCTAAAGTCCCTTGTAAAAAGCTGCAGAATTGATAACCATAGGTCTCCTTTGCAGGGGCCGGTGTGGACCGGAGGGCCAGCCCTGGGGACATGGCTGAGGGCTGAGGGGCGCCCTGTTCCTGGGCTGCGGATAAGCACCTTATACAGAGCATCATGGGGCACGAAGGGGCCCGAGAGCCATGCGAAGCAGTGGAGGTGAGTCTTGAAAACAGATTGTTGTTTTCCCCCAAAACTCCAGAAAACTATACAGGATGGGGCAAGGTAGGCTTACAGTTGTTCGTGTGGGAAATAATACAACAGTTAATCACAAGGATAAACTGTGTGTCCTTACAACGGTAAACCCTCTTTGCCCACCTGGTACGTAGGCAGCACGGAACTCAGAGCAGCCCCAGCGACACTGTTTACGCAGCCAAGGGTGGACCTGCTCACCGACATCACTGAGAGCTGCCAGCAGCTTTGGGGTGGTTTTGTTATTGTTTTTAAATTCTCCACAACAGAGGATGTAGCCTCTTTCGGCCTGAGCCACCACCCCCTCCGCTTAGTATACAGCTGTATTTAATAGAGGAATGTGTATTTGCATAAAACTGGTTTTTAAAAGGCAGTGGAATGATAAACATCAAATTCAGGACAAATCACCTGGGGGCAGGTCACTGGGGGGCACAGGGAGAAGTCCTACTGCTGAGGTCTGAGTTCTGGGGGGTGTGGGGGCTCCTGGGCATTGCTCATGCAGCTGGTTTTCCTCTGTGGCCCCCTGACCCACACTCTGCCAGACACTCTCTGGGCCCCCAAACATCATGCCACCTTCGCTTTCTCAGGAGGTGGAAGGAGAGGAGGGTAGGCTATCATGGCTTCCCCCTTCCTTTAGGGCCATCGAGGCTCACTGGGGCCCACACCACCCACGTGGGCTCCCCCGCCCCAAACCTCTGGGAAAAATCTCTTCCTCAGGTTCCTTCAATGAAGCCCTTAGAGAACTGTATCTGTGTCCTGTCCCCCAAATCAATGGTATAACTATGTTTTCTAATTCATACTATACAATGCACGTACGCTTTAATATGTATCAAGTAAACGTAAAAATTGTTCTGAACGTACCTGGGCTTCCGAACTAGCCGGTGACACCACCATCATTGTGGGCTCTGCAAGAGAGAACAGGCAGTCAGGACAGGCCTCACCCCTCCGAGCCCAGGAACGAGGAATGGGGGCCCAGCCACCTTCCCCTGGGGAACAGACAGCCCAAACCCTCCGTTCCCACAGCAGGGAGCTCACAGCGGGCACGGCCATGGCCATTTGGCCATTTGGAAAGACCCTGTAAGACCCAGCCATGAGCTGGATGCCCAGGTGAGGGGCCAGGACAGCAGGGCAGCCCCTGCCCACTCCAGGTGTGGAGCCGGGCCGAACGCCCCAAATCACAGCAGAGCTCCCTGGCTGCCCAGCTGGGTAAGGGCATCAGTCACCACTCGATATGGGATGGAGGCCCGGGGGGCAGGGAGTAGAGGGGGGCTTGTTTGCCCCAAGCTGTCCCAGCTAGGAAGTGGAGGTGCAGGCGGAGCTCCAGCCGCCCCTCTCCCTCTCCCGGCAGGGCCTCCCAGGATACCGGCTGGATGAGACCGGACCCAATGCTCCCACAGCCTTCCCTGAACTCGGCAGGTAGAGCTGCATTAGACGGAGGTCAGCTGCCTGACATTCCTTCTGGAATGAGGGGGATGTAAACACACCAACCGTGAAGCTGTCTGCTAAGTGAACCTGCTAACTACGCAAATATTATCAAGATGCCGTCAAGTGCCAGGAAGATCGCCAAGATAAAGGGACTCCGTGTCGGACAGATTCAGTAAAATAACAGAAAACATCCACCCAGCACCAGCGGAGCTGAACCAGTGAGAGCCAGTGGCCCTGTGGCTGTGCTGGGTTCCAGTCAAAGTCTGCAGCTGGGATGGGGTGGAGGCCGAGGGAGAAATCAGACTCAGAACAAAGGTGCCTCCTGACCAAGAAGGGGGTGCAGCCAGCCTTCAGGGCTCCTCACTGACTGAGCCTGTCTCCGATTTTTAGAGAGAGTGGGTGGGAGGGGGGAGAGACAGAGAGAAACATCGATGTGAGAGAGACACATTGATTTGTTGCCTCCTGCACGTGCCCTGACCAGGGCAGGGGATCAAGCCTGCAACTATGTACATGCCCTTGACTGGGTTCAAACTGGGACCCTTCAGTCCACAGGCCAACGCTCTATCCACTGAGCCAAACTGGCTAGGGCTCTGGTGGAAATAATTTTAATGCTTACATCCATGGCTGAAATAATCCATGTGTTAACCAAAGTAAATGCTCAGGAATCTAACTGTGAACCTGGGGAGACTTTGGGTTGGGATGAGCAAGCTGCCCCTTGGTGAGGTTTGGGGAAATGGAGGCCGTGCCCAGCTCTCTACAGAGCCCCTGGCTACCCAATGGACACATGATTTGTTACGGCTCCAGCTGCATCGCCACCTGAAGGAGGTTGGTGCCATGACTACTGAGGCTCGGGTAGGTGAGGAAATGTACCCAAGACCACAGAACTAATCAGTGGCTGGGCTGGGACCCCCACACCGCACCCTGCCAGACCCCAAAGTGTAGAGGCCTCACCCACCCAGAATACGCAGGTGTAACTACCAGCCAGGGCTTCTCGGTCCCTGAGGGAAGCGTGCCCTCGCCAAGACCGACTAGAAAGGTAAGGCTCTCCAGTTTCCTCTGTATGAAGTCACAGATGAGGAGGAGTCGGGAAGCCACGAGTTCTCTTTGAAGTGATCCCCGGCCGTAGTAGGAAGAGAGGAAAGGTGTCATTTGAAGAAGAGTCTGTGGGGACTGCAGCCTGGAGTTCCCTGGAGCAGCTTCAAGAGGAAGTGCTTCACCTGCCGCCAGGTGGGTGGCGGGAGGAGGCTACCTGGCAGCCAATGCCCCTGCAGCCTGGGGTGTGTGTGTGGAGGGGGCGGGGGGCGGGCAGGGGCGTAAGAAGCATTGTTCAGGCCGGATCCCTACCCACCTCTGCCACCTGCGGTCTGACCTGGGGTCTTCCCCTCTGACCTCCTCTCCTCACCTGCAGGTGGAGATGACACCTGCCCAGCTAACTCAAAGAACCGGCCAGGGAAGGAGGGCAGACACTTCCTGGGTCAGGCGGCCTGCAAAGACGCAGGTTGGGACCAGCGTGATACATTTCCCAGCAACGGCAGGGGGCCTCCTACCTCCGGGGCCTCCCGCCCAGGACTGGTAGTCTTGGGGTCAGGTCAGGGAATGGTGTGGAGGAGACCCCACCCATCTGGGGGGAGGCCGGCTACGCCCGGGCCCCCCGAGGCTGGACCCCAGGGGCCCTAAATACTGACAGTTACCGAAGACTACACAGCAGGGGGGACTCCCAGCCCAGAAGGCTCCTGCCTTTCACATCGCAGGCCTGGAGCAGCCGCGTGGCCCTGGGACAGACCAAGGCCATGCTGGCTGTGGGACTGGCCCCCACTCCACGCTGGTGGGAGATGACAACCACCCCAAAGACACACACCTCCCAGAACCACACCTGCTGGCCGCCTGGCTAGCGTAGAAGGCACGCCCAGGTGGCATGCTGCCGCCGACCACTCACCCTACCAGCCACACACGCCAGGGGACCCTGGACAGCCACCAAAGAGAGGGAGGTGTCCGTTGTAATGAGACAGGCCGAGCCCCCTTTTAAGGGAAGTAGCGGAGGGAACCCCATGTTTGGGGTGTGTGTATGCTGGGCCTTCCGCTGCAAGGAGGCTCGGACTGCGTTCCCGTCACACTCTCTGAACTTGGAGCATGTGACACACTGGGGTCAAGAAACGAATCTGTGTGCAGGTGTGAGAACGGGCGAGCCAGCCTCGCTCGGAGCGGGGTCTGCGGGGAGCAGAGCGCGGAGTCAGACAACCTGTGTCACTGAGCAGCCGCCTCCTGGGCCTGCTCTTAGAAAGCAGAGCTCCGCCCGTCCAGGTCAGTGTGAGACGGAACAGAAACACCTGGGGCCTGGCATCGTCCGCCGCCCACACATGCTTGCTCCTCATCAGGAAACAGACTTAAGCTTCAGTGAAGGACACCGAGGCCCCTGCATGCTCCTGGGGAAGGAGCTGGCGAAGGCGGGGAGGGAAGACGCCTGCTCGAAACCACGGAAGTTGTGTGTTTGTTTAGCAAACAGAGAGCTCTCTGGGCCAAAGGCTCCGTGTGTGGTGTGGCCCGTGTTCCCCACTTCACTTCCGCCAGTGCCTCAGGGTGGGTGAGGTCAACGTGCTTCGCCAGGAACTCAGAGTCACCCACAGGTTCCCCCTGCCGCGAGCAGGAGCCAGGACCCCCAGGAGCCAAGTCAGTTCAGTGGAGACCGAGGTGGGAGATGTGTGCTGGCAGCGCCCTAAGCAATACATGCTCAGTCTTGCATCTTTTTTTTTTTTTTTAAATCCTCACCCGAGGATTTTACCATTGATTTCAGAGAGAGGGAGCGAGGGAGAAACACATCGATTGGTTGCCTCCTGCACACGCCCCAATCGGGCCGCGGATTGAACCTGCATCCCAGGTACGTGCCCTGGGTGCCCGGACCGGGAATGCAACCTGTGACCCTTTGGCACTCGGGCCGATGCTCTAATTACTGAGCAACACCAGCCACAGCTGTCTCTGCATCTTCACAAAGTTCTGGGGCCTCCGCTCCCCCAGACCCTCCGCTCCCCCAGACCCTCCGCTCCTCCAGACCCTCTGCTCCCAAGACCTGCCAGCGTCTCTCAGGGAGAGCCCAGGGAGACCCGCCGATGGTCACACCGACAGGCAGCAGCCGGAAGCGATGCCTGACATTCCACTCGGCTAGGGACGGCCCACGTGAGCTTCTCCTTTAGTCCTCACTGTTGCCCCACTGTGCAGCCCAGAGAGGGTGAGACGTGCCCAAGGTCACCTGGCTGATTCACCCCCCACCCCCAGCTGCTGGCCTCGCTTCCCAGACCCTGACGTGTCCCCCTCGCTGACAGTCATCCTGGTGCTGGAGGTGTCCCAGCAATGGCAGGGGGACCCCTTCTCAAGGGGCGGCCCCGGGGACTGCGCACAGATGGGCGGTCCCACAGTGGGCCCTGGGCCCCACGGCATCAGCATGGGGGGAATGTGTCAGAAATGTGTATTCTCGGGCCACTCCAGACTGGGCGGAACGGACACTTCAGGGTGGCCCGTGATCTGTGTGCCTGCATTTAGCAGTCCACCAGCGTGAAAACCGCCCCCCAAAAGCATCGGAACTATAATTCCTGGACCCAGTGCTGCTGTTGCTGCTGCTGGAGGAAGTGCCCCTCCCACCGGCTGGCTTTTCCGCTCCGTGGTGGGCAGGACACTGTCCCAGCCTGTCTGTGCCCCCTCCCAGGCCTGTGCACACTGCAGGGGCTGGGGCAGCAGCAGAAGCGAGGTTGCTAACCATCTGACCTTAAGGCAGAGTATCTGGATTTCTCATCTCTGACGGTAATAGATGAACCTGTGTTGTTTCAAGAAGTAAATATGTGTAGTTTGTTACCACAGCCAGAGGGAACTCTCACACCCTATCCCACCGTCTCCCACTGTCCAGTCCCTGGGGAGAGGCCACAATGCCAATGCCCTCCAGTGGGGACAGCAGTGCCCACGCTGGACGGATGGGGGTGCCAGACGGAGCTGGAGACAGTGAGGGGCACTTCCCCACACACCTGGCTCACCTCAGGCTGAGTTACGGATTGCTGTTCACTGCCTCCAGGCAGCCTTCCTGGAGGCCCAACTCCCTCCGAGGCGTCTAACAGGATCAGAGCGAAACCCCAGTGTCTTCCTGCGGTTGAGACTCACTAGCGTATTTGCTTAAATGCCTACATCCCTCAACCAGACCAACCAGTGCTACACAGCTGCCTCTGTGGGGCCGCCATGCCTGGGTCGGGGAGAGTGGGAGGACCAGGGCCCTGAGGGTGGCAGAGGGGCTGGAGCCAAATCTCAGGGTGCACAGGGACCCTAAGGGCCCCTCCTCAGGAGTCGAAGCCTCTCCTAGGAGCACAGGGCAGGGTTTACACGTGGGGGTGTGCTGGTGGCCCGGCTGAGGCGGCCTTGCAGGCTCAGCGTCTCCTGGGGTCGTCGGTGCACAGGCAGTGTTACCCATGTCTCCCAGAGATCCCAGCTGGCCAGGGACTGCCTTCCTGTGAGGTCATGCTTGCTCAGAGGTGAGACTACACCGGGAATGCCATCTGCAAATACACCTAGCTCGGTCACACCCAGACCGGCGCCCTTCCCAGAGCTGCACCCTCCCACACACACAGCGGCCAGCCGGGCCCTCACCTGGCTAGCTGCCCATGCAGCACCTTCAGCCTCCACGCCCAAATCTAAGGGGGAGCAGGTGTCCTCTGCATGGAGAACGTTTTACGTCATCAAAAGTGTGCACATGAGCATGCATGCATGTGTGCGTGTGTCTGTCTCTATGTGTGTGTGCACGTGTGAATGTGTAATGTTTGTATTGATGTGTGCACATTTGTGTGTGTTCATGCATGTGGCTGTGTCTCTGTGTGTGCGCATGTCTGTGTGTCTGTCTCCATGTCTGTGTGTGCATGTGTCAGTGTGCATCTGTGACTGTGTGTGCGTGTGTCTGTCTCTGTGTGCATGTGCACATATCGTGCGTATCTGTGTGTGCGTGTGGTCCACATGTGCTTCCTGGGTCCAGGGTGGATGCAGACTCCCTACTGATGAGTCCTTCACTCCCAGGCATATTCCACCATTACCCCAGTTTATGGAGGAGGAGTGGGGGTACCGGTGAGACGCCGAGCCCTGGCTGGAGGTAAAGGGTGGGAAGAGAACCCCAGCCCCATGGAGTTCATGACACGGGGATATCATATCCAGTGCAGGGCAGACTGAGTTTCTGGGTTTGGAAGCCTCGTCCACACAGCACGGGCTGTACGGGGAGCTGCCTGCAGTTTTACCCTGGAGACTGCAGTGCTTGAGGGTCAGCGCCTCAGGTCCACAGGCAGAGAGGAAGGAGTAGGAGGGGCCTGGAGGGACAGGTGCGACCTGGCAGACAGGTCACATAAGAAAAGGCAGGTGTGACCTGGTGGACAGGTCATGTGAAGCACTCAAGTGCTGAGGAGTGAGGCCCAGAAAAAGTTTTAGCATCAAAACTGACAAGAAAAAATATTGGAAAAGTAGGGCAGTGTGCAAATTAGCGGGGGAAGAATGGAGAAGGTGTCGGGGAGGGGAAAGAGAGGAGGGGATGGGCACCCAGCTGTGGAGAGCCCAGGGCCTGGAGAGAAGTACGTTTCACTGGCAGATACAGACCATGAAGGTGGGGTCTCACATCACGGTGACAGCCAAGCCCTGCACCAGGTGGACAAGTGCCACTGCAAGCATCCCAGGGCCACCTGATCTCCGACAGCTGCTGCGGTTAAGAAGCGAGCTTTGCCTGGGGCCATGGCTCAGCACAGCACTGCACAGGAAGCTTCCTGCCTCCATTAAAAAATAAAAATAAAAAAGGAAGCCTTTCCCATCAGGAGGCTCCATAATGGCCTCTTAAAATAACTCCACATGTCACCTTGCTTTCCTTTTCCCACTTTTAAAAAAAGGGGCTTCTAAGCAGTTACGAAGACGTCTTCAGACTAAAGATTAGGAAGGGGATTGTCCCGGCTCCCCCATGCAGCCAAGGGGAGAAGGGTCCCATGGGCAAGTGAAGACACTATTAGTCATTCCCCCCAGGGTGGCTGAGTTTTGTGGTTGATTTCTTGAAAATTATTGTAAACATTTACTTAACCTGAGAACCTTCTCCTGATTGCTGTTTACAGCGAGGAATAACCACGCGGCTCCTGGGGCCACGCCCTTATCATCACTCAGGCCCCGGAGGCCAGCGGGCAGTTGGTCTAAAGTTCCAGCTGATTCACGAGAGGTCAACAGGACAGAGAGTTAGATGATCCGTTTTCCTTAATCTTGAAAAGGCAGCCTGTCACTAACCGACTCCACCTTTATGAGGCATGTTTATGATCAGAAACCAAAGATCGTATGGACTGGAAAATGAAATTGGGCTCCTCGATGGCCTGGGCTGGTACCTCCCCATCGAGGTCAACCTAGGGTGGCCACACGTGAGCTTTGAACCCCAGCCCAGATTTCCAGTTGACCTGTGAGCATGGAGACAGCGGGACATGCTATTGGGTCTGCAATGACCAGGAAGAAGGGGCTGGAGAGATGGACAGTCCCTGACCACTCCCTGGAGGCCTGCCCTCTTGGTACACTTTGGAGAGTACCAATAAGAAACCCGGTGTGACTCTCACCGTTAGAGAGATGCAGGGTGCATCTCCGTTCTAACCAGCTGCTGCGATTTTGGGCAAACTATCTACTACTCTGTGCCTCAGTCTCCCCATCATTACAACCAGAGGGTCAGGACCAGCAGTCCTGTCCTGTGGTGCCAGGATCCAGACCCTGAGTTATATTGTCTCCGGGGGGTAGGCACAGGATGGTGTTTTAATAAGGAAACTAAAGCTGCAGGAGAAACGATCTTTGTGAATAGGTAACCCCAGGGCTCTGCCGGCGAGGAGGCTGTGGTGCACGGGGCTCTTAGCCCAAGCCTTTTTTTTTTTTTAATGTGTTTTTATTGATTTCAGAGAGGAAGGGAGAGAGAGAAACATCAATGATGAGAGAGAATCATTGATCGGCTGCCTCCTGCACATCCCCTACTGGGAATCGAGCCTGCAACTAGGGCATATGCCCTGACCGTGACCTCCTGGTTCATGGGTGGACGCTCAACCACTGAGCCACACTGGCTGGGCCTAACCCAATCTCTGAGGACAGTGGACTGAGTGCTGAACCCCAGCCCGGCCGCTTTCTGTGTGACCGTGAGTGGGCCTGAGCCTCAGCTCCCTGACAGGAAAGAGGGAATGACAACGCTTACAATGTTCACCTGGCAAATTTCACCTGACTGCGCAGAATAAAGCAGCCCACAAGTGTCCCACCGCAGAGGGGGACGGGGGCAGGGCACAGGGACCAGGAGAAATAGAGCCATCGTTCCGGGCAGGGTTCAGCAGACCCTCCCGGTTACAAGCAGCTGTCTCTTCCCTCTAGCTTTGCCCCGGCCCTTCCCAGTCCTCGATGGCGGCTGCCCTGCCCATGAGGATCTCTGCAAACCCACAGCTCTGGGCTGGAGAGGGTCCAGCCCCTCCGGCACACACAGCGGCCTTTGTGCTTCCCGCAGGGTATCAGCTTCGGGTAATAGCATCATATACTCCATACCGGTATTCTGGTTCCCCAGGGAAGAAAACAATTTTTTTCCTTAAAGAGGCAAAAAGTCACCCAAATTCATCATTCTATCTAAATAGACTTCAAATACCTTTCAAGGGCTTAACTGTTGGTTCTTATTGTTGATTAAGAGCAGAAAAACTACACAAGTTGTCTCCCAAGTTGTACACATGCTCCCTGCTCTCTAATGAACCCAGGAAATGGGTGGGAATCCGGGGAGGCACGGTCCCTCCTCCTCTCAGCCTCCTACCAACGAAAAAGACCCCAGGAGGACTTTAGTTCCTTTCCGGCCCAAGGCCCAGGGTGGATGCCACAGCAGGAACCACCGGGAGGAAGAGACCACAGCCTGAGCCAAGGCCCGGGCCCAGGTGGGGAAACTCAGCCCCATGCAAGGTGCTCAGCCACCCAGTTCCTCTCCTCCGAGGCAAACACGCCAACCGCACAAAGCGCCTGGCACTGAGTTAGGAGAGGGGGTCCAGGTTGGGGGAAGGGTTCAGGAAAGGCAGGGGGTGCCCTAGACGGGGGGAGGGAGGCTTGCAGGTAGAGAGAGGGAAGCATGGGGAGGCGCAGGGGACTTCCATGCGCAGAGAGAAGGCGAGGGGCCCCCTATCCAGCAGAGAGGGGTCCAAAAGGGGCGCCGGGCCCAGAGGAGGGTGGGGACAGGGAGCGCGGACCCAGCAGAGGAGGAGGGAGGGAGAGAGGAGGGGTCGCCGCCGCAGCCCCAGGAGGAGCCCGCCCGCCCGCCCAGTGTCTCGGCGCTCCCCACCCTCCGCGCTGCTGGGCCCGGCCACACCCCCGCCAGCCTCACCCGCGTCGCCGGGCTCCGGCCTCGCGCCGACCGAGCCGTCCCTGCGCAGGAGGATGTCCGCCGTGTCCCGGATGCGCCGCCGGCCGCCCGGCGCGCCCCGCAGCCCGCGGCAGCCCTGGAAGCACACGGCCCACGCCTGCTCCTCGTTGATGGGCTGCTCGTACGCCTTCAGCACCTCCTCCAGGGACAGCTCCCACGGCTCCGGCCGCCCGCCGCCCGCCGCCCGCTCCGCGGCCGCCGCGGCCGCGCTGGAGCTGCCGGCCCGGGCCATGGCCGCCCCATCATCGCCGCCTGCGGGCCCAGCCGGTTTCCATAACAGCCGCGCCGGGGCGGCCGACGCACCCGCCGAGCGCGGGGGGCGGGTCCCGCGCCTCCTGCCGCTGCTTTGTCATCCCCGGCGGCCCCGCCCCGGGCGCGCGGCGCAGGTGAGGGCAGAGGAAGAGGCGCGGGGCGGGAGGGGCCTGGGGAGGGAGCGGGGCGGGGGGGCGCTGGTAGTAAGGGGGCGCGGGGCCGGCCCAGGGGAGGCGCGCACCCAGACGCGGTTCTTCCCGCCCGGAGCTCCCGGGAAAGCCAGACGGCGGGCACCCACGGCGGCTCTCACTCGCGTACTTGCCCGGCATCCAGCCCCAAACACACTGCAGTGATTGCGGGGCCGGGGCGCGTTTACGCTGGAATGCGGGGGAGCCGGGAGGACTGTGAATCATCCTGCCAACACACACACACACACACACACACACACACACACACACACACACACACACACACACACTCACACACGCGCGCGCTTGTGGCGGGCCTGCTGGCAAGGTGACCTCAGGACGTTACCTTAGCGTGATGAGGGCGAGGGAGACGGCCCTTCCAGGAGGGGAGTGGTCTGCGATAAATGCTCCACTGTCTCCAGGAAAAATAGTCTCAGGTCCCGGGTGGGTGAGCTGCACGCCCTCAAACCGAGACTGTGCCCTCATTCCCCGCCAGCTCACTCACCGCGTGGGAAGAGTGGCACCCAGGCACCCAGGCAGCTTTATCCAGGCCAATCCGAGACCTCTGCGGCCAGAGTTGTTTTGTTTTGTATTTTGTTAAGCCTCACCTGAAGATATCCCCCCCCACACTCCCCCATTGATTCTTAGAGAGAGTGGAAGGGAGGGAGGGATGGGGAAGAGAAACATCGATGTGAGAGACATATCAATTGGTTGCCTCATGCACGCACCTGAGGGGACTGGGGATCGAACCTGCAACCCAGGTACGTGAACTTGGCCAGGAATCGAACCCTCGACCCTTCGGTGCATGGGCAGATGCTCTAACCATTGGGAAACCAGCCAGGGCTGCAGCCATAGTTTTACATGGTCAGAGTAACAGCCAAATGCAACTGGAGGATAAATGGCAATAAGGCAGTGAGTCCCAGCCGGGATTCCCTGGGGAGCACACAACATGCAGATTCCTGGAGATTTCTCTCCGAATGGGGGGAAACTTTGGGTTCTCAAGTTCCCTGGTTGTTCCGAACAGTCACAGCAGTGCCGTGATTTCATCTCATTTGAAGGAGACTTGGGGTGGGGGGTAGGCTGTCTCCTGGGGCCCTGCTGTCAAATAATGCCATCTGGTGTTTCAATCTTAAAATGAAAAGGAGTTAGATAAAGTTTCTACATTCGGCAGCTGGATAACTTTCAGTTCTAAGCGCATGCTGCCAAAATAACCGTGTTAGCACTCGGGAGAGGGGGCAGGTGGGACCTATGCTACCTCCTAAAAAAAGGGTGCAAAGAACCTGGGACTCAGGTAAAGCTTCCTGCCTAATCAATCAATCTCTCTCTCTCTCTCTCTCTCTCTCTCTCTCACACACACACACACACACACACACACACACACACACACTTGTCAATAGAGGGAAGGGAGAAGTTTCAAGGTCTGCCTTGGGATGGCAACAGGAAGGACCCCTCAGTGCTGCTTGGTGATTTAAGGAAAGTCCCCCCTGACGCCTGTCACACAATGCCAGGTGTGTGTGATCTGGGGCACTGGCCTCCCTGCACCAGGAGCTCGTTCCTGATGGGCCCGCTCCACAGGTGGTTTCTGCTTTCGACTCCGTGGGAGTCAAGACTTCCATCTGCATCACCTCTGGTGGAGGGGGCACTCCCGGCCCCACGGCAGGCAGGCCGGGCCACCCTCCCCCCGGGCGTCTGGAGCACCTTGAACGCGGCACCTGCCACACTGAGTGACTGGACAGAGAAGGTGACTGGAAGCTGGTTGGGTCATAGCAAGAAGTAACTCCCCTTTGGCCCTGGGTTTCGGCACCACTCAAAGTACCTTCTCTGTTCCTCTAAGGCAGTGGTTCTCAACCTTGGCTGCACCTTAGAATCACCTGGGAATCTTTTTAAAATCCTGATTTCTGGGCCTCATCCTCTGGAAATTCTGTTTCTTTGTTACTAATGTTGTGGCCCCACCCCATAACAAAGAAACAGAATTTCCGGAGGATGAGGCCCAGAAATCAGGATTTTAAAAAGATTCCCAGGTGATTCTAATGTGCAGCCAAGGTTGAGAACCACTGCTCTAAGGGCCTCCTATTTCCCTGGCCACATGGTTTTAGGATCTCATTTGATGAGCAGGGGCTTCATTAAAGACCTGGTGACAAGTCACACCTGGCTGACCCAGAGGCCCTTGAGGTCACCTGTGTAAGGGGTACAGTACCCTTTCTGATCTGGCATTGATCATTTTTTAGGGATCCCTGTGCATGTTGCAAGACATCAGCTGGTGAGGTTTAGAACACTGGGGTTTTAATAAAAGGTTTTAAAAATTAGTTTTTACTTATCTCTTGGTATCTGAAGGTTTTTCCTCCTGGTTGTGATCAAAAGGAGGAAGCAGAAGCATCAGTTGGCTCCCTAGTTGTGCCTGGCAACCCTATATTTCCCTCCTAGGTCACTTACTCACACATCTCCCCCAGAAAGTACCACACGAGACCTAGAAGTAGTCTGAAGGAGAGAGGAAAGCTGGCATGGCCTAAGGGTGAGGCAGTGAGAGGGATTCCAACCTGGCACACTGGACTCCACTGGAAGAGAAAACCGGTCCGATTGGCCCATGTCTCTGGCCACTAGACATACCCAGGTTCTGGCTGGCTGGTGGGAGTTTTGGGCACAGTGATAAGTTGCTCCCACTAGTCACAAAGTCGAGATAATCCTTTCCGTCTGGCTGGGTCCCAAGCTCTGCCCACATTTGTGATTGTTCAGACTGAGGGCTCTGCCATGAGGAACTTGTGTGTGTAAGCTGGCAGTTGTCTGGGCTGCACACCAAGGGGAGTGCCGATGCCAGCTTCTTACCCAGGAGCACGGCATAGGCGCCTGGTAGGGAGGGAAATGGGTTTATTCCTGTCGAAAATGGCACTAGGGTTAAAACATGGGGCTAGTTGCCCACAAAGTATGATCAGAATCAGGGGTATATTAGTTCTTCCATAACTTGAACATGCCATTTGGATTTTAGAAATAAACAGTGTATTTCCGGCTGTTACTGAGAAGCACGGTAGAATTGATCGAGGTCAATCATTAACTCAGCTTGGACAGCTTTGGAGCAAGGTCGTTTCTACAGTTACGGGATCCCCTGCAGCCTAAAAATGTGTTCTCCATACTTCATTTCCAGTCCATGAGGAAATCCCAGGGGCCGGACATGACCCTCACAGTGGGCTGTGCTTGGGGACAGAAGAGAAACGTTTAGTGCTTGAAATTGGAGTCACTTTTATCAAGTTATCACATTAGCAGAGACAGTCCCCAAATATTCACCAGATGGTGTAGGATGTCCAGTCGCACATACTTGCTGAGCCCTGGGCATTGATGTCCTATGCCTGGGAAAGACCAGTGAAAACCCAACCCAACCCCCCCATTCTGAGGGGGAAACAGCACACGGAGTACCTTCCCTAGGGCTGGGTGAGAGCTACAGGTGCTCCATGTGAAGGAACCCACTGGTGGTTTTTCCCATGCTCTGTGTTTGGTGTTTGGTGGCTCCTGGATGCCAAAAGGATCAACCGGGCTGGATCCCAGGTGCGCTGTGGACTGGCAGTTACAGGATTCTAGGAGGGGAATGCAGGGCTCCAGCGTGCAAGGTGGCACAGTGAGGGCACTGTGTGTGTTGAGACAAAGGTCAGAGTGAGTCAGTACATTGGGCAATTGGGTTTAAGATCAAAGACAATTTGAGCCCGTGGACTCCCTAGATGCAGGCAGACAGCTTCAGCTGTGGAGAGTGGGGTGCCAAGGTTCTCTCTCGTCCCCTCGCTGATTCCACTTCAGATCAAAAAAACAGGTCGGCTTCCCCCAAGGGATCCAAGCAGAGTGAGTGGCCAGGCCCCTGTTGCCATGGCTCAGAGGCCCCTGAATGCCCTCTTTGTCTGGCTTCTTACAGCCAGGCATGGTTCAGGGGTCCGGGAGGAAAAGCTGAAATGTGAGAGGCCGAGCTTTTGTGCTTTAGGTTTATTTTGGGATAATGATAAAGGATATGAATCCCAAGGGATGCTAATAAAGCCAGGCCGTGTTCGATGTCTGAATGGGAGCCCAGAACAGCTCCCAGGGAACGTTTCCAGGCGGGTGGTAGAGAAGGTGAGGAGGGAGAGGAGACACAGAGCACCGGACAGGACGGGACACGGGTCCCAGAGCTCGGCCAGGATGACGAGGGGAACCCCCAGACGACCACCACAGACGGGGCGTCCTGTGTGGGCACGAGTGGGAGAGGGGGGCTGCTCGCCCTGGAATTCCTGATGGGGAGGGAGTAGAGAAAATACGGAGGATACAGTATTCTTCCCTTTGAAGACATTGGAGGTCATTTACAAAGTCCGAATGTCTGTTTTGAACAGGGAGTGCAGGGTGGCTAAAATGAGTGGTACACTTTCAAGTGCGCAGCCCTAAGGCCTCACAGCCTGCAGTCATGCCTGTTCTCATCACAGCTGACATCTCTGTGAAGTTATAGAAGTCACTACCAATCTGTGTTGGCTGAGTTGACGTGGTTTGATGTGTGCACACTGGCCCCAGACACAGTCCCTGTCACTGGTCTTTTGTGGTCTACTTCTTACAAACACACAGGTCCCCTTTGTACACTGAGGGCAGCATGCTCTCCACCCTGTCCTGTGCTCTGGGGTGGGAGGTTTCCATTTGGGGGGACACGTCCAACCCCGAGGGGTGACCCATCTCAGCTCTGTGGCACTTGGGACCCTCCTGGACCTTGACCTGTGTATCTTCATCTGGCCGGTCACCTCTATCGTTTAAAAAATTGGTAAACGTGTTTTCTTGAATTCTGTGTCACTAGCAAATTAATTGAATCCAAGGGGTCGTGGGACTCCCCAGTTTGTTGCCAAATCAGGCAGAAGTTTTGGGTAACCTGGGGACACAAGACTTAGAATTGGCCCTGACTGGTTTGGCTCAGTGGGTAGAGCGTCGGCCTGCAGACTCAAGGGTCCCAGGTTCGATTTCAGTCAAGGGCATGTACCTTGGTTTCGGGCACATACCCAGTGGGGAGTTTGCAGGAGGCAGCTGATCAATGTTTCTAACGCTCTATCCCTCTCCCTTCCTCTCTGTAAAAAAATCAATAAAATATATTTTAAAAAAAGACTTAGAATTGGCCTCTGAAGTGGGGGCCGTCCTATGGGACTGAGCCCTTAACCAGTGGGATCTGTCTCTGTGTAGACAGTGTTAGAACTGAGTTAAATGGTAGGGCACCCGGCTGGTGTCAGAATTGCTTGTTAAGGGGTAAACCTCCACATATTTGGTGACCAGAAGTGGCAGGAGTGAAGTGTTCTGTGTGAAAGTTAAGGAGACATGGAAGAAAGACCCACACAGGCCGGAAGAGCTGGGGGTTTTCCTACTCAGGACACTGGACTGGCTTCTGATTCACCTTCAGAAGGGCCAGAGGCCTCGGCCCTCCCACACGCTCTCACCTGTCTTTTCACGTGTGCATAGAACTTACGACTGGTAGAAATCTGTCGCAACAAATTAAAGAGCCTTTTCCATTTCAGGTGATGAGAAAGCCTGTGTCACTACCTGATGGGCCTTCTAGTTTGTTCTCGGCCCGAGTGAGCCAGCCAGCCCAGTGGTGGCTCATCAATGAAGCCCTTGGCCCTCGGTCCAGGGCTGGCTCCCCAGTCCCAGGTGAGGCGTGAATTGGGCTTGGAGGCCTCAACCCTCCTACCCCTAAGCTGCCCTCACTGTAACTTTTAGAAAATGTTGTGCATGCTTTTATGAGATGGTCACAAGAGGCTCGGGGTGGTGGGGGGAGTTTATTACATTCATGAGTCTTAGAGCCACGTGGGGCAGCACCAGTTTGGCCAGGAGGCAGAGGACAGGAACGAGGGGAAGGTTTAGGTCAGTGCCTTTTGGAGTTTCCACGGGAAAGGCAAGGCTGGGCAGGGTGAACAGTCAGGATTAGCTAGTTTGAATAATTTCGGGGTCTTTGGGCTGTAGCAGCGGTTCCAAGATGCCTGGCACCTGGCCCCGCGATAGGAGGGCTGTTGCCTCCTGGGTCTGGGGCCAAGTGGAGCCGGTCTGGCTCTGGACTGGTCAGTTTGCAGATCACAGGCATGCCCACCCGCCAGGCCCTTTGCTGCCTCGAAGAATTGGCGGTCTCTCCCCAGCCAGAAAGGCCTTTTAAGATGTCAAAACATCATACTATAGTATCCAGAAAATAAAACATAAGCCTATAAAAATATTAAATGCAAATCCTGTATTCATGCAGCTAGGAACACGGACGAACTTCAGCTTTGCAGAACGTCAATGGGAAAGGCACCAGCCGCCAGACGGCAGAGGGGCTCCGCGCCTGGGGAGGGCGCCCTACTCTGGAGTCTGACCTGTGCTTGCGGACAGAGGAAGGCGCTGTGCTGTCCACTCCGGAGCCGGGCACGTGTGGCCACTGAAATGTAAAGTCAAGCGACATCAAGCATTTAGTTCCTTGGTGTCACTGGCCGTCTCACTGCCGTCTTGGGCGGAGGGACACCAACCACGTCCGTCATTGCAGGTCGTACCGGGCGGCGCTCCGCGGGCTGATTTCTCCATGGTCCGCAGGACGCCGCGCGCGGCTTTTGGGATTTGGGTTTGTCAGGCTGTCTTTATGGCCGGCTGTGCGTCCTGTTTGCAGGAACAATGCATTAGGGATGCCGCCCTTCCCTCGTAGGTGGTGCCCTGCTCACCGCCAACGCCACGCCCAGCTCCGGCCACCAAGATGGCCGCCGCACGAGGCCCCGCCTAGGTGGGGTGTGGCCTGGCAGCCGCCAGCCAATGATCAACCATCCAATGGGAGGGCAGCGCGGGCCTCCATCCAATGGGAGGGCAGCGCGGGCCTCCAGCCAATGGGAAGGCAAAGCAGACCTTCAGCCAATGGGAAGGCAAAGCAGACCTTCAGCCAATGGGAAGGCAAAGCAGACCTTCAGCCAATGGGAAGGCAAAGCAGACCTTCAGCCAATGGGAAGGCAGCGCGGGCCGGACGTCTGGAGCTGCCGCCGGCTGCCGGTGCTCACCATGTCGGGTTCCCGCGCGCTGGCCGCCGCCTCAGACCCCGGGTCCGGGGGCCGCAGGAGGACGTGGGCCGAGCTGCTGGGTAAGTGGGTGTGGGGCCGCGCTCCTTCCCGCCCGAGCCTCCGCCGGCCCGACCCGGGGAGGTCAGGGGCCTGCGCGCAGGAGTGGCCTTCGGTCCTCTCCGGTCTGACCGCTGCCCCCGTGACCCCGACCCCTGCCCTCTCCGGCCCCTCCGCGTCCTGTCCCCGGGTCGCCGTGGTGGGACAGGCGGGCGTGGGAGGGGGGTGCGGGCCCAGCAGCGCCCGTGACCGTGGCCCTTGTTGTCGGTGGGACCCGGGCCTGAGCGGGGTCACTGACCGGCTCTCCCGTTGTCCGAACCGGGTCCCGCAGCGGGCAGGGCCCGGAGGCAGAAGCCCGGCCCTGAGCGCGGCCCGCAGGTGCTGGCGGCCGCCGTGCAGCTGCTGAGGCGCCATGTGGACCTGCGCCAGCTGCTGCTGGAGGTGAGGAGGCCCTCGGTGCTGACGGGGGAGGAGGGACGGGCGCGTTTACCCTCTGGGGGGAGCTTAGCGATCAGGGGGAGCTTCGCTTCTGCAGACAGAGCCCCCGCGCGCGGGGCAGCAGGCGGGCGCTCCGGGACGGGGGTGGCCTGCGCCCGCCGCCAGGCCCTGTGCTGGGTTCCAGGTGGAAGGCCCGGCGCCCGCGGAGCCGCCTCGGAGCCGAGGGACGGACGGGTGGATGGACCGCGGCAGCCCGGGCGCGCTGGTCGGTGAGTCACAGCCCCCTCCGCGGTCCCGGCGCCCTGGGAGGCCCCGGCTGTGTGTTCCCGGAAGCGGAGGTCCAGACCCACCTCGCCGGTCGGGTGTTCGTGCCCTGCGTGGGGCATGTTCTGCGACTGTTACTTAAAAACGGGGCCTGGGCCCTGGCCGGTTGGCTCAGTGGATAGCGCGTGGGCCTGCGGACTGGAGGGTCAGGGTTCCAGTCCCGACCAGGACACAGCCAGCGCGGGGCACGCAGGAGGCAGCCGATCCCTGATTCCCTCTCATCATGGATGCTCCTATCTCTCCCTCTCCCTTCCTCTCTGAAATCAACAAAAATATATTTTAAAAAACCCAAACAGACGAACAAAAAAGCAGGTGTGCCTCACCACGGGCAGAGGCAGGAGGAAGCGCCAGTCCCTGGGAAAGGGGGACAGTGGTGCCCGTTCAGGGAGCCTTGGGGATTTGCCGGTGGGAAGCCAGGGCTGTTAACTGATGGGTTTGTTTTAGATTTCCATTGAAATGACCTGAAACAGCAAGCTCAGTGACGCTTATTGCTTTCCGCTGTCCTGTCGTGTTTGAATTTCACAAGTTACGCATCATCGTTCCACGGACTTTAGACCAAGGAATGAGAACTTATACAAGAAGCCCTTAGCTTTGACCACAGAAATATAAAGACCCTTAACTCACGAACTTTTTTAGTTTTTTTCCTGCTAAAGATAGTGACTACTACACTGAAACTAACAAATTAGCTATGAAAGTCAAGTCACTTAGAAAACAACGTATTGCAGGCACCATGTGTTTTCAGACCGCCTGGCCTTTCTCACTTTATTGAGTGCAGACCAGAGGCTGGTGGCTGCCTGGACACCCCGCACCCAGGTTCCCCTTGGCAGCAGCCCCAGAACGGAGCACACCTGAACCAGGGCTGCCCACAGGTGTGAGGCGCAGCCTTGGGAAAGCAGACCCACTTGCCACCGGACGTCACTGTACCGTTGGCGAGAGCCCGTCTGTCTTTGACGTTGAAGTCATTAGAAAAGAGCCTGCTGTGGTTCTCAGTTTATTGTGCCCCTTTGGAAACGTTGATAAAATTCTTAACAGACTGTCTCTGCCAAAACACGAGCATGTACATGCAGCTGCAGGCTCCAGGGGCTGCTCTGCTTGTCCGTGAGCTGCTTCAGTCACGAAATTACCTTCTCTCGATACCTTGTGTTTTCCCTGGAGATCTGTTCTGACCTTCAAAAGGCTAATTTCTGGGCTGCTGCAGCTTAAAAGAAGGTGTTTTAATCTCTTAAGTCTCCTGTTTTCGATGCTGTAGTGTTTTCTTCCACATTTTGTGTTTTCTTAAGGCTCTGCTTTGCGGGATCAAGCCTCTCGGCTGGGGGTTCCAGTGGCAGTGCTGTCCAGCCACACGGTGGCCTCCAGCTTTGTGCAGATCTGTGAGGCGCACGCGGAGCCCTCTCGTGGGGTGCTGCTAGACCCAGAGCAAAGAGTAAGGCACAGCGCGATGTGGTAACTGTGCTGCTCTTATTTAAGCTATGGGGGATGGGATGTTTCTTTAATATTGCTTCAGGTATTTGCCCATTTTTTAAAAAAGGCTTAACCTCTCTTTTCAGAAGAAACTGTCTTCCTTGTTAGAGATCACTGGGCATTTACTAGCACACAGTATGTTCTCCCGTCTCACCTTCTGTCAAGAATTGTGGAAAGTACAGGTAAACCAGAGACAGTAATCCTGACTCCAGGGTTTTTCCAAGCAGTGTCCTGTTGTCTGGGGGAGCCCACAGGACCCCTACGCTGCTTTTGGAATCTCACCAAGCATCTCAGTTGCAGAGAGTAGGGGAAAGTGTTCAGTAAATGCCGCTGGATGGGAAGGAGGTCCCCGCAAACACTGTGCAACTGTTCACGGGGTACAGAGAAGAGGGGCGACTGTTTCTGGATGGTTGGCGAAGGCTTCCTAGGAGTGCTGGGAGGTGCAGGAAGTGTAGGAGGAGTGTGGTTTCTGGGAGACGGATGTGATTGGAGCAGGGTGACTGAGGGATGGTGTGTGTCGGTGCTGCAGGAGGGAGGGCCTCCCTGGGAGAGGAGAGAAGAAAGAGAGGGGGCCAGATCACAAAGGGCTATGCAATGTCCAAGAGTGAACTTTATCCTCAAGGCTGTGAGGAGCCACGAAGGATTCTAAAAAGATATTGGCATGTTCCTTTATATTTTGGAATCTTGGGTAGGCCACAGTGGAGAAAGGTCTAGAAGTGGGTCAAGCTAGAGACAGGGCAGGGTCCTATCTGAGCCTGCAGGACGAGTGGTGAGGACATGCAGGAGGAGGGGAAAGATGGTAGTGGGAGTGTCTGAGGCTTGGTGAGTGTTAACACTAGTGGATAAAATAGTTTAGGCTATGCTGTTATTCCACTTGGATTTTAAATAGAGCGTGGTGGTTAAGAACACAGACTGAACATTCTGTATGAAAATGCATCCTGAAGGACTCACAATGCTGTTATTTTTTTCAGGATTCTTTGTTGTTGGAAGCTGTGTGGCAGCTTCAAATACAAAACATTGTGAGCCTCCAGGAGCTACTGGAAAGGTAGTGACAATATAATGTTACCTTAAGACTATGTGATTTACATTGTAGCCTAGTCTTGTATGTCTCATGTATCAGAGCCAAAAATTGCCTGGAGAAACTATTACAGCTGACCTTTGAAGAACATGGGTTTGAACTGCGCAGGCCTACTGACACACGATTCCCCCCCCCCTCCCCCCGCCCCCGTACAAACAGTTGGCCCTCTGTATTCATGGGTTTTGCATCTTCAGATTCAACCAACTGAGAGGTTTAAAACCAGTCATTTTGGTCTGTAGTTGGGAGTCTGCTGATGCAGAGGGTCAGCTGTATGTGTTGTGCTGCCATTTTACAGACTGGACTTGAGCATCTGCAGATTTTGGTGTTGATGGGGGTCCTGGAGCCAGTCCCCTGCACATACTGAGGGGTGATGACTATATTAAACTCGGGGGATCAAGTTATATACGGATTTTTTTTTTTAAATATATTTTATTGAGTTTTTACAGAGAGGAAAGGAGAGAGATAGAGAGTTAGAAACATCGATGAGAGAGAAACATCGACCAGCTGCCTCCTGCACACTCCTCACTGGGGATATGCCCGCAACCAAGGTACATGCCCTTGACCGGAATCGAACCCGGGACCCTTCAGTCCGCAGGCTGACGCTCTATCCACTGAGCCAAACCGGTTTCGGCTATATACGGATTTTTGACCCCTGTTTTGTTCAGGGGTCAACTGTAACTTATTATTTAAAGAGAACTTTTTTTTTTTTAAATATATTTTATTGAGTTTTCACAGAGAGGAAAGGAGAGAGACAGAGAGTTAGAAACATCGATGAGAGAGAAACATCAACCAGCTGCCTCCTGCACACTCCCCACTGGTGATGTGCCCGCAACCAAGGCACATGCCCCCGACCGGAATCGAACCCGGACCCTCCAGACCGCAGGCCAACGCTCTATCCACTGAGCCAAACCGGCCTCGGCAGAACTTTTTTTTTAATTGAAGTCTTATCGTGCACAGGCTTGGTAATACTTTCTTTGCAGAAGATATATTATGTGATAAATATTTAAAAAACTAAAACGATGTTCAGGTAAACATGGTTAATATATATGTGTGCAAGTGCTTTTATTTCTTCCTGAAATCCCACCAACCCTCAGAAAGGGGATTTTATAAAAAGGTGCAACCCATGAAGAGGGGAGGGTGTGGGAGCGGGCATAGTAGTAGCAGAACAGAGTTTGGAAGCAGGAGGCAGATGAACCAGTGGGAGACGACTGAGCACACTTGAGATGGGCTTGTGCAAACCAGCAGTGTGGAAAGAAGTGGGGACCAGTCCCGTGTCTTCTTTCTCCCCAGAAGACTCAGGATTGGTGGCCCCAGTGCCTCTGGATCTAGGGGAGAGGAAGAGAGACTGTGATTGAAAGCAGGTGCCAGAAGCACTGGGAAGCTCAGATGGCAGCTTCCTGCTCTAGGCAGCCAGGCAGTTGCTCCTCCCCTAGCCGAGCAGGAGGCCGGGGGTCTGCGTGTTTGTACTCTGCTCAGAAAAACGGCACCTTGTTTTGGGGGATTGCCAGGCAGAGGTGAAAATGCCATATTAAAACACTGGTGGTGATACATGTGGGCCACATCTGTATTTTTTTTAAATATATTTTTATTGATTTCAGAGAGGAAGGGAGAGTGGAGAGATAGAAACATCAATGATGAGAGAATCATAGATCGGCTGCCTCCTGCACGCCCCCTACTGGGTATCGAGCCCACAACCTGGGCATGTGCCCTTGACCATAATCAAACCCGGGACCCTTTTATCTGCGTGCTGACGTTCTATCCACTAAACCAAACCAGCTAGGGCCACATCTGGATTTTTAAGTTGGGTCTTTTTGTTGTTGTTAATTCTCACCTAAGGATATTTTTCCATTGATTTTTACAGAGAGTCGAATGGAGAGAGGAGAGACAGAGAGAGAGAAACAGTGATTTAAGTTGGAACTTTATACCAAAAACATTGTAGAATCAAAGAAGGGAAAAAAAGAAATTATAAAAGGACTGGAGGGAATCCTGGAAAGATGTTTTTGTAATCTTGAAGTGGGGAAGGCCTGACTGCTCTAATTAAAAGTAGACAAAGGATTTCAGTTGCCAGCTTCCCATAGAAGATGTACAGGTGGCCAAGCACATAAACATTGTTATCAGGGAGATGACATGTGATGGCAGGGCAGGTGAGGGCTCTCCCATCAGGGCTTTGCAGACCACACGATTCTCACACAGATTGTGCTGCATGGCCGATCCCTTGGTGACAACCTACAGCCTGTAATTCCTGCTGTCTGTTTTATTTGTATGATTATCTTATTACTGAGCTTCCTTCCCCCCTTTCCCAACAACAGTAAGCTATTCCAAATAAGTATTAGTAAACTACTTGAAGATTATTATTTTTGATGTTAGTAGCAGGTGTCCCTAACTTCTTGGTGCTGAAGGCTCAGGTGGTTGCTAGCTTATTCTCAGTGGCCTAAGCTGCTGAGTAAAATGAGTGAGAAGAAAATGGCCTGGTGGCTGTGGAGCAGGGGTTCAGGTATGCTGTCTGCTTGTCCCCAGCCACTCGGACATGCAGGCGGTGGTGGCGTGGCTCTTCAGGAACCTGCGCTGCCTGTGTGAGCAGACAGAAGACACCAGTCAGCACGTCGACACCACCAGGGCTATGCTCTCTGGTAAGTTCACCACAGGCAGGTTCTTGGGGTGGGGGAATTCATTTAGGTCAGTTTTCTGCTGTGAAGATCTGTGGGATGCAGAAAAGGCCCTCACACCCACGGTGTGGAAATCTAGCATGAAGCCACCTGTTGCATTTAACTTGAAGTGTGTGGCGATTTTGGTAAGTCAGCCTGTTGACCCATGATGTTATGGGGCCTGTAGCTAGTGTGTTAAGTTAAATATCTGTGGATTATGACCTGCTGAATGAGGAGGGACAAGCCCTCACGAGGGGTTGGCAGGGAGCTCCCTCAGCATCCCAGTTGGAGGAGGGCTATGCTCATTGAGGCTCGGTTTCACCCCCCACAGAGAACATGCTGTAGGAAACAACAGGGTAGGAGCACCGATTACAAGGTGGTTAGGGATGGGGCCACTAACTTGTTGTGGGCTTAATTATAATTTATTTTAAAAAGTGCCCAGGAAAGGCCAAGTGGGAACTTGAGGTGGGAATCCTTATCTAGGTCCAAACGGGCAGGAGCTGGTCACCCATGTGTTCCTGGGCATCTCTCCCTCGGAGTGGGCCCTCTCCTGCTGCTCTGGGAGCCAGTCATCTCCGAGGAGTGAAATCTACACACATGATTTCCTACAACTCTCTCCGATTCCTGAATCCTTAATCTGGCCCCAGACAGTTTAAGTTTAAATTGAAGATTAGGTAGAAAATCTTTCATTTTAGCCCTCTCGACTCTAACCTTTCCAGAAGATTTGAGTCCCCTTCCTGCTTCATTCTCCAGAATGTAATGCTTCTGGGGTCTTCTGTAAAGGTTCTTGTGTTGCTGTAAGGGATGGGCTGAAAGTCCCCAAGAAACCCTTGGAAGCTACTTTGGAGAAAATCCCTTACATATAAACTCGATTCCTTATAAGTCCAGTTGACCCTTGAATAACATGGAGTACAGATCACCCATCGGAAATCTGAAAACTTAGGTCGGCCTGTGCATATGTGGGTTCCCAGGCTCGGATTTGATCTGAGGTAGGTTGACTGGATGCTGACTGTATGTTTATTGAAAAAAATGGTGGATAAGTGAACCAGCACAGTGCAAACCTGTGTTGCTCAAGGGTCAGCTGTGTTTTCCTTTTGAACCAAATGGCAAAGGAGAGAGTCTAGTTCGGTCAGAGCTTTAGCCTGGGTCTGGTGAATACTATGTGTGGCGTCTGGTGGGTAGTGACCTGCAGGGCTCCCAGGGCCAGGAGCCAGGGTGTCCTCACAGCTACCTGAGGGTCTGCCCTCCTAGCCCCTGAGGAGGGTGATCTTGTGTGACTCCTGGCCTCCTGGCTGCTCGGGGACTGCAGTGTATGTAAATACTTTGCTTTTGTGGTTTTCAGATTTTGTGCAAATGTTTGTTTTGAGGGGATTTCAGAAAATCTCGGGTCCGAGAAGAAATGTGGAGGCTGAACAGATGCCCCAGGTAGGAGGAAAAACAAAGGTGAAGCATTATAGGATTTTTGAAGAAGCCCCCCTACACCTCCACCCACCGTGGGGTCCTTCCTAGGACATCCCTGGACCAGTGGCTGACCTTGCTGTGCCATGAGTTGCCCCCATACGGTCCCTCCCTCATCCAGTAGGTGTGGGAAGTGGGAACAGGTTGTCATTTCCCCGTGTCTTCTGGTTCCCAAAGTGCTCGGGGCAAAGGTCTTCGTGGCCTGGAATGCAGCCTGTGCTTTCAGAGGAGGGGAGGGGCCCCTCTCCCGGCTCCGGTCCAGACAGTGTCAGCAGCACTCTGCACGGACAGCACCTGGGTGGTACAGACTTGGGAATCGGGGCTGGGCCCAGCGGGATGTGACCAGCGCCTGGGCATTCTGGGCATCACAACAGATACTTCCACAAAGTCTGCCTTTCACTCTTCTAGTCTCCTCGCTGTGTTCCTCTTTGAAAAGTCAGTTTTGTATTTGACTCCAGAGTGACAACTAGCTTTCTTGTGTGGTTCACGGATGCGACTGAGTCACGGTAACTCCGTTTGTGTTCACAGATTGCTGTGGCCGTGTTGCAGAGAATGCTGCGCTGTGAGTGCACTGCTCTGTGCCCCAGACTGTAAAGGAATTCCAGTTTGTTTACCAGGAATTTTCTCAGTTTCTGCCTTTCGGTTTCAAGTATTTTACCTGTTTGTATATATCTCCCTGTGGAGTCCTTGTACCAGAAAATCACTTTTTTGGTTGTACTTGGGTATAAACTTAGCCTTCACTTTTTCTCCTGGCTCAGTTCCTCCAGAGCTGTTGACTGATTATGTTTAATGGTGAATTTGGGGACGTTCATTGTCTCCTGTACATATTCAGATTGATTTCAAAGGCTTCACTGAGACATTTGGAACCCTAAAGGCCTTGTGCCCTCTGGGGTTTAGGTGGCTTGGGAGGTCTGTAACTTGGCAGTGAGGGGCTCTTACCACGATGAAATGCCTGCCTTGTCTAGAAACACTTAGTCGGGGGTTGATTTTAAGGGACTGTGATGATGTGCTGTCTGTTTTCTGCTCCCATGTTCTGGCATCAGTCGCACTTGAAACCTTGGCTGCTGGCGTGCAGGAGGAGTCGTCAGCGCACAAGGCCGTGAGGTGCTGGTACGTTCCTGGGGGATCCTGGGGGGAGTGCTCACTAGGTTAGAGGCCCCAGGTATTTTAGACACTCTAAATACCAACAGGTGACTCCTGAGCTCACTCCTGCCATCGTGTCAGTGTCAGGAGAGATGACAGCTGGGAAGCACTGAAACCCCCTGTGCGCCTGCTTTCTCAGATGAGGCAGGAGGCTAGGCACCCCCTCTCTGGACCCCTCATTCCTCCAGGCCCAGACTCCTGCTGGTTGTGGTGCACCCCCCTTCCCACCAGAGTGACCGGCTCACTGTCGTGCTCTTTCCCTCGTGTGGCCCTCTCGGCCCCCCGCAGGGCTTTCTGGGGCACACAGCTGGCTCCAGCTCCCGCCGAGCCTACAGTAAGCCTGGCTTTGTCGTGCTGGCTTTCTCTCTCTGTGGCGGGAGCTGCACGTAGACATGCTGGCTTGGACATGGGGTGTCTGCATTCACTTCAGAGTCACATGGGCGAGGCTGACCTTGGAAGTTGGCTCTCTCCTGGGAAACCCAAAGAATTTCTCAGCATCACTCTACGCTAATGCTTTTGCTCTGGTGCTCCACAAATATTCCATGGTCCTCAATTGTGCTGTATAATTCGGTGCTTTATTTAACACTGTTTTGTTCTCTAAATTTTATGCAATTTTGTAGTATGCCTAGATTGCTCAAACTCATGTCCCAGGAATCAAATAATGATCGTCAGTGTGTTTGCTTCTTTTTAGATTTTTAAATTAGTTGCCAATACTTACAGTAAAATCAGATATCAGATATTCCCTAACAGTCTGGGTGGCACACTGGGGCCCCGGTGCCCTCGTATTCATGACTCTGGGGCAGCACATGTAACTGCTGAACTGCTGGGACATGTAACTGCTGGAACACTTGGTTTTCTCTCATGAGGAATCAGTGGGGCTGACCCTGTCGCACGCCCCACTTCAACCCTGGTCACCCTTCATCCCTCCTGCCCGGTCAGTGGTGTCTTGCTCCCTCTGAGGGATGGCTATTTCTTTCCCGCCTCCTTCCACGGTCATTGTTGGTTTTAGGGACAGTTGCTGAGTTTGAGCCACCTACATGTGCCAGTCTCTGCGCAAGGCTGGCACAGCCCTGCTGTCTGGTTCCCGCCTCAGACAGGGATCCCGAGGCTTTGTAACCCTGGCAGTTTGCTGGGCCCTAGTCCTCCATCGGGCCCAGGCCCCTGATTTCTGGGCCTTCATCACACCCCCCATCCCCCACCCCCCGGTTCTGTAGGCCCAGCCCTTGCTGATTTCCGTCTGACCTCCTCCCTCTCCTTGGCTTGGCAGGGGTCTTTGTTGCTGCTTGTGGTTTTCTCTCTCCTTGAAACTATACTTCCCTCTTGTGGAAACGATACTTCCCTGGGTTCCATTTTAAGCCAGTGGCATGGTGGCCTGGCAGAGAGAATTTCAAGGTCACAGAAAGGGCAAGCCTGTGAGCCCCTGAGCTGGGAGTGGAGGCCCCAGCGTCCAGGTCCGCTTTGCTTGACAGTATGGTGTCTTTTTATTTTTTTTATTCAAAATGTGTTTACTGGGATGGTTTCCCACTCATCTTGATTTGGGGTGCTTTTAGTGCTGCTTCCTTCTGAAGGAGCATCCTTCTGTAAGCCTTGCTGCTCCTCCTGTTGGCTGAAAGAGGACAGTGGAGCCACCAACACACAAAACCACCGTTGTGCCTGGCTGAAGAGGGTGGTGATTGCATAGCCTGCTGGGCATGTTGCATCCATGAAGTAGGAGCTGGGGCTCTGCACCAGGCGCTTCTCGTGCCTCCTCTTCTCTTCTGGAGAGGGTGGAGGAGGTCCTTGACGAGAGGCATATTGTTGTGGGAGGTTGTCACTGCTGGAAAGCGCAGGCATCTCTCTTCTTGAGATCCTCTTTCTGCTCCGTTTGCAGGTTCAGTGGATTCAGTGGACACACATTCCGCAGTATAATTTCGACAGATTCTCCAAAGAGGTTCTCCAGGCACACACTGACTCAGATACTCACTCACCAACCGGTGCTGAAAGGTGGGTTCCAGACCCGTTTGTCTGGGGACCGTTGCCTCCCTGGACAGGAGCCTGGGCCCCTGTTAATGCTTCAGACCCTTGCGATCATGAAGGATGTTTTATCATTAACCATCCTTTCCTTTGAAAATAACATTCTCATTAAGAAAATTTACAATTAAAGAAGCATGGAAAGAAAAACTCATCCTTCTCGTCACCAAAGTAGAAGTAGCTTTAACACAAAATCTCGTTTTTTTCTAAATAGATTTTTGAAGATGCAGTCATACTTTTAAATTTCAAGGTTGTTGTTTTTTTCCATATGTCATTAACTTAAGTATTTTTTTTATGTAGTTACATGGTTTTCTTAAGTGTTTAATATTCATGTCATCTTTTACTAATGAGTGTCCTTTGGCTGCTGTCACTATCAGTGACAAGCGTTCACTCTTAGTGATGTGGCTGAATGCACACCCTGCCCACTGAGCCGGGTCTGTGCTTCGGTACATCCCCAGGAGGGTCCGCAGGTGGGATACGGTTGCTCCTGACAGAGGCTGCTGTCCTGCCCCCGAGGACCTGTGTCAGCCCTTCTCATTTCCACAGCATCCTCATTGATCGTGCGTTGACAGTTAAAGTTTAAAAGCATCCAGACTCAAGTGCAAATGATGGATTAGGAAACAGCAAACATGATATAGGATCACCAGCAGGCATCTGGGCCAAAGAGAGACATTTATAACCTAGAAATGGTTAACAAGCAGGGAAATGGTGATCTTCACTAACTGAAAAAATGCAAATTAAAACAAGGTGGTAGTTCTTTGCATTGCGGCTTTAAACCCAGCTTTCTGATGATTGCTGACGTGATGTTTTTGTCTGCTCTTCCTCCTGGTGAAGTCTCCGATGCCGTTCAAATGCAAAGGGACTGGAGCTTCGCCAGGACCCACCCTCTGCTCACCGGCCTATACCGCAGGGTGAGTCACGGGGCAGGACGAGGGCCATAGAGATCTCCCACGGAGCTCTGGAGTTCCAGCCAGTACTGACCACTGCAGCGAGGAGAGACACCGAAGTGTCCCCTTTCAGCCCTGAGTTGTGCCTACAGGAAGGGGGTGAGGTCCGGCTCCTGCCCTCGGTGTTCTGCTCTGACAGCCCAGGCACTTTGTTTCAGCTCTTTGTGCTCCTGAGTCCTGAGGAGCTGCTGGGCCATTTACAAGAAGTTCTGGAGACGCATGAGGTGAACTGGCAGCACGTGCTGTCCTGTGTGTCCACAATGGTGATCTGCTTCCCTGGAGCCCAGCGGCTGGTGACCGGTACGCTTCGGGGGGCGTTCTGGGTGTGCGAGTGTGCGTGTGTCTGTGTGCAATATGCGCAGTATTGTTGGCAAAAAGGGGAATCATGGTGTCCATCTCAGCGAGGATGCCCTGAAGGTGCCCTGCATCCTGTGCACTGTGGCCTCGGGCTCTGCCTGCTGCTCGTCAGCCTTTCGTAGTTGCTGTTTGGGTTCCTCTTATCAGTTTCCAGTCCCTTGAAATTGGCATTGGGCACACAAGTCGTAGGGGAGCACTTACTCCCCAGCAGAACATATGCATTTTATGTGTATGGTTATTCTTGCCTAGACTGGGTAACCTGCCTGCTGGCCCGTGCGTTTGAGAGCTTCGACCTGGACTGCATGGTCACTGTGTTCCTGGTTGTGCGTCAGGCTGCGCTGGAGGGCCCCTCCGTGTTCCCATCTTATGCAGACTGGTTCCAGGTGTGTTACCTTTGCTGACCTGCTGGTGCTCCCAGTAGGTAGTTGGCATGTCCCCCAACTTGCCGAGGATAGTCCTTGTTAGGCAGTAAATTGTGCCTCTGATGTTCACAAAACACCATGGTTATGACACTACGTTAGCCAACGCTTCGCCATGACATCCAGGATTGTATGAACCAGCTGGCTCTGTGGTTTCTCTTTCCAGTAGCAGTTTTCTGTTTTTGAGGCGCTGCATTGACAGGTCCCTGCGTGGACAGTAGGGCACGTGCTGTCCGTGCCTCACACCCATCTCCCTCCAGGCCTCCTTTGGGAGCTCGAGGGGCCATCACTGCGGCAGCAAGAAGGCACTGGTCTTCCTCTTCAAGTTCCTGTCTGACCTTGTGCCCTTTGAGGCCCCCCGGTACCTGCAGGTGAGAGGCCGGCTGCCGACGCCTTTGCTCACGTCCTCCTCAGTCCAAGGGTGGTCTTCCTGAGCAGGTGCCAGTTAAACACTGCAAACCCAACAGCTAGGTGTAGGCATGCCCTCAGTGAAAGCGTTGGTGATGGTGAAAGGCCAGAAACCACCCTCTGGCCGGTGGCCATGCAGGGAGCTGTCCCAGGTCTTCCTTGGAGCAGCTCAGAGAGCTGAGACGGGGAAAACTGGAGTGTTGCACGACCCATGTTTGATATTCAAGAACGATACGTTTCTATGTTGGAGAAGAACCTGGAAGGACACACCCCAAACTGCCAGGGTCGTTACCTCTGGGCGTGGGAAACCATAGTTTTTATAACTGGTCGGTATCAATCTCATGATTAAAGTGTTTATTTCTGTAAGCCTTTTATTTAATTAGATAACTATACCCAGCATTTGTTTTGGGGGGTTGGGCACCTAGAAACTCTCACATTTCATAGAATCCAGGTGAGAGAATAGGTAGAGGAATAGATGAAGCCGTGTACCCATCACAGGGTGAAGCCCAGAGCACTGCTCATGCCTCCAGGGCCTCCCGTGCCTGCCTGAATGCTTGACCCCTGGCTTTTGAGGTGGAAAGGTGCCTGGTGATTAGCAGCTTGAACACCGGCGGCGGCAGGGGTGCCTTCCATCTGAGGAGAGGTGTGCAGAGAGCCCGGGTCCTCCCGCAGGACTCTGGCCGCCCACTTCTGAAGACGCACCTTCGGGAGCACATGGAAACCCTCGCCAGGAATCCATTCCATTCCGTCTGGTTCTCCCCCAGCTTCGCCCTCGTGGTCTTTGGCTAATTCTCTGACTTTCCCGTCTTGAACGTCAGGAACAGCTGCAAGCTGATGTCCTGTTGTGTCGTCTGCTGCAGGTGCATATTCTCCACCCGCCCCTGGTCCCCAGCAAGTACCGCTCCCTCCTCACAGACTACATCTCGCTGGCCAAGACGCGGCTGGCCGACCTGAAGGCAAGTCCTGGCCTCCGCTCTTCCCTCCTCCCCTTGACCTCCAGCTGCCCACACCTATGTGGTCCTCAGCGTCCTCGCTCCTGTCTTCTCTGCAGGTTTCTGTGGAGAACATGGGGCTCTATGAGGATTTGTCTACAGCCAGGGACGTCACAGAGGTAACTCACCTTGGTGCTCCTGCCTCGGGGTGTCCCCCCCCCCGTCCCTCCCATCCCTCCCGTCCTTCCCCCTGCTCACCAAGCACACTCTTGTTTCCTGTGACGGAGCTGAGCCTTTGAGCCTTTTCTGTCTGGGACCTGGGGTGCCTGGTGCAGGTGGACCGTGACGGTTGCCCCAAGTGCTTGTTCTGTCACGTCTCTCTGTTGAGAACAGAAGCAGGAGCGTCACTGTGTGTGGAAAGGTTGTCTTTTAGGAGATTGCCGTCCACGTGGGCTGAGTGGACAAAGTGTCTGTGAAACTGCAGGGAGGTGTCATGTTTTTCTAGGAATTACAGAAAAATTGGTTAACTGCATGTATGTAAAACAAATGTCAGGTGTCCATGTGGTATGCTTATCTTTTTTAAGACCATTTTACTTAAAAGTTGTGAGTTGCCAGAGAACTGTACAGATGCTGTTAAAGTGAATATTATGAAATACTTAATTCCTTTTTCTGTTTATGATTTACTGCTGTCCTTCAAGAAAAGTATCAAACTTAATCTCTGCTCCTTCTCACCTGAAAACCTTTAGTTCATTGGTTCTCAACCTTCTGGCCCTTTAAATACAGTTCCTCATGTTGTGACCCAACCATACAATTATTTTCGTTGCTACGTCGTAACTGTCATGTTGCTACTGTTGTGAATCGTCATGTAAATATCTGATCTGCAGGATGGTCTTAGGCGACCCCTGTGAAAGGGTCGTTCGACCGCCAAAGGGGTCGCGGCCCACAGGTTGAGAACCGCTGGTTTAGTTGGAGCCCTTGACTGTCCTATAGGGCAGCAGAGAGGATGGTGGAAGGAGCCGGGAGGGTGGCAGTGGCTTCCCACACGGGCCGGTGTTCTTACCGGCTGCTCATTGGTCTGACTTGCTGAGAGCAGAGAGAAAGCCCCTATGCCTTTTTGTGGTTCTGAATTCCCAGTGTGCCACGCGTCGACTCCGCGCCTCTTAGCTCAAAGGACAAGCCTTCTCTTAAGTCTCCTGTTCTTTTCCTTCCTCCCTCCACGGAGTCAGCCCCATAGCCAGGCATCCCAGGATGTGGAGAAGGCGCTCCAGGTGTTTGAACACACGGGGAAAATTCCCGTTGCCGTCATGGAGGCCAGGTAGGTCATGCTGGGGCTGTCCCTCATCTGTGCTCAGAGCCATGAGCAGCAGGGAGGGCGTGTTTGTGGGGAGACCCAGGGCTCAATGTAAATGCCCCAGCAATGGTCTTGCAGCTGGCGGGTGCGGGGTCCTTGACGTGACATGTGCTTTCTTTAGAAAAGCACAGGGCACCCCCAAAACAGCCAACAGGTGGGACTGAGTGAAACCCACACTGTTCAGAGGGACGATGGTTTTTATTAATACTTCATTGGTGACCAGTGTGAAGCTAGTATAGGGAGTCAAATACCAAAATTGTGTTGAATTTTATGTGATTCCCCAAACTTGTTAAATTCTGGTTGATACCAGGGTGGGGTAGCTTTGTTAAGGTATTGCTTCTGAAAATGTGGTCCCACTTCTGGGATTTCCAGATAAGCTCCAAGGAGAAGGCCCACATTGAACTTGAAGTGACCCTTGTGGCCTTGGATTGACCCAAATCCATGGTCACGCCAGGGGGGGCAGTGTTATCCAGGTTCCCCAGGACACAGGTCACCAGCATGACTACCCTTTGCATGAACTGGGACTTTAAAAATGTGATGGAACGTCATAGCCATGAGAGACGGCCCACCGGGTACCCCTCTGGAAGCTGAGGTTTTGTTGTGTTCACTGAGGCGTCCTGACGCTTCTGTTGTCTGAGCCCACTCTTCTGTGTTGCAGCATATTCAGGAGGCCCTACTATGTCTCTCACTTTCTGCCCGCCCTGCTCACGCCTCGAGTGGTCAGTACACATCTTCACGAGCTCGGGACCGAGGTGGCGGAGAACAAGGACGTCCCTGTGTGGATCTCACTGGAGTCTCGTGTTTCCTCTCACAGATCCCAAGTGCCCCTGACCCCCGGGTGGCCTTCATCGAGTCCCTGAAGAGGTGCGCAAGGACAGTGTGTTTCTAGTAGGGCTTTTGACAATGCGGAGAATTCTGGTTCTTCTGTAGAGACGTTTTATCACGTGTATGTCTTATTTATAAAATATTGGCCCAAAAGATTTAAAAAATATATCTTTGATTCTGAGTATCGCCACTTAGCATCATTTTTCAATGAACATGTAGGAGATTGATTGGTCTGGGAATTAAGTAGTCTTATTGATACAAAATCACGAAAGGAGGAAAATTAATGCCAGCTTTTTTTGTATTTGCGTGATATAGCTTAATTTTTTGACATTTATTTCTAGTCTTAAATGTTTTGTCAAAGTTAAATATGGTTTAGAAAAAAGAATTATAGTTCTGAAATTTTTAAGAAAACAGCCACCACTCACCCCTCCCTGCCACTTCTTTCTCTCTGGATGCAACTGTTTTCAACTCTTAGCTGATTTTATTTCTCTCCATATCTAAAGAGCATTTTTATTTTGCTGCTTATCACTTTTTCTGTTTCAGGAAATGTCAATTGATAATCCACTGTGGAAGAAAGTCTTCACCTTTCTTCCATCAATACAATTAGCTGTCCTTCGTATAATAGTTTTAAAAACTCAGTTTTTACTTTCATTTTTGAAGGCTGTCTGTATAAACACTGTTCAGATTTGACCTTAGGAATCTGGTTGTTTTTCTTTTGTTTTCTCTGGAGTTCATATTTGTCTTTTCCTCATTTTCCTTGTACATATCATGAATCACCTGCAGATTCTGCCAGTGACCTAGAGTCCTCTCATTCAGAGTCGAGTGTCCAACAGTTACATCTGGAGACACCTCTTGCAGAGCCTCCCTCCGACCTGCTCCAGTCTGGACTGTTAGCATTAAGAAAGGATGGATGGGAGATAAAAAAAAGTTTGGCACCTTACTGAGCCTTCAAGTTCAACAGATAGTTTGGTTGAGTATAGAAATCTAGGCCGGAGCTTGTTTTCCTTTCAGCCTTAGAAAATATTCCTCCATTGACTTTGAGCCTCTTGGGCTGAGATGTTATAAACTTCTGGTTTCTGGTTCTCTGCCCTGTGTTTCTCTCTGGAGGCCTGTAGTCTTATTTTTCCGCTGTGTTCTGAAACCTCATAGTAATGTGGATTGCTGTGGGTCTGATTTCATTTCTTGACCGGGCAGATGGTGGACCTTTAAATCTGGAAATCCATGTCCTTCAGTGCTAAGAAATTTTGTCTATTTTAAAACCTTTTGTTATGAGAAATTTAAGACAGAAAACTACAGATAAGAGTAAGTATAACTCAGCTTTCATAGTTATCAACAAATGGCCAGTCTTGTTTCATGTGTAGCCCTCAATTCACCTACTTACCCACCCTTCTGGGTTACTTTGGAGCAAATCCAGACTATTGTTCCACCTTAGCTTATTTCATTGCAGGCTTGCTGCCCCCGGCGTGGTTTTTTGGAGCCCTTGATATCAGATATTAGAGTTCTTGGATTGTTTTCTGATGTGTTTTTCTCTTCTGACATATTTTACATGTCTGGTGTTTGGGGATTTTTCCCCCTCTTCTTTCTTCAGGTTTAACTGCCTGTCCTTTAGTGAGTTTCACTTCTGCCACTAGACGCTCTTTTTATGGCAATCTGTTCTTACTGCACATCTGCAGTGTTTGCCTTCCCTCTCAGAGTAGTCATGATAGTGGTGCCTGAGGGTTTTCTGTGAATTTCTCCATTTTCTTTTGTTTGCATTGATTCCCACTTTTTAAAAAGTACTTTTATTGATTTTTTAGGGAGGAAGGGAGAGGGGTAGATGGAAACATTGATTGGCTACCTCCTGCGTGCCCCCTACTGGGGATCGAGCCCAAAACCTATGCATGTGCCCTGACCAGGAATTGAACCAGTGACCTTTGGTTCCTGGGCCAGTGCTCAACCACCGAGCCACACCAGCCGGGCTGGTTTCTATTTCTTAAGCTAAAAGCTTTCCACTTCCCAATTGGTCGGTGGTCCCCTGGGTTCCTACTTTCCAGGCTGTGTTCCCTGCCTCACTTCAGGTCCCCTGACGGGACCTCACTCTGGAGCTCAGCTGTGTCCTCCTCCTGTTTGTATTGTCATGGTTTGCAGCACTGGAAGGTCAGATGCCCTCCTGCCTCATGGCTCATGTGGAGGCTTCTTGTGCTGCAGGCCTTGCCAATGTCCATGCGTCCCATACCTGAGCTGCCCCTTGTGGCTCCTCTGAGGGTGACTCCATGGCTCCTGTCCTTGGGCTTGTCACTGTGCCCTGAGACAGTGCCAGCTGTGCTTTGTAAACGCCCCTGTCCTTACCAAGGACCTACTCTATAATTCTTTGTATTTTTAATCACATTTGGGTGTTTTTGTTAGTATTAATTAAAGTAGTATAAGTTCCCTTTTAAAATTTGTAAGTTTCTGAAACTTGAATGAGAGAAGTAAAAAACATGTATAATCTCTGTGCCCAGTGAAACCACTGCTGGCAGATGTGAACACACAGCATTGTGCACCAGTGAGGGCGTGACGCAGAGTGGGTTTTCTGAACGGGTCATAATGTACAGTGTTGTGTAATTACATTTACTCGGTCACATACTTTTGTTTTATTAAAGTTTTTGGAATTGTAAGCTTGAGAATTAGCTTGAGTTATAGTTGACCTGATGTTAATGTTTTGTTCTGATCCAGAGCAGATAAAATCCCCTCGTCTCTGTATGCCACCTACCGCCAAGCCTGCTCTGCTGCTGGAGAGAAGAAACTGACAAGTAAGGGTTCTTGGCCATGAGCTGTGGAAGTGGCGCCTTGGTCAGTGCTGTCTGGTTAGGTCGCGCTGGGTCTGGCCAGGGCTCTGGGTTCAGAGACTGCCCACCACTAGCCCCAGTCATGGACCAGGATGTGATGCTGTCAGCTCACAGGCTCTGAGCCTGGAGATGCTGATGTACCTGAAATAGCACGTTCTTAAAGCATTGCATGCGCACAACATCCGCTCTGCTGTTTGTAGCCCCACTGGGGGTGATGGGGCTTCTGCTTGCCTGTCCTGGGTTCAAGCTTTAAATTCGGGTGACCTCTCAGACTCAGCAGCCGGGCTCCAGGACTGTCTCGTTTCTGAAGCCTGTTGTAGGGCTGGTCTGTGGACAGCTTTCTGACTGACCGTTTGGATGGCGATTAAGTTCTGTGGTGGATTGGCGGTGGGGAGGGTCTTTCTGCTTCTGGGGAACAGTGACATGGACCTAGGTCACATCTGAAAGGATATAGAGGTGGGACGGCCGTGCTGGGAGCAGCTGGGCAGACTCGATGTGTTCCTGCCCACCCTACCTGGCCACTAATAAGGGGGCTGACAGCGGTGCTGTCAGGCTGTTTGCTCAGCAATGTCATTGGACAGGGCAGGAGCCACACTGATGAAGCAGCTTGTGTTTGCTGGTTTCAACTCCACAGCCAGAAACCCCTTTCACTAACCTGGATAACTTATAACAGATGGAGACCCAGCCCCTGAGCGGGCAAAGAATGAAGGTCCCAGATCTCACCGCTGTTAGGGCCAGTGAGTTGGCAGCTCTGCAGGAGCTGCCGTGTGTGGCGCTGGTCCTCCTCGCCCAGCCCCAGGTCCCACTTTTGGGGGCTTTCAGAGCATCTTCTGCTGTAGAACTTGATGCAATGGACTCATCAGTAGAAGCCTTAGGCTCTGACTCCTGGTGTCACCGGAGACCTGGGAGGCTTGCTGCACACAGTGTCTTCTCCGGTGACACCAGAAATGAACTGATTTTGCTTTTAAAACACCGATTCTGTCTTTTTTCTTTGTTTTATTTTTTTTTAACATCCTATGATAAACAACTGAGAAGTTTGAGAAACAGGGAATAAGTCATTCATGAGTGTCTCCTGCCCAACTCCTTTGCTGTGCTTCTTACCTTTTTCTTTCTTTCTTTTTTTTTTAGAGAAAGAGAGAAGGGAAGGAAGGGGGTAGAGAGATAGGAACATCAATCGACTATCTCCTGCATGCCCCCTACTGAGCATTGCGCCCACAGCCTGAGCATATGTCCTGACCAGGAATTGAACCAGTGACTTCTTGGTTCATGGGTCAATGCTCAACCACTGAGCCACACTGGCTGGGCCTCATCTTTTTTCATTAGGCACATGCTTTTCGCACTTGTGGCAATGGGGCGGGTAGACCATGCTTGTTCTTCAGCTTGTTTATGAATGTTTTGATTTTTGATGTGACAGCATCCAGCCTCAGGAGGGTTTCTTTTCCTCCCGTTGTGGGCAGAGAACCCATGGGAATGAGCAGGTCCATATTCAGCTGCATGTGTTTCCTGATGGCTTACTTGTTAGAACCGCTCTTTCCCGTCTCGCAGATGCAGCCCTGGGAATGGAGGTGGAGGCGGAACCTGGCTGTGTGGAAGGCTCCTTGGGACTGCTCACAGCTGCACTTCAAGAGCTCAGGGCCGCCATGACAGACCCCGCCCAGTATGATGGTGAGGACGGGCATTGGGCAGGCTCAGGAGCCGTGTGCGGCCATGGATGGGGCTCAGTGGCTGGTACTTATTCCTGTGGTTCAGTGTTTGGTTGGTTAAGCCTGACCCTGGTGCTGGTCGGTAGCAGGATGTGGTCCTCTTTAGACAGGATGGGAGACAGTCACTCCAGCTGTCACAGACCCTTGACAGAAGGTGACTGCTGCTCTTGGGCATCCCGGTTGGACAGGTGGTGGAGAGGAGGCTGGGCGACGTTACTAGGCTGGGGTTTTCTTTCTTTTCCTCACGCCCGAACCTCTGCTGCTGTATGAGTTGTGGGTGTTTCTCTGGATTGGAGCCCAGACAGTTCAGACTTAGCAATGGTGCACAGCAATCTATGAAATAAAGCCTAACTTTCAGACTTTACTTATGGAAAATGCAGAATCCAAAATAGTAGGCTAGCTTGCGCTGGCATGGCTCAGTGGTTGAGTGTTGATCTATGAACCAGGAGGTCACAGTTTGATTCCTGGTCAGGGCATATGCCTGGGTTGCAGGCTCAATCTCCAGTGTGGGCATGCAGGAAGCAACCAATCAATGATTCTCATCATTGATGTCTGTCTCTCTCTCTCTCTCTCTCTTTCCCTTCATTTCTGAAACCAATAAAAATATATTAAAACAAAATTAGTAGGCCATATTTTTACCTAGTAACTGTACAGATTTTATTATTTTTTTTATCATTACCTAAGGATACATTCATTGATTTTTAGAGAGAGGAAGGGAGAGAGAGAAGAGAGAAAAACATCTATCAGTTGCCTCCTGTATGTGCCCTGACTGGTAATCAAACTGCAGCCTAAGTATGTGCCCTGACCAGGAATGGGACCTGCACCCTTTTGGTGCATGGGATGATGCTCAGACCAGCCAAGCCACCCATCCAGGGCTATTATGAATTCATTTTATTCCTGCTAGGAAAGAATATCCTGAGAGAGCCTCACAGAGGAAATACTAACAGAACTGTCTTAGTTCTTCTGCTCGCTGGGTGCCTGCAGGGCCTTAGCTGCGATCCTGCTGAGTGTGCCATGGGGTGGGAGCGTGGCCTTCAGAGCTGTGCTGCAGAATATGGCGTCTGGGGACCCTGGGGCCTGGCAGGACCCGAAGGCTCTAGCAAGGTGGCTGAAAGGGCAGGTCAGCCTTGTTCCAAAGCAGCAGAGGTTCCATTTCCACGCAGTCTGGTTGGCCCACTCAGCACCCACCCAGCCTCTGGTGCCCCGAGGCTGTGGCTCTTGGCCATCGGCAAACACGATGACAGCTGGGACGCAAGCCTCCAGCAGATGTCACGTGTGGGGGAGAGTTGGTCTGTGATTCAGATGAAGAACTTAAGTGGTGAGGTTTTTGGTGGTGACAGAGTGCATCCTCCTCACACGTGCAGCACAGGTGTGAGTGGTGACTCCCCTCTGCCGTGTCACCTGCTCCACGCCCAGTCGCTGCCGCCTTCAGGGAGTTGGCCCTGGGCTGAAGTCAGGGTAGTGTTGGGTAGTTTCTGCGCCCTCATCAGCCCCTCTGTGCACGTCCTCCCCGCACCCCTGCTCACCTGACTGGACCCTGCCATTTGCAGTTTTGTCTGCTCAGATTGCGGTGGTTTCTGAAAGGCTGCACTCTGCCCTGGGCCTCAGTGAGGACGATGGCAGCTCCAAGGTCTTGAAGATCCAGCTCAGTGCTCTTGCTCCCAAACTGGAGCAGCGGGAGCAGCAGGTGAGTGTGGGACGCCATAGAGCACAGCTGTTGCACCTGCTGGGTTGTGCAAGAAAACCAAAGCCCTTCTCTTCACCCTTGTCCTGCTATATAAAGTGTGTACGTAGAGCCAGGACGGTCAGAGTCCTCAGTGCCAGGGCCAGCACCCCACCTGTGTGCGCAAAGAACATGCAGCGAGGCCTCTGTGGCCTGAGAGTCCACAATATTCACTCTCTGGCCTGCTCTCTGCTTAACGTCTCACCAGAGGAGGTTGCGGGACAGCACGTGGCCTGTCATGCTCCCAGGCTTGGGCGTGGGGATTCTTGTACCCGTTTGCTTTGGGGTTTCCTCTCCGAATGTAAACCTGTTAAATGTGTGTAAACCATACAAGATCCAGCTCAGGCAGGTTCCCCCGGTGTCTCCCAGGTCGTGGATCTTCTGCTGACCTCTTTCTGTCAGAACCTAATGGCAGCCTCCAGCTTTGCCCCACCGGACAGGTATCTGGGCAGTTTGTCTGCAGGTGGCCTGCTGCTCTGGGTGGGCCCTTGTGGAGCAGAGCTTCTCCCTGGTTCCATGACGACCGTGGCCATCAGTTCCTGGTCCTCTGGCTTCCTGCTGGGCTACTGGTGGGGTCTATGCTGACTTTATCCAGTGGGGATAGGGCAGGAGTGAGCATTGCACAGGAGAGGCCACTATTTGGGGAACTGCCTGCTTCTTGCTGAGGCCTCCTGTGCCTGAGTGCTGGCACCCCAGACCCTGGGAGGGCTGTGCAGGACTGGGACTGGCCATTGTCTCTGCAGGCAGGGCTCCTGGGCGGCCCGCTTTGTGACAACCACATGTGGACGCTCGCTCCTCCCCGCTGTGCTCACCAGGCTCTGCCAGCTACTCCGTCACCAGGTAGGGCTGCTGCCTCCCTCCAGCTGGGAAGCGGGCTCTGCACCCTTCCTCCTGCTGAACTAGTTCTCGTCCCATTTCAGGGCCCGAGCCTGAGTGCCTCGCACGTGCTGGGGTTGGCTGCCCTGGCTGTCCACCTCGGCGAGTCCAGGTCTGCGCTCCCAGAGGTTCACATGGGCCCTCCTGTCCCTGCCAGGGGCCTCTCCATCCCTGAGTTCTTCAGCAGCCTGCTGACATGCAGGTCCAAGGAGTCCTCACTCTTCTGCCTCAAGTGAGTTCTCCCCCTGGTCCTTCAATACTTGTGTCCTCTGTTAGCAAGTCACAGGTGTGCCCCTCAGATGATCACCGGTTAGCCTCTTGGTGTCTGTCCTTCCAGAATCTTGTTTCCATGTATTTATGTGAGAGTGTTGGTTGGTTTGTTTATAAAAATGGGATCACATGCTGCACTAAACTGCATGTAAGATGTTGGCACTAGACGGTGGTGCCCTTGCATGTCACTCAACGTCCTTTGGGCCTGTCAGAGCTGCTCCATTTTGGCTCAGGGTCCTGACTTCTGGTTAGATCCCTGGTTCCCTGTGCTGAGCAGCTGCTGCAGCTGTTTCTCTAGGGTAAACCCCTACCTGAGGAACAGCCCGTCCAAAGGTAGACTCCTCTTAAAGGGCTTTGAGACCCATCATCCTGTAAGTCTGGGCCAGTTTACACCCCACGTGTCCCATCATGCACCACTGAGCCCATTCCTACCCTTCTGTGTGGGGACACCTGCTAACTCAACAGCATGCAGCATGCGGGGTGGCAGGTGCGAGGGGCAGGTGCGAGGGGCAGGTGGGTGGGTGGGGTGAGGGCGGCTGGCCGGTGCTGAGGAGTCCTGTGTGGTGGGTCTGAAGTGGAGCTGTTGGCTGGGACTGTGTTCGAAGTTTACTGACAGTTGACACAAGGCCCGAGGGATGTAATCAGCAGAAAGGATAAGTGCAGGAAAGCCTGTCTCTGCCTACTGCCCACCTGATGTCTGTGTTGTCCACACTGGAGGCAGATTGCCCATCCCCATCCCTCTCACGGGCTTTTGGCAGCACCAAACAGTCCCCATTGGGAGTCAGTCCTGTAGGTGCCCTGGTCCCGCTCCCCCGCCCCTCACCACCTTCCTGACTTTCTCTGGGCCCCTGGGTGAGTCTCTTCTGGTTGGTCTCTCTCTCCCCCGAGCAGCAGGGACAGAGCTCAGACCCAAAGGGTATGACGCGGGGGCCACTTCCCAGTGCTCAGGAGTGGAGGCTGAGGACAGGGACTCAGGACTCACGCTTAATTCTCTCTCCCTTATTTCCATGGACCACATTTCTGTGTCACAATTCCCATTTTCTATTTTCAGATTCTGTACCGCGACAATTTCTTACGCTTTGTGTAAGTTTTCTCCCCAGTCGTGTGATGCTTGGTACAGCTGTTTATCTCCAGGCCTAATAAAAAAGGTGGGTTTCTTAGGTTCCTTCCTTCCGTCCTCCCGAGTCTCCGGTTTTATGCAGGAGTCCGATGCCCATGCCCCTTGTTTATCAGGCTGTCTGCTTGGGCTGGATGCGCCTTTTCCTCCTGTTCCAAGTTGAACGAGGGGGTGTAAGAACCTTCCCATTCAGAGAATCTATTTCCTCTAGAGAGTTCTGTCTTCTTGCGAGGGCTTTTTAGATTGTTAGGAGATGAGATATGTAAAGTGTGTGAGAAACATTATGTGTCAGCCAGGCAGGTGGGGTTGCTGCTCCTTTGGCAGAGATTTAGGGAGCCTCCCTTGTGAGGTTTAAACCTGGTTCTCAGTCCAGGCTCACCCTTAGGATCAATGGAGCTTTAAAAGCCCAGCCTCCTGCCCTGACAGGTAGATTGGTGTTGGGAGCAGCTGGGCCCCTGTGGTTGGTGTCGAGGAGCTTAGTCCCAGCTGCCAGAATGTAAGGATGGAATGAAGAGCAGGAGGAGTGGCCCCAGCAAGGAAGTCCCCAGTCACACTGTCCAGTCCCGATTCCCATATGGTGCAGCCTACACGAGAAACACAGGGAAACGGCAGACCTCAGGTGCAAAGGGGGACAAAGGAACACCCCCCTGGTAGGCTTTGCTTGCCCAGTGCGCACTTCCTGGGGAAGACAGCAGTGCCAGCCCAGGCCTGGGAAGATGGCACCACCCTCTGAAGGGCAGGTCAGACCCAGCCATTCAGCTTCTCAGCATCCACCCAGGGAAACGATCCTGTGTGCACCGAGGTTTACATACAGGCTGCTCACAGGGGTGCTGCATGTAACTGGTCACGATGCCCAGGGTGCCCCACAGGGGAAGGCGACACTGCAGTGACGCAGGGTCTTCGCTGCCTGCCGTATGTGGCCAGGCTACGGAGCATGTTCTGAGTCTCACAGATGTATTGCTGTCTCTCTTCAGTTTCAGTTCATTGTGCTCAGATTGTTCTCAGAAGCCCGATACCCTCTCTCTGTGGAGGACACAGCCAGCCTTCCCTGGAGGCCCTTGTGCCTGCCGTCTGCAGACTGGCAGCGAGCTGCCCTCTGTCTGTGGAGACAGAGGGCCTTCCGGGAACTACTGAAGGAGAAGGAGTTTCATGTAGGTCCTACTGTCCCTCCCCTTGTTTGTCACCTCGCCCCAACGCCCGGGTTTGCAGGTGCAGATCTGGGGCCTGAGGATGTGGGCAGGCGGGTGGGCCTGACCCAGTGACGTTGGAGCAGCATGGACTTGGCTTTGGTTGAGACCATTACTGGGATCATTGTAGATTCACACCGAGGTTTAAGAAACCAGTCGAAAGATGCCTTCTACTCCGCCCAGTTTTCCCCAACAGTAACATTTTGCAGAGATTTTAAGAGTGGATAAAAATGTATCTTAAACAGCTGCCAGGCTTTGGTTTGGGGCTGGGCTTCTCTGAGCATAATCCCTGGGAGCCTTGTCCCCTGGGCCAGTGTGCCCCTATTACTCATCTCTGCTTCCTTTTCATAACTTGCATTTATTTCTGGGATGCTTGCCTGTTTGTTTTGGTCTTTAGAGAAAAATATTTTTCAGTTTTATTGTTAACTATATCATTTATGCAAGAGTAGGCCTGATGGTGTGTAAGGCAAGGAACAATGACGCTTAGCAGATGCCTCCCCTGCACTCCAGGGCGCTTTCCAAGCCCTGGGCTATCGCAGCCCTGAGCACCGCACTGCTGCCTGTCACCGGGTTTGGCCCTCACTCCGTTGGGACGTGCTGTACGCATGTTTTGTGACGTGCTCTTTTACATGCAGTGTCAGGTTCTGAGATTAGTCTGGGTTGATGTGTGAAATTGTTCCAAGAATTTGAAAACAGGAAATATGCCACGATGGATGTTTGAAGCAGTTACTAAGTTTATTGGTTGCTACCCAGCGCCCGGGACTAAAGAGTGACCTCTTTCCCGGTGTTGCTGAGCGGCAGCCTCAGAGGTTTGCAGATGCCACAGGCCACTGCTCACACCTGCAGTGTGCTGGAGCGCGCCACTTAGCAGTCCAGTTTTCCCGTCTTAGTAGCTTCCCATACAGTTAAACAAAGCAACAGAGCAGTTCTTCATCAGGACCGGGGGCCGGCACCGCCGTTTAGCAGGGGGAGTGATGTGAGGTAGAGGTTACTCTGACCACGTGAGGGGGCTGGCCTGTGGGACTCTTGGGGAACGGCCTGTGGTTCCTGGGTTCCATCCTCGCTGTGGCAGCCTCTCAGCTGCTCCTCCTCTCAGTTAACTTACAGAGACTGGGTGCAGCTGGAGCTGGAGACTCATCCGGAAGTGGACTCTCTCTCAGACATAGAAAGGTAGGTGTTTAACGGGTCCTGCCCTCAACATGTTTTATGGTTTTCTACATTGTCTTAAAGTCTTGAGTTTTGTCATTATATCCTTAATGTTCAGCTTAACACATCTGTGAGCACCATTTCATTCACTCCTTTACTCAAGAACATTGAGCTGTTTGCTAGACACTTCTAGAATGTCCTAGCAGCTGGGATGCCTTGTAAATGAGACCCTCCTGCCCATGTGGCACCTCGCCCCTGACACTCCTGACAGGTTGGTCTGGCAAAGGCACCACACAGAGTTGACCCCTGTGTGGCCTGGGACAGGCCTGTAGACAGTGGATAGAGGCAGGAACATGCTCTCGGATGGCACCAGGCAGGGCTGTGAGAGCAAGTGCCCAGAGAAGGGGCAGCGGGACAGCAAACACATTCCCCAGGTGGGGCCTGACCAATCATGTGCTCAGCTGGTATCTGCTGGCCCTGCATCCACTGTCCATGTGGGAAGAGCACATGCAGCCCATTGAGGAGGCAGAGGGCTGGGTGTGTGCCCCACAGAGTGCTGGCTGTGAGGGGATGGTTCCAAGAGGGGTCAATCAGGTGTGAAGGCTGATTACTGAGACCACTGGCAGGTCCAGTATGTTGTTCTGGGCATGCAAGTGGGGTGCTGACAGGGCCCATGGGTTTGGGGGCACAGAGGTCAGGGAGGGCACCGGAGCCCAAGGGAGCAGCTGGGGGCAAGGAACAGGGTCCTGGAGTCCCATTGAGCTTTGTGAGATCAGAGGCCCCAGTCACATGGAGTAATGTCTGTCCCCAGACTTGTCTTGTGATGTCAGATTCTGGACAGAACTAACAGAAATAATGAGAAAAGGAAAAGTCTGTGGCAATGAAAACAGCAACTTTCCCAACAAAATGGGTTTTGTTTCCTTGCGCCAGGCCAGCTTTGGGAGGGCTTTGCACCTGTGCTCAAGTGCCCTGGGGTCTGTGCCCTTCCTGATCTCTTTCCAGCAGGAAGAGAGGGTTAGCTTTCTGGTGTGAGGGTCCATGGCCATTCAGTGTCCCTGAGCCCACTGCATGTGGACACTGTACTTGCACCTGTCCTGGGGTTTCTGTCCTCAGCTATGTCTGCACAGGTTTCAGAAGGAGAAGCATGAGATGACCATGGCTCCTTGCCCACTCATACTCGGGTTTGGCTCCTTCACAGATGGCAGGGCTGGTGGCTTGGTGCTTTCGGTAGTTTGTCCTCAGGGCTTTCCAAGGGCAGCTGTCCACATCTGCACACCTCTGCTGTGGATCTGGGGCAGCTCACAGGCACCCTGGGAGGAGTCCTCAGCCTCTGTCCCCAGCTCACCATGTGCGGATGGCCCCTGAGGGGTTCTTCATAGGTGGTCAAGGGCCTTCCGTAGCCCCAGACCCCTTGATCCCACCCCTGTGTTGCTGTGCCCCGCACTGGGGTTCATTTCTCACTGTGGGAGCTCCTCCCTGCAGACAGTACAGCACAGACTTGGTGTGTGCTTGCAGGCGGGACTTCCACCAGTGGGCCATCCGTGAGCATTTCGTCCCCATGCCCGCCGCTGCAGGGGGCTGCGATGGAGACCTGGAGACAGCGTGCACCGTCCTTGTCAACGTTCTGATGGACTTCTGTCAAAGGTCAGGAATGCTGCTGCCAGAAAGCATCTTTTAGTTTGGGTAGTTCTAGGAATATTTTTATTTCCCTCCAGTTTCCCCACATTCTCACCAACACTGTTGTTACCTGACTTTTTGATAATATTTATCCTGGTGATATATTGCATTATGATTTTTTAAAAATATTTTATTGATTTTTTACAGAGAGGAAGGGAGAGAGATAGAGAGCCAGAAACATCGATGAGAGAGAAACATCGATCAGCTGCCTCCTGCACACCCTGGGGATGTGCCTGCAACCCAGGTACATGCCCTTGACCGGAATCGAACCTGGGACCCTTCAGTCCACAGGCCGACGCTCTATCCACTGAGCTAAACCGGTTTCGGCTGCATTATGATTTTGACTTGCTTTTTCTTAATGGCGAATGGTGTTGAATATCTTCTTATTAGCTTGTTGGCCATTATTGTATCTTCCTTGGAGAAATGTCTGTTCAGATCCTTTGCCCATTTTAAAATTGAGTTATTTGTTTTATTGGGCTGTAAGAGTTCTTTATATGTGCTAGATGCCAGATCCTTCTCAGACATAGGAGTTGCATATACTTTCTCTCATCCTGTAAGTCATGTTTTCACTCCCCAGTGGAGTACTTTGATGCATAAGAGTTTGACATTTTTATGAAGCCCAATTTATTTTCAGTTTCAGCTTTTATGTTTAGGCCTTTGATCCATTTGAGTTAAATTTTGTATGTGGTGTATGTTAGGAATCCAACTTTCTTCTTCTGCTTGTGGATGTCCAGTTCCCCAGCACCTTTGTTGGGGAGAGTGTCTCCTCACGATTGAATGGTCTTGGTGCCCTTGTCAAAAATCAGTCGATTGTACTTGTGAGGGTTTTTTTCCTGCACTCTCTTCTGTTGAGCTGCAGGTCCATCCTTATTGCCAGCCTCATACTGTTTTGATTACTGTAGTTTGTACTAAGTTTTAAATTGGGAAATGTGAGTCCTCTAACTTTGTTCTTTTTATTTTTTTAAATAATATAGACCGCCCTGACTGGTTTGGCTCAGTGGTTAGAGCGTCAGCCTGTGGACTGAAAGGTCCCAGGTTCGATTCCGGTCAAGGGCATGTACCATGGGGGGTGTGCAGGAGGCAGCTGATTGATGTTTCTCTCTCATCGATGTTTCTAACTCTCTATCCCTCTCCCTCTCTGTAAAAAATCAACAAAATATATTTAAAAAAAATAATAAAAATAATAAATAATATAGACCAAGCTACTTAATTTTTTTATCCATAACTAAGGGCACATTCATTGACCTTTGGGGAGAGAGAGAGAAACATCGATGGTTGCCTCCTGTAGGCACCCCAACTGGGATCAAACCCACAACCTAGGTATGTGCCCTGACGGGGAATCAAACCCATACCCTTTGGTGTATGGGATGATGCCCCAACCAACCGAGACACACCCGCCAGGGCTGACTGTGTTCTTTTTCAAGGTTGTTTTGACTGTTTTGACTGGGTCCTTTGCAATTCCATCTGAGTTTTAGCATCAGCTTGTCACTTTCTACAAAATGACATAGGATTCTGATAAGGATTGCACTCTTTGTAGATGAATTTGAGTAGTATTTTACTATCTTTTTTTTCTTTGTTACTGAATTTATCAAGGTGACATTGGTTAATAACATTGTGTAGGTTTCGGGGATACAGTTCTATAGCACATATATATATGTTGTATTGTGGGTTCTCCACCCCAAGTCAAGTCTCCATCACCATTTGTCCCCCCTTTACCCTCTTCTACCTCTCTCCCACCCCCACCCCCAGTATTGTCATCATAACAGCACTGAGTCTTCCTGTCTATGAACATGGGATGTCTTTACATTTATTTAGGTCTTTAATTTTTTTCAACAATGTGTTAATTTTCAGCATATAAGTCTTGCACCACCTTGGTTAAATTTATCCTTAAGTATTTTATTCTTTTTTAACACCATTGTAAATGGAATTATTGTCTTTATTTCATTGTCTTTATTATTCCTTGCTACTATATAGAAATACAACTGATTTTTTATATACATTTTCTATCCTGTAACTTTGCTGAACTCGTTTATTTGCTCTAATAGTTTTTTATTGTAGATTCTTTAGGATTTCCTACATAAAAGATCATGCCATCTGGGAATAGAGATGGTTTAATTTTTCCTTCCCATCTGGATGCCTTTTCTGAACTGCCCTGGCTAGAACTTCCACTGTGTGTTGCATGGAAGTGTTGAAAGAGGACATCTTTGTCTTGTTCCTGATCTTAGGAGGGAAGTTTTCAGTTTTTCATCATTCAGTGTGAGGTTAGCTGTGTCTTTTTCATAAATGCTCTTTATCAGGTTGAGGAAGTTCCTTTCGCCTAGCTTGTTGCGTGTTTTTAATCTTGAAAGGCTATTGAATTTTGTCTAATGCTTTATCTACATCTATTGAGATGACCATATGGTTTTTGTTTTTCTATTGATACTAGAGGCTTGATGCACAAATTCGTGCACAGATGGTTGGCCTGCTGGCTCTGCCCCTGATTGGAGGGCGGGAGTGATGGATGGGGCCCATCTGAGGGAGGGGCCTCGGGTGGTTGGCCAGGTGGCCCCGCCCCCTGGTCCAACACCCAGTCGAACTCCCAGTCGAGGGGACAATTTGCATATTAGCCTTTTGTTATATGGGAATCTGTGTTATATTAATTGATTTATGGATGTTGAACCAGCCTTGTGTCCTTGGGATAAGTCCCAGTGGGTCTGGTGCATAACTGTTTTTATGTGTTATTGGGTTTGGGTTGCTGGTATTTTGTTACAGAAAGTTTTGTTGTTTGTTAGTTCCTGTGACCACACACAACTCTGGAGGCAGGGGAAGCAGGAGCTCCAGCACAATTAGGAGATACTCAGGAGGCTTTTACTGCATTTTTGTTTCAGTTCAAGGAGTTGTGACCACTCAGAGAATTCTGATTTGGTTCTTGGTGGCTACATGGGAAATCGAGATATTTTTTCAAGATTGCAGGTGAGTTAAAAGGTGCAGAATTCAGTGTGTTCACTGCATTAAGCCTCTGTTACTAAGCTATTTATTATGAATATTCATAATGGGTCCTAAGGCAACTGAGCAGAATGAAAATTCACAACACACACACAGTGGCTGAGACCCAGGGTGACAGGTGCTCTGTGAACGAGTCCAGTGCACATCATGGAAACACAAACCAAAGCTGTGATGCTGGCATCGCCTCCAGGTTTTGGGACATTTCTGAAAATAGAGGCGATTAAGAAAATTCCAACTTTGATGATAACACAGATGCTACCCCACTGTTTTCTGCTTTACTCTTGGCTGTTCTGTTTGGGTGTCGGGCTCTGAGAAGTGATGTCAATCCCTTCAGAGGATCAACAGTTCACGGAGTGTCACAGGGTCAGCTGGCACCTTGCAGGCAGCGGACTCTGTCTCCTGTGCAGCACGGAGAAAGCGAGAGCGAGAGCAGGTGTAGCCACCATGCCTGCCGGCCTCAGACCTTCCTGGGCCGTAAGCGTCAGGGTCTGAGCCCACCTGCCTCCTCGTCCACGTGTACCTGGGGACCTGCCTGCAGAAATGCACAGAGTCTGTTCTGTAGGATTCTGTGTGTGGATTTCATGCTTCCTAGTGGGATTCCTGCTGCCTCTCAAAATGTCTGGATTTAGGAAATAGGAATGGAAAGGAAAACATGGAGGTTGTGGTTTAGAGCACTGGGGAAATTTACTAACAAATGAGTGAAAATTCCACAAAAAAGAGGCCTGATTCCCCTGACCCCCCCTCATCTTGACCTCTTGTTCTCCACATCCTTCATGACTGATGTGACTGAAGAGGGCAGACACAGCCGAGTACACATGCCAGGTGGGCAGTGATTAGATGGGGTGTGTGGCTGCTGCTTTGCAGCCACCTGAGCATGTTAAGGACACTGCGTGTGCACTGAGGCATTTATCAAGTGCCTGCTGTATACAGTCCTCACCTGAGTAATTCATCCTCACATGTGTGCCCCCACACTGTATGTGTAGCTCTGTATGTGTAGGGTAAGAGCAAAAGACAAATGGAGTAAAACATTAACTGTGGGTGAATCTGGGTAAAGGTGTTCGTTGTGCTAGTCTTATTTTTGCAAAGTTTTTCAACTTCCTAATGATTTTATCCCACTTATCCTGAGCCCTGTGGAGACTTCTCTCCCAAGAACATTTCAGGCTCCTCACTGGGGCAGACAGGAAGCCCAGGGACTCTCTGCCTTCACATTTGGGGACAGAGAACCACTTGGAACCAGAGATGAAAATGCATGAGCGTCTCAGCCTTGCTTTTCTCTAGGAGATGGCTGCGGACCTGGAACAGGGCCCAGTGGTGCCCCACGGCCGTGCTCCATCTCGGGGACACTTCCTCTTCAGGATTTTCCGCAGCCGGCTCCAGGCTCTGGCAGGCGGGTGGGACACGGCTTCCCGCCTTCAGAGACAGCGGGAGCTACTCATGTACAAAAGGTAACAACACTGGAGTCTGTCATTCATTTTCAGCCCCCTGCTCCCCAGCCTGTGGTGGTGGCTTCTTGGGGTTCCGTGGAGAAGCAGGGCCTGGAGATATGAAAAACACTTGGGAGTAAAGCTTTCTGCTCAGACCCAGGATCAAAATGTTGGAAAGAACTCATGTCAAAAGAAGGAAGACCTTGTGTGCTCAGAGAATGAAATGCTGGAACCCTCCAGTTAGTCAGACTGATGCCCTGCTTTTTATGTAACTTACATTTTGGTTTTGGGTCACATCTTTTGAGTGTCTATCATAGGGTTCAGGTGCTCAGCCAGCCACAGGCTGGGGACAATGGGGGCTGCAGACCACATACTGATTCCAAGAGTGAATTGGGAGGGTCCTTGCAGCCTTGAGATCTAAGTTCTCGAGAAGCAAAGTTAGGTGATGCCTCCACCCTTGATGCACTGCCTCTTCTCCAAGAATCCTCCTCGGACTCCCTCCATCTGTCCTTGTCGGCAACCCCCGGGCAGAACAACCAGCCACCCCTGACTGCGCTGAGTTCTTCCACTTGGTCAACTCTGAGCTGGTAAGTGCCATCCAAGTGACCTTGGGACTCAGGGATGAGGTGCGATCTGGTCACTCAGGGCTGGTCCTGAATTCATGAGTGTGTCTGGTCAATTGGAGCTACTAGTAATTGCCACGGGCGGGTCCTGACCACGTGGGATGTGGAGCCGCGTTGGCTGGAGCTGGGTGTGCAGGCCCTCACCCACCACCAACACGGGCCAGTGAATGCAGGCGGGGGCTCGCTCCCTCCTCCACAGGACCGTCTCGGCCTTGTTGGACCCATGAATGTTGCAAACCATTCGCTCACCATGCATCTCTCTTTCCATTTTTTTAAAAAATATGTTTTATTGATTTTTCACAGAGAGGAAAGGAGAGGGATAGAGAGTTAGAAATATCGACGAGAGAGAAACATCAATCAGCTGCCTCCTGCACACCTCACACTGGGGATGTGCCCGCAACCAAGGTACATGCCCTTGGCCGGAATCGAACCTGGGACCTTTCAGTCCGCAGGCCGATGCTCTATCCACTGAGCCAAACCGGTTAGGGCCTCTCTTTCCATTTTTGACTCTGAGTGATGCTGTGACCACACTGTTGCCACCAGGTGGCCCCGTTTCCTTCCATTTTGCAGGTGGCTCAGTGTCAGGGAGGGTCAGTAAGGTGACAAATAAACGTGCCCCCTGCTCACTCCAGGGAACAGCTTCTACCCCGGAGATATTTTTCTAGTTTTTGGAAAAGCACAGCTATGACTAGAGATTGAACTAGGGCTCCATCCAGTACACAGAGCTGCTCCCCTGCCTCACTGGGTACCCGGACACTTGGAGGCCCCCCACCCCCTGTGTTGGCACCAGAGCGGGCAGGCTGGGGGGAAATCATGTTGCTCAGAGAAGTGTGGAGAGGCAGTGAAGCAGGGGCAGCCCTCCAGGGTCCATGGTGGTGCTGTGAACAGGCAGCTGTCTTCACACCTCCACCTGTCAGACACCATCCTCATCTTCCCACCATTGGCTGCTCTCTCACTGACCTGTACTATTTTGCAGAGAAACTTGGGTTCCCACGGAGGTGCCCTGACGCACGACGTTACCGTCCACTTCTTCAGGGTAATTCCCTTTCCCTCTACCTCCCACCTGGCCGTGTCGGAGCCTCGTGTCTAGTGCTGCTGGGAAGCCACAGTGTCTTTCAGGGCTTGGGTTCACGTGCAAACCGCTAAACTTCTGGCACATTCTCTTCTATAGGGGCTCCTCCAGGCCTGCTCACGAAGCAGAGACCCCGCCCTGACAGCCAACCAGATCCTGACCGCCTGTCAGACCGAGTGCCCCTTGGTTTTAACCTCTGCTCTGGTAGGCCCAGCTCTCCTGCTGGAGGTGTTGTCTGTTCCCCACTAAAATCTCATCCCAGTTACTATAATTCAAGAGAAAACTTGGGGAGAAGTAGGGGTAGGGAGAATATGTCAGGACACAGGTGGGGTGACAGGTCCCCCGGCTGCCACCCTGGGCCTGCCTCAGGCAGCATGGACACGCAAGTGTGAAGGAGCAGCCTTCCCGCATATGCCTGGGCACTGGCTCAGCACCTGCTGCTCAGTGTTGGCTGAGGTTGGGCGGTATCGGCCTGTGCTCTCCTGTGGGTGTCACTTTGTGTTCGTTGCATCTGCCGTCTCGGCTGCTGTCTCAGGATGAACAGAGGCTACCTCAGCCCCTGCCAGAGGCCTTGGGTGGGACCTTTGGGTGCTGTTGCTATCTTAGCACCCTGACCACACAGCTTTCTCTCTCCCTTCTCCATCTCTCTGGTGGGATTCTGACACCAACAGCGTGGAACTTGAGCTACTTCACAGGCAATGGTGGTGTTTCCCCTGTAGCTCAGTGGGTGACCTGTCCCGTGTTGCTCAGCGGGGATATTGGGGAACTGCCTGAGCTATTGGACAGTGTGGCCGACTCCACGCACAGGCACCTCTTTAGGCAAGGCTTCTGGTTTCCAATCCATGTCCTTGGCACAGGCAGATGAGGGTGCCCCATGGAACGGCTCTGAGCCTTCCTGAGATGGAGTGCACGAGATGTTCCCCATGACCTTCTGAAGTGTTAGGTAGATGTGAGCCGGCCTGGGGGTGGTGTCAGCTGGTGGAGTGGACATACCTCTCTTGCCCCAACCTCAGGGCCCTGATCTATTGATTTGTGACCTTTCTCTCCGGCAGTTGTGGTGGCTGCGCCTAGAGCCCGAGCTTCTCTGTCAGTGGAGGTGCTTCCAGAGCCCGCTGCCCCGAGAGCTGCAGAGGCTGCGTGACACCTGGCAGTTTGCCAGCAGGTGGGTGCTGACAGTGGGGCGTGGGGATAAAGTGCTCTGGGTTATCTCCATGGATACCTTAGTGTGTTCACAGGCATGGTGGGCAGGTGCTACAGGACCCAGCGGCAGAGCTGATCTGACAGGTCTGAGTGAGAATTCAGGAATGTTTTGGGAAAGACCGATTTCAGCCTAAGTAATCAGTTAAACCCTGCTCAGGTTTCTGAGCCTGAGTGACCTGGTTGACCCACTCTCCTGGGACTGCTGGGCCAATGGTCTCCAGTATCCTGCTGGATGTGGGGTGCTGCGAGGTCATCGAAGGAATCTCAAGTCCCCATCTAGCCGCCTTTCATTTCTGTGACTTGCGTTTTTATCCCTGATGTGCACCTGTCTCCCTGCAGGGTGAGGGGTGCTCAAAATCTGCTCAGGAAACAAAGCAGGCAAGTCCTGCCTGCCCACCTCCTTCTATAGAGTAGATGGTGCGTTCCACCCCATTGTGAATTTCCAGCCTGTTTTTCACCTGCCGCAGAACCTTTCTGAGCAGCATCCTAGTCACTAGGGTCCGAGCCGCAGACTGTGGGCCATGGGCCTCAGCTCAGGCACTGGGACCAATGCCCTGGTCAGGCCCTACCGCGCCTCATGTCCAAGGCACAGGCATGCTGCAACCAGAAACTGGACCCTAAACCAAGGATGAGCCCATGACAGGCTTAGGCTCTGCAGGCTGTTTCTGCTGACTCTGAGCCCCTCGTGGCTCACCCTAGGCGGTTGGGTCTGCACTGTGACGGTTTTAGGAATAAGGACCTTAGGTTTTCAGTGACTTGATTGACAGGCTCCTGTGATGACACACGTCTCTCTTCTTCCCAGCCTCCTGTCCCCCGACACAGAGTCCCCTGACACAGTGTCCCCCACCTCGGGCCCGGCCTGGGTCTCTGCTGCTGCGCTGCACTTTGCGATTCAACAAGCTGGGAAAGAGAGTCTGAGGAGAGGCCTGGAGAGGCTGCGCTGCCCCACGGAGGAGGCAAGGACAGCTCTTCTCTCTCTCCCTCCCCAGCAGGCCCGCTGTCAGTGTTCTGGTCAGTGGTGTTTCTCAGAGCTCACCTAATGACTGAGCTTTCCCAAGCACAGACAGGAAGTTTGGAGATTCTGACACTTTATTTGAAAGTAAAATTTGCTGGGTTTAAGATTTCATAAGACTTTGACTCTCAAGTTTATTAGTAAAAAGAATATCTTAGTTTCATTTTTGAAGTGCTTTCATTGATCTTTTTCTTACTCACATCACAACCCCGGGCAGAGCTGTCAACTGTCCAGTGGAACCTGGTGTCCATTTCCACACCCTGGGTTCACATGCACCGTAGTTCGGCACAGGCCGAGAGACAGGGCAGGTGGAGGGCAGGTGCTCTGAGTCCAGGCTGGCACCTTGAAATGTCCCTACTGGGAGTTGTGGGACCGTCTGTAGCCAGGGCACTCAAGGCCCCCTGTCAGCTCAGCACGTGTCCACCTGCTGGACAACTAAATCAGTTGCTGAGCCAATCTATTTTTGGCGATTAATGAAGTAAAAAACCTACAAGTAAGATTCTTCCATGATTGTTTTCAGGTGGTTCTGTTGGAAGGCCTGGTGACAGGCCTGACCAAGGGGACAGGACAGGGTCCACAGAGGCGCCATCCAGCCTGGGTGTGCCTGCGGTCGGGGTCAGAGAGGCAGGATGTAGCCTGTGGGTTTACCACCGAGTTTTACAGACATTTCTGGACACAAAGCCAGGGAACGAGGCTGAGCTGGTGGCTCACTGCACAGATGAGCTACCTGTGGTGGGGACCCTCACACCAGGGAGACCCCTGGCAATAGCCTGGTTTAAAGTCGAGCATAACAATGATCAGTCAGTAATAATTTTACACAACTAATTTCTGCTTAAACATGGGAATTTTTCTTTCTGAGAAGATCCACGTAGAGGAAAGTGTGTGTCCTGGGCCTGTAAGTGGTGGTGAGGAATGCTGCGTTCCACACCTAGGACTGCACGGTGGGGACAGCACAGGTGACTTCACGTTGCAAGCGTCCCTGTTTGTATTTGCAGCTGCTGGCTGTCCTGTTTTTCTTCTCCTTGATGGGCCTGCTGTCGACACACCTGACCCCGCACGTATGTTATCCCTCATGTGTCAGGTTCTTCCCCGGCTCTTGAAGCTGCAGGTCCTCGGGGGCCCAGCCCTCCTGGGTCGGGGGGTGTGGGTGGGGGGGTCCTGTGCTCACTGGAGTAGGAGCTCCTCGGCCTTGGCCTTTGTTTTGATGTCTTACTTCAGCACTTGGGCCCCAGGGTCCCTGGCCACCTCCTCCTGCCGGCGTTCCCTCCATCAGAGGCCTTGAGCGACACACTCTGTCACAAGGAAAGGCTCCCTTCTGTGAAGAGGGTCGCCCCTCTTCCTCATGTGCCCAGCTCTGAACCCAGCAAGAACATTCAGCTCTGCAGCCACCGCCGTCCGAGTCATTCTTCCTCTTCTGTGGGTCACAGGCTGGCAACTGCCTGACGGCTTTGGACGTCTGTGCCGAGATCTTGGGGTGTTTGGAGAAGAGGAAGGTGCCCTGGCTGCCGCTCTTTCGGTTGGCAGAGACAGGTAAGAAATCCACTGAGACCTGATAGCCAATGGTCTCTAGTCATCCGCCATTGGCCAGGAGCGCAGTTGACCCAGCAGGGTCCGACTGTGGCTTTTGACATTTGAGTCCCTTCAGAAGCAATTTTCAAATAGTTATCTTCTTGCAAAGCATATAAACCCTACATTTTCATCAGGACAAAAGCCTATAAAAGAATTTTGTGGAGCACCGAGGACCCCAGGGTGGCACTGAGCTATCATGTGGGGGTCCACCTGCCTGGCCCACAAAGGTACACAAGGTCCTCTGAAGACACGGGTCCTGGGGGGTGGCAATCAGGGCTGACTGAGCACCTTGGGTTGTAGATGCCGGCCTGGGTCACCTCCTCCTCCTCCTGGCCTCGGACCAGCATGTCAGGCTGCTGCCAGTCGCCTTCTACAGGTAACTCCCTGTTCTGGTCAGACCACAGTGGGTCTCCCTCCAGATGGCAGAGATGGCCTGGAACTTCCTGTGCCAACTGTCCTTCTCTGGGAGGTCTTGGTGTCACCTGACATCTAGTCTCGCCCTCAGCCTCCTCTCCTACTTTGACGAAGACGCCCTCACCCAGGATGCTGCCTTCCTGCACACTGCAGTGGACATGTATCTCAAGCTGCTTGGCCTCTTCGTAGCCGGGGAGACAGGTGTACTCGCAACTCTGGCCAGCAGGACCCAGGAGCTCCAGGGCCAGGCAGGTGAAAGGGTGGGCTGTCCGGGCAATTGGCACATCCCCCGGGCCCACATCCTACAACCCAAGGGGCAGAGGGCACATCCCACGGGCCCATGTGGCAAGCTCTCAGGTGACGACCCCTCCTGGCACACGTGTGGGCACCTGACTGTGGCTCTGTCTGTTCTCTCTAGGGCTGCCCTGTCGGCCTGATAACAAAAGCTCGTCTTTTTCTGCTGCAGTCAATACCTCGGTGCTCCAGAAAGAGCTTCTCTAACATGGCAGAGGTAACGCCTAAGTGTTCCCCACGGTGTTTTCTCCCCAGGGTGTTTGTGCATAATCCAAATCACTGTGCAAGTGTGAGGATGCGGGGGCCCAACACATGGCCACTTTCTGGTCAGCTCTGGTCACCAGCTCCCCCCCATGCCTTGGTGTTGGGGCTGTGCTGCACTGAGCATGGTGTTTTCTTGCAGCTGCTGGCCACTTGTGGAGACTGTGACCCCGAAGTGAGTGCTGCCCTCCTGAGCAGGCAGCGGGACGTGTGGGACACTGGCCTCTCCCAGGAGCCCTGCCTCTTCTGACTGGACCCGCACACGCACTGCTCCTTTGTAAATAATTTATTACGAGCATGATGTGGAGCTCTTGTTGCACGAAAAAGTGGATTACAAACCTCCGTGGCTGCTTGCGTGAGGAACAGGACTCTTTAAAATTTGTGTCTGGCCCCAAGTCCATGTTCATAGGAAAATAAACTGCTGGTCCCAGAATGGATGCAGAAAGGCTACCTCGGCCTTGCACTGCGCCCCCACCTTCCAGCACAGGGTGAGGTCCAGCATGGGGTCTCTCAGAGTGAGCCAAGCTGTGCCTTCAGGTCTCATGGGAGGAACTATCAAAGTCGTCCTTCCACCCCACCTACCACCTGTCGAGTTCAGGTGCTGAGCACCCTCAGGTGGGCTCAGGCTTCACAGCCTGGCCCTCTGTGGTCCTGGGCGATGGCTCCAGGGGCAGGGCCTTGTCTGGGGTCTGCGTCAGAGGGTGGACCATGGACATATGCACGTTAAGATTGTGAGCCTTCTCGAACCGCCGGCCACACTGGTCACAGGCAAAGTCCAGCTCAGTCTCAGCCTTGTGTTTGGTCATGTGGTACTTGAGGGATGCCCGCTGCCGGCACTGGAACCCACAGACTTCACACCTAGGAGACAGGGGGAGTGAGCAAGGATCTGGGTGCCTGTGTGGCCACCAGGAGACCCCAGGTCACACTTACTGCAGAGGCTTGGCTCCCGAGTGCCGCATCTGGTGGACGAGGAGGTGTTTCCGCTGCTTGAAGGTCTGTCCACACTCATCACAGATGTAGTTCCGCACCTCTGAGGAGAGACAGGTGAGCACAGGCCCCAGAAGGCCCACCTTCCGGGCTTTCTACACTCAGTGCCCAAGCAGGGGACCTTGCTGACCTGACTTTACTCAGATGAGACAATTTTCATACTAATCATTAGCGGAGCCCTGCAACCCATGTCTGGAGCTTCCTCTAAATCCACTGCACGGTGGAAGCCAGTTTTGTTAAATGTCTTAGAAGGCCCTCTACCTGCTTGAGCACAGATTCTCAGAGGAGCCATGTCACAAGGTCTCAGGTACTGCCACTCCACATGGGACCCCCAGGGGAGCCCCCATCCTGGAAGTCAGTTTCTTAGACTCTTGAACAAAAACCAAACGGTCAAACTATACGACCGATCCGATCCTGGACAGTAGGTGTATGTGTGGTTCTTGTGCTTCCTGACGTGGGTGGTGTGGGTCACACCATGAAAATGATGAATCTGTATCAGCCCAGGTTGTGACATAGAGAAGTGATGGCCCGTGAGCTGACGGTGGCTGCATCTGAGCCTTTGTCTCACCATTTCTACAATGCATGTGGCTTCCTCTTATCCCAAAAACATGACTTTTTTTAAAAATTTAAAACCCACCACAATACATGCACAGAAAGGCACAGGGATTGCTTTGCTGCCAGTGCCACACTGACCAACTGAGCTGACTTGTCAACACTGCAGCCCACAAACAACACAAGATGGGGACCCTGGGGGCTGTTCCCATGAGGGGTCAGGGATGCACCTGTGTGGATGAGCTTCACATGCCGCTGTAGGTAGCGGTCAATCATGAACACCTTGTTGCAGCCAGGGTGGGGACAGGGCCTCTCGCGGACTTCTTCATGGTGCTCCTTTATGTGCTTCTGCAGGGCAACAGTGAGGCCCCGAGGGCTGGGCTGGCCTGGACAGCGGCTCACCCACCACACAGCACCTGCCGCCTCTGAGCCCTGTGCACCACCCTCGAAGGGACAGACCCACCATCCCTCACTGAAGACGGGTGCTTTCCCAAGAGCAAAGGCCGATGCATCCTCCCCCACGCAGCATGGCAATGGCGGGGTCGCTTCACATCTCCATTTCCCCAGGTTCACGGGCACCCGTGGGTGAGTCTGGGCCTGACACCTCCCCCTGCTCCCGCAGACTCCTGCCCTGGCTTCAGTAGCACCTTCCTTACCTTCATGCCATCAGCTCCTCGGTACACAGCTGTGCAGCCTTGATATGGGCACTTGTAGATGGTGGGCAGCTCCTCCCTAAAACACAGGGCACATGGAGCTGCCGCCCCGGCCGCACCCCCGGCCGTGCAGCCCACACCGGCCTCACCTCTCACAGCGGAGCTTGTTCTTCCAGCCCGGCTTCGGGCCAGGCTTCTTTCGGATTTTTGGTTCTTCAGGTTTCTTGGCCTCTTTGCTCCCATTCTTTTTACCAGAGACTCTGGGGGGGGGGCGGGGGTAAATCAGATGCAGTGATAGGTCTGACCTCTGTACATGGGTCTCACTTTCCTTCATGTTCTCCGATATGATTCAGCTTCCAGGGCTAGCCTGCTTCAGTCTATGTGCTAACTGGGTGCCCTGAACTGGACCCTCAGCCACCAAAGCCAGAACAACTCAGCAGGCAGATGCCCGGTACTGCCCCCATGGGAGGGCCAAGTGCAGGGACAGTGACTACAGAAGTGGGTTTTTAGGACTGCAGTCTTACACCCTATTCTAAATATCAAAACCAAACACGAGACGCCATGGAAAAAGGTGGAATACAGAAGCTTTAGGGGTCAGTCCCTGGACCAAAACAACCATTAAGCTAGAAAAAAGATCAGATCCAGCAGCCGTGGAACTTTGGACCCTGATGGGAGACTCACAGCAGCCACAAGTCCTTGAGGGGCAAGTGCTGCCTCTGGGAAGAGTGCTCTATGTGCTCCACCGGCTGCCACCCAATTCAGCTCTGCCACGGGCCAGAGTGGGCCATGGGACTTCGTGCGCGACCAGTAGGGTCTAGTAAAAGTTTAGAGAACACACGTCTTCCTTTTTGGACCCAGACATTTAAGGAACTTGGTCAGAAATGGAAGGAAGCACTGGCTGGTGTGGCTCATTTGGGCATCATCTTGTGCACCAAAAGGTGGCTGGTTTGATTCCTGGTCAGGGCACATGCCTAAGGGTGTGTATGAGGCAGCCCATCAATGTTTCGCTCTCAAATTGATATTTCTCTTTCTCCCTCTCCCTTCCTCTCTAAAAATAAAAAATCGTTAAAAGGGGGGGGGCATCTGTAATACTTTCAACAATAAATATGTTATAATTAAAATAAAGTTAAATAGAAGGGAGCACCTGGGGCCATATGTGACTAGCCATAGCTGACATCATCTTCAATGGTTAGAGACTAAAAAGTTCCCTCTGAGATCAAGAAAATAATGCTGGACATTCTAGCCAGAGAGATTAGGCAAGAAAAAATAAAAGCCATCTAAACTAGGAAGGAAAATTACCTCTATTCACAGATGACGTGATTTTATATATAAAGAGCCCTACAGAGTCCCCATACAAAATAAATTCAGCAAAGTTGTGGGGTGCAAAATCAGCACACAAACACCAGTTCTATTTCTACACGCTAACAACAACCCAAAAAGGAAATTAAGAAAATTCATTTGCAATCACATCAAAAATAATAAATAAGGAATGAACTTAACCAAGGAAATGAATGACTTATACACTGAAAACTACAAAACACTGATGAAAGAAATGAAAGGCCTACATAAGTGGAAAGGCATCCCATATTCATGGATTAGAAGACTATTAAGATGGCAATGCTTCTCCCAAAGCAAACTACAGATTTAATCTCTATCTAAATCCCAATGGTGTTTTTAGTAGGGAAAAAAAATCCAAAATTTCACGTTGAATTTCAAGGGACCCAAATAGCCAAACAATTTTGAAAAACTGATGGGAGGACTCAATTTCCTGAATACAAAATTTGCTACAAAGTTACAATAATCAAAACTGTGGTGCTTGCATAAAGACAGATGCGTAGACCAATTGAATAGAATTAAGAGAATAGAAATAAACCCTCAAAAGTACAATCAACTATTTTCAACAAGAGTGCCCAGATTATTCTACAGGGAAAGGACAGTCTCCAACACAGGTGCTGGGAAACAACATCTACACGCAGAAACTACCCCTAATGTACGCTACATACAAAAGTTAACTCAGATCAAAGGCCGGAATATGAGCTAAAATTATAAAGCTCTTGGAAGAAAACAGCAGTAAGTCTTCATGATCTTGGACTTGGCAATGGTTTCTTAAATATGACACAAAAGCACAGGCAGCAAAAGTAAAAAGAGGTAAACTGGACTTCGAGATCCTAAGTTTTGCAACCAAATGACACGACCAAGCGAGTGAAATAGATGACCCACTGAATAGGAAAAACTACCTTATAACTCAATAGCAAAAAGACAACCCAATTAAAATATAGGCACAGGACTTGGAGGGCATTTCTCCAAAGAAGATATAAGCATACACGTGGCGCTGGCTGAGTAGCTCAGTTGGTTAGAATGTTGTCCTGACAATCCAGGGTTACAGGTTCTATCCCAGTTAGGGCACATACAAAAGTCAACCAATGAATGCATAGATAAGTAGAACAAATTGATGTTTTTTCTCTTAAAAAAATGTGAAAAGATACTCAACATCACTAATCATTAGATAAATGCAAAGCAAATTAACGAGGTACCACTTCCACCCATTAGGATGACTGTGCCTCAGTGTTCAGAGCATTATTCACAATAACCAAAATGTGAAAACAACCCAAGATGTGGTTAAGCTCCGACTCGGGCTATAATATGGTAAATCTCAAAAGGAGCCAGTCACAAAAGGACAAATATAATCCCACTGAGGTCCCTAGAATCAGTACCTAGGCTAGAGGTTGTCAGGGCCGGGGGCGGAGGACAGGGAAGTCATTGCTTAATGTGTACAGAGGTTCTGCTCAGGGTGGTGACAAGTTTGTAAATAGTGGTGATTGTTGCACAACATTGTGAATGTACTTAATGCCACTGAACTTAAAAATGGCAAACTGTATTGCCAAAACCGGTTTGGCTCAGTGGATAGAGCGTCGGCCTTTGGACTAAAGGGTCCCAGGTTCGATTCCGGTCAAGGGCATGTACCTGGGTTGCAGGCACATTCCCAGTAGGAGATGTGCAGGAGGCAGCTGATCAATGTTTCTCTCTCATCAATGTTTCTAACTCTCTATCTCTCTCCCTTCCTCTCTGTAAAAAAATCAATAAAATATATATTTTTTTAAAAAATGGCAAACTGTGTATGTTACCACAAATTGTAAAGAAGGGTTATAAATAGTTGTCCTCCCTTTAATGAGAAGATTAAAAGAACCTTTTTGATGACTGCGCAGGCTTCTCTCCTTGTCTCAAGTAACTGTGCTTTGAACCTGGCTGCGTGTCCCAATCGCTGGCCTCTACCCTCTTCTGAGTGGCATGGCACCTGTCGGCTGCACTGACAGGTAATTTGCCATTTCCCTCCCACCCTGGACTACATTTGCAGAGAGCAGGAGGCTTCAGGGAGCCTGTGGGTTTCACAGGTGGATGGGACGGCTGGGGGTGGGGGTGGGGAGCCTCAGGGCTGCACACTGACTGCTGTCTCCCCAGAGCTGCCTATTGTCCTGTTTCTCTGTAACCCATGTCAGAACTTCAAGGAAAAGAACTCGTGATTGCTTCTCAATCTGTCTCTGTGTTTTCTTGGCTGATGGTGTGTGCTTGTTTCACTGTGCTGTGAAATGCTGAAGGACAGTGCCCATGTCGGGCATCGACACTGCAGGGGTTTGAGGTTCCTGGGCACAGGGTTGGGAAGAAAGTGACACAAGTAAAAATCGTCCCTTCCTGCCAGGACCCTACGTTCTACCTGCAGAGACAAGTCCTTGAAAAGAGAAGGTCAACACAAGGTCACAGAAGCTCCCCAACAAGGAAGTGGCATAGAAATTGGTGCCCGCGGCAGAGCTGCGAACAAGTACAGGGCTGAGTCCAACCCAGAGACTCAGCACCAAGAGCAGGAATCAGAGGCTGGCCGGTGGTGTGGCCGTGAGCAGGACTGGCACAAGGCAGGCAGAGAGCTCCAAAATGAGGCTGGGTCATGCCCACGGGCTCCTGCCATCTCACCTGGACGTCAGCTCCCTCACGAATGACACTGAGGCCAGGGCCCAGAGCTGTCCTGGGGAGGCCTCAGCTCCCTCAGCAGCCACACTGCACTGGGCTTGGCAGGCTGACCCAAACACCATGTGCGGGGAGCACAGACACGGCATCCAGCTCCCCGATGGACACCAGCCCCAGGCCTTGCACCAAGACCCACTTACTTCTTTTCTGGGTAGGGCTCAAAGGACTCATCTGAGGACTGGGTGTGCTGCTTCTTGTCATTGTCGTCTTCACTCAGGAAGTCCCTAGGACAGAAGACAGCCTTTAGCAAAGCTCTGGGTGGGTGACAGATCCGATGCGACTTCCTGCCTGCAGACACCATACAGATCCCCACAGTCCATGTTTTAGTTCTGAAAAGGCTGAAAGAAACCTAATAGCCCCCAGTCTCTACCCCATCTCCTTCCATGCTCTCTTCACATCAGAACCCCAAAGTCAGAAGGAACCTCTCCAAGGAGGCCCCAGGCGGGTGTGAGGACTCCATAGGTGGTGGGCTTCTGAGTAGTGGACGCTCAGAACAGCCCTCACCCTGTGAGCACCTATCCAACTGACAGGTCAGCTGATAGCCATTCCAAAGGTCACAAAGGCCAGAAAAAGCTCTATGCCTGTAACCTTCGCCCTCAAGTATGAACCACTGTTCACTCTGTTGGCTCGCCATGGCCTTCCCCTTCGGCCGCCACCCGTCAGACAGAGAAGGGCTCGAGGCTGCAAGACCCCCGGCCACGCCTGGTCCTGGGTGTTTCTAGCATATACCCTCAGGTTCTTCCGGCACCTTGGCCACTGGTGCCCCACTGGAGCTGCACTAAAACTGCCCTACTCTACGGACAAGGGTGCATCTGCCTTCCAGCCACAGCTCGTGGGGTCAGGCTGGAAGGGTCTGAGGTGCCTGGCTCCGCGGCAGGGGGGCCAGAGCAGACAGCCCCCGTCACACTCGTGCCACGACAGGGCCAGAGGCTGCGTCCTCTGCTCGAGGAACATGGGGCCGGCACAGAACTAAGCCTGAAGCAGACCAGGGGCAGCAGCAGCGGGTGCCCCCGGGGCCCTCCCAGGAGCTCTGCACACGCAGGTCCCGCTGCCTGGTAGCTGCATCAGCGGGGTGCCCACTGGGACCCAGGAAGCCCCTAGTCAGGACCCAGAAGCCTGGAAGCACCCCTGGCCAGGACATGGACAGTGAGCCCCTAGGATGGTAGAGTTTGGTTTTCCAAGGAGAAATTTTAGGCTGTTTAAACCCACTCTTCTCTCACCCCTCAGAAAGGTCACTGAACTCGTCTTTTACCCGATCATCCGAGGTTGAAGATGGAAGCTGCTTCTCACCCAACTGCCCTGAGAAACAAAGAACAAGGCTCCTGTTACCAACTGGTGCGTAGGCAGGGCTCCCAGCAAGAAGGCATGGCCGCCTGACGACAGAGCCTTCCTTGTGAGCCTGGGGTCCTCCAGCCTCACATCCCACCACCTCCCAGCTCCATCCCCCACAAGGTCCCAACACTGCCATCCTCACAGGCCACCCGTGTCCAGCACAGGCAGCGCCAAGCACCCGATACCCAGCGACAGTCACCGCTGCCGACCTCCTCCCCAGGGGTTCCGATCCAGCCGTTTCCGGGGGGACGACTCACACGTCATGAATGGATCGCGTGCACAGTTTAAAGAGCCGTGCAGCCTAAGGGCCCTCCGCACAGCCCCGCTTCCTCCAGCCTGAGCATCGCCCTCTCCAAGCCACCTTGGGAGTGGCGCTTTCTGAAAGGACTCGCACTCAAGTGGCTGAGCGCCCACTGCAGACGGGCACACGTGGCAGCTGACAGGCAGGAGCCAGCCTGGCCCACTGTACCACCTAAGGGCCTGTTTCCCTCACCACGCAGCAAAGGAGCCTGTCCACACGTCCCACTGGGGTGTCACTAGGGTGCTGGCTGAGGCCCAGGAAATGACCCAAAACGGCCTCAGGCACAGCTGTCCTCTTCCCCCACCCCTGCAACAAGGCCCCATTCTTCCTCCCTCGTCCCCTGGCCGGAGCAGGTGGTGAGGCGGGATAGCAGAGGCGTGCGCCTCACAGGCATGGCAGCACCGGGTCTCAGCCCTCCCTGCCGCCAGATGCCCACAAGACTCCGCCACCACTGCCCACATGTGCAGACATCCACTTCCTGTGAGGGCCCTGCTGGCTCGGGTAGGAATCCTGGTCTGACAGCCCAGAGACGCTCCTACCTGGAGCCCCACTTGGGGGCAGGCTTGACTGAGGCAGGGGGCTCGGCCCAGGCCCCACAGGGCTGCCATCTGAAGGGGGCTGGACCATGTCCGTGTTGGACAGCGTCTCCGTCTCAGCCCAGGCTGTGGTCGCTCCGCCCTGGGAGCGCGGAGGGGTAGCCCCAGTGGGGTTGGACCTCCGATGCTGGGTGAGCCGGGGGGCTGTCTCCTTGTCCCACGTCCACTTGACCGACAATGCACTGTCCAGCAGGAGAGCCCCACAGCTGGGGTCGGCGTCCAGGGTGTAGTCGTGGCCTTGGTCGCAGCCCCACACGGCCTGGATGACACCGCAGTACTCGGAGGACAGCGTCCTCTGGAGGCTGGGCAGGGCCCCACAGCTGGCCGCGTGTCCATGCACCCACCCCACCAGGCCACGCAGGCCTTCCGGGCTCGACGTGATCAGGTCCACTGAGGAAAGGCAGACAGCAGCCCCCTGGCTGGTCAGCACCCAGTCCGCGGGAGCCCACCTATCCCCCCGCTCCAGGGCTGGGACACTCACCCAGACACGCTTCCTCCTCCGCCTCTGTTGGGGGCTGGGCACCCACCCTGCAAAGGAGCAGCATGGACGTGAGTGGGGCCCGCAGCGAGCGGGGGGCAGGCTCGCTCCCTTTACTGGCTCTCCCACATGGGGCTGCCCCTGCCCGCCATGCTGTCTCCTGACACTCAGAGCCTCTCGGCCCTCACCTCCCACACCAGTCGCTCTGGGGCTTCCACGTGTCCACTGCCACCGCACCATGGCGCCCCCCCCCCCCCCCCCACTGCACAGGTTCCCACCAGGCACTTCCTGTGCCGAGAACCGCACAGTACACCGGGGACTTAACCTGAGCACCCCCAAATGAACAAAGGAGGGAGCCCTACTGTGTGCAGGGCTTCCGGGGGCCCATCGGGGACACGTTGACTCTCTGCAGGAAGGACTGGAGGAGGCCGTGGCACTGGTAGAACTGGGCGTGGCAGTTCTTGCAGACAAACTGAGACAAAGCTGGGTCCTGGTGGACAGCCACCCCCAGCAGGTGCTGGAAGTCCCTGACGAACACGCGCTCCCCTGGGGGTGGTCTCTCTGAGATCTGCCCCGGTGCCCGGGCGGAGATGCTGCGGAGGCTCCGTGCAGAGAACTTCCCGTGGCAGAGGCGGCAGTGCCCCATGGCAAGAGCCCGGCCTGTTCCTGGGCAAGCACAGGAAACCGTGAGTCAGGCCAGGCCAGACACAGCTCCTGGAGGGGAGCCCCGTGGCCAGTCAGGTCGCAGTGAAGGAGACAGTGTCAATGTGCAAAAACCAGTCGGAACAAACTATCAGGAAGAGAAATTAAGGAAACAATCCAATTTCTAATTGCATCAAAAAGAGTAAATACCCAGGAATAAATTTAACCAAGATGGTGGAAGACCTGTACACCGAAAACTATGACACTGATGAAAGAAATTGAAGATACAAATAAATAGAAAAGTATTCTGTGAACTTGAAGAATTCATTGTTGTTAAAATGTTCACACTACCCAAAGCATCTAAGATTCAACACTTATCCCTATCAAAATTCAAACAGCATTGTAAAAACTGATTTTGAGAGAGAGGAAAGGGGGACGGGCAGAGAGAAAAACATCGATTTGTTGTTTTGCTTATTTTACATTCATTGGTTGATTCCTTTTTTTAAATCTCCACCCGATGAAATATTTTTCATTGATTCTAGAGAGAGAGGAAGGGGGAGGGGAGAGAGAGAAACATCAACGTGAGAAATATCGGGCCAGTTGCCTTCTGTAAGCACCCTGACGGGGGACTGAACCTGAACCCTAATGTATCAGGACGACGACGCTCGAACCAACTGAGCTATCCAGCCAGGTCCAACAGCACTGCTAACTAAGCAGAACTTACAATCTTAAAATGTACACGAACCAGAAGAGACCCCGAAGAGCCAAAGCTGAGGCATCACCATCCCTTATTTCAAACGGTATTACAAAGCGAAAGTGATCAAAACAGCGTAGCTTTGGCATAAACACACACATAACGGAAGGACAGAGGACCCAGAATTAAACCCGTGCACCCAGGGTCAATTAGTGTATGAGCAGGGCGCCAAGAACACACAATGGTGGGGAAACTGGAAAGCCACGAGCGAAAGATGACACCGGACCACTATCTTCGGCCCCACACACGTCAACTCCGCATCGATGTCTCCACCTCTGCTCCCTCCCCCGTCCTCTCTGAGATCAATAAAAAAAAACCTTTAAAAAGTGCAAACTCCCACCGATTAAAGAGGGAACGGTGTGCGGCCTGGTGACTATCCACGGCGCTGCACCGCACACGGGAGCGTGCTGAGAGCAGAGCCTGAAAGTTCTCGGCACGAGGAAAGGGCTGCCCTTGCGAGATGATGGACGTCAGCCGGGCCGCGCTCCTGTCACAACAGACAGGCGTCAGCGACGCGGGCATCTGAGGCTAATGTGAGACACCAGCGGTAGCTCGGTGAAAACTTTTCCCAAAGAAAACTCTTAACGAATGTTTTTAAAATAAACGAACGCCTCCACAGCCGTGTAGTTCCTAAAGGGAGCTGGAGCGTCATCCCGAGACCAGCGGGGAAGGACGGGGAGCCCGGCTCCTCCCGCCGGGCGGGGTCCGTCCGCCACGCGAGGGCGAAGGCACCGGCCCCGGCCAGGCGGGCCCCGGCCCCGGCCAGCGGCCCTCCCCGCGCCGCGCCGCGCCCACCGGTTCTGAGCGAACGAGCGGCGGCGAGGCTGGGGCTCTGCGAGGACCTCGGGCTGCAGACGCGGCGCGGACGGGGGCCAAGGCCGGGCGCCTCCGCCCGCAGGGCTGAGCGGCCACCGCGGGCGCCGTGGGCAGGCGGGGTCGGCGCTTGCGAAACCGCACCCGCGCGGGCGCCGGGGAGGCTCCGCCCGCCTCCAGCGGCCCAAGGGCGCCGGGGAGAGGCCCGGGCCGCGGTCACGGGCCGGCGGAACCCACCTGCCTCGTCGGCGCCGTCTTCGCCCGCGTCCCCGCAGGTCCGCGCCGGCCCCCAGCCCAGCCGGGCGGCCACCACGGGCGCCTCGTCCCCGCTCGACCTGCCGCGGGAGGGGCGGCCCCGGGTCCGGCCGCCGCCGCAGCTGCCGCCCGAGCCCCTGCGCGGCCCCGCCGCCCCAGGCGACAGGAAGCGGCCGAGCCGGTCCCGTTTCATGGCGGCCGCCCCTGCGCTGCGCCCCGCTCGGCTCCGCTCGGCTCCACCCGGCTGCGCTCGGGCCCGCTCGGCTCGGCTGCTCGGCGCCGCGGGTCCTGCTCGGGCCCGGAGCTCTCGGCCGCTCAGCCGGACTGTGCTCGCTCGTCCCGCCCGACCCGCCGCTCGTCTCCGCTCGGCTCCCGGGAGGCGGGACGGGCGGGGCGCGCAGGGGCAGGGCCGCGTGAGGAGGGAGGCGTGTCGGTCGGCGCGGGGGGGCGGGCCGGCAGGAGGACCTGTCACAGCCGCGGAGTGAGGGTCGCGGGGGAACTCGCGCGCTCGCGGCAGCGCTGTGCCGAGGTTATTGGCGAGCTCCGCCCCCAGCTCCGCCCCTTCCGCCCTGGACGCCGGGCGGGCGGCGCGGGCGGGGCAGCCGGAAGTGCGCCGAGAAGGTCCCGTGTGTTCCGGCGGTCCGTGGCTCGGGCGGCCCCCCCTCCCTCGCATCCTTCGTTCCGGGCTTCAGGCCGTTCGCCCCGCCCCTGGGCCGCCAGCACCGCCTCCCCGCCCGGCGCCATGGCCGCTGCGGCCGGGGACGGCGCGGTGAAGCCGCTGCAGTGCGCTATGAAGCTGGCCAACGGGGCCATCGAGCTGGACACCGGCAACCGGCCCCGGGTGAGGCGAGGCGCGGCGCGGCGAGGCGCGGCGGGCCCGGTCCCCACGAGAGGCCGGCTCAGTGGGCGTGGGCGAGGGCGGGGCCGCGGGGTGGGCGCCGGCCGGGACCCCCGGCGGCTGCGGGGCGCCGGGCGCGGTGTCGGTTCCGACCTTGGACAGCTCCCAGGCCTGTCCGCCGCGTTTTCCCGTCAGTCCCATGAGTCGGAACCGGAGCCGCGCCGGCGTTTGTAAAGGGGATGCTGCAGGGTCCGCGCAGCTGCCTCCGCACAGACCGCCAGCCGCTCCGCTCCGTGTGTGCGTTTCTCGGGAAGACGCTGCGGATGTGGTCAGATTCCCACGAATGGGAGGTTAAGTGCGGCTCTCGGTGCTGCGCCCTCCCTGTCGCCGCCGCCGCTGGCGGGAGTGGTGTCAGCCAGGCTGGCGACCGGGTGGAAGAGCCGGCCGAGCCTCCCGGGCTGCGCGGGAGGGAGCGGGCTGCGGGCTGCGGGCGGGCCCAGGAAACACATCCCGGGCCCTCCGTCCACTGCTGTCCCCAAGTCGGAAACCCTTCCCGCATCCATTGGATCCTCATCTCTGAGGCGTGGACTTAAACATGAACAACTTGGGGACTGGGATGCAGCGCGCGCGTGCGCGCACACACACACACACACACACACACACACACCCATGCTGTGAGTCCCAGTGCCGCCTGGGCTCCGTGCAGGCAGCCGGACAGGATGCCCACACCCTTGAACCTGGCAATGCTCTAGAATCCCCTGTACCGGGCAGTGGGGTCCAGGAAAGGGATCGCCCAGAACCCCAGCTGGAAACAGAGTCTACGATTTGCAGCAGCACTCCCTCATTAACCTCCCAAGAAAAAAATTTACCAGCCAGCGAATGAAGGGCACAGAAATGAAACTTGTTGCATAGCGTGGAAAATGACAGCAACTCTCAAAGTTGCTTCCCCTGCCACTTCCTTCCTGTGCTGGGGAGAAAGGCGAGGGAGAAGGGATGGGGATCCAGCTGGGCACCTTCCCCTTCGGTCTGGAGAAGACTGATACACCAGTGCCCAGGCAGACCAGCCAATCAGCCGACCACCTCGGGCTGGATGCTCAGGGCTCTCTCCAAGATAAGCAGACACCGTTTCTGTGCTTCCCACCAGGGCGGCGGGCGGCGTGATGGAGGCCTTTGCCTCTACCGCCTGACCCCGGCCGTTTCTCTTCCCTGGGCACAGGAGGCGTATGCAGAATACCTGAGGAGCATCCACTACATCTCCCAGGTGCTGCTGGAAGAAGTGGAAACCACCCCAGGTACAGCTCTCAGCCCCACTGCTGCTCCTGGGCTGGTCAGATTTTGGACACCTAAGCCCTTGGTGGGTTTCAGGCCTGGGGGTGTCCTGTCCTAGCAGAAGGCGAATGGCTGGGCACTCAGTCAGCATGAGCTATCGGGGTGTGATGTGATGGGGGGGGTGGTAGTCGGGTAGGACATGACCAGGGAGGAGTGACCTGAGCAAAGGCTGGGGGCAGCCTTCCAGCAGAGGAGTGAACAAAAGCCCTGAGCTGAGAGTGGGTGCTGGGTGTGAGGAAAGGCAGGCAGGCTGGGGCAGGTTTGTGCATTAGGGGCAGGCAAGGAGCTGGGGTGGTTCCCACAGGAGGGTTAGCTCATGGAGAGGCCGGCATGGGGGGCAGAGCCTCCAGCAGGTCCCCATGGTGGGGAGAGCAGTGGTGAGACCTCCTGGAGGTGGATGGCCTGGGGGATGTTCTTTAAAGGTGGACTTCACCAGACTTGCTGGAGGGGGAGAATTCTGCTTGAGGGCACCTTGGTTGGGGAGAGGTGGGAGTCACCACGTTGAAGCAGGCCTAGGGAGCCAATGAGCTTAGCAGAGGTCTGGGGACTACAGGACTAGGACTGGGAGGAGTTTGGGGCAGTAGCCCAGGGGGTGTCCTGGGGGAGAGAGACCCTGAGAGGTTGGGGAGCACTTGGGACTAGGGCAGACGTGGGGGTGAGGGCAGTTTCAGTGGGAGTGTGTTGAGGGGCTGGCTGTGAAGGGAGCAGGAGGTTGGTCAGGACCTGGGCTGGTGGTGTCCAGGGGTGTGGGGAGGCAGCTCCTACAGCGAGTGTCTGCTGGTAGGAGAGTCTATAGAGTGGAAGCCCTAGGGAGGGTGAGGGTGGGCCGAGCACAACCGAAGGCCAGGAAGTGGGTGAAGAAGTTGTCTCTGTGAAATGGTCCCTGAATGGTGGCCCACCTGGAGGAGGGGCTGTGGGTGCACGTGACGTCCTCAGGAGAAAGGCCCCGTTGGGTAGAGAGGCTCTGACGGTCCAGCTGAGACAGTGGGACAGTCAGTCAGATGCTGGCTGGCCCTGCTCAGAGCCCGAGGGCCGATGGTCAGAGGTGAGGGGTGGGAGGGCTGGCCTGGGAGTCAGAGGTTAGGAGACAGTCAATATGCCCTTGTGTTTATCTCAGCAAGAATCTGGTTAGTGAATGAGTGATGGTAACCAGTCTTCCTGTCCGTGCCCAGACGCTGGGGAGCCCGTGCCCCCGGATGCCCTGAAGATGCTAAAGCTGGCAGAGCAGTGTCTGGAGAGAGCCCAGTCGACGGTGGCCAAGCTTGGTGGGTCTCCAGCAGGGACTCCAGTGGGTCTCCATCCCCCCAAGTGTGTCTCCTCGGTGGCCTGTGGGGCCCTGTGCCAATTCGTGGCTCTGTGTGCCTCGCAGGGAAAGCCTGCCTGAAGCCAGCCCTGCCCACGGCGGCTGCTGGCCCCTCGCCTACCAGCCGACACCGCCGGGTGTACTCGGACGAAGGGGGGAAGCTGCTCCCGTTCCTGCCGCCAGAGATCTTCCAGAGGCTTCAGGTGGTGGAGTCGCAAAGCTCTAAGAAGTAAGATGGGGATGCAGGGGGCGCACAAGGAAGGTGGGCGGAGCCTGGGTTTGGCCTGCGAAGGGAGCTCACATGGCAGGGTTAGTTTAGGTGAAATGGGTCCCAGGATGGAAATGCCCGTGTGCCTGGCGGAAACACATACAAACTGTCCTTGGAGAAAAGCTCCTTTAACTTCTGTAAAATAAGTGGCACAGGGTCCGAGATCACCAGGCACACAAGGAAGTAAGAAACCAAAGGAACGACAGAGAGACAGACTACAAAGCTGTCGGATCGAGTTGTCAGGCACAGCTTACAAAGCAGTCGTGCTCTCTGTATTTAGAAATGAAAAGCACGTGTGACGATGCCTACAGGTTGCCCTGGCCAGTGTGGCTCAGCAGTTGAGTGTCGTCTGTGCACCAAGAGGGCACAGGGCATATGCCTGGGATTTGGGCCTGATCCCCAGTAGGGGGCATGCAGGAGGCAGCTGATAAGTGTTTTTCTCTCATCGATGTTTCTCTCTTCCTCCCTCCCTCTCTCCCTAAAATCAATAAAAACATCTTTTTTTAAAAAGAAAAGACAATACCTGCGGAGAAAAGAAATACCTGCAGGAACAAGAAATTATAAAATCTGACCTAGCAAATAAAGAATCAAGTAGAAACTAAATGAAGAATATAACACCATCATTATTGTTAAACATGACGTGATAACAGTAACAACAAATTACAGTTGATCCTTGAACGGCTGGGGTTTGGGGGCACAGAACACCGTGCCTCAGGCTGCTCCGGAGGCTCCAGGCCCCTGGCTCGTCCACCTGGGGCTCTGGGACAGGGTCAGGCCCAACGCTGCCACCCCAGGGCAGCCATTCTCCCCGTCCCCCACCCAGGAAAGCAGGAAGAGGTGGGACCGAAGCTTTGGTGGTGGGTGGCTGTGGGAGCTATTCTCCAGTAGAGGTGGTTGTCCCTTTCGTGGGCTGCTCACGGGTGCCTTGGTGCCTTAAGAGTCTCATGTTGTTGCCGAACACACATGACTGAATTGCATCAAGGGCTGAAGTCTGGCTTCCTGTGAAAAGTCAGCCGTCCTGCCAACAGGACACCTGCATTTCGGGGGGCTGTGGTCCAGTCCCTCCAGACACCCTCCCTCCTTTACACTTCCTGCCGACTCCGTGGCTACTCCCTCACGTCCTGGCCCCAGGGCTGGGTCGGGAAGGGTTCTCGGGTCCCCAGAACATTGCTGGGCTTCCTGGGCCTGGACAACAGCTTGTCCCGTTTCCAGGGAGCTGACACCCCTGGAGGAGGCCTCCCTGCAGAACCAGAAGCTGAAGGCCGCCTATGAAGCCCGGATGGCCCGTCTGGACCCCAGCCAGGCCCTGCAGAAGACATCGCTGGTGAGCAGGCCCCAGGGAGGCTGTGTTGCTGGGGGAGGGAAGCAGGCCTTACTCCCCTCTCCCCTCCTAGACCCTGTCCCTGCAGCGGCAGATGATGGAGAACCTGGTGATCGCCAAGGCCCGGGAGGAGACTGTATCCTTTCTGTCCACCAGCCTCTGTGTCCAGAGGGGGATCGGGAATGTGACCTTGAGCTGAGGGAGGAGGAGGGGGAGAGAGCAGCAGGTGACAGGGTCAGGATGTGGGCACAACCTTTTTCAGCTTCGGGAGAGCCATGTGCTCGGTGAATGGTCCGCACACCCCCCTTGGCAAAGACCGTCCTGCCCCCCAGCAAAGGGACTCCTCTCAATCCTTCAAGTCACCTGCCTCCCTCGCTAGTGGGTGCCCGTCCTCCAGCGCCGCCACTGGCCCGGCCTCCTGAAGGGCCAAGGCAGTGCCCTGTCCACTGGACCCTGAGTCCGGCCGGGCTTAGCGCAGGTGCAGGGCTTCGGGTGCGGCCTTAACTCTGCGCCAGCTGCAAAGGAAGATGGAGGAGCGGCGGCTGCGGCTCCAGGAGGCCGCCAACAGGTGCGTCCCTCCCATCGGTCCAGCCTTGGCCTCAGGGCAGCTGGGAGGACGGGGGGGGGGGCGATGCACCCAGACACCCGAGGCCCAGCCCCGTCCGTCCTCCCCAGGAGGTTCTGCAGTCAGGTCACCCTGACCCCCGAGGAGCGGGAGCAGCGGGCCCTCTACGCTGCCATCCTCGAGTATGAGCAAGACCACGTGAGTCCCAGGGCAGATGCCTGGGCCATGGGCTGCGGCTCTGGGTGGGGGTCCTTGGGGTCAGGGTTACCCCCCTCCCCCATCGTGGGACACAGGGTCCCCTGGGCCTGATGGCATTGGATCTTCACTGCACCCCAGGGAAGGTATCAACAAGGAGGCCTGGTCTTTAGGGGTGCAGCCCTGGCCGGGCTGGGGGAGGAGGAGGAAGGAGGGACCTCCCTTAGTGGGGGTCCCGGGCTCTCTTCCATGGTCTCCTGTCCTGTAGGAATGGCCAAAGCACTGGAAGGCCAAGCTCAAGAGGAGCCCTGGGGACCTGTCGCTGGTGACCAGCCTGGTGTCCCACCTGCTCAGGTACAGGGTCCTCAGGCCCCACCCTCTGGCTGCTGGAAGACCTAGGAGGGGAAGAGGTGATCGTGGGCCGGGGGCGTGCTGCCCAGGCCCCTTTGCCCAGTGGGCTTTCAGGGCCTTTCTCTGCTTCCTCCAAGGGGTGGGCCAGACTCTGGAGGAAGGAATACAAGATGCTTCTTGGACGAGGGGTGTGGGGAGGGCAGGCTGCTCAGCCCCCAGGCCCGAGGCCAGCCAGGGGCCGCAGTCCCTCTAACCCACGGCCTCCGCTTGTGCTGGCAGTGTTCCTGACCACCCCATCGCGCAGCTCCTGAAGAAGCTCCAGTGTGCGGTGTACCGGGCGCTGTACCACGTCGTGAGCAGGGGCGCTGCGGCCGCCCCAGCCCCCGGCGGCTGCTCCCTGCCCCCTGATGCCGAGGGGCTGCTGGCTCCTGGGAGCCGGCGCCTCCGGCCCTCACAGAGTCTCTACTGCATGCTGTCCCCCCCGGAGCCCAGCCCAGCCCCGCACCCCCCTGCCGGCCCCCCCACCAGTCCCCCCACACCCCCACTCCAGCCGGGGCCCCCCAACAGAGGGGCAGACAGCAGCCCTAAGGGGTCTCCCTCACCCCTGGTGCGCAAGGACAGCTCCTTTGAGGACCTGGAACAGTTCCTGGCCACTTCAGAGAGGGGGGGCCAGGGCCCTGGGCGGGGGACTGACCCTCAGGCCTCAGGGGTGAAGGAGGAGCCGCTGCTGGAGCCGCTGAAGAGCATCGTGAAGGACATTCACAACGCGGTTGGTGAGGGCTCCGCAGGACAGGCGGGCAGTGGGAGCTGCTGGGACGGCAGCCAGGCCAGCTCTGACCTGCAGGGCCCTCCCCTCCACCATCCGCTGAGCCACACATCCTGCCAACAGGCAGGCCCCCTCCCGCCTCCGGAGCAGCTGGGCTGGCTGTGGTCCGGGTTCCCTCAGTCCCTGCTGTGTCCTCCTGGGCTGCCTGGGGATCACGGCCTGGCCCCCTGCAGTCTGTGGTTGGGAAGGTCCTCAGGGCCTCGCCGCCAGTGGCCCTGCTGTCTCTTGGGCTGGACTCTCGTCCTCGTCCTTCCAGACCAAGGCTGCCAGGCACAGCCCGAGGCTGACGGTGGCCCCTCCCCAGAGTGTGTGGGCTCCCCGTGGTGGGCCCAGGTGGCCAGTGACTTCCCAGTCCCAAGGAGGGAGCTGTCAGGGTTTCTCAGAACCAGAACCGAAGCCTGACAGGGCCCTGTTCTCACTGTGGGCCACGCTTTCCAAGGGACCGGGCAGTCCCCCATCCCAGGAGATCCCCCTCTCCCTGGGTGGCTCCCCATCTCTTTGAGCAGGTCTCCCTCCTCCCCAGGAGGGTGCTCCATCTCTCTGGGCCTCAGATTTCTTGTCCTTGGATTTGCTTCTAAAGCTTCTCCAGGCCCCTTCCCAGGCCACTTCCTTGGCCCCTCGGGGGTGGGGCTGGGTAAGAAAGACCCTTCGAGCACCCAGGGATGAGGGCCCAGACTCTGGCTCTGACCCTAGGCCACTTAGACACAGGAGGGGGTGATGGGAGGGGAGTGGAGAGAGGGCCAGGCAGACAGCCCTCCCCACTGAGCCAGGATGCTAACTGTGGCCCCAGCACACGGAGGTTGGCTCTGGGAGGCAGAGAAGGTGGTGGGTGAGGACTCGTCTGGGTGACGTCCCGGGGCTGCCAGCTGGCCCACAGTGCTGTGTCGGCTCTGTCCCGGCAGACAGGCTGCTCTCGCTGACCCTCCTGGCTTTCGAAGGCCTCAACACAGCCGTCTCCAAGGACCGCTGCCTGGCCTGCATCGAGGAGCCCTTCTTCTCCCCACTCTGGCCCCTGCTGCTGGCCCTATACAGGTGCGTCCCAGCCCCAGGCCCCTCCAGGTTCCCCGTGTGTCACTGCTCGCCCCATCCCGGCCAGAGCTGTGACTGCTAAGGGTGCTTTACTCAGCTTTGCCCGTGGTGGTGGCGCATCCACCCTCCTGGGACTGGGGGCAGGGCCCGCTCGCCCCACTCTGCCTGCCCGGGCAGGGTCCCTTGGGCAGGGTCCCTTGGGCAGGGTCCCTTGGGCAGCCGAGCCTGGCCTCTCTCCGCCGCAGGAGTGTGTACCGCCCCCGGGAGGCTGCCCTGAGCAGGAGCATGGAGCTCTACAGTAATGCACCCCCAGCAGCCCTTGGCATCCCCCCCAAACTGCTCCCTCGGGACCCTGAGGCCTTGGGAGCCGGCACCTACCCCTACGGCGTTGCTGCCCAGGAGCTGGGGCTGCTGGTCCTGGAGTGCTGTCCCCAGAAGAAGCTGGACTGCATTGGTGAGAGGGGGCGTGGTCACACCAGCCTTAGTGAGGAGGGAGGAGGAGGGGGCGTGGTCACACCAGCCTTAGGGAGGAGGGGGCGTGGTCACACCAGCCTTAGGGAGGAGGGGGCGTGGTCACCAGCCTGGGGAGGAGGGGGCGTGGTCACACCAGCCTTGGGGAGGAGGGGGCGTGGTCACACCAGCCTTAAGGAGGAGGGGGCGTGGTCACACCAGCCTTAGTGAGGAGGGAGGAGGGGGCGTGGTCACACCAGCCTTGGGGAGGAGGGAGAGGGGGCGTGGTCACACTAGCCATGATCCTGTCCCAGCTGGCGACTGGGCCTGTGTGCCTTGTTTGAGCTGCAGGTCCTCCTCCTGGGGAACGGGGTGTGTCCCATGGGACATGAGTGGTGTGAGCGCGATGCCCACGGGAGGGATCCACCCACACGATGGGTGTGGGGCAGTGCTGGGGCTCTTCTGGCTGCCCCTGCCCTCACTCCAAACCTCGCTTCTGTGCTGCAGTGCGGGCCCTGCGGGTCATCTGTGCCTGTGCTGAGGGCTACTACTGGGCCCAGGAGCCTGCACCCGAGGCGAGACCACAGCCTGGCGTGGCCGCCATGTGAGTCGGGGGTGGGGGGGTGGGGGCACGGCCTGGGGTGCATGATGGCCAGGGACCCTCTGGCTAATCTGATGATATTCAGGGTTGCTCACCCCAGATGTATGTGCTTCGTCCCTTCATGCACACCTGGGGGAAGCTGCCTGAGCTTAGTGAAGAGCCTGCTCCCTGCCCTGGGGTTCCTGCATCGTCCCTGCCCCTCCGCCCCAGGTGCCGGGGGCGTTTATGCCCGGTCCTGCCTGTGGCCTGCAGCCTCCTGCTCTGCTGCCCATCTGGGACTGGCGTTCCCATAGCCCCTGCAGGGGCACTGCCTCCTGCCACTCTGCCCCTGGGACCAGGGTCACCCTGAAGGCACCGATCATTGCAGCCTGGTGGGCAGGCTGTGGCACCTCCCCACACCCAGGGGCCTGCAGGTGATGGGCAGGTAGAAATCAGAGCTGAGTGTGAGGTCGGCAGGAAAGTGGGAGCCAGTGCCACCCCCACCCACCCCAGGGCCAGGGTGCTGGGCCTCAGTGCAGGGTCGGCAGGGCTTTTGGCTGGCTCCACAGGCCCCTTCCCCAGTTTGTTATCTGGCTTCCAAGCGAGTCCCTGCAGTGGCTCAGCTCCAGGACTGGAAGTGTTAGCCTGGCTGCAGCCCTACAGCTATCTCTGTGGGCACCGGCCTGTGTCCCTGCAGCTGTGCGGTGCCCACGGGACATGGGAGCAAGGCCACGAGCAGGAGCTCATGGTGTGAGAGGCCTTCCTATCAGACGCAAGCCACAGTCCGCCCTCTTGCTCTCCCCAGAGAGCACTGGTCGCGGGGCCCGGGGGTTGAGGTTCTGGGGAGCCCACCAGGCCTGACTCCCCTCTCAGCTCACTCAGACTTCTCACAGAGGGTCAGGCCTGTGTGCTCAGCTGAGGGACACGTGATTTCAGGAGTGAGCAGGCTGCCCGGGACCTGGGCCTTCCCCTCCATCTCCTGCTCCCCAGGCTGGGGCAAGCTTATGCGGTTACAGCTGCCCCACCTGCCCCCATGGGGCTTGTTTGGGGCTGGCCCAGCAGCTCCTGGGTGCTCTGGGCAGATGGGTGCAGAGAGCGCAGCAGTAAGCGCAGGACCACGCCGGGGGCTGAGCTGGGGCTGCGGTTTGGGGATGGAGCAGCCGCACGGGCCTGGAGCCTCGGGCCAGCGTGCTTCTGTCAACAGTGGGGCTGACGACCTCCTGCCCATCCTGTCCTTCGTGGTGCTGAGAAGCGGCCTCCCCCAGCTGGTGTCGGAGTGCGCTGCTCTGGAGGAATTCATCCACGAGGGGTAGGGCCCGGGCTGGGGAGCCGGGCAGGCACCGTACACATGGCCCACGACCCCTCCCCCAGCCTCTCTTTGCCACCCCTCGCTCAGCACACCCCTCGACTGGGGGTGGGGGACAGTGGGGCAAGCTCTGAGCAGCATCCGCCTGGGGAGTGGGCTGTCCCCCCACCCAGCCTCCCTGACAGCCCCTGGTCCTGCCCCCTGAGGGCAGGTGCCCCTTCAAGAACTCCGGGGCCTCCTTCAGTGACAGACGCTGTCCCACAGGTATCTGATTGGAGAGGGGGGCTACTGCCTGACGTCCCTGCAGAGCGCCCTGAGCTATGTGGAGCTGCTGCCCCGGGGGGCCCTGGGCAAGTAGAGGAGATGGGACACCTCACCGGGCTCTGCAGCTTCGCCCCATCCGACCCTGCATCTGCCCGAGGAGCTGCTCCTGGCGGGACGGGCCAAGCTGAGCCAGGCCCTTCTCTTCCCTGTTTCGGCCTCCGAGAGGCCCTTTCGCTCTCCCCAGAGCGCTGTGGGCTCCCCTGGGGGGCACAAGGGCAGAGCCAGGGCGTGGGCCTTCTGCCCCCGTGACAGCTCCCTGAGCCAGTTCTTGTCTGAATCAAGAAGAGAGCCTGTCAGCCCCTGCCCTGGAGGCCGGGGCCCCGGGGTTTGAAACTGCCCGTTTATTTATTGGACACGACCACTCCTCTCCCCTGGAGGCCCAGGCGTCCCTGAGGGACCTGCCCACGCCTGCCGACTCTGAGCCACCCCCCCGCCCATGGCAGTGGGCATCCAACACCCTCTGGCAAGTTCCTGCCCCTGAACATCCCCTCTGGGTGGGTGGGAAGCTGAGGCCTGCTCTGACTCTCCGTGCCCCCAGCAGCCACTGACCTGCTGAAAATAAAGAGTCACTGATGTCTCCCTCCGTGTAGCTTGCTTGCTCCCCACGCTTGTGGGCAGAGGCCTAGGCAGGACAGCACCCCCTCTACTGACCAGCAAGAGCCAGACTCCCAGAGACGGATGAGATCCACGACACCAGGCCTGCCCCCCACACCCTCTTTGCAGGAGGGGGACAGCCTGGGGTGGGCCCTGGGACAGGATGCTCTGCAGGGCCTGGTGGGGTAACAGGGTTGGAGGTCACTCCTGGGCAGAACACTGTTTTGTACTCCAGGTGGGAGCACATGGGGACCCTGAGCAGTGGTACCTCCGACTCCCGGAGAGGAGAGGGCGGGTGTCTGGGCCCAGCCATGGGCAGCACCTCCAGTGAGGGAGTCCCCCCCACCCAGCACCCTGGAGGCACAGGGTGGGGGCAGGGCCCCAGCACAGCAGGTGCTGGTCGGGAGCAGTGTTAGGTTCTTTGGGAAAAGCTCTTGCAAAAACAGAACAGTGGCATTTATCGGGCCAGACCGTGTTCTAGGGCTTCTGCAGGTTCGCACCTTACGGGACCCCATGAGGCCACAGCCACGGAGAGTGCAGTCCCTCCGCCGCCCACATATTATGGCGAGGGGCCTGGGTCTGAGCCCAGCAAGCCGTGGGCACCCGGGGCCGCCGTCCTGTCAGGATCCCCGTGGGCTGGAGGCCGATGCCCACCAGCGCCCAGGACCGACGGGCCCGCACCGCCCACTCACCTCGCCGGGGAGGGCGAAGGGGCCCGCCCGCCAGAGGAGATCCCCGCCGGCGGTTCGCGAGGAACCTGCGCTCCTGCACCCTGGCCCGTCCGTCCTCTGAGCCCGGCGCCCGGCCCGGTGGGACCGCCGCTGGGACGCCCTCGTTTACCGAGTGTCCGCTGAGCTCGCAGTCCGGCGGGGGATCCGCTGTGCCCCGCGCCGGCTTCGAGGTGGACGGGCCCCACGGGGACCGGCGGGAACGGACAGGCCCCGCCCGGCCGGCGTTAGCAGAGGCGGTGGCGACTGATTCAAGGCCCGCCCCGCGCGTCACGGCCGAGGCGGGTGGGCGGAGCCGGCTCCGGGCGGAAGCGCTTTGCTGGGGGAGAGGCCGAGCTGAGCGGTGGGCGCCCGGGGACCGCTGGGGACCGACAGGTAGGGGGTCGCCTGCAGCCCACGCAGAGCTACCGGGGAGGGGCCCTCTGTTCCCGGGGGGGCTCCGCTGGAGGGCGGGGCGGGGCGGGCGGGGCCCCAGGTGGGGTTGCAGTAGGTACCGGGGCCGCTCGGCCGGCGAGGACTGGGTCCCGGGCTGGACGGGTCCTGTGGGTGCTGGGTGGGGGCGCTGGGCGCACAGCTGGGGGCAGGGGCCCCGGTTCCTCAGCCCGGCCCTCGCCCCCAGGATGGGCAGCAGCTCGCTGTCCGAGGACTACCGCCAGTGCCTGGAGCGCGAGCTGCGCCGCGGGCGCGCGGGCGTGTGCGGGGACCCGTCGCTGCGCGCGGTGCTCTGGCAGATCCTGGTGGAGGACTTCGACCTGCACGGGGCGCTGCAGGACGACGCGCTGGCGCTGCTCACCGACGGCCTGTGGGGCCGCGCCGACCTGGCCCCCGCGCTGCGCGGCCTGGCCCGCGCCTTCGAGCTGCTGGAGCTGGCGGCCGTGCACCTGTACCTGCTGCCCTGGAGGAAGGAGTTCACCACCATCAAGGTGGGCGCCGGCGACGAGGGTGGCGCTTTCTTGACCAGGCGTGGGGGTGAGGGGTTTCTGGGGTCCTCAGCCCCTGGTCTCGGGGCGCAGAGCGCGCTGAGGGGTCCTGCGTGTGTTGGGTCAGCTGTGGGCCGAGGGCCCCGTGGGCACTCCCGGCGCTGAGAACAAGGGGTTGGGTGGAGACCACCCCAGGGTGCCTGCCTCCTGGGTGGCTCCTGCCCCTTAAAGCTCCCTTCACTGCCCTCCCCCAAGCGGCCTGCGGCCCCAGTTGCCATAAAAATCCTAGGACAAGCCCACGGGAAGGACTCGAGTTTCCATGGTCGCCCTCATTCCTCCAGGATGTGGGCTGATCCAGTTGATAGAGAATGAAGGGGGGGGGGTGTGCCCTGGGAAAGCAGGCAGGGGCTTGGGGGGCCTGGGGGGTGCGCCGACTGGGCAATGGCCTAGCTCACCCCCGGCCCAGGTAGGGCGGTTGTGCTCGGGGCTGGCCTGGCCCCTGTAGATGAGCAGCCGCCAGCAGAAGGGGGCAGGCGCTGGTGCCTAATTCGGAAGTGCAGGGAGGTGATGATGTCACTGGGCACGTGGGCGCTGGCCTCCACAGTTGTCATGGCAGCGGCAGCCTTTCTGGGAGGGGAGCTCTGGAACCCACCGCTCACAGAGGACACAAGCTGGTCTGAGGTTCTAGGACTTTCATTCATCCATTCAGAGGGTAGGGTGGCGGGTGGGGCGTGCAGGGCCAGCCCCAGGGGAAGCTGAGAGCAGAAAACGGGCCGGCCCTTGAGGCGCTCCTGGGCCTTGGTGTTGGGCAGACCCGGGGGAGGTCTGGTTCTGCCTCCTCCTGGCTGCCAGGCTCTCCTGGCCCCAGGGCTGTGGGTTTTGGAGCTGCAGAGGGATCCAGCAGGTCGCCATCCCAGCGGGGTTTCTTGCCGTCGGTGAAGCACGTACCCACCTGGAGCCCGGAAGGCAGTGGATTTCTCAGTGAGGGGGCTCTAGTGTGTTCTGACCTCTGAACCGGGAGGACATATGCATTTCTTAAACTGTGGTGAGGGGGCTGCCCCAGTCGCTGGCACCAGGCTGCCATCGGAGCGGGTGTGGCCGAGTGGCCAGGGCTGAGTGCGGGCCGGGCTGCTGCTAACCGGCCTCCTTTGCAGACGTTCTCAGGGGGCTACGTGCACGTGCTGAAGGGTGCGCTGTCCGAGGACCTCCTCATCCAGAGCTTCCAGAAGATGGGCTACGTGCCCAGGGACGACCACTGCCTCACGGTGACTGCCCTGCCCCCCGCCCACCAGCTGGTGCAGGTGGCCCTGGGCTGCTTCGCCCTGCGGCTCGAGTGTGAGATCCTGGGCGAGGTGCTGGAGCGGCTGGGCACCAGCGTGCTGCCGGCTGAGGAGCTGCTGCAGGCACGGCGGGCGAGCGGGGACGTGGCCTCCTGCGTGGCCTGGCTGCAGCAGCGGCTGGCCCGCCAGGAGGAGCCGCCGCCCCTGCCCCCCCGCGGCTCCCCCGCCATCTTCCGGGCCCAGCTGGACCTGTACCGGGACCTGCAGGAGGACTCGGACTCGGACTCAGACGACACCAGCCTGTACGGAGGGCCCTCTCCAGACCCAGGCTCCCCCTCCGTGGAGCCGGCCTACCGGCCTCTGCCTTGGGAGCAGAGTGCCAAACTGTGGGGCCCTCAGGGGGAGGCCTGGGAGCCCATGGAGGAGGGGGAGGCACTGCAGCAGGTCAGCAGTCCGCCCCGCAGTCCGCCCTACGGGGCTCTGGAGGAGGAGGAGCCGGAGCCCGAGGCCTTCTCCTTCCTCTCCCTGCGCCGAGAGCTGCTGAGTCGGCCCGGGGACCTGGCTGCTCCCCAAGCCCCTGGGAGCCCCAGCCCCCAGCACGTGCAGAGGCCCATCGCCGAGCCCCCTGGCTACCAGGTGCACAGCTGCCTGGCCCCTGGCGTCCTGCCCACGCGCTGCTGCGACACCTGCCGCCAGCTGCACACTGCCCACTGCGCGGCCCTGCCTGCCTGCCGCCTGGGCCACGAGCTCCGTGCACTGCTTGGCGACGCCCACCAGCGCCTGTGGCTGCAGCGTGCAGAGGTGGACACCCTGCTCTACGACAGCCCTGGGGCCCGGCCGTAGGCCCAGCCAGGCCCCTGGTCAAGGGCTCCCCCAGTGTTTCCGTGGTGCTTCTCTGCCCTTGTCCCTCCTCAGCCTCGGCCACTGTGCCCTGGACAGACGAGCAGAGCCTCCACAGGTGGACGAGGTCTTGCCTCCCATGCAAAGTTCCTCTTACCCAGACCCTATCACTCAGACCCACGCCCGGCCGTGCTGCGTAGGTCTAGCCCACCTGACCGTGTCAAGGCACCCGAGCCTGTCCCCATGAAGGACCTCCCGCTCCCCACCGTGGGCCCCATGGTCCACCTGGAGCCCCCGATGCTCCCTGTAGTTCCGATTTGGGACATGTTGCCTCCCACCAGGTGTCTGGGGGACACTCCACACAGGTGTTGAGGGCTCTGCCAGGTGCGTGGCTGACCTGGCCCCTCACTGTGGGTGCCACAGGCCAGCACTGACTGGACATGTGCCCTGGTCATAGCTGTGCAGGAACCTGGGTCGTGGATGGAGGAGAGAGGATCTGATCTCAAACTGGAGAGGCGGTGCCCGAGCTCTGGAGAGCAGGCAGCAGCAGGCGGGGGCTGATGAAGCCTGGACCGGCTGTCAGTCACTTCTGGGCACAGCCCCCAGGCTTCCCATGAAGCCCAGCCCAGGCCCAATGGCAAACATTTGTGCCTGCCACAGCCCTCAGGGCAGGTGCCACCCCCTGTCCGCCCCACCCCTTTCCCAGTACTTGTCATAGGACAGAACCTCCACACATTAAAGGACACAGAACTGCCTGCGTCTGTCAGGAAAGCTTTTATCTCAGTTCCTGTAGCACCAACCGTACCCTCCCCTGGGGCTCTGCCCCCAGGAGGGCATTTGCCCTGGTGTCTCCAAGTGGTCATGGCCCAGACCCGGGTCCAACCCACACCCAACCCCTCCACACACCCCTAGCCAGCAACACCCCCAAGATAAGCCCCGTGGGTGCTTCCAGAGCTGCTAGGAGCCCAGGGTGGGGCAATGGGCAGAACCTAGTAGGGCCCAGGTGGGGCCACCACAGCTCAGGTGGGGCCTGGCTCAGGGTGCCACATCCACATCACCAGTGCACACCCTGCCGTTCTGGGGCAGTGGTGGGTGAGGAGGCAGGAATCAGTGATCGGCTGCAGCAGCTGGTGAGTCCTGGCCGAGGGTCCAGCTGGATCTCGGGAGCCGTCAGCCTGGCCGGCAGGGGCCTTGCGTCAGGGCCTGCAGCGCTTGCTCTGGCTCTCAGACACGGCGGGAGCAGCCCGCTTGTTGCGGTGGTGAGGGAAGGTGGGCATGAGCTCCGGCTCACAGGCTGTGGGGAGGGGGCGTCAGCACTGGGGGCACTTGGCATTCACCTCAGGTCCCTGGAGCCCCCCCGCACCTCCCTCTGCTAACCTATGACCTCCCAGTGTCCAGCGGCTGCCCATGCAGGGCCAGCAGGCCACCTGGATGGGTCTGGGCTGGGAGTGCCCCCCACCCCCACATCACAGGCTGGGGCTTGAGGAACTCTGAGGCCGTCCCAGCAGCCCCCCCCACCCCCCCCAGCCAAGAGCTCTGCAGACGGAGCCTGAGGGTCTTGGGGACTCACGCAGGGGCTTCTCCTTGAAGTAGGAGCTCTCCAGGCAGTCCCCGGCCGTCGCCCTGGGGGACAGTCTGCCATGAGCACCCCTCGCTCAGGCTGGTCCCCCTCACAGCTGCCCAACCCGGCAGCCCTGGTTCCCATTTCCCAGCAACAGAAGATGGGTGGGAACCCAGAGAAGGTGGGTGGGAACCCAGAGAAGGTGGGTGGGAACCCAGAGAAGGTGGGTGGGAAGGGGGCTGGGGCCCAGAAAGTGATGGGAACCTCACAGTGGCCTCCGTGATCTGAGTGGACAGAGACCACAGAACTGGGCACCTGGCTCGCCACGCACGTGACTGGGAGGGACCCCTTGGTGGCGGCACGGCCTGTGTTCTGAGAAGCCCTCTTCAAAGGGCTCGGTGCAGGTGCCCCTGCCCGTGGTCAGCACCTTTTCTTGGGGTCGTACATGAAGAGCAGGTTCAGCAGGCGCAGGCCGGCCTCTGAAAGCCACGGGAACCGGTGCTTGAGGTTGTTGTAGGGCTGCTTCCGCAGGCTGTACTGGCTGACCAGCGGCAGCCGGGAGAAGCCCTGCGGGTGGGAGCGGAGCTGCAGGGCCAGGCCCAGAGGGGGCAGGAGGGGTGCAGGGAGGGGGAGGGCGGAGGCTGGGTGCTCACCGGCCAGATGTTCTCACTGGGTGTCCCCAGCAGCTGTACGATCAGGTCCACCTGGTGGATCTCAGATGTGCCCGGGAGAAGGGGCTTGTGGGCCAGCAGCTCGGCCAGGACGCAGCCCATGGCCCTACAGAGCAGAGCAGAGCCTCACCTCACACACCTGTCAGCACCACCCGACGCGGCCCTGGGACGGGCTGGAGCTCCAGAGGTCACTTGGGGTGGCCACAGATGGGCCCAGCCGGCCTCTGGTGACTGCAGGGCAGGGCCGCCTGTGGACCGCAGTGCGGGGGCTTCCCTTGGGGGTCCCAGGCGCAGGCCACCTCCCTGAGCTGGGAGCAGAGGCCAGCCCACCGCCCCAGACGGTGCCCACACGACAGCTGCCCTCACCACATGTCGATGCTGGTGGTCTGTGTGGTGGTGCCCAGCAGCAGCTCCGGGGCTCGGTACCTGCAGACAGAAGCGCCCAGCTCACGCCCGGTGCTCCTGGGCGTCCAAAGGCCACAGCGAACCCGTGCAGCCCACCCGCCGGCCACCAGTCTTTCCGGGAGCCCGAGACGTCCGGGGCAGCAGGACTGCTGACACCACCAAGCCCGCCTTCCTGGGAAGCTCTGCCCACGCGAGCAGCATCTGGACACAGCTGCCCTTGCTGGACAGCTCCTGTGTGCATCCCAGACAGCACTGGGTCCTCGGACAGGCCTACTGTCCGCCGTCTCATAGACGGGACTGAGTAACATGGCGGGAGGCATCCGACTCCAGTGTCTTCCCTTTAACCATGCCCCTGAGCTGCCTCTGGAAACGTAGTGAGCAGCTCTAGTCAGCCACGTGGGCCGCCCCGTCCTGCAGGCAGGGTAGCAACCGCCTTCCCGACAGAGCCAGGCTGGTGTCCTGCTGCCGGGGAGCTGCCCCAGACCCAGCCTCCAAGTGTGTGCAGCTCAAAGGCCGGCAGAGACACCCCAACACGCCCCTCCACCAGGCACACCCAGTCCCAGGGACTCACCACAGAGTGACCACCTTGGGCGTCATTGGCTTCACAGGGATGCCATAGGCCCGGGCCAGGCCGAAATCCGCTGTGACAGAGGCAGGCAGACAGGAGGGAGGTGTGTCACCCAGTGAGGGGCCAGCTCATAGCCTTCAGGGAGCTTATAAGGACAGATCTGCCCTCCCCCGCCCCCCAGCAAGTGGCAGGCACAGAGACACCTACCTCAGAGCCAGCACCCGCACCCACCTGTCTTCACGCAACCCTTATCGGTCATGAGCAAGTTGGAAACCTTCAGGTCCCTGTGACAGAAAGGGAACGTCAGGGTCCCAGGAAGTGCCCGCCACCGGTAGTCTTGTCATCATCGTGGTAACACTCGGAACGCTCTCCCACACACCTCCTGCGTGAACTTATTAAATGAGGAGGGCAGGCAGAACAGGCAGCTCCACACCTGAGCTCTCAAGGATCTGACAAGTGGCAGAGCCAGGCCTCGAGCCCACATCTAACTTCCAGTCTTGCCCTGGCTCCCCGCCCAGGGCAGCACAAACTGCCCCAGGGCACAGGGAGCTGCTGCCTGCAGAGTCCTGCTCTGGGCTCAGATGGTCCCCCTTCAGCCCCACCCCCCAAGTCTGGGCCTTTCCTGGCCTGTGTCACAAGACCCCAGGCAGGTTCTCCACTGCGGGACTTCTCAGAGCCTTGACTTCACTCACACCATCAGAGCAGGAGGTGTTATTTTGTCCTGATGCATCCCCAGGAGCATCAAGACAGCCTCCACTGCACTGAGCCTGTCTGCTCCCGCTCCTCTCGGACCCTGGGCAGCGGTGCACTGGAAGCCGGGGTCAGTACAGCACAAATGCCCAAGATTCCACCCTCCTCCAGGCTGATGCCATCCCAGCACCTGAGGCCCGGCCCCCATCCAGACCCAGGTCCCCGAGACTGAGCCCCTCTGGCCCCCAGAGCCCCCACCTGTGGATGATGAAGTTCTGGTGTAGGTACTGGAGACCCCGCAGCACCTGTAGCACGATGCACTTGACCTGTGCAGAGGGCCAGGAGGTCAGGGCGGGCCCTGTCGGGCACCAATGTATTGGACAAGGACCCGTCAAGAGCCCTCAGGGCCCCACCCTCGCACCTGGGCCTCCGAGAAGGGCGTTGGCATGTTCTCCAGAAGGCTGGCCAGGTCCTGCTCACAGTAGCCCATCACCAGGAAGATGCTGGAAGAAGCAAGGGGAGCACGCAGGCCACCTCAACCTCCTCGCCGGGGGGGGGGGGGGAGGCCTGGCAGAGGGCGGGGCAGGGCCGTGTGAGGCCAGAACGCTCACCTCTCCAGATGGTTCCCCACCACCACCTCCTTCAGCTCCACGATATTCGGATGGCGGAGGCGGAGGAGCAGCGTGATCTCGCGAAGGCTGCTGATGGGGACCCCTGCAACCGACACGCTCAGTAAGCCCACCACAGACAGGACCCCTGCACCCCGCCCTTAGCGAGCCCCGCCCTACAGTCAGGGCCCCAGTGCTCGCTCAGGAGAACCGAGGCCGTCCTTCCTGCGCCAGATGCAAAGCAGCAGCTCTCTGCACTGACCGCTGTGAAGAACGGGTGCTGTGACACCCCAGAGCCCCGCCCCGTGGCAGCCAGGGAGGTGAGGGGTGTGCACACGGGCTGCCTCTGGGCCTGGGGAGGGGAAGGCCCTGTGCGGGGTGAGAGCTGAGACAGATGAGGAGGGAGACGGAGGACTGCAGCCCAGAGGGTGGGGGTGGCGAGCTGGAGCCCTCACAGACCAGCCCTTCCAACCACCACACAGATGCTCCCAGAGGGCCGCCGGGCACTCTCAGTACCGGGGTCCAGTCCTCAGGGAGCCTCCGTCAACCTGCACCTTTCTGCCCTGCCCACTCTGAGCTGGTGTCCCTGCCCTGCTCACCATCCTTCTCCTTGTCCATCCGCACTTTCTTTAGGGCGACAATCTCGTCCGTCTGGGTGTCCCGGGCCCGATCTGGGAGGAAACTCATACGTGGAGGAATGCAACCCGCTCCCGAGCGCACGCCCTTGTACCACACGGCCTCCTCCTGACGCCTGGGCTCCCTTTCTCTTTGACAACCAGGAGCCCAGTTGCAACCCAACACCCGTGGCCCCACTAGACACGTGCTCCTGGGGAGCCCGCCTGCCTGGGCACAGGGTGCCTCGTTATAAAGAGCGCCCTCTGAGTTTCCCTGAGTGGGTATGCAGATCACCGCTTGGAGCTCTGCTGTTACCACGTTCTCACACCAAGTCAGGCACTGTATCTACAAGGAAGCCTTGTTTTGCACAAAGACGGCCCCGCAGGGCACTGTGCTGCCTGGAAGATACTCAGCAGTGGGATGCGCACCAGGTCCGGCCGCTGCGAGCTCTTGGCGAGTTCTGCACTAACTACTGCAACAGGGCCCCTCGTGGTTACCCGGGAGCAGCCTGACGGCGATTCAGGTGTAATCACCTGCACAGGCTTCCATCCCGGCTCCCGCGGCCCTGACGGCCTCCGTGGGACGGTCCCAGGCCCGGCCTCCCGCCTCGGCCACTCACACACGATGCCGTAGGTGCCCTCCCCGATGCGGTTCAGCTTCTCGAACTCCTTCACGCTGCGGCACCGTCCCAGCTGCGAGAGAGAGGCCAGTAGTGCGAGGATTCGGCAGCGGATGGAACGATGAAGACGGCTATTTCACACTTTCTTTGCACCACTGAGGTCTCATTCACCGGACAGAAAGGTAGCCACACACGTGGGCTTGTGAGATGAGAAAAGGGGGACGAGATGCTGGGCAGGCAACGCGCCCTTCGATCCCAGGGCCCAGGTGGGCCTGTCTGACAAGGTAGCCACCGGCCAGCTGTGGCCAACATGGAAAGTTCCCCTCCTCAGCTGCACTAGCCACACGGGGAGTGTTCAACGGCCTCAAGTGGCTCATGGGGACCAAACCGGACGAATCAGAAAACAGTCCCATCGCCACAGCAAGTCTACTGCGCGGCGCCGGCCTCGGTGCGCTCCGCAGATGGCAAAGCGTCAGAACTACCGACGGGGTGAATGTGTCCGTGGCAGAGGCTCCTGCCCCTGCCCGCGGGCCTCACTGCCTCCCCTGAGCTGTGACGGGCGGCGCAGGGGCCTGCAGCCCCCGTGGGTGGCTGTTTCCCAGCCTCCCTTGCAGCGGGGTGCGCCCATGGGACTCGGTCCTGGCCAACGACAGAGGACCCACCTTGTGCTAAGCAGCCGCCCCTCCGGAGGGTCGGGGGAGAGAAGTAAAGCACATTCTGGGGTGTCTGTCCTAGCGGAGAGCTGGTGCCCCAACACACCCTCCTAGGGGTACACCGCCGGCGGGCCGAGGGCGCACTCGCCCTGAGGCTAAGGCACGGGCGCCCGGGTAGGACTGGACTCCATCAGCTCCTCCCCGGCCCCCGCCTCTTCCCTGACCAAGCCTTGCCCGCAACGCGCCGCTGGCTAGCGCCTGGGGGCCAAGCGGGGGCTGGGGACGCCCCTCGGTGCCCGCCTCCCCCTCCGGTCCTCCCCGCTGACTGCTCCCGCCCCCGGGAAGGTGCTCCTCCGAGGTGCGGGCAGCTGCCTGAACCGCCGCCTGCTGTGCACCCGGCTGCGTCCTCATCGGGGTGCGTCTCAGCTCCCCGCGCCGAGGACGCGCCCGCACTGGACGCAGCTGGGGGTGCAGCGCCCGCTCCGCCGCGGGCCGTGGGCGACCCTCCCCGGGTGCGGACGGGGCCCTTCGGGGAGCCGGGGAGTGAGACCACAGTCCCGCCGCCAGGGTCCCCCTCCTTCTCCACTAAAGGGGCGGCCACGGTGCCGGCGGCAACGGGACAGGGGTGCCAGGCCGGGCCCGCGCCCCCGAGCAAACGCTGCTCCGACACAAGGTGCTCCGGGGCGCAAAACCCTAAAGGACGCGCGCGAGGACGCCCGAGCCCGGGCCGCCCCTCCTCGCCGGCCGCGAGGAACTCTGGGACGGCCGTTCGGCCCTGCCGGAAACCGCGGCGCTTTAGCGCGACACTGAGGGCCCGGGCTCGTGGGCGCCGCCCGTCCGCAGCGAGCGCGGCTCTCCCCCGAGCGCCCCAACGCACCCTGTGTTCCGGAGGCACCGTGAAGAAGCCCTCCTGGCGGACGCACTTGAGGCGGATCTGCTCCGCCTCCGGCTCCGGCTCCGCCATCCGAGCGCGGCACCCGCTCCCGGGGCGCGGGCGCGGACGGCTCCCTCGGCGCAGGCGCGTCCCCACTTCCGGGGCGTTCCCCTGGCGACGGTTGCCAAGGGAACCGAGGGCCTCCGAGGACCTGCGCTCCCAGGACGCGCGCGGGCTCTGGCGGTTCGCGCTTCGCTGTCCACCCGGCGCCTGGCGGGGCTGGGGCGCCGAGCGACGGCGGCTGGCGGAGGGCGGGCGGGCGGGCGGGCGGGGCCTGCGGGGAAGGACGGGCCCGCACGCGGCGGTGGGTCCTGGGGCCCCTGGCGCGGTGCCCGGCCCTGCCCGGCGGGCTCACCGTCCGACTGGGGCGGGCGGGCGGGGCCGCGGGGACGGGCGGGAGCGGGAGGCCCGGGCTGGGACCGCGCGGCCGGCGCTGAAGTAACGTTAACGAAGTCAGGAACATTGTGTAACTTGGAAATTCAGCTAATGCGTGGGAATCACCTTACTTCCAGCTAAACGAACCGTTCATTCTAGCTTTTAAGTTTTCTTCTATCGCAGCAGTTCCAGGGGTACAGCGCGCGTTGTATACAAACGGGATGCGATCCCGGAGGCGCTCCCACCGCCTGGGCGGCTTCTCCGCGGGGGCACCGGCCCCGCGGGGTCAGGGTCGCTCCGTGTCGCCCGGGCGGGTCCTGTCCCGCCTTCTCGGACACTCGCCCGGGGCACAGCCGGGGGCCCCGCGGCTTCCTCCGTCTCAGCGTCTGCTCGTCGCCCTTATTTTCGCGAGTTCGTCCCGAAGCGGCCCCCCTATGTCCTCCCTTCACCTTTCCACCCAGCCCCCAACGTCCGCTCTGGCCACCCCGGGGCAGCCCAGCGCTTTCTCATTCATCATAAGCTGATAGTGAGGCTGGCATTAGCACCCTGGTAAATAGTGTGCAGATGACTTGAGATGCTCAGGGCAGGGGTAGGAGGGTAATTTCTGGGTCCAATAATACAAACGTAATGGTTGCAAGAAGCTTTATGGGGAAGGGCAGTCGCCCTGACCCTATGGGGTCAAATCCACACTTGGATGGACTTGATTTTTCTGTATATTTAGTTGTGACAATCAGAATGCATAAACACGCTGAATGTAAATAGTGACACTGATGACGTACTAGTAAACGATGTCAATATGAGATTTCTCCGATTATACCAGAACTGGTTGGCTGGAAGTCAGTTGTACTATTTAATACTAAAAGAGCACAGCCCTCATCGACAGAGAAACAGGAACCGTGTGCAGAGCCTGCTGACCGTCCCAGGAACTAAGGGAGCAAACAGTGTCCCCAGACTACATGTGAGACCAGCGGAGGGGCACTCTCCGCACCTGAGCACTGCTGGTAGGTGGGACAGTTGAGGGGTCCCCCGGGTGGCCCGTCCCCATAGGGAGCCCTCACAGCCAAAAAGATGGGCAGTGCCAGCTCAGCTGTCCTCTTCCCGGGCAGCTGTGACAGGGCCACTTCCAAGGTTCCACGTGCATGGCTGCCCCCCACCCCCTTCCACATTCTCCTTTCCCAGGGGCGGGGCCATCTCACCACACAGCCCGTGCTCCTCCAGAGTGGGTGGGAGGGAGTTGAACAGAAGGGAGAGTTGCCACCTGCTGTCCGTTTATCACTGCACAGCCAGCTAGTTCCAAGGGGGGGGAAGTGATTTATTCAAACTAATTTAAGTCACTCTTGCCCGCAGCCAAGCTGCCAGCAGCCCCGGGGAAGGTGAGACCATGGTAGTCACAGGCAGGGCAGGGGGATTCTCGTCTCCCGAAGGGGCGCCTGCAGCTTCCCACAGGGCAGGGCGGCCCTTCTGCCACCACGGCTGAGCCTCAGGGCACAGTGAGTAAGGACAGCGACTCAGGTGGCCGTTTATTCTTTAGTCTGTAAAGCATAGGCGTCTATGGTACTGGGATTCCTGTGTCGGGCATAGGGGCCCCATTCCACCTCCTCGTGAATGGTCCTCTGCTCTTGGCTCCCGCTGGAACAGGTGAGAGTCTCCTTTGAGGCCGAAGTGATGATGATCTGTGGAATGACAACTTTGTTCCTGCCTGACGTTACCTTTGCCCCACGTTTCTCTAGAAGGAAGGAAACATCCAGGTATTTAGTAAGTCTGCAGCGAAGCAGACGACGTCGGTGCGACGGCCAAAGCACAGGGACTAGATTCATGGTTCAGGACAAAGAATCAGGTGAGGTTGGAAACAGAACTGTGCACGGACGTTCAAAAGCTTCACCTAGACACCTTTCCCGGGTGAAAGGAGACGCCTGCCGTCCGCCGTGGAGACCAGGCTGCCAAAGGCTCGGGCAGGAGACAACCTCGAAAAGGCAGGTGTGCCTCAAGTGAAGTTTCAGGAGCACAGTTTCCAAAGGATTCTAACGCGGGTAACAGCTCTGCACAGAACTTTATCAGTCAGAACGCTGCACAGACGGACACTCCTGATGTGGGCCACAGTTTCTTAAACTTAAGTTTACAAGGACCACATGGAACGCGTGAAATGCCGAGTTCGTCAAATGTTACAAAGGGCAGAAGGCCCTTCCCTGCCCGCACCCCTGGGGGTGCAGCTGGAGGCACACCCCTTCACGCCTCCGGTAAAGCACCCCGGGTCTCTGCGCAGATGTGTGCGCGTCAGCAGCACTCACAGCATCACGTCCTGCACCAGGACGGCTTGGCCGTTTACCGTTCCCACCACACCTCACGGGCCTAGCCACACGGGAATGAGCCCGTGAGTAATGGCCTACGACCAGCTTCTGAAGCAGGTCCTCGAGTCCCTGCGCTTGACAGACGAAGGACCCGAGGCGCAGGATGTAAGTCACTGCCCGAGGCTCACGGCAGAGGGAGGTGCTGGAGCCCGGTGTCAGGTCCAGAGCCCCCTCAAACTGCAACCCTGCAGACAGCCTGGGCGATTGTAACCAAGTGACCGCAGCCTGCACCAGGCACTTCCTGTCATCCTGGACTCCACTTAGTTTCAAGTGGGGAATTTATTTTTTCACATTGTTTTATACAAGTGTTTCATATATTACAACTACTTAAAAGGTTAAGAACATTTAATTTAAAGTAATATGTGTTGATTAAGAATTGCATATGGAATGATTCTCCTTGCAGGACATTCAAGGTGGCCACTTGCAGGGCTGCTGACACTGGCTTCTGCTTGACTCTGGCTGGAGGGCTCAGAGATGGGACCGCTGACTGCAGCACCTCCACCAGGGGGCACCTCCACCAGGGGCAGCTCAGGGCTCGGGGCTCCGGGCTCCAGCCCCCAGCCAGCCTTCCAATGAGCCTGTCCTGGCCCAGCCTCAGAGGTCACCTCGGCCACATTCTGATGGCTTCAAGAGCGATCTAGGGAGAGGGACAGGACCACACCCAGGCGGAGGAGCGTCACGGACGCACCAAGGAACTCAGAACTCGTGGTGGGCGGCCTGGGCTGGTCTTGGGGAAACACCAGCAGCCGTGCATCTGCCTTCACTTTGCAGCAAACCTCAGACTCCATGTCCATCCATCACACCAGTGAGACCCAAAGGATTTGGGTGCAGCCCTGAGACCAGGACTCGCCTATGTCCCATGGTGTTTTGAGGTGTGAACCACACAAGATAAAATGCAGTTCTCAACTGCTCAGCTGGTTGGGTTTTCACAGTTGCACCCACCAGTGTGAGCACCCGAACATGATGCAAAACGTTCCATCACTCCGGAGCTCCCGCAGGCCCGTTCCCTGTCGGCCAGCAGCCCCTTTGGTGTCTGTCCCATAGTAGTCGAGCTTACTTTCAATACTTGGGTAATACACAGAATTCTTGACTTGGAACTCTGCCTTTCCCCGAAGCTGTTACGGTGTTAGGTTAGTTAAAGAGACTCCGACTTCCACAAGGTCTCAACCTCTCAAGTGAAAAGCGGGGGTGTGCCCCCTCCTTCCATGTTCTTCCTGGCAGACTCTCCACTCGCTCCCTGCAGGCCACCGAGGCAGACCGGCCACTCTCATTCCACGCGGCCGTGTCTCTGCAGCATTGAACACTGCTGACTAATTTTCCTTTCTTTTTTAACAGCTTTATTGTGGTATAATTTACATACCATAACATTCACCTGTTTAAAGTATACACTAAAAAAAATAAAATAAAACAAAACACACACTTCAATGATTTTTAGCAAACTTTCAGAGGTGGGCAACCCTCGATCCAGTTTTAAGACCTCTTGTTCCCATTTGCGCCCACCCCCTTTCTCACCCTCAGCCCGGCTTCCCTCTATACATTTGCCTTTCCTGGGCGTTTCATGTAAATGGAATGATAACACCATCGTCTCTACGTGCGGCTCCTGCACCTGGTGCCCGGCTGTGGAGACTCCCTCGGGGTCCCGCGTGTCAGCAGCTTGACCCTTGTTGCTGAGATGCCTCATTATTGGAGAAACCACAGGCTTCACCTTCTTTCTTGAAACTCTAGCCTCACCTTTTTTTTTTTAATCCTCCCTCAAGGATATGTTTATTGATTAGTTTTTAGAGAGAGGGGAAAGGTAAGAGAGAGAGAAACAGCGATCAGTTGCCTCCCGTACCTGAGATCAAACCTGCAACATATGTATGTGCCCTGACTGAAAATCAGACTCAAAACCTTTCAGTGAGTAGGACGACGCTCCCACCGTGACACACCGCCAGGGTGTCCATCCTCGCTCCACCCCCCGGAAATGACGGTGTGACAGGCGGTCCCCTGCCCACACCCACCCTGGACTGTGACGAAGTGAATAAACTTGCCAAGCGATTGCAGCCCTTTGTCCCACGGAGGTTCCTCTGATACGTGACTGTGCTCCAGCCTGGGGCAGCCTTCCAAGCTGCGGGCCCAGTCTCGGGGGTTGAGGAACGACAGTGCCTCCAGCCGCTGGGACAGGAGCGGGGAGCGCTGTGTCTGGGTGCTGAGCCCCTCCTGACTGTTAGGCACCTATCACTTGGCAACTCCCCCAACCTTTACTGAACCTGTCCCCTCTTACAGAGATCCTAAACCCGCCCACCCTGTTGTCAGGGTCCCTGATCACCCCGTCCCCAGACTCCCTGAAGCTGCAACCTGAGCTCTGTCCCCTTTTGGGTGGGTCCTACCTTTGACTCCACGTGCCGGCACCTGCTGCGTGGCGGCCCCTTCCTTCCGAGAGCGGCCCTCTGCAGGCTTAGAGGAAAGACTGTCCACCGACTTTTGCTTAGGCTTTCGGCCCGAGTGGGTGCACCCCATTTGCTCCTCACCTGGAATATATGGACAGTTAATTGGACGTGATTGACTGACTCTTGGGCAATGCATGCGTTCTTCTTCAGTTGCCTTCTTTGGCTCAGAATGAAAGAGGCAGCTTGAAAGACCTGGGCGATCCAATTCCCTAAACCGGATATTTCCATGGCAGAAAGGGTTCCCGAGGCACGGTCACCGGGACTCAGGCGCAGGAGCGGGGCGCCCAGCACCCCCAGCTCCCGCAGGTGCGGCCCGCTCCGGAGACGCGGGCCGGCGGCCCTTTACCTTTCCCGGGGTGTTGGCTCGGCAAAGCCTCATCGGTGAGCCCGCCGCCCCGCGGCCCAGCCCGGCCGGCACCTGCTCCTCGGCGGGCGCGCCGCGCCGGTGACTCACAGACGCCGCGGCCAGGCGGCGCGGCGCGGTCGCTACGGCAACGCCACCTCTCGCGGGACGGGCCTCCGTCCTCTCGCGAGAGGGGCCGGCCGCCGGAAGTGAGGAACAACCCGGAAGTTCCCACCCGCCGCCGTTCGACGCCCCCTGGAGATTCCGTCTCAGGGCCTCTGCGAGGGCTCCGCTGCCGGCCTGGCCATGGACGGTAAGAGGCTGCCGCCCTTCGGAACCGGGCGGGCCAGGCGGGCGCCCCAGGCCTCGTCCTCGGCCCCCAGATGCCCGTCGCCCCGGCTCCACCCCCGGCTCCCGATCCCCCGTCCCCCGCGCTTCGATCCCCGCCCTCCTCACCCCCAACTCCGGTCCCGGCGAGGGAGCTCGGCATTTAGGGCCCCGGACAAGGAAGCGGGACTGCCCCGAACCCCGCGAAGAGAGATGGGAAAGCTCAGGCCAGCAGCCCCCGGGCGGGACCCCCTGCAGGTGGGAACACTGAGGGGCAGCCTGCGCCCCCCCCGCCCCCCCAGGACACGCCGACGGAGGGGCTGCCACCTCTGCTGGATGCTCAGAGCTGGCCCCTCTGTGACATGCGAGAGCCAGCGACCATGTCGTCTCTGTGTGAAGGAATTGGGTACAAATGGCCTCAGAAGAGGAGCCCCCCGGCCCCCCCAACACACACTCCCTCCTCCAGGCGGTTCCCAAGGGAGGTGGTGATGCCCGTAGCCCTTTCTTCGGGGTGAGGTTTCGCCTTCACAAAGTTCTGGTCTCTCAGAGTCTGGATGAGCTAGATGGGGGGCGGGGGGCACGGGCAGCGCCGGGCACCCGGCCACCCTGCTCTCCTGCTCTAGGCCCAGGGCGCCGGCCAGGTTCCCTGCGGTTCCTAGAGCCACAGGTCTGCCCGTTCTGGTTCGAGGGCGTCCTCACCCCGAGCTGGTGCGGTGAACCCTCTGAGGTCCCCCCCAAGGAGCAGTGGAACCGCCGTCATAGCTTTAAGACCTGGCGTCCGCTGGCCCTTGGGCTTCGGTGCGTCAGGAGCAAGTCCGCTGCCACGCGGGTTCGCCAAGAACACACCGGGTCTCCTGGGCTCCTCGGTGCGGGTGGCGGGTGGCGGATGGCGCGGCCCCTGGGCCGATTCGAAGGCTCTGCTCTCCGATGGCGGAGGAGCCGTCACCCTGCCGTTTCCATCCACTTGCTTTCCGGGAAAGAGCATCTTATAAAAAGTAGACCCTCACGGCCTCGGCCTTATTAAACCCGGAAGGAATCCCAGGGGACCTTTGCAGTTGCTTTCATTACCAACCACCACCTTGAGTTTTCACCGGGCCACACGCCCGCTGCCCGCACACTCACCCTTGGGGTCAGCTGGCGCCATCCTGGCGTTGCCGGGAGGGACCAGAGGCTCAGGAGGCCCTGCGGCCGCCCAGGCCCCGTGTCCACCGCGGGCGGGGGCCCTCGGCAGTGCTGGTCCAGCTGTGAGCCGGGAGGGTCCGGTGACCCTCTGCTTGCTGGCAGTATTGCTCGTCACGTTTCTTAAAATCCTCAAACCATCTCCTCTCTTTGCAGATACCCTGTTCCAGCTGAAGGTATGTACCCAAGGGCCCTGGGCCCCAGCCCCGCCCGGCTGGTTAGGGAGCGGGGACGGTGGTGAGAATCGCAACCCAATGACAGGCTGTCACTTGGTGACCGCTGCCCAGGCTCAGCCCGACTGATGACAAGGGGGTTACTGAGTTGCCTGGTGGCAGCTGAGGGCAAGGGCCACTTGGGCTCATCCGTGAAAGAGGTGTTACCTTGAAGAAACACTTGGGCTTGAGACTCCTCCCTTGATGTTCCACGGGGCTTTTAAAGCCGTGACCTCGAGTCCTTTAAAATCCCATGGAAGGCGGCCGTGTGGGCATCTGAGTGTCCTCCTGTCTGGGTGCCGTTTGCACTTCCGGCGAATCCGGGGCAAGCTCTGCCGCTCTTCCCCCCAGTGCCCCTCCCCCTAACACCCTGGTTAGTTCTGAACAACGGGGCGGCCAGCGTGATGTGCGCCAGCTGCTGGTGTCACTCCTCACCCGGGCTTGGCCATGGGCGGGTGGGCGAGTGTGGGCGGCTGCGGGCACTTGTTCACAAGCACGCCTGTGGAGGGCACCTTGTTAGGGGGGCAGGGCTTTGCGGTGTGACCGGGCTCTCGCCTCTGCTCAGTTCACAGCGAAGCAGCTGGAGAAACTGGCCAAGAAGGCGGAGAAGGACTCGAAGGCGGAGCAGGCCAAGGTGAAGAAGGTGAGGCGCTGCCACTGTCCTTGCTCCTGGTCTTCCCTCTTGCTCTTTCTTTTTAAATATATTTTATTGATGTCAGAGAGGAGGGGAGAGGGAGAGATGGAAACTTCAATGAGAGAGAGAAGCATGGATCACTGCCTCCCGCACGCCCTACACTGGGGATCGAGCCCGCAACCCGGGCATGAGCCCTGACCAGGGATCGAACCGCGACCTCCTGGTTCCTAGGTTGACGCTTAACCCCTGAGCCACACCAGCTGGGCTCCTGGCATCTTCTCTTCATGGCTGTGGCTTCCACGCCGGGAAGGGGAGGAGCCGCTAGCTAAGGCCACAGTGGCTCCTTTCCTGCCCCCCACCCCCCGGCATCCAGAGCAGAAAGATGAGGCATCGCCTGTGCTTTTTCCTTGACTGTCCATGCCTTTTATTCATTTCCGCCGTTCTGAACTTGAGTTTTTTCTGAATGGGGTAGGAAGTGGGCTTCTGGCGGTCGCTCCTGACCCTGCACTGAGCCCTCTTCCCTGCGGAGCTCGGGCACCAGAGCCCGGGCAGAGGGGAGGCAGCCCCCTGTGGGGCGAGGACAGGGCGGGAGGCTCTCGGGGCCTCTCCAGGGAGGGACAGAAGGAAAGGCCGGAGGGGGTCTGGCTGTCCTGGTGGGGCCTCTGTGACAGCTATTGAATGGGGTGTGAGATTGGGGGACGTCTCTCCCACACTGGCTCCCAGGGCAGAGAGGGGGCCAGAGAGCCCCCTTTCCACTGTGGCTGCGTCCTCGCCTTCAGCCCTCGTGTGTGAGTGTGTGTGTGGGGGGGGGCGGCGGTGAGAGGTTCGGGAGGGAGCTGAAGAGGCCGAGTGTGTCGCGGGAGTGGAGGGTGGGGACAGGTGGCCATGTTTCCAGGGCTTTCCCGTCTAACCCACTGCGGGCTGGTCTGGGCCCTGCCCTGGACACCCTGGCTCCTGAGCTGGCTGGGGGCCTGGTGTCTGCATTTCCATGAAGCTCGCAGCCCTGCCGAGGTTGTGAAAGGGGCACGTCAGCAGCCACACCCCAGGCCAGGCCAGGCCAGGCCCCTGAGCAGGTGGGCACTGCCCCACGTTTCAGGCCCTGCAGCAGAAGAACGTGGAGTGCGCCCGGGTGTACGCGGAGAACGCCATTCGCAAGAAGAATGAAGGTGTGAACTGGCTGCGCATGGCGTCTCGCGTGGACGCCGTGGCCTCCAAGGTGCAGACAGCTGTGACCATGAAGGGGGTGAGTGTCTGGCCCCGGCCTCCTACCTGTGGGTGCTCCCTCTGCTGGCCCCGTCCAGGGGACTAGCTGGGGCTGGAAGGGGTCATGCCAGGGCCCTTTGGGTCTGTGGGGGTGGACGGGGGAGTCCCCGCACAGCAAGTGCCTGCCAAGGAGAGCACACAGCCCGGAGCCGGTGTCCGTGGGCTCTCCCGCGTGCCACGCTGGCCTCCGTGTCCACTGGTGGCAGCGCCTCCTGGGCGCCTGCAGGACGGCCTGTGCGGCCCGAGGGCTGCTGGGTCGGCTGGGCTGGATCTCACTGGCCTGGGGAGAGGAGGGCTCGGGCCTGTCCCTGGTGGGATGTCCCCTCCTCAGTCCTGTTGCCTCCTTACTCCCTCCTGGGCCAGGTGACCAAGAACATGGCGCAGGTGACCAAAGCCCTGGACCGAGCGCTGAGCAGCATGGACCTGCAGAAGGTGTCTGCGGTGATGGACAAGTTCGAGCAGCAGGTGCAGAACCTGGACGTGCACACCTCGGTAGGTCGCCCCTTCCAGGCAGGCGGCCAGCGCGTCGGGAGGGCGGCTTGTGTGGCTGCCACGCATTGCTCCCTCCCTGGCGTTAGCAGGTGTCCTCTGTGCTGAGCTCTGGTGGGGCCGCCTCCGTGTCCCTGACCCCTTGTCAGGGTCCCGACAGCACACAGCGCGAGCACAGGAGGCCTGGGGCGGGGGGGCCAGCGATCTCCAGGTGGGGTGGCCGGAAACACTCCCTGCGTGACACCCAGAGGCTGGAGAGCGTGGGAGTGGGGAGCGAGCAGGAAATGAGACGGTGGCTGTGGTGTGGCCGGGGCCCCTGTGAGGCGGCGGTGGGGGCTCCCGGGCTTGGCCTGACTGCCCAGAGCCTGGCCCCCAGGTGATGGAGGACTCCATGAGCTCGGCCACCACGCTGACCACGCCACAGGAGCAGGTGGACAGCCTCATCGTGCAGATCGCAGAGGAGAACGGCCTGGAGGTGCTGGACCAGCTCAGCCAGCTGCCCGAAGGCGCGTCTGCCGTGGGCGAGAGCTCCGTGCGCAGCCAGGAGGACCAGCTGTCGCGCAGGTGGGTGATCGCCAAGCGGCTGCCTGAGGCAAGGGGGCAGGCTCTGGGCTGGCGGCGAGTGGGGGGACAGGGTGTGACGTGCAGCTTCGGCTGTGAGGCCCCAGTCCTGAGGAGATGCCCAGCTCAGAACCCACCCCCACCCCCACCCCCACCCCACCCCGCAGCACGATGCAGGCACCGAGGGGGGTGGCTCCTGCCCAGCTTCCTAAGTCCCTGAGTTTAAGTGAAACCCCTTCTGCATCAAGCCCTGAGCTCTCTCTGCCCCGGTTCACGTCCGCTCTGTGCATCAGGCGTGTTGCTCCCCGTCCACAGCTCACAGTGCAAAGGGTTGCCCATGGCTGTTTCCAGCGCCTCTCCTGCGTGTCAGCTAGAATAGCCCTGAGAAGCCGGACTCGGGGAGAGGAGGGCGGAGAGGGCGGGCGGGGTGCCGAGGCCGCCTTCCCCCCTGGCAGCGCTGCTGTGCCTTGCAGGTTGGCCGCCCTGAGGAATTAGGAGCCGCGCGGGCAGCTCCAGGCCCGCGCGCCCTGCCTCTCGCCTCCGTGCCGACCCTGCAGCAGCGTCAGCCTCACTGCTCTCCGCGCTCGCCTGCCGGGCCTGGGACCCTCCTGTCCTCCCAGGCTGGGCGGTGGTGCGTTTGCACAAACTTCTGACTTTCGTGGGTGGTCTCTGTGACTTTGGGCCAAGCAGCTGGAGGGGCTGTGGGCTCCCCCTGTGCCCGGTCTGTGGGGATGCCCTGTGATAGCAGGTGTGCTGCTGACCAGCAGCAGTGGGGGTTGGGGTCCCCTTGCCAGGTGGTACCTGGAGCCCTCCCAGCAGCGGGCAGGCCTCCCCCACCCCTAGACGGACACGGGCAAGGCCCCAGGACGTGTGGGGGACGCCCTCGAGGGCCACCCAGCAAACACGTCCCCCGCGGCCTTTGCAGAACGTCCAGGGGTGGGGTCCTGTCCCCTCCAGCCTGGCCCTGCCCTCTGCTGCTGGCTGAGCCCCTGGGGGAAGCTGGCCCCAGGTCCAGGCGTGCCCACTCTGGGGCACGTCCTCACTCTCCTGCCTGTGGAGGGCCTGGGGTGTGGGGTGACCCCTTGGAGCCCCGTCTGTGCCAGGCCTGGCTGAGGAGCCGTCAGCCACACAATCACATCTGGTACTAAACTGCAGTGCCTCCTCCAATGGCCCCTCCTGCCTGGGCTCACACCCTTGACCTTGGAAGCCAGAGTGGCTGATAGCCCAGAGAGCCACCCTTGGGGGGAGGGGCCCCGCTGTGGCTGCGTGTCCAGGACAGCAGCAGGTCGTCCCGGTGACCTGCTAGGACGGCCAGGAGATGGCTGCACTTCCTTTTCTTCCTGGTCCTGAAGTTTACTTTGTTTTCCTGAAGCTGTTTGGTTTGTTTTGGTTTTTTTTGTGTTTTGGGGTTTCGTTTTTGCCAAAATACAAGGAGCAAGCGGCAGGGGGGAGCGTTGGGTCTGCGTCCTCCTCTGTGGAGCTGCGTGGTGGGTGCGGCCAGGCTGGCTCTGCACAGCTGATCGCCGTCCAGCCCTTCCCAGAGGCTCCTGTGTCCAGTCTTCTCACACCTTCACCTTGGCTCCTGCGCTTGCTTCTTCCTGGACGTGGGAACCGTGGTGTCTGTGCAGTGGGCGGCGTCGGGCAGCCGAAGGGGCGTGGGCTGTGGGTGAGACCTGGCGTTCTCCTGCGATACCGACCTCGCCTTACTCCCTGGCCGTGCCCTTCAGGGCGCCCACGTGCTGGGGGTTCAGAGGTTGTGGGTTTCTGGGACCTGGGTGGGTGGCGGGAGGCCGTGGCTCATGGAAGGCAGTGGGCGTGTGTGCCCTTTTCCTATAATGCTACTGTAAATAAAAGTTGATTGAGACATTGCTCCAGGTTTGCTTCAGTGGCTTTGGGGCTGCGGGGAGGGGGGGGGGTTAGGTGGGCCCCTCAGTGTGGCTGTCCAGCCCCCCACGCAGGAGGCTGAGGGATCTGGGAGGACAGCAGGCGGGGTCCAGGGAATCGGATTCTCAGGCCCCAGACAGACAGAATCTGGGGTTTTTACCTTGAAATAATTTTAAACATAATGTGGTTGAGACTTTCAGGACGAGTATTAAAGCCTTTCTCATGCCGCCAGGGTCCCCTCCCACCGCCTGACAGCCCCCCAGAAACAACCCCGGCGTAGTGGGGTGATGAGCAGATACCCACACATGTCCCTTCTGGTCACTTTGGATCCTCCGGGGGAGGTGCTAGCTGGGGATGAGGCAGGGCCGTGCCCACAGGACCCCCAACTGCTCCCACGGCCTGGGGGGTTCACGCCTCCCCCCAGGGGCTGGGTTGTAAATAGCACGGCTGCCCAGGTGGCTGCCAGGGTCGCGGGGCCACGCTGGGCAGGGCCGCCTGAGCAGAGGAATTCCTGCCCGTGGGGTTGCCCCGCGCCCGGCCTCACAGCCTGCCCTGTCGAGGGCACCTTCTCGGGCCTGGAGAGGGCTCTGACCTGGTGGGGCCCCACTGGGGTCTGCCACCCACGAGAATATTCATCTCAAGATACAGGCGCCGAATGTCTAGCGGGAGGTTCTGTTCCCCTCCCGACCCCCCCCACCCCGACCCACTATGTGTGCGTTCTGCCCAGGGCAGTGGGGGGAGGGAGGGGGCGGCAGGACCAAGTTCACTGTGAGGAGACCCTGCAGGTGACCCTGGAGAGGCCTGCTGGGCTCGCCTCCAATCTGTCAGGAGGCTGAGCCCAGGGGGTGCGTGCACGTGTGTGAGTGCATGTGGGTGCATGTGTGGGTGTGTGTACATGCATGTGTGGGTGTGTGCATGCATGTGTGGGTGCATGTAGGTGTGTGTTTATGCATGTGTGCACACGTGTGTGCAGGCATAATTAGGAGGAAGTGGGTGTATGGGTGGGAGTGTACAGTGCGGGGCAGGGGCGGTGGCCCTGCAGCCTGGGCTGTTTAAAGACCCTCGCGGTGTCCACGCGAAGCCCCCGTCGGACCCGAGCCCTTCCCGGCCTGTCCTACCACCACTCGGGCCTCCTGTGCCTGGACGTCCAGCCAGGGGCCCTTCCCAGGATGTGCCCGGGACGCGGAGAGCCCTCCAGGATGACACCCTCAGGACGCAAAGGACCGGTGCCTTTATTGAGGGGCCCCTGGGCCCGGTCTGAGCCCCCCACAGCGCGCGGCCCAGGGGGTCCCAGGGCCCGCGCAGGACAGGCTTGTCCTGGTGCGCGGGAGCAGTTCCCGGGGTCGGCGGCCCTGACGGCCAGTCACCCCTGTGCCGGGCTTGGCCCCCGGCTGTCACAGGAGACGCAGGCCGAGGAGGAGGGGGCTGAGGGAGGCCAGCAGAGCGGCGGGCTGGAGGTGGAGGCCGGGGGCCGCCGAGTAGCCATAGTTCGTCCGGCAGGAGCTGTCCAGGTAACTCTGTTCGATGGGCGTCTCCTCGGGGTCCCGGGCGTGGTCGCTGGCCTGGGGACAGGCAAGGTTGGCTGCCTGCTGCTGCCGGCTGGGGAGGGGCTGGGGAGGGGCTTGGGAGGGGCTGGGGAGGGTGGGCTGGGGAGGGGCTGGGGAGGGCGGGCTGGGGAGGGCGGGCTGGGGAGGGGCTGGGGAGGGTGGGCTGGGGAGGGGCTGGGGAGGGCGGGCTGGGGAGGGGCTGGAGAGGGGCTGGGGAGGGTGGGCTGGGGAGGGGCTGGGGAGGGCGGGCTGGGGAGGGTGGGCTGGGGAGGGGCTGGGGAGGGCGGGCTGGGGAGGGCGGGCGCGCCGACTAGCCTCACCCGCTCCACCGCCTCGAAGACTCTCAGCAGGTTGTCAGCCAGGGCGCCCCTGACCTCCGCCTCCGTCCACTGCCTCCTGAGCAGCTCGGCGACCAGGTTCGGGTACTTGGACACGTCCTCAAGCCCCACCGGGAGCCTGAGAGGAAGGCCGAGAGGACCAGGCTGTGCAGCCAGGGGTCGGGGTCCTGGGGCCCCAGCCACCTGCCCATCCTGAGGCACTGGGGGTGCCGTGGGATGGCCTTCGGAGCAAGAGGTGCTGGGAAGGCCCTCAGGACACACTTCCCTCCTCCAGCCCCTCCTGACAGGTTCCCGGGGTCGTGACCCCCAGCTCACACACAGAACCGTCTCTGTCCTCACCTTGTAACACCGTCGAAATCCCCACCAAAGCCGACGGCTTCGGCTCCCGCCACCTTCTTGATGTGGTCCAGGTGGTCTGGGGGGAGGCAGCCGGTGTGGGTCCCGGGAGAGGCGCCCTGCCCCCAGCCATGCGTCTGCTCGCACCCACCTACCTGCCACTTGAGACAGGTTGGCCTCCTTTCTGCAGGCGACGTAGTCATTGTAGAAGTTCACCATCACCAGGCTGCCCGTCTGCTTCTGCTCAGAGAGAGAGGAGCCGTGGGCACAGGGTTGGGGCAGCACTGGAGCCCGGGAGGACCGCCCGGGGCAGAGCCCCCGCCCTCACCACCAGCTGGAGCACGTCGTCCGGCACGTTCCGCCGGTGATCACACAGCGCGAGGGCGGAGGAGTGGCTGAAGATGACGGGGGCCTGGGACTGGTTCAGTGCGGCCTTCATGGTGGCCACAGACACGTGGGCCAGGTCGATGATGATGCCCAGCCGGTTCATCTCCCTCACCACGCTCTGAGGGGACACGGGGCTCAGGGGCCGGGAGTGCCGGACCCCGGTCAGGGGGCGATGGGCCAGGCGGGCTGCACTGGGTGCACTTTATTGGCACAGGCCTCTGGGGTTCACCACTGCCCCTTGAGAGGTGCAGGCAGGGGGAGGCGTTTGGGCAGAGCCCCCTGCTGGCCAGGTGTCCAACACTCCCTGGCTGGAGGGTTGGGGCCACTGCGGTGACCAGTGGGTTCCAGCTACAGGCTCAGCCCGGGACGCTCCGTTTTGCAAGTGAGGGAAACCGAGGTGCTTGCCCCTGCCACCCACCTTCCCGAAGTCGTTCGACAGGCCGCCGCTCTGGGCATCATGGTCCCCGGTGTCCACCAGCCAGTTGTCTGCCCTGGAGGGAGGAGCGCAGTGGTCACCGCCCACCCGGCCACCCTCTAGCCTAGCCCACCCCCCGCCCGGGCCTCCCTGGTGTCACTCACCAGGGCGTGTTGCAGCTGTGCGTGAGGGTCATGTAGCGCATGCCCAGGTGGTAGAGTGCCCGCAGGACGCCCAGGCTGCTGTCGATGGAGTGGCCGCCCTCCACCCCGATCAGACTGGCCACCTTCCCCTCCTGGAAGGCCTGTCGGATGCCTGTGAGCAGAGGCATCCGGCCGGGGCTGTGGGCACCTGGTGGCAGGTGTGCCTGGGCGTCCAGGGGGAGCATACACCCTGAACGGCTGGCCGAGCTGCACCAGCAGCCTCTGCTCACTAGAGGGTGGTGTGGGGCCAGGGAGGTGGCTGGCGGCACCTACCTTGGCTGCTGGTGACACACAGGAAGGTCTCGGGGTACATCTGGCACATGCGGTGGATGACGTCAATCTGCTCCAGCGTCCTCTTCACGGCGTCTTTGTTTTGGGTGTTGCAGGGCGTGTACGCAGACCAGAACTGGGGGCCACAGGGCAGGGCTAGGGCCAGAGGCTCCAGGCCGCCCCCCTCCCCATGTGAATGTCTGGTCCCCCCTCCCCAGTCTCGGAAGCCGTCCTCACAGCCTGTCCCCTCCACGTCTGTGGCCCCAAAGAGACTGGCCAGGACCCAAGGGAGGAGGAGGGTGGACCCCAAGATGGGTGAGCGCAGGGCTGGCCGGACGGTACCTGGCCCCCCACAAAACCAGCCCTCAGCTTGGGGATGTTGGTGTGTGTGCCCGTCAGGCTGGTCAGGTTGGCGTCCTTCTGCCGAAGCTCATTGTTGAACCTGAGCAGCAGCTGCCAGGGCAGGTCGTTGTGCCTGGAGGGGCAGGAGGAGGGATGGGAGGCAGGTCCCGGTGGCCACGTGACCCTGGGGCTCCGAGCTCCCTCCCTGGCCTCTGTCCCCTCTCTAATGCCTGCTTCTCACACACTCAGGGCCAAGGCTGGCCCCAGGGGACGCAGACTACTCATGCCCGGAGCACACCTGAGCCAGGTAACCTGTACTGAGAGCCCTAGATGGATAGGTCTTCCGTCCGAGGTGTCCCATGCTCCTGTGCAAGCCACACAGGCCCCTGGGAGCTGATTAGCAGGCAGAGCGTCAGGCCCAGCCAGACCCAGCAGTCACTCTGAGCAAGTGCATGCAGACACACACATGCATGCTCACACCACACATACACAGGCACGCACACACCTCACATACACACAGGCATGCACACACACCTCACACACATGCATGCTCACACACACCACACACAAATGGGCGCGCACACACACACACGTGCATGCTCACACCACACACACACGGGCACGGGCACGCACACACCTCACATACACATGGGCACACACACACCTCACACACATGCATGCTCACACACACCACACACACACGGGCACACACGCCTCACACACACAGGCACGCACACACACCTCACATACACACACATGCATGCTCATACCACACACACGGCCACACACACACACCACACACATATGCATGCTCACACCACACATACACGGGCACGCACACACACCTGCGTGCATGCTCATACCACACATACACGGGCACACACACACCTCACATACACATGGGCACGCACACACACCACACACACGGGCACGCACACACCTCACATACACGGGCACGCACACACCTCACACACACATGGGCACGCACACACACCACACATACATGGGCACACACACCTCACACACATGCATGCTCACACACACACCACACACATGTGCATGCACACCCACACATGTGCCTGTATACACATGGGACATCTAGGCAGGTGCCTTCTGGATCCTAATCTGGTAACAAGGGGCTGTGAGGACAGTCTGGGCCTGGAGGGGGCTTTGTCCTGGGGGCCTTCCCCCCCACGCCACCCCTTCCTCTGCAAGCTCCACCTCAGGCCCTGGCAGCACCCCCGCTCTCTGGGGAGGAGCAAGGGGTTCTGTGAAGGGTGAGATTTTTAAAAAAATATATTTTTTATTGATTTTTTTACAGAGAGGAAGGGAGAGAGAGAGAGAGTTAGAAACATCGATGAGAGAGAAACATCGATCAGCTGCCTCCTGCACACCCCCTATTGGGGATGTGCCCGCAACCCAGGTACATGCCCTTGACCGGAATCGAACCCGGGACCCTTCAGTCCGCAGGCCGACGCTCTATCCACTGAGCCAAACCAGTTTCGGCACCACTATTTTTTTTAAATATATTTTTGCTGATTTCAGAGAGGAAGGGAGAGGGAGAGATAGAAGCATCAGTGATGAGAGAGAATCATGGATTGGCTGCCTCCTGCACGCCCCCTACTGGGGATCCAGCCCACAACCCGGGCACATGTCCTGACCGGGAATTGAACTGACCTCCTGGTTCATTGGGCGACACTCAACCATTGAGCCACCCCAGCCAGGCTGCAATCGCTATTATTGGTTTTGATTCCGTCAGCCTAGTCCTAGCCCCCCAGAATGAAGGAACAACTCCTCCGGCTCCTGCTGTGGGCATCTTCCACCCGCCCTGCAGCACCCCGCCCCCGCCCCCGCCCCTGAAGCACCCCCCTCCCCTGTCCCTGCAGCACCCCCGCCCCTGAAGCACCCCTCCCCTGTCCCTGCAGCACCCCCCGCCCCTGAAGCACCCCTCCCCTGTCCCTGCAGCACCCCCCGCCCCTGAAGCACCCCCTCCCCCGTCCCTGCAGCACCCCCCCCGCCCCTGCCAGACTGCGGGCCTCCAGGGCAGAGTGCACGTGTGTGCCGACACCTTGCACAGGACCCTCGGAGGCAGAGAGGAGAGCAGGGGACTCAAGGTCCAGGAAGGAGATGGAGGGAGGACTGGGGTGGGGGCAGGCAGAGTGGGGCACCTGGCACCCCTCCTCCTCTGGGGCCCCCACAGCTCACTGTCTTCTCTGCACAACCCCCCCCCCCCCCCCGTTTTCTCTGCTTACCTTGCAGAGACTTCTGCCCAGTAGTAATGCCTGTACATTAATGAGCAGCCAGCACATGGGGGGTGGGGGGTGGGGCTCTGCTCGCACTGCCAGGCCCCCAGGGTGCACTCACGGGACCCAGTCCCTGCTTTCAGCGGGGGGCGGGGGGCGGGGGGGGTTCAAACGCTGCTGCAGACAGGCAGGGGTGTGTGCAGGGTGCACCCCCAGGTCAGGGAAGGCCTGCCACTAGCCCTGGGGGGCTGAGGGGGGTGCGGATGCAGGACGAGCAGGGACCGTGTGAGCCTTGGAGGGCACTGGGATCAGCTGCAGCCACGGGTGGGGACGGGGTTGAGCAAGACTAGATCCCTCTGGCCGTGGTGCTGACAGACTTTGGCTGGAGGAAGCGGGGAGCCCGGCTCACGAGGTGCCTAATTTGGGCGGCGGGGGAGGAGGCGGCAGCGGGGGGAGTGAGGGCAGGGGGGGCAATGCCGATGCCCTGGGAGGTGGAAGGGGCAGATGCATGGGTGCTGCCAAGCTGGCTGTGACCTCAGAGAAAGGGTGACAGGTGGCACCAGGGTCTGGGGTGCAGGCGTGGGCACAGCCAGGACTTGGTTGGGGGCTTGAACTAGGGGGGTCCTCTGAGCATTGAGTGAGGTCAAGCTGACCCCACACCTGCTGGGGTCACCCCAGGTGGACACAGGAAAAGGAAGAGGCGTGAGGAAGGGTCTCAGGGAGGAGGGCCTGTGGTGGACCCCACCCTCACCTGCAGCGTCAGGGGAGGAAGCTGAGGCCACGCGGCTTGAGTGAGCACGACCCGGCCATGCCCGCATGTCCCTCAGCCCAGCACCCACTCTGCGCTGGGACCTGGCCCCCAGGTGCCCCAGGGACCTCACCACGTGCCTCCTGCTCCATTCCCTATGGGCCCCCATCTGTGGAGGCCTTTGGGGGCCCTGTGAGACCCCACAGGGAACCAAGGCCAGCAAAGGGCAAGGCCCATGTTACAGCTAGAGAAACGGAGTCCAGGCAGAGGGAAGACGGTGCCTGCCTCATGTCCGGGGCACATGGCCCGGCTCCCAGCTCCCAGCTCCCAGCCCACGGAGGCCACTTACCCGTCAATGACAGGTGTGGTCTCCATAATTCTCTTTGCCTGGTCCAGAAACTGGTCAGCGGTGCAGACGGCCACCAGGGGCCAGAGCCACCAGCAGGTCCACATGACGCAGTCCCCAGGGCCCTGGTCCCGCAGCTGCTCCGGCCTGGCTGCCTTGTGCCCGGGGACGAGCTGAGGCTGGAAGACAGTGCAGAGGCCTTTGGTCAGGCAGTGGTTGCCAGGAGGGGCCGCCTTATCAGCAATCAGCACATTCCTGGCAAGGGTGGGTAGGTGGCTGGGCGTTGCTGTCTGGACCAGGCTGAGGGGTAGCAAGAGGCTGCTGACCCCTGGGGAGGGGCCGGAATCCAGATGGAAGGACAGAGGCAGCTCAGAGGCAGTCGGCTCAGGGCTGCGCTGCTATTGCCTCCTGCACCAGCACGGGGAGCCTGTCTCAGGTCTACAAACAAGAGCGAAAAGGCACTTGAACTTTGCTCCCACCACACCCACCAGTGCCAGGGTCTGCACCCCAACTCCTGGCCTGCAGCTGCCGGCCTCCCAGGCTCCAGGCACGTGGGCTGGACTTCAGGGCGTGAGCCAGAAACCCAGACTGTCAGGAGTTCCCCCGGAGGCTGCACCCAAAGCCCAGGTCCCAGGATGACGGCCTGTTCTCGAACCACAGACATGGCTCTGCAGCTCAGGGGACGCTGGGCTGCACGAGGGTGACAGAGGGAGGCACCGGCCTGAGGCACCAGCTGGGGGGCACCAGAAACCTCAGTCATCATGATGAGTAGTATTTTTTTAAAGTATATTTTTTTATTGATTCCAGAGAGGAAGGGAGGGGGGGGGGAGAGAGAGAGAGAGAGAGAGAGAGAGAGAGAGAGAGAGAGAGAAACATCAATGATGAAAGAGAATCATGGATCGGCTGCCTCCTGCATGCCCCCCACTTGGGATCAAGCCCACAACCCAGGCCTGTGCCCGGACTGGGAATTGAACGCAATCTCTTGGTTCATAGGTCGACGCTCACCCCCTGAGCCACAGCTGGCTGTAGGTTTTCGGTTCACCCTGGAGTTGTCGGTCGCCTTTGTGTTCGGAACTCCGTGCTTTAACTTGCAGTTTCCGCGTGATTTTCAGACCTGGAGACTTCCTCCCTTTCTATTCTTGAGCTTCTTTTGTTGGGGCTGGTGCTCCGACCCTCCCCTGGCCACAGCCCCGTGGGCAGCGGTATCTGTGATGTCGGGCCTCTGCCCCTTCCACTCCACCCCCCCTTCCACCCACCACCTGAGGCCTCTGCAGGTCTCAGCTCCGCTTCTGTGCACGGGGTGTGGTGGGTGCGGAGCCCAGTGCCGTCCAAGTTCCACTTTGCGCTCCTCCCAGACAGGCCTGAGCTCCGTCCGGGCTGTGTCCATGCTGCCGGCGCAGCATTCGGTCCCAGCCCAAGGCCCTGCCTTTCTCGAGAGAAGCATGGCGGCCCCGGTCCCGGTCCTCGCTGCCTCTCGCTCGGAGACCCGCCCTCCCGAGTTGGCTCCCGTGTTTTCTCTCCTGTTTTAGCTTCTCTTCTGCGTTTGTCCTGTTCCCAGCTCATTCACTGCTCCTTCTGGGAATTCCATAGTCAACGCCCGAGAGCGGTGTTGCTTCTGCGTGCGCTGCAGTGGCTGTGATGTGGCTCTGCTGGTGATGGGAACAGCACTGTGGGCTTCAGAGGGTTTGTCCTCTGTGGGCTGGACTCTCCTCCTCGTTTGTTTGTTTGTTGTGACCTGTGGTTTCCTTTGCAGCCTCTCCTCGCGCAGCAGGCGGTCTGGGCGGTCACTCCCCTCCCCATTCGGCGTCAGGGTCAGGAACGCGGCCGCAGCCGCGGGGGAGCTGGCGGAGCTGTGCACGCTGCCCGCTCAAGCTCCCTGCAAATGGGCGAGCCGCCTTCGAGGGGCTGGTGCCAGAGCTGGACTCCTGAGCTCCTGCTTCCGATTCTGATTCCTGCCCCGCGGTCACCTGCCACCTGGAGGTGAGGCTCAGGGGGGAGCGGCCTGGCCCCCATGGGCTCGCCTGATGGGGCAGCTTTGACCTCCTCTTGGGAGGCGGTGGCCCGAGGGACAGCTGTCCACCCCCTGGGCCTGCCTCCTGGAACCCCCCTGGGAACCTGGCTTAGCTAGTTTCTTGTTTGCGTATTTGTTTTTAATCCTCACCCGAGGGTATTTTTCCATTGATTTTTAGAGGGAGTGGGAGAGAGAGGGAAAGACAGAGAGAAGCATGCATGTGAGAGACACATCGATGGGTTGCCTCCTGTGGGCGCCCCTACCAGGGCCCCGGCTGGGGAGGAGCCTGCACCTGAGGTACGTGCACGTGACCGGAATCGAACCCGGGACCCTTTGTTCCGCAGGCCGACGCTCTACCCCCGGAGCCGAACAGGCCAGGGCTGCTTAGCTGGTCTTGCCAGCAGCCCCCATGTGGCCCCAGCCAGACCTGAGCCTTCAGGTGGCCCCAGCCTGCCTCCGCTTTCCCAGCTGAGGCCCAGACCCCCATGAATGTGCAGCTCAGGGGCTGGTGGCTTCCCCACGTCCTCCTGGTGGTCTGGCCCTGACCACTCTCCCCGGTGGCTGCACGGCCTGGCTGCCCTGTAACCCTGCACAGTGGCGGGTCCTCCGTTAGGGACCCTCAGGGAGGAGGTGGCTCCGGCTTTATCTCGTTGCCTCCCCCACCCCAGAAGCCACCCTCTTAGCCCTTGACCTGGCACCGGTGACCTCTGCTCCAGCCGCTCTCCATCCATCGCCGGAGAACCCCGGAACCCAGCCTGCAGGCCCCCCTCCCTGGCCCCTGATGCACTCACCTGCCTGTCTCCCCCAGTTCAAGCTCAGAGGCTTCACTGGGTATACAGCAGGCGCCCACTAACAGAGGCCCCCAGGCGCACCCTCCCCCAGGTGGCTCCGGAGGTCGGGGATCACGGGGCCGAGGCCCCGGCCCCGTAGGGAGCCCCGACTCACCGGCAGCAGGAAGGGGCCGCTGGAACCTGCCTCACGGCTGCTCTGCTCCCCAGTCGTGAGTGAAGGTGGGGGTTTATTGCTCTTTTTCTCAAGTTTCACCCCTCCCCCGAGCCCGCTGCCAGCTTCCCTAGCACAGAAGAGCCACCTCTCAGAGGGAACACTCCCCCGAGGCCTTCGCAACACCGCAGGCAGGACAGGGGCTAATGCCTCCCACATGTCAGCTGGTTCTAGTTTCTCAGACGCAAGCGAGGCTCCGTGGGCCCGGCCCTCTGGGCTCAGGCTCCCTCCGACCTGCAGGCCGGGCCCGGGGCCCGGGACAGGCAGGACCGCAGGGACCGTGTTGAAGACGAGGAATCGAGGAATCGAGGTCCCCGGGGCAGTGATGTGGGGCGATCTCAGCAGGGGGGGTGCTGATTGAGGAGCTAGGAGGGGGAGGCTCGGTGCCGGGGCTCCGGGGGGTCCCTGGGTCCCTGGGCCTCTGCTGCTCAGCCCACAGGGTCCCTGAGGGTCAGCGACGGACTCAGGGGTTCCACCCGGGCCCCTTCCCTCCGGGCCCTGAGGCCTGCGGCGGCCTGCACTCCCCGGGGACCTGCCCAGATCCAGGACCCCCTCTGCCCGGCTGGCCCGGGAACTGGGGGCTCTGGTTGCCATGATGTGAGGGGTGGGGGTGATCTCCCCATATTCCCAGCCACCGAGGAGCAAAAGCCACCACAGTCGGCCGGAATGTCCCCTGGCAGAGCCCCCGGGACTTTCGAAATCAAGGGCAGGTCCGTGGGCCCCGGCCCAGCGGGGGCGGGGGTGGGGGGTGTCACCCCGTGGTTTCGGGATTCTGAGGTCGTTGTGGGGACACACCCTGGCGGGCTGTCCCGTCCCCACCCAGGCCCGGCAGCCACTGTCTCCCCTCCCCCTCTGCTCACCCTCTGCCAGACACTGTCTCTAAATGGGGGACCGTTCCCAGTCGGGCTGCTGCCCCACGAGGGGTTCAGATGCCAGACTTGGGAGGAAGGGGACACAGCGATGATCCGGGGGGCGGTTGGGGGGTTCCCTCACCTCGGAGCTGAGGGGAGTCTGGAGGAGAAGGGGCCCCGAGGGAGGGGCACCCAAGGAGAGGCTGGCAGCTGTGTGGGCCCCCACAGGGCGCCCGACCCTCTCTGACCCTCGCCCTGGGCAGGGCTGGCCGTGGGCAGGACCTGAGGGTGATGGCCCAGCAGAGGGGCTGGGGGGCACCTGCTCCTGGGGAGGCCGGCCAGGGCTGCATGTGCTCGGGGCGCCCCAGACCGGGGCCTGGACTGTGGGGCAACCGACTCCACATTCCAGCTGCCCTCCTGCTGGGCCTGCCCCACCCTGACCTCACGGGGCTCCTCTGGTGAAGCTCCCATTTAGGGATGGACAGGAGGCCTGGGTCTGACCTTCAAGGGGAGGGCCAGGCGTGGGGAACAGAGATTCTACTTGTAACGTCATTACCTTAAACACTGAGGTTGAACGCCGACCTGTGAACCAGGAGGTCACGGTTGGGTTCCCGGTCGGGGCACAGGCCCGGGTTGCGGGCTCCATCCCCGGGGGGGGGCGTGCAGGAGGCAGCCGGTCCATGGTTCTCTCTCACCAATGATGTTTCTGTCTCTCTCCCCCTCTCCCTTCCTCTCTCTGAAATCTATAAAAATATAAACAAAACAAAACAGAAAAAGCCCAGGACTCAGGCAGGCCACCCCATCCCCCGCACAGCTGTGGGATTCCCCACGGATTCCGGGTCCCCTGAGGCCGCCATTCACGGCTGCTCGGCGGCTGCCGCCCCCTCTCCCCCCCCACCCCACCTTGGGGTCAGGAGTCCAGCCGGGACCAGGGACAGAGGGAAGTGTGGGATGCAGACACGTTGCTTGTTCAACTGCCTCCGGCGGCACCTCACGCTTCCTGCTTCCCCGGGGTGTGGCCCTGGGGTTGGGAAGCCAACACTGGATTATGGGGAGTGAGGGCACAGGCCAGATGCCTGAGGGGGGCCGTGCCACCACCCGGGGTCTGGCCGCGGCGAGGCTCCGGGGGAGTCAGAGGTCCAGGACTCACCCCGCCCAGTGCACAGCGTGGCTTCACCGTCGGGGCTGAGGGGCCCCGGGCCCCCCAAACTGTCCCCGCATGTTCCTGTTCTGAGCCAGCGCCCGGCCCGCGGGGAAGGCGGGAGGGAGCCCCCCGTGTGACGGCCGGGGCCAGAGAAGGGGACCGGCTCTGAGGGGCACTGGGACCCCGTCCTGGCTGCAGGCTCACCTCTCAGCTGTGAGGGCTGCTCCCTGTTGTGTGTTTGCCTCCTGGAGGCGCCATCTCAGACGCTTGGCTTGTCCCACGGCCTGCGGTCCCCAGACTAGGCTCACCATCTGAGGGCGGAGCCGCCCCACACTCTGCCTGTGGGGCCCCGCTCACCCCCTGGTGGGCCCCGGGCCCCTGGCTGCCTATTGGCTACTGGACGAGCCCCAGGGAGTCTGCGGTTCGCTGTGGGACTCGGTGCGTGGGAGAGCGCGGGACGTCTGTGGGTAATTCTGCGTGTCCTGCCCGGGCTGCGGGCTCCCCGCTCCTGGGGCCTCGTGGGTGATTCGGGGGGCCCTGCTGGCAGTTAGAGCTCCGAGATTGCTCTCCTGATAAGGCCTTTACAACCCCTCATCCAGCAGAGTTCCCGTCGTGACCCGGAAGCCCCGCCCGACCCCCACAGGGCATCGGGGCGAGTCGGACGCACTCCAAGCCTCGGTTCCCCCTCTGCGAACGGGGGCGGGCGGCAGCTCTCACCTCCTAGAATCCAGCTGCTCCAGCTGCTCCAGCTCCAGCTGCTCCAGCTGCTCCAGCTGTGCTGCTGACCTGGGCTCCGGGGGCAGGCACCGCGCTTGGCCACCTCCCCTCCGGGCAGCACCTCCCTGGGCAGCAGCGCCACCCCACCCCCGGCCCACTGACCCCCAGCCCACTGACCCCCAGCCCACTCACAGTGGCCTCGGCGATCCGAGCTTGTCCCCAGCCAGGGCCCGTCACCGGGACCTCCCAGCTGCCCTGGCCCCGCCCCAGCCACCTGTGCCTCTCTCAGGCCTGTCCCCAGGGAGGTGGCAGTGCCCACTTCCTCCTGTAGAAGCCCTGGTTCCCTGCGTGTGGGAAGGAGGGGCGAGGAGGGGAGGAGGGTGGGGAGGAGGGCAGACACCACCCTGCACCCCCCGCCCCCGGGGGAAAGAAGGGTCCCCTCTGGCCATTAAATGCTCGGCTGGGCCCTGAGGTCAGAGAATATCCCAACAGGAGAACTGCCACCTTTTCTTCTCTGGCCTCTTAAGAAACTAGACCCAAATCATGCCTTTTTATTTATTTATTTTAAAATATAATTTTACTGATTTCAGGGAGGAAGGGAGAGGGAGAGAGAGATAGAACCATCAATGATAAGAGAGAATCATGGACCGGCTGCCTCCTGCATGCCCCACACTGGGGATGGAGCCCGCAACCCGGGCATGTGCCCTGACCGGGAATTGAACCCTGACCCCCTGGTTCATGGGTCAATGCTCAACCACTGAGCAACCCTGGCTGGGCATAAATTTTTATTTTTTTAGTTAATCCTCACCCGAGGATATATTTTTCCATTTTTAGAGAGCATGGAAGGGAGGGAGAGAAACATCCACGTGAGAGAGACACATCGATTGGTTGCCTCCCGCTCACTCCTGACCGGGGCTGGGGCCTGAAACTGCAAGCCAAGTATGTGCCTTGACCGGGAATCGAACCTGAGACCCTTGGGTGCACGGGCCGAGGCTGTAACCACTGCGCCTCCGGCCAGGGCCCAGCAGTATGCATCGTCCAGGGCTCCTGTTGAGGGTGCTCTCCTGTGGACCGGCTAGAAGAGGGAGCGCGTGCTGGCGGCCAGCGCGGCCTTGGGCTCCGGGCATCAGGGATCGGGACCTTGACCAGCAGCTCGGAGTTCTCGTCACACCCCATTTACCTGCGTTTTGCCAGCGAATGGGTTTCGGAGGGCCCCTCCCCCTCCGTGTCACTTTCTCTTCCTGGCCCTTCGGCCGTTCACGTCCCCCTGGTCCCTGTCCCCTCCCAGCAAACCACCGAGTTCCCTGCGGCTGGTTCCTCACCCGCCTGCGTGAGTTATTACTGATTAAAATCTGTCCGCACTTGAACTCGGCGAGGGTGTTTGTCTCTGAAACGGGCTTGGCTAGCAGGTGGCCGGCCTCCGCCCTCCCTGTCTGCCCCGTTTGTGGGGACTCCGTCCAGCTGCTCTCCCTGGAGGCTCTGGGCAGGAAATGCAGGGACACAGCCGCATTCTTGACGAGCCTCCTGCTGTGAGGAACAGCAAAGACAGACAGAGCCGGGAGCCTAGAGCCCAGAGCCCAGAATCCAGAGCCCAGAGCCCAGAATCCAGAGCCCAGAGCCCAGAGCCCAGAGCCCAGAACCCAGAATCCAGAGCCCGGAGCCCAGAATCCAGAGCCGGGAGCCCAGAGCCCAGAATCCAGAGCCGGGAGCCCAGAGCCCAGAACCCAGAATCCAGAGCCGGGAGCCCAGAGCCCAGAATCCAGAGCCCAGAGCCCAGAACCCAGAATCCAGAGCCCAGAGCCCAGAGCCCGGAGCCAGGAGCCCAGAATCCAGAGCCCAGAGCCTGGAGCCCAGAATCCAGAGCCCAGAGCTGGGAGCCCAGAGCCCAGAGCTGGGAGCCCAGAGCCCAGAGCTGGGAGCCCAGAGCCCAGAGCCCAGAGCTGGGAGCCCAGAGCCCAGAGCTGGGAGCCCAGAGCCCAGAGCCCAGAATCCAGACCCCAGAGCCCGGAACCCGAACCTGGAGCCCGGAGCCCGGACCCCTGCATGGGGAGCTGGGCTGGGCCTGCCTCTGCCGGGAACCAGCGAGTGCTCCACTTGGGCGAGTCCCTCCTGGGCCTAGAAATACCCTGGAGGCCACTGATGGGGACGGCCTGGGCCACTCAGCCGCTCACAGCCCCTCCCTTCAAAGGAGGAGGGAGGCTGCAGGTGCCCCAGCCCTCGTGCTCAGATCCTGCAGGAAGGATCAGAGGTAAAAGGCCAAATCTGACAGCAGCATCCTGGGGACAAAAGGAAGACAATCGAAAAACAAACGGTTCCCCTGCAGCCACTCGCGCCCCCTCCAGAGCCTGCCTGGCCGTCCACTCTGTGCCCAGCGTGAGGGACCCTGGAGCAGGTGTTTGGGGCGGCGCCCGCGGGTGTGCGGGGCCTGGAGGGCGGGAGGACGTGACTGACCGCCTGCTCTCCGTCTCTCCACACGGCCGGTCGCTGCCGCCTGAGGACAGATGGGCATCTCCTGTGCCCGTGGAGGTGCCCGTGCAGGCGCGTGTCGACCGGGACCTCCCCCGCCAAGGGGTGTCCTCCCTACAGACGCCCATGCACGTCTCCCCCTTTCCCTGGGGGTGGGAGGTGAGGAAGTCCTGAATGTATTCTCCAGGAAATTAAGATTTTTTTAAAGTTATTGCATTAGAAAGGGGGTGTGGGCCCGGCCGGTGTGGCTCAGTGGTTGAGCATCGAGCTATGAACATGAGGTCAGGGTTTGAAAGGCAGCTATGGGAGGCAGCTATGCTCACCACTATACCACCAACGCAACCTTGAGGTCAGGGTTTGATTCCGGTCAGGGCACAGGCCCTAGTGGGGCATCATTGATGTTCTCTCTTTCTCTCCCTCCCTGGAGTTCACACACACACACACACACACACACACACACACACACACACACAGGGGACCTGGGTCCCCGTGAAGCCCATCTGGGGGTGCTAACTGGCCCTTGTCCCAGCCAGGCCCCTGCCCTCCCCAGGGACGGCCTGCCCTCAGGGGTGGCTGGGACAGCAGCCAGGCCCCGGGCAGTGCAGACTTCAGGGGGCTGGGCCAACCCAGGGAGGCGGCTTGAGCTGTTGGGAACCAGCGTAGTGTTTGCTCATGTCTCGACAGGCCGAGCTCAAGGCCTTTGGAGAAGAGAAGAGGGCGCAGGGGCCTGGCTGGGGTCAGATGGGGACAGTACATGGCAAGCCCTCACTCTGGTCCAGCGAAGAGCCTGTGTACCATTCACCGTGGGTCCCGCTGGCTGGTGCAGGCCCTGGGCCAGGCTGCAGGTCCCCCCCACTCCTCTGGAGGCCCCCACCCTGCCCCCTGCCCGGGGGCCGCCAGCGTGAGCATACGGAACAGCTCGGTCCAGGTCACCTGCACACGAGGGGTCCCTGCAGGACATGTGGACAGTCTGGTTCCAGGACACAGGTGTCCTCGAGGTGACCCCCAAGTCAGGGGAGAGACTGTGGCCTGGTGGGGTGCCCACTGCCATTCACCCGCCCGGGACTCATTCCCTCCTTGACGGTGGGGAGCAGACCCGGAGGCCCTCGGCCTAGCTGCCCACGGCCTTTCTCCTGGGCCGTGTAATATGATAGCGGGGCCTTTAGGACAGGACTGCTCCTGCCCGGCCGGCATGGCCCAGTGGTGAGCACTGACCTATGAACCAGGAGGTCAGAGTTCAATTCCCAGTCAGGGCTCGTGCCCAGGTTTCGGGCTCGATCCCCAGTGTGGGGCGTCAGGAGGCAGCCGATCAATGATTCTCTCTCATCATTAATGTTTCTGTCTCTCTCTCTCTCCCTTCCTCTCTCTGAAATCAATAAAAACATATTTAAAACACACACACACACACACACACACACACCACAACCGAGTCTGTCACGGGCAATTTCAGGCCCCAGCAGTCTCCTTGGCAACAAAAGCCCCCCGTCCGGGCCTTTCCCCGGCTGCAAACGCCCTCCCTGCTCCCACCGACAGCCCTCCCCCCAAGCCAGGCCCCATGTGCCTGCTCACCCACCAACGCCCTGGACTGTCATGTGCACGTGGTGTGAACCCCCAAAACAAAAGCCAACGTGAGAGGCAGCAAGCGGCCTTTCAGATAGAAAAGGTGGCCACTCGGGAAGCACTGATCCAGGCCACACCCCAACCCTGTTCCCACGGGGGGGTGAGGGCGAGGGGTGTCCTGAGCCCTGAGGGGGCGTCCCATGGACAGAGGAGGGGCCGACTCCGGGCACGAAGGCGCTGCAGTGTTTTCTTAGCCGCACGCGGTGCTCCTCATTCTAGAGACTGTGTGGTTTTCGGTTCCCTGTTCGCTTCGCAAGCAGCCATTTGAGGTTCAGGCTGCTCGGCCCCCGGAGGCCGACCCTCTCAGTTCAGACGCGTGCAGGTTGAGTGCAGGCAGGACCCCAGGGAGCCTGCCAGGGCGTCTGAACACGGCTCGAGCCAGCGTGTCACTTCCTGGCAGTGCGGTCGGTTGCTGTGGATCGTGGCGGGCTGTGTGCACAGGACGGGGCATCTGGTCACCCCTGGGGTCCTGGTGGGCACGGGGCCTTCGGGGAAAGACCCGGCTTCCCCTGAGCCACCGTGGGAACAGGTGGCATTGGGCTTCCCGCAGCCCAGGGGTCAGAGGACCATGGGACCAGCCTGAGGCCCTGGGCGAGGCTGTGCAGGCCCCTGGGGGCTCCGGCTGCCCAGCTCCTGTGCAGAGCGGCCAGTGAGAGCAGAGCCCACCCCGAGGGGGCAGTGGTGAGCCGGGCACTACGCGAGCGGATTGGAGGGAACTGCTAGGCAGTAGCTGTGCAGGACACAGACGGGGTCAAGGCCGCCTTTCCCGGGTGAGGGTCGTGGTGCTCAGGGGCGGAGAAGGTGCGAGCAGGCGGTGAGCAGAGCAATAGCACCGAAGAGAACAGACACAGATCCCTGCAGAACACAGACCAGAAATAACCGCACGGCAACGCAGATCCCTGACACACACGGGAGGGGGACCAGACTGTGTCCTAAGGTCCTCGTGCGGGTCGGGTGGCAGTTGGCGTGTGGATCCGCGTCCCGCTCTGAAATGTGCACGGCCCCGAAACGTGCGGCTCCCGAACCAGGACGGGGAAACGCAACCAGGAAGCCAGCAGGAGCCCATTGAAACAGCCACCTGGGCCCGGCCGCGTGGCTCAGGGTGGAGCGTCGCCCCAGGAACCAGGAAGTCGGGCCCAGGCCCAGGCTGTGGGCTCCATTCCCAGGAGGGGGCGTGCAGGAGGCGGGTAATGATGATTCTCTCTCATCCTTGACGTCTCTCCCTCTCCCTCTCCCTTCTCTGAAACCAATAAAAATATTTAAAAAACAAAAGCAAAAACGACCCCAGGACCAGGGAGGAGGGAAAACAGAGAGAACAGGGGGCCCTGCCCGTGGCCCCAGTGGCACCCGCCTGCATGCGCTCGTGTGCGGGTGCTGGGCAGGCGTCAGGCACGCCTGGGTCTGGACCAGGTCTGCCAGCAGCTCTCCAAAGGGGCTGGCCAGGCTTACCCAGCATTCACTGGGGGTCCTGGCTGCCCCCCTCACCCACCCTCACCTATTGAGTGTCAGTCTCTGCTGGAGACTCTCTTGTGTCTGGGTGCTGTCCCCGGGGCCCTGGGTGCTGTCCCGTGGGGCCCTGGGTGCTGTCCTGTGGGGCTCTGGGTGCTGTTCCTGGGGGCTCTGGGTGCTGTCCCTGGGGGCTCTGGGTGCTGTCCCTGGGGGCTCTGGGTGTTGTCCTGTGGGGCCCTGGGTGCTGTCCCTGGGAACCAGGGTGCTGTCCCTGGGAACCTGGGTGCTGTCCCGTGGAGCCCTGGGTGCTGTTCCGTGGGGCCCTGGGTGCTGTCCCTGGGGGCCCTGGGTGCTGTCCCGTGGGGCTCTGGGTGCTGTCCGTGGGGCCCTGGGTGCTGTCCCTGGGGGCCCTGGGTGCTGTCCCTGGGACCCTGGCTGTGGGGAGAGGGCACCAGCCCGGACCACACCCAGTGGAGCCTTCCCACCCTGTGCCCCACTCCCTGAAGGAGGTCCCACCGGCTCTGCAGGGTGAGCTGAAGCTGGGCCGAGGGTCAGCTCACACCTGAGCTTCCCGGGCTGGGCACCTAGGCAGAGGGTCCTGCCTGAGGGTTCCTCCTACTTAAAGCAAAGTGGGGTGTCAGGGCCTCCGGTCCCAGGAGGAGGCAGCAGAAGATGGGCTCACCCTGCATTGCTCCTCACCCCGGGCTGCGTGCTCTGGGCGGGCTGCTGGGTCTGACCCGGGCATTGGGCAGACGTGGGCTCTGGCCAGTTTCCCAGGCCAAGGCCCTGAGTCCCGTGGGCCTGGAGCGAGGGGGGTGGGGGCCCGTGTCCCTGCCTCCTGGAGCCCGTCCCTCCCCCAGGACGACTGCTCCCAGGGCTGGAAGCCTTGGCTGGTCTGACATGTGCAGCTCATGTTCTCAGGGACGTCAACCCGGAGCGGCCCCCGGAGCTGTGCACCCTGGGCAGGACACCGTGGCCGTCGGCCCGCACACCGTGGTCTGGCCGACTCCCAGGATCTGGATGCGAGCCAGGCAAAGGGGATGATTGTGGCTGCCCCGGGGGGGGGGTAGGAAACAGGCTTCAGTAAAGCTGCTGAGGACGAGGACCCCCACCCCTACCCCACCCCACGTGCACACACACACTCACACGCACACACACACACACATGCACACACGCGCACGCACGGCTACGGCTTGCAGGCTCTGGGCCTGAGTCCTGGGAACCAGCCCCAGACGCCGCCCGCCCTCCCAGCTGGATCCCGGGCCAGGCGGCTCCAGTTTCTGAGTGAAATGTGCTCACAGTGGGCGGCCACATGGGCTTGTTGTGAGAATTCCGTGCACTGATGTTTGAGCCAAGCTTGGCGAGCGCCCCAGCAGGAGACGTGCTCGCACAAGGGGGGTCGGGGGGGTGCTGCAGACCTGGATGGGGATGAGTGTGGGTCCACTCGAGCAAGGGTCCTGCTGCCCCCCCTCAGGGGCTACACCAGCTCAGGGAGGGGGGCTGGGGCCGGGAGGGCCCCCTCCTCCCCGTGCCGGGCCAGGGCCCCGTGTCTGGCAGCCTGTGCCCCCGCACCAATTACAGGCACTTAGTCACAATTTCCTCTCGCGCTTCCTCTCGGCAGCAGCAGAACAACAGCCTTGGTGCCGAGCTGCCCTGTTCCCGCTCCCTCCAGCCCACGGCTGGCGCTAAGGACGGCAGGGGGCCCGGGGGTGGGACATGGACCCCGAGTCCCTGCTCCCCCGCAGAGGGGGCACCTCCACAGTCAGAGACGGAGCTTTGGCACGATCCCCCCGCGGAACCAGCGAGAAGCCTCGCTTTGTAAAAGGGATCTTTATCGACCAAGCAGGCATTTTCCGGCAGGCCCCGTGCACCCCCCACTCCCCCGCCCAGTCCTCGCAAGACCCCTGTGCGGAGGGCGTATCAGTCGCCTGCTGCTGTGCAAAAAGTCACACCAGCCCTGCCGCGTGGCTCCGTGGCTGAGCGTCGGCCTAGGAACCAGAAGGTCACGGTTCGATTCCCGTCAGGGCACAGGCCCGGGTTGTGGGCTCGATCCTCAGTGTGGGGCGGGCAGGAGGCAGCTGGTCCATGATTCTTGCTCATCATGGATGTTTCTATCTCCCTCTCCCTTCCTCTCTGAAATTAATCAAAATATATTTTTTTAAAAAAAGTCACATGGAAATGTGCTGGCTCCAAGCACAGCGAGCCCGGTGGCCTCGGGAACACAGGAGGGACCAGCTGGCGGTTCTGGCTCAGTCTCTGCGGTTCCGGGAGGGGTCAGCGGGCTGGAGGTCAGGGTGGTGCACTCCTGCAGCCAGGAGTGGGTGCTGGCTGTCGGGGGGCCTCCGTGCCCCTCCCCGGCTGCTTGGGCCTCCCGGCAGCTCGGCCTGGGTGCCGAGCCAGTGTCTCCAGTGGGCAGGGCGCAGTGGCCTTTCGTGACCAAGCCTTGAGGTCCCACAGGACCCACGCCGGCCTGGATTCAGGAGAAGGAACGTTCACCCCAACTCTCTGTGGGAGGGGTTGCCAAGGACTCGGGGCCCATGATTGAAAGCTGCCGGACCCCCGTGTGACAGGCGAGGAAGGAAGCTCAGACCGAAACCCACCCCCTGGGGGAGCTCACGGCTCCCTTCACAGGAGAGTCCTGGCTCAGGAGCTGGATTCGGGGGCCCTTTCTCTCTGGTCCGCTTCCCCCAACGTGGCTTCATTCTCGGGAGGGCCTGCCCTGAGTGGCTGTGGTCACCAAGGCTCCTGGCTCCCAACCCACCAGCTCAGCAACCGGAGGAAAAATTAAAGGTCAACAAAAGTCCCAGGGCCGAGTCTCATTGGCCAGCTCAGGTCACATGACCACCCTGAGCCAATCAGTGTGGCCAGGGGACAGTATGCTCTCTGATTGGCCAGGCCTGGGTCCAGGGTCCACGAATTACATGGACCTGAGAGGCGATGGAGGGTCCCCTGAAAACTGGGCTGCTGTTAAGAGGAGGTGGGCACCCTCCCCACCAGGGGCCGTAACATTTATCGTTTCATGTGACTCCGGGCAGAGCAGGCTGGGGATCCTCACAGCCGAGCTGTGAACACCGACCCGACCCCACCTCCCGCCAGCCGCCTCTCACACACCTGCACATGCCCAGCCCACCTGCCTATGGCCAGGCCCATGGCCACTGCCCCTGCTGCCCTCCACGGTCCCGGCTGCAGGGTGGTGGGGGGGCGTCCTCTGTGGACTGCCCCTGGCTGCTCTCTGGGGTTTTAACCTGTGTCCTCTGCCTGCTTGTCGGGTCCTGAGAGTGGCTACACCCCACTGAGGCCACAGTTCTTAGGGCTCCCTGGCCTGCCCGAGGGCTGCTCCCTGGGTCACTGCTGCCCCCCACTCTTCTCAGCTGACCCCTCTGTGCCCTCTGCTCCCCCAGTTTTCAACTGACCGACCTCGTAGCTCTGTCCCTGAGTGGAGCCCAGGACCTGTCCAGACGGTCCTGCTGCTGAGACCAAAGTCCTGTGATACCGGCCTCAGTGTCTGGGCCAGGCCAGGCTGACACCTGCCCTCCCCCCTGAGACCCACAACCCCCCCGCCCCGCACCTCCCACACGTGCGAGGTGAAGTGGCCTCTCTGTTGTCCTCTCCCTGGCAAACAGACCCACATCGCCTTCCGAAACGCAGCGTAGCCAGGTTACCATGGCAATGCCCATTATCCCTGCTTAACAGGAGATGAATCAGTAGCTAAAAATAGGCTCCCAGAGTAGATGGATGGATGGATGGATGGAGTGAGGGAGAGGGGAAGGGGGATGAATGGATGAAGGAGTGATGGATGGATGGATGGATAGATTGATGGATGGATGGTGGATGATGGATAAATGGGTGGGTGGTGGATGGATCGATGATGGATGGATAGATGGGTGGGTGGGTGTGTAGGTGGATGATGGGTGGATGATGGGTGGATGGTGGGTAGACGGGTGGACAGGTGGATGATGGGTGGATGGAGGGGTGGATGGAGGGGTGGATGGAGGGATGGATGGTAGATAGGTAAATGGGAGGGTGGGTGGATGATGGGTGGATGGTGGGTGGACGGGTGGATGATGGGTGGATGGAGGGATGGATGGTGGATAGGTAAATGGGAGGGTGGGTGGATGATGGACAGATGGTGAGTGGACGGGTGAATGGGTGAGGGGGTGGATGGGTGGATGGAGGGATGGATGGTGGATAGGTAAATGGGAGGGTGGGTGGATGATGGGTGGATGGTGAGTGTACGGGTGAATGGGTGGTGGACCTGGGCTCAGGGTCAGGACAGTTTGTTTCTCCCAGACAAGATAATTCAGGGGAAATCTTGATTGGAATCCACCCCCACGGGCTGGGAGGCTCCGGCTGGCAGAGTCCCTCCCCCCCGCCCCGTTTCCAGAGCAGAGCCTGCAGCACGCAGTAGGTCCCCTTAGAGCCAAGAGCAGGCTGAAGTCATGGAGACCCTGCCTGGCAGCCCCTTCCCACCTGGGGGAGGGGTCCCTCAGAGGCTGGGCAGCCATTGCACCCTCGGGCTCTCCCCGGGGTGCAGCCTCCTGATACCCTTGCATTCCTGGGAGGGCCCTGCGTACAGCCTGAGTCTGGAAGATTCCGTGTCCTGGAGTGAGGGCCGAAGGCGCAATCCTCCCCGCCCCACCCCTCCTGTGGGGGCAGTCTCGGCTGCAGGGGTGGGGTGGACGGGGGCGGGGCAGTAAATGCACAAACTGCTGCCAGGATAAGGCGACACTTTATTGCACCTCAGCCCAGCTGGGTGCAGAAGCAGGGCCCTCAGAGTAGGGGCAGGAAAGGGACACGGGGGGCAGGGCTGACCATCGGGGCCTGGGCACCGTTTTCTCTGTGACAGACGCTGCCTGCTGGCCCTTCCCCAGGAACATCAGATGCACCCGGACTCCCCCAGCCCCTCCTGGGGCCGGGCCGGGTGTGGGGGCTACCGCCAGCCCCCCGCCCCTTCTGCTTCTGTTTCTGGGTCTCCTCGGGCCCGGGCTTGCTCGTCCTTCAACCTCGGGGGCCCCAGGGGATGAGGGCGCCTGGGCGGTTGGGGGACAGGAGGCTTCTGGGAAGTCAGGGGGGAGTTTAAGGGACCTCAAGAGTGCTGGGGACAGGAGGCACCCTGGCCGCACCCCCTCTCTGGGGTCCTCATGGGGCGCCGAGGCCTGGAGGCGGCAGCTCCTTGTGGCTGTAATACTCCACCACCTGCTTGGGCACCTCAGCCAGCACGCACCTGGCCAGCGCCGCGGGGGAGGCCTGCGGGTGGGACACCTGCTCACAGGCCTTCCTGGTCCTCGGTCCCCAGCCTCACCCTCCTGAGCCCTGCCTGCCCCCTGGTGTGGGACCTGCTGAGGGGACCAGTCAGGATTCACCTGGTGGCCAGGTGAGCCTCCGATCAGCAGGTAGACCCTGAAAGAGGAGGCTGTGGTGCCCGACACCTCAAGTGGCAGCTGATGGGCCCTGAGTGACATATATGGTCACGTGACCCCTCCCCTGGGCCAGTGGGCTCCAGCTCGCCAGCCACCGAGAGGAGAGAAGGTGGCCCAGGCAGACAGGCAGGCAAGGCAGCCTCACGGCCCAGCCCCCCCACCCCCCGGCCCCCGCTCCCCAGTGAGGTCGCCTGGTCCACGTGGCGGATTGCGTGTGTGCTCACGTGGACTCACGGCCACGCCCAGGGCCCCCCTAGGTGTAGCTCTGACATTTTCATAACAGACAGGTTTTCAGGTGATTGACAGTGGTTTGGGTCCCACTCAGGACGGAGAGAGGAGACAGGCTCGGGCTCCGTCCACGTGGCGCCTGCCTCTCCTGGCCCCGCCTGATGGGACCTGCCACCATCGCTGGGATGGGGGCGCCTCTGGGCCGGGCCCTGGACCCCCAGCCTGTCCGGACACTCACATTCTTGAGCTCCCGGAAAGGCACGAACTGGACGATGTCCCGGAGCGCGGGCTCGCCCCGCGGGGAGCGCAGGACGCCGTCGTCCCCGTCCAGCACCTGCATGTCCGTGAAGTCGGCGTTGCCCACGCCCACGATGATGATGGACATGGGCAGGTGGGAGGCTCGCACAATGGCCTCCCGGGTGTCCGCCATGTCGGTCACCACGCCGTCCGTCAGGATCAGCAGGATGAAGTATCGCTGGGGACGCGGGGAGATGGGTTGGTGGGCTTGGGGGCTTGACCGGGGGAGGCAGCCCCCCTGGAAGACCTCCCAGGTGGCCTGGGGGGGACTGCAGACACCCCTTCGTCTGGTTTCAGGGGTTTCTGGGGTGTTTTTGCTGAAGCACAATATGTACACGAGAACCAGTGAGTCCGAGCCTGTGCCCTGCACACACACGGTGCCCATGTCACCGGTCATCACCCCCAGCGCTGCCCGGGCGATCCCCTCGCAGATGGGGGGCTGAGGCAGTGGAGCCCCGACTTGAACCCAGGTCTGAGGCTAGAGAGCAGGGACCTGCAGGTCTCGGTGGAGAGACCCTGAGACCCAAGGAACAGAATTCAGAGAGGGGCCCTCCTAGGGTGAGGGAACTAGCAGCTGTGCCTGGAGAATTTGGAGGGGCAGCCAGGAGGTGGGCCAGCTCTCAAACGGTCCGGAAAAGGGACAAGCCCGGCCTGGCTCGGGTTGAGCATCGACCTAGGAACCAGGAGGTCAGGGTTCGATTCCCGGTCAGGCCCGGGTTTCGGGCTCCATCCCCAGTAGGGGGCATGCAGGAGGCAGCCGGTCCATGGTTCACTCTCATCATGGATGTTTCTCTCTCTCCCTCCCTTCCTCTCTGACATCAATAATAATATACTTTTTACAAAAGAAGACGACCTTTGCACTGGCTGCCCCTCCTTCCCCCCCGGCCGGTCCTTGTCTCCCCACGGCACCCACATCTCCTCACGCACCCGGTCCCCACGGTGCCGCTGCCCCCGGTACCTACAGAGGCCTCCCCGGTGCGCTCCTCGGCGGCGGCCACGCTGGCCACCTTGGAGATGATGGGCGCCACGTTGGTGGGGCCGTAGAGCTGGACGCGGGGCAGGCAGTTCCGGTAGGCCTCCACCACGCCCTGGATTCCTGCGGGGGAGGCGGTGAGTCCTGCCCTCGGCGCCCCCCCGGCCCCCCACCCCCCGCCCCTGGGGCTCCCACCTTCACACTCATCGTCCTCAGGGTTGAAATTGATGGCGAAGTCATGGGACACCTGAGTGGACACAAAAGGGACCTGTCAGCCGCCTGCCCTCCCCGGGCCCCGAGGCCTCACCGACTGGGAGACAGACAGACAGACAGGCCCTGGCATCACTCCAGCCCCTGGATCCAGCGGGACCAAGTCCCCGATTTGCATTTGTAATTGTACCAGGGCAGCCGGCGTGGTCAGTGGGTGAGCATCGACCTAGGAACCAGGAGGTCACAGTTCGATTCCCAAGCTCCACCCCCGGGGGGGGCGTGCAGGAGGCAGCCGATCGGTGACTCTCTCTCATCATAGATGCTTCTATCTCTCCCTCCCTTCCTCTCTGACATCAATACAAATATATTAAAAAAAATACCAGCCCCCGCCCCCCGCCCCCCGCCCCCACATGGGTTTCTGCCTAAGCCAGTCGGACTGTTATTTGTAATTAGAAGATTCCAGGCTAAAGTCCCCCTCTCCCGCCTCCAGAGGTCAAAGGTCAGCCCCTCTGGCTGGGAGGCCAGGGTCCCCGGTGCCCAGCGGAGGGGCAGTAGCCAGGGGTCCCAGGACCCAGCATGGCCAGGGACCCTCTGCCAGGAGGGGCACAGAGGGAGACGCCCAGGGCCCGGCCCCAGGCTGTCCTACCTCAAACTTGGGGGGAATCCGGGCTCCAAACCCCAGAGCGGAGAACCTCTTGTCGCTGGAAGAGAGGGGCCCATCACACAGGGCTCCTGGTTCCGGGTGCGAGTGGGGCTCGCAGAACTCCGTGCCACCCCTTTCCACCCCAGCCAGGCCCCGAGCCAACCTGGGGGAACGGGGCACGGTGCAGGCAGGTGGGGACAGAGCCACCGGGCCCCCTCCTCCCACCGCTGCTCAGGCCTGGCACCTGCTGGGGAGGCACCTGCTGGGGAGGTTGGCTTCCTGCCCCCTGGACCCCAGACAGGAGCTTGCCCCTCCATGGCCTCAGTGTACTGCTCTGTGAAGTGGACGCAGGCCCTGCCCCGTGTCCGTGTGAAGGGCGAATGGGACCCTGTGGTGAAGGCCCTCCCCACGTGGACACACGGTCTCTGACCTGCTCCGCCTGGATCCACAACGTGGCCCGTGCATGCCGGGCCTGGGCGGCTGCTCTGATGGGTGGACACGTCGGTGATGCCCATCCCCTGGCCCAGGCCGGAGCCGGAGCCGGAGCCGGAGCCGGGGCGGGGGCCGGAGGACGCACCTGTCGTAGTCCTGGCAGACCTCGCCCACGGCCACCAGGGCCTGCAGGTACTCGTTGGGCTGGAAGGGGCTGATGTAGTGCAGGGAGCAGCTGTTCCGGGGGTCCCCGTTGGAGGCTGTGAAGTCGATGGCCACCTGTGGGGACCCCACGGTGATCCCGGAGCCCCTTCCCTCCTGGCCTGGGATGGCTCCTGCACCCCTCATTTGACAGGTATGGGAAACCGAGGCTCAGGGAGCCACTCAGCCAGGGGCGTCTCAGAGCGGCTCCTGGGGCCTTGGGAGGGGCCCTATGGGGACACCGGTCGGTGCCTCCTGCACCCAGAGCCACCTTGGCTGGACACGTGGGCCAGGCAGAGGGAAGGGCTGGGCCGGGACCGGGCACCTCTCAGCTGCCACCCTCCCCACCCCCCCTCCGGGAGCCAGCCCCGCTGCGGCCCCATGCACGGGCTCAGTCACACCCTCCGGTGAGTCTGGGTCGTTCAATGAAGTGATGGATGGAGACGGGGGGGAGGGGACTGGGCTCTCCAGGGCCACACCGGCCTGCTGTGACCCCCGTGTCCCTCTGAGTCAATGGCCCTGTGTCCTCTCCTCACGTATTTCATCTGTTCCTATTGGGGGTGAGTCCTGGCCACGTCCCCCGCCAGGTGCCTGGTTCCCCTGCCCAGCGAGGGGACCCCAGGAAAAGGCCCAGAAAGAACTGAGCTCCCAGGACAGGGTCCCCAGGCCCAGCAGGAGGGCCTGGCTGTCCCCACATCCGTCCTGGGAGCCAGACCAACTCTGAGCCGCATCCGGTGGGGAGGGGCCCCGGGAGCTGCGGGCCTGCGTGCTGACTCCTGCCCGGTGGGTGCACCTGGCCGGCTGGGAGGAGGGGCCCTGGGGTCCTGTGGACGCACCGTGAAGTGGATCTGGCAGCCGCCCATGATGTAGTCCAGGAAGGAGTAGACCCTGGAGAACTTCCAGGCAGCGGGGTCAGCAGGGCCTGCCCAGGACACCCGCCCACGGGAACCTGGGGCTGGGGCTGTGGGCAGATGGGCGGACGGGCGGGCAGGCGGGCGGATGGGCAGGGCGGTCCCCTCTCCCCCAGGCCCTCAGCTGCCTGAGTGCCCAGCACCTGCTCCTCTTTTCCTTCTGCCTCGCCCTCCCCTCCGCCCACCACTTCCTCCCCCACCTATTGGGGAGCACCAGGCATCGCCAAGACCCTCGGGTCCATCGACAGTGAGGGGTTGGGGGTGGGGCACCCCTTGCCTGGCAGGTGGGCGGGGGCTGCGCTCACCTTCAGGTCGGCCAGGATGACCAGCCCCGAGTTCCTGTAATGGCGCTTCTTCTGCTTGTACTTGGCGTTCACGCATTCCCACTGGGCCTGGGCACAGGGACGGGCAGAGACCCACCCCCCAGAGAGCCAGTGCCAACACCCACCCCGAGGGCTGGGGGCTGAACGCCGAGCCCTGGCCGGGGTTTCCCAACTGTCCCTGCCCGTGCGCCTGCGGTCTTTCCTGGAGGAGCCGGGGTGCAGGGCCGCGCCCACCTGCGTCCGGGGGCTGCTGGGCACGGCGGCCCCTTGAAGCCGGTCGGGCGGTTCCCGGAGCCTCACCTGGTCCTCGGCAAAGGCCCGCTGCATCTCGGCGAAGGTGGTGGCGAACTCCCCGATGAAGTCGTGTTTCCCGCGGGAGTCGTGGTCCCAGACCAGGCACTGCGGACCCGGGCCCCTCAGCGCCTGCCCCGGGCCCCCCTGGCGTCCCCCCTCCCGGCCCCCCGGACGTCTCCACCTTCAGCGGCCGGGCCTCCTCGCAGCTGCACAGGGAGCTCAGCGACACCCTGAAGGGCTCCCACACGGGGCTCAGGTTGTCCTTCACCACCTGGGCCGGGAGGGGGTGGGCCTCAGGCCGGGGCGGAGCCTGGGACCCCACCCCATTGGGAAACACCTCCCTCACCTCCGCCAGGTCCCCCGGCCACCTGCTCCTCCTCCTGAACAGACTATTCTAGAAGCTGGAATAGCCCGGCCGGCGGCTCAGGGGTGAGCACTGACCTATGACCCAGGAGGTCAGGGTTCGATTCCGGTCGGGGCACAGGCCAGGGTGTGGGCTTGATCCCAGTGGAGGGCGTGCAGGAGGCAGCCGGACCATGATTCTCTCTCATCATGGATGTTTCTCTCTCTCTCTCCCTCTCCCTTTCTCTCTGAAACCAATAACTTAAAAAAGCTGAAATTAATTTATCTAGAAAGAAAATGCCCCTCACGCGGTCACCTGCCCGGCCTGACAGCAGAACAGCCCCTACATCCTCTCACCGGCTCACACCCACCCGCCAGGCCCCTGTTCACAGGCGATGGAGGGTGTTGGGGTTCGGGGGACGCAGGGAATGGTCAGCTGTCCTTTCACCCCCGTGCCTGCGGGACTGCAGGGGACCTGGGCGCGGCGGGCAGGCCGCGGGGCCTGGGCCCTCACCTCCGTCCGGTACACCAGCTGCTCGCTCCGGTCGTCGTTGACCCGGTACAGCTCCAGGAAGGGGTCCGACTTGCTGAAGACATCCTGGGGGCGAGCAGGGTGTGGCCGCGGCCAGCCCAGCCCTCTCTGCCTCGTCCCCAGACCTCTGTCTCCTCAGCCTCCGAGGAGGGCACAGCCCGCCGGGGAGTGTGCCCGATGCCCGATGCCCGTGGCCTTCCTGTCCTCTGAGCAGCGTTCCCAGCCTTGTTCTGGCCACACCCCACCTCAGCACCTCTAACATCCTGACCCCCCAGACCCCCTTCCCCTCCCGACGTGGAATTCTTATACGAAAAGGGAACTCCTGGTCACTAACTCGGTCTAACGAAGCTTCCAAAGAACATGGCACCCACAAAAGAGAGAAATAAAAGAACGAAAGGACAGTGGACGTTCTGAGGAGGAAATGACTAAGAAATTGTTAAAAAATAATCATACGAAGCGATAGGAAAAAATAGTAAAGTTTCAAAACATAATCGAGAACTGAAGTGCGTAAACATGTCACAACATGTATTTATAGACTGTCTAGGAGGCCCCTAGAACCACAAGAAATGCAAAACATTCACTGTGAATAACTCATTCTCGGGTTGCCCCCCTTAAAGATCAAACTGCCCCCTGAGGGCGTGTGCCCCACGCGGGAACCCCTGGGCTAGAGCCCTGCCGGCCCCCAGCAGCCTGGCCGTGACTCTGGCCTCGCTGCCCACCTCCAGCCAACACCACCTGCTCCCGGGACCCCGGGGGCTGCTCAGGGGACCCGTCCCTGTGTCTGCGAGGCCCGTCTGTCCTGGGCCTCAGCTGAGGGGCGGAGGCTGGGGTCCCCTCACCCCTGCAGCCCAGCCCCAGGTGGGCCCCCCACTCACCTTGTCGTCCAGCTTCTGGGCCCGGAAGGAGAGCTCGACGTACCCGTTGTTGGTGGAGATGTCCTCAGCTACCACCTGCGGGCGAGGCCACAGCTGCGCTGGCTCGGCAGAGCGGTCGCCCCCCTTCCCGACCGACTGCGGCCGCTCAGAGGACTACCCAGCCCCCCACCCAGTCCGCAGTACAGCCCCGGCCTCGGCCTCGCTCTCATCTTCCCAGCAGGACCCTCAGAGCCAGGCGAGGGCGGGCACAGGTCTGAAGGGCGGCTGGGCAGGAAGGGGCGGCCTCACCGTGATGGTGGACTTGCCCGCGTTCCGGCCGAACTTCAGCAGCAGCGGTCGGGTCACCTTCTTCTGGGCCACAATCTGGGGGTCAGGAAGGCCAGGGAGGGGTTGGCTCTTGCCCCCTGGGGACCCGTCTCCCTGTCTCCTCACCCCGGTGGCCCGGCAGCCACCGTCCACGGCCCTCTCCCCGACACTCGGCCGCCTGATGCCTCTCTGTCCGTGTGGCCGCCACCTGCTCTGCCGGACGCCCTCGTTCCCCTCCTCCCCCGCCCCATCACCCCTGTATCAGAGGAGAAACTGAGGCTCAGAGAGGCTGCCCAGGGTCACGTGCTGCTGCGAGTTAGCCCTGGGCCTGTGCTGGCGGAGCGGGTGGTGCAGGGGCAGGAGCCAGACTGGAGCCGCAGCCAGCTCTCCATCCACCCTCCTGCCCCTGGGGTCTCACGCCCACCTGCCCCCCCGCCGCCTCCTCCCCCGCCCTGACTGCCTCCCCCACCAGCGTATGAGCCCTGCCCCGGGCCAGTGAGGGGTACAGGGACGCCATATGCAGCCAGGCCGCCTGCTCACCAGGCAGCCTCAGGCGGCTGGGTGTCCTCAGCTGGTAAGTGATGGCCTCCCCCCACGGCTGGGAGGACCAGCGACTTCCTGCAGGGGGAGGGGACCCCACCCTTCACTGGCCGAAGACCCGGGTCCTCAGCTACACCACGGGAGGGTGGCACTGACACTCCTGGCGCTGACCTGACCGCCCCACGCCGGCTCCGGTCTGGCCCGAGCTGGGCGACCGTGGCAAAGAGCGTGAGTCCAGGTGGGGTCTCCCCACCCGCCCCGCAGGGTGCCTGGCTGGCAGCGGCCGAGCCCTGGGAACGTTCTGAGCAGAGGAAGCCAGGCCCAGTGGGGGCCTCGTGCCGGCCCCCCGACTCTCCCATGGTGGGCTTCCCTCCGGGCCTCCTGCCAGGGACAAGGGCAGCTGGCCGGGCAGCTGTGGCCATAGCGCTTCCTGCACGCACAGCCCTGGGTGGGGCCTGAGGCCGCGGGGGGGGCCTGAGAGCCCCTGTTTCCTGGGAGGAGGTTGAGGCAGAGTCAGGGACGCCCTCAAGGTCGCCATCGCCTCCCGCTGCCCCCTCCACCACTGACTGCCACGCCCCCGATGGCAGGGCGTCCGAGGGAGTCAGGCAGGAGGTTCTCAATGGCGTGTCTGTTGTCTGAAGTTTATGTGAACATCCAGACATGCGTGTCCATGGATCTGCACCCATGTGGGTGCACATATGTGCCTGAGCACACACACACATTTGGGGGGTGTGTACATATGTGTGTGTTTGTGCACACACGTGTCCGCATGTGCACACATGCAAACACATACATGTATACAGGTGCTTCTGCACACCTGCCTGCGCGCATGTTTGTACACGTGTTCACATGTGCATGTGCGTGCGTGTGTGTGTGCGTGTATGCTGTCCTCTTCCGTGCTAGTGATGGCAGGTGGGAGGCGTGCTGCCCTGATGCTTTCCCCTGGGACCATGTCCTTCCTAACTCTCAGTCCTCTCGTCTGTGAAATGGGTGACAGAGGGTGCGCCCTAGACCAGCTCCGGCCCTGGCAGCCAGGGGATGAGTCACATAGACATCACGTCGTGTAAAAGACTCGGGACACAAATGGGAACATCCCCTGTGGTTTATGGACACGAGGCTCTAGGGCAGCTTGCGGAGGAGGGGGGGCTGCGTGGTCTGGGGTGCTCGGTGTACACAGCTGCCTGACTCACCCGTCTCAGACCTGAAGGTCTCCTTGTCCTACTGCATGTAAATCAGCCTCAGAAAACAGAAGTGCCCCTCAGGGCCCTGGGGGCATTAAATGTGGGACAGCCTGGCATGAGCCCTTGTTAACCCTGACGGTGGAGGGGAGGGGACACTGTGCCCCTTGCGGGTGGGGCTGGACGAGGAGCCCACTGGGCCGGCCTCGGCCACAGGGAGGGACGGGGAGAGCCGTGGGCCGAGTGGAAAGGCTCCCTCGTGCCCTGGAGGTGAAAGAGCAGCTGCAGACAGAACACTATGCACTTCGCTTTAAAACTGCACAGAACACATCGCACGCCTGTTTCCTCCTGTGAGATTCGTCTCTGGTCGGATGGAAGGACCTGGGGACGGGCAGGAGGGAGACGGGCCCGCAGCCTTCTATGCTCTCGGAGTTCTGAGCCCACGAAGGTATGACCCAGGTTAGAGGGACACGTGTTTAAGGATGACCCCTAAGGAGTTTGTCGAGGAGCCGTGGAGATGGCAGAGCCAGGACGCTCGTCCAGAGGGACCTGGTGGTGCCCACGCCCACGCCCACGCCACCCTGGGCATCATGCCGGCTCTCAGGACAGCCCAGGAGCCGCCCTGCCCTCCTGGGTCTCTCCGGCCCCGTCCCTCCTGCGGGGCCGGGCACCCACCTGCCCCAGGGTGCACTCCATGCCCCCCAGGAAGTCGTCGTCCTGACAGCTGAGGCTGCCGGGCCCGTGGCTGTCGTAGACCTCGAACCGCAGCTTCTGCGCCTCCTCGAAGTAGTAGTCGAGTGTGAAGACCTTGGAGAACGTGGGGTGCAGGCAGCTCCGGACCACCTCCGTCCTGTCCACCTGCAGCAGCGGAGCAGCCCGCGGGGGGTGGGGGGTGGGGGGGAAGAGGGGGGCTTCCACCAGGCCCCGCCCCGGGCCCACCCTCCCCCCCCCCCGTCCCCGGCCCTCAGGCGCCCTCTCCTGGGGAGACCCCCACCAACCTGTGCCCACCCATTGGGACCCAGCTCCCCAGGACCCCAGGGACCTCCCCCCTGAAATGAAGGTGACCCCTGGCGGACATGGCAGCCCCATCTCTGCACCTCCTCATCTCGTGCCCCTTGGCCTGCTCTATCCCTATATCACGATGGGGAAACTAAGGCTCAGCTCTCTGAGTTAGGGACGGAGCCCCGGAACCTGGGCTGGCACACCCAAAGCAGAGACCTCTCCCCAGCACCAGCTGGGCAGGCAGGGGGCCCGGGTGGGGGCACAGAGGCTGGGGTCCAGCTCTCTCCTCCATCCAACGCGCCCCCACCCCCAGCACAATCCCCTGTCAGGAGGTTTCTGTGTGGCCCTTCGGGGTCCCACAGGCTCCTGCACCCAAATGAGCATCTGCATTAGGCAGCGCCCCAGCCAAGCCACAAGGGCTAATGTGGGGGGGAGGCTGGGGGACAGAACTCCCCGCACCCCCTCTCCAGCGCCCCTACTGCCAGGCAGACCCTGGGCTGAGCCGCCCTTCACCAGTGAGGTGGGTGACCTCTGGGTTCCTGGGGGGGGGGTGGGTAGGGGGAATAGGGGGTGTGACTGCACAAGGTCAGAGCTCGCCCCTCAGCAGCGGGGTCCTCTCCAAGGCCCCCACCGAGGCTCCTGCAGCCAACACCAGTCCCCCCCAGCACCTCTGCTCTCCCCCTTTGAGGTGAGATGGGGACCAAGAAGGCGCGTTGTACAGCTCTGAGCGCCCAGAGCTGCCACCCGCCCGAAGGGAGGGCCGAGCCGGGGTGACGGGGCGCCAGGTGTGGGAACCACCCTCAGGGCGGGGAGTCCAGGGGAGAACCCCGCGTTGCGGAGACGGAAACGCCCAGAGCCAGGCCCACGGGGCGCACAAAGGCGGCCCAGCGACCCCCACCCACGCCCCCGGCTGCACTGGCCGGTCACCCCGGAGGCGCTCCAGGGTGGAGGCGACGGGCTGGGGCCCCTCTCGAGGGGCATCCCGGTCTCGGGGTCCCGGCCGGAGCCGCACCCCCTCCCTGCCTGGACCCGCGGCAGCGCCTCTGCCGGAGGAAGACCTGGCACCGAAGCGAAGCTCCTGGCTGCCGGGCGCAGAGGACCCGCGACCCCAGCCCAACTCCTGCTCCTACTCGCCACCCGCGCCCTCAAGACCCGGGGACCCCACTCAGCGCCCCCTCTCTGTCCTGGAGCTCGGCCTGCCGCTGCCACGTCCAGTCCAGCCCCGCCAGGCTCCCTCGGCTCCTGGTGCCCACTCTCTAGCCCTGTTAACCACGACCCCGTGCACCCCACCTGATCCATGCACCCCACCTCCGCCCGTGCACCCCAACTCCCGGACGCTCCGCCCTGCGCCTGCCACCATCTCCAGCCCCTGGGTCTCTGCGCCCCCAGCCCCGCCGCCTACCTGCACCCACTGGCCCTGCGCCTGCAGCAGCAGCACCACGCTGGGGTCCGACTTGGTGAGCGGGTCGCGGTCCAGCAGGTGCCGGCAGCTCAGCCGCAGCTCCACCTTCGAGGCGCAGGGCGCCGGCACCACTCGGGGGGCCACCGCCGCCCCGCGCGCCCAGCCCGCGCTCATGCTCCCGGCGCCGGGACCCCGCCAGTCAGCGCCGCGGGCTGCAGATGGCCCTGCCCGGCGGGCACACGCGGTTCCGCGGCCGCCACCACCCGGGACTGAGGCGGGCGGGGCGGCGGCCGGAGGCGCGGGCAGTGGAGGGGCGGGGTCTGGCGGGTGTGTGATGGGGGGACTGGGGAGGGGACAGCGGCGGGGAGCCTGGGCGGCAGCAGCTGGAAAAGGCGTGGCCCCGGAGAGGCTGGGCTGGGACCGCCCAGGGCACGGGCGCCCTCCCGGACTGTGGCCGGTGCCCGGGGCCGGGGTCCCCCAGGCAGGAAGCGAGGGCGCCGCGGAGCCGGTTTAGCGCCGAGTGCCTGCGCCTCCCCCAGCCCCCGCCCATCTCGGGGCCCAGGCACTGGGCGCGCCTCACTCAACCTTCAGGGGCTGCCGGGCTGGGGCTGGTGGCGGACGAGCTGGCGTCCACTTGGGTGGGACTTGCCCCTCCCCGTCCCGGGGGTGCCAGGCTGAGGGTCAGAGACCGATCCGGTGTGTGTGGGGCCTTCCACACCCCCCCCAGAGCCAGCGGGAGCCAGCAGGTCGGGTCCATGGGAGGGGCTCCATCTGCCCCATCTTCACCCCCCACCACCGGTCCTGGCAGGCGGGGGGCTGTGGGCAGAGGCCAAAGCCACCTCCCCGCACTCTCTGCCCGTTTTTGCCTAAAAGTGGGCGCAGACCTGCCCACAGCCACGGCGGGAAGAGGGGCCAGGTCAGGGTCCAGCCGTGTTCTGGCCACACCCCGCCTCAGCCTCTAACATCCCGGTGCCCCCCTGACAGCGAATTCTCATTATTCACACAGCGAACTCCTGTTCACACGGAGGAACCCTAAAAGGCCACGACCTTGGTCTAAACAAGCGCCCGAAGCACATGGCAGAGAAAAACCAAAGAACGAAAGGGCAGTGGAAGTTCTGAGGAAGAAATCACTAAGAAATAACTTAAAAAATAAAAATATGAAGTAGAAAAAAACAGCAAATAAAGTTTCAAAACATATAATAGAGAACTGAGGTGCATAAAAATCTCACAATTTATAGACTGTCAAGGAGGCCCCTAGAACCATAAGAAATGCAAAAAATTCACTGTGAATAACTCATTCTCCAGTTGCCCCCCTTAAATATCAAATTGCCCCCCCTGTGGGCATGTGCTCCACACTGGGAACCACTGGTCTCAGGTGAAAGGGGCCAAGGACGAGGGGAGCAGGGACCAGGCTCCGTGCACTCATGCTGCTCAGGGCTCAGCCTTGGCCCCCAGGACCCCTGAAGAAGACCCTGGGGTCAGAGGGCCTGCCCCACAGGAAAGGGTGCTCCCAGTGGCCGTGGACTGCGGGAGGTCCCCACGGAGGCGGAGTCCGCGGGCAGGAGGCAGAGGACGGCGTCCCTGAAGGTTGGACAATAGGGTTGGGCCCTGGTGCCCCCGGACGGGCCGGCCCAGCACCAGACCCACTTCCTGAGCCTCTGGCTACTGAGGTGAGGGGCAGGCCACACACAGAGGGATGTGGGGCCGGTCTGGTACCCCTTCTCCTGCCCCACCCGCCCTCCGTGCCCACCCCTCTTGGAAGCTGGCCCAGGTTCAGGCTGCCTTGGACACCAGCCTGCACCCCATGCGTCTTTCCCAGCCCAGCTTCCCAAGGATGGAGGCGGGGAGAGGGGGACTCTGAGTCTTAGTCCACTAGCTGAGCACGTGGGTTGTAGGGGTGCCCCTCGGGCTTGTAGGGGCTCCAGGCCCTCCCAGAGCCAGCTTCCCCAGGACACCTGCCTGGCCTGCACCATGGACTGGACCCTCAGCCATGCTGAGCGGCTGTGAGGATACGGATGGGGAGCCCGGCGAGTGGCTTGCTCTGGTGGGCACCCAGCCCCCCAAAGGCACGTGCAGTGGCTCCTGGCAAGGCTCAGGGTCTCCCCCACCCCCTTGCAGGCTCCTCCCGCCAGGCCTTGGGGAGCCATCGCAAGGACGGACCCCCAAGCCTCACTTCAGCACCAAGGACAGCACCAGCATTTGGGCTCTCCACGCACTTTGCTGGGCTGACTGCCACGGGGTTAAGCCTCATAACCATCCCACGAAAGAGGAGAGGGGGGTTTCCGGCCCCCTGGCTCAGGTTGAGCGTCGACCTATGAACCAGGAGGTCACAGTTCGATTCCCGGTCAGGGCACAGGCCTGGGTTGTGGGCTCGATCCCCAGTGGGGCCTGCAGGAGGCAGCTGATCCGTGATTCTCTCTCGTCATGGATGTTCCTGTCTCTCTCCCCCTCCCTTCCTCTCTGAAATCAATAACAATATGTTTATTTAAAAGGCAGGCTCTGGTGACTTGCCCACGGCTGCCCCGGTTCAGCTCTTAGACATCACTGCTCGCACCCTGGGAAGTAACAGGGACATTTCCGGCCACTGGGGTCTCCGTCCACAGCCTCACAGTGACAGGTCCCACGCGGTGACCTCTGCTTAGGGGCGCGGCGGCTCCAGAAAGCGCTAACGGAGAAACCGCAGAGGAAAACGCCGGAATCCGTGCAGCCCTGGTCTTCTGGGCCTGGGTCAGTGCAGCCTTCCCGAGGGCCTGGGGGAGGCAGCCAGGCTGTGGGGCTGCACGACCCTCCTCACCACCCAGCCCACAAGGACCCAGGGACCGGGCGGGGCCGGCCGGGAGGGCAGGGTGCCCAGATGCAGGAAATGAGTTCCCCACCCTTCATATATTTTGTTGCCATTTTACAGGAAACAATAACACATGTTCCCTGTTGAAAAATTAAAAAAATGGAGATAAGCAAGTGAAAATAAAGATCCAGACATAAACTGCTAACAGTCTATTTTTGTCCCCCAGCTTTTTCCCAGGCGGATCTATTTGAATTAATTTCCTATAAGTTGTCTCCAACCCTGAGCCCTTACCACACAGGGTTGTTCAGACAGCCAGCCTGGGGGACCCTCCTGTCTCATCTCAGAGCCAGGTCCCCGGGCCCAGGACTGCGCCAGGCACCGAGTCAGCGCTCCGTGAACGCGTGGGCAACGAGGTCGGGCTGCTTCTGTCTGGCAACCTGTTCCTCTCAAAAATTTTTCTATTAACAACATTGGATGGCCTTCCTCCTTCCATTGATGGAATGTTGTCACCCCCACAGCTCACAGGTTGGAACCCTGACTCCCAATGTGATGGTGTCAGGTGGTGGGGCCTGTGGTGATCAGGTCAGGAGGGTGGGGCCCTCACGAATGGGGTTAGTGCCCTCACAAAAGAGACGCCACAGTGCTCCCTGCCCTCCACCACCTGAGGACACACGGCAGCCGAGGGCTCTCGTGACACCCAGTCTGCCGGCACCTCCGTCCCCGACTCCCGGCCCCAGAGCTGAGAGGAGAGTGTGGCGTCTGTTACCCCCGACTCCCGGCCCCAGAGCTGAGAGGGGAGTGTGGCGTCTGTTACAGCAGCTGGACACAGACATTTCACACCTCCAGCAGGGGCCAGGGGGCGGCAGCCCTGGGGCCAAATCTGCAGGCTGCCTGTTTGGTAAATAAAGTGTTTTGGCAATAAAGCCTTAGCAGCTCCAGATGGCACTGACGGAGAGAAAGCGCGGAGGAAAAAGCCGGAGCCGTGTCTGTCTCCCTCTCCAGGAGCTCAGCAGAGCCCTGTCCCAGGGGCCGTGCGGCCCAGAAAGCCAGAGTATTTAGTGTCTTACACGCGGTCCTTTGAGAAAAGGTTTCCAGGCCCTGGCGGGCACACTGTGCAAGACCCACTCTCCCCCCTGGCTTCCCTGCCCCTGGCCGCTGGTTACCAGAGGGCACCCTGCTTGCCCAGGGCGAGGGATGAGAGAGAGAGAGAGAGAGAGAGAGAGAGAGAGAGAGAGAGACCGAGACCCACTGGCCTAATCCTGGAAACCTTTGTAACCTAATAGCAGCCCGATGCCCTTTACTTTTGTCTATTCAAGTCGCTGGGTACCGCCCTCATGTAAGGACGAGGGGGCGGATTAGACCAGGCATGATGGTCAGGAGGCGGGGACACAGGGCGGGAGCACGGAGACCCTGACGTGGGCCAGGGAGGCGGACGGTCCACAGGGGCCGTGCCTCCAGCTGACGGACGTCCTGGTTTCCTCTCCCTGACTCACTGGGCGTTTGATGATATTCTGGGTAAGCGCCCGCCCGCGATGGGCTCTGCCTTTTCCCGCACTCTCTCCGTCCCTTTCATCCGTGACCCAGTTTCCCGCCTCCTCCCCAGGAAGCAGCACCCTTTCTGGGGAATTTCCAGAGGGGTGGGAGCTGGCCGGGCGCTGGGCTGCGTTCTGTTCGCCCCCCACACTGTGGGATTGCGAGTCCACCTGCAGCGTGCGGACCGAGGCTTAACAAGGAGGGAGCCCCACTGAGGCCTACCGCTCCCCACACCCCCTCCTCACCTCTGACTTGGTGGCTGGACCTCAGCATTTGGGAGGCGCCCGGAAGGGGGACATGGAACTGAGGGCCATGCCCGAGCCCTTCCCAGGAGGGCGCCTGGAGAAGGCTCCGGAAGACCCGCTCTCCTCCCGACAATGCTCCCGTTGCCTGGCAACAGGTGGTCGTCTTCACTGGCAGCCCTGGGGAGGGGGCTCCTGGCTGTCACAGTCAGGGTCCCAGAGCCGCCCGGCCAGGCTTTCTGCACACCCTGCACGTGGCACCTGCTGTGTCCTGCCTGTTGGCAGGCGAGGAGGTGCTCATGGTGCCGCCCCCAGGGCCCAGCGTGCAGTCGGTGCTCAGTAAGTGTTTGCCAGGTGAGCAAAACAGAGAGAACGCGGAGAACAGAGGGAATCAGGAGAACGCAGAAAACGGAGAATCAGGAGGAAATGGAGAGATCCTTGACCTTTCAGCCTTGACCCCTCACCCTGACCCTGACCCATTTTCTCCTGATTCTCTCTGTTTTGTGCATTCTCTCCGTTTTCTGATCCTCTCCCGAGAGGAAAGAGCTACCAGGCCCCTGCTGGCTCTTGTGTTCACTGTGGACGCTCCCTCCGGTGAAATCTCTGTGAAGACAAGAAAGATACAGGCGTTTGCTTTGCTTGCTGCTGGCTGTGTCCCTGCAGCCTGGGACCGCGCCTGGCACACAGGCGATGCTCAGCAAGTATCTGAAGGAACCAATGCCTGTTCTCTCGTCACCTGTCTGTCCTCACTAGTTCCCTCCACCATGTCCCGCCTCCCCTGCCCCCACCGTCTGCCTGCCCGTGCCCACACCCCTCAGCCCCCTGTACTCTCCGGGGCCCCATACCAGCTGTGCCCGGCGTGCGGTCAGCACTCAGCGCCTATCGGTGACAGTCCTGATGGTCAGCGCCAGGCAGGCCCGGAGCCAGAGCCGAGTGAGCCAGCGAACATGGGCATGTTCTGGGGGGATGTCCCACAGCCCATGGAGAGGACAGGCCCTGCCCGGGACAGGGGGCCACTCACTCCGCCTGAGACTGCAAGTCCCAGGGGGCCAATGGACAAAGGGCCTTCGGGGGTGGAAGCCGCAGATCGGCGCGAGCCCGAGCGCCCCCTGGTGGCCGCCACGGGCACTGCGGGCAGCACATGGGGAGCCTGTCAGCACCTTGGGATCCTCTGGCTTCCGTTGCCATGGGTTGTGCACGTTGCTTCACGTCGTTCCTTTTGCTGATCCTGACTCTGGGCTTGTCTTCGCATCCCCGGATCTTGTATATGTTTCTTAGGTTTATCAGGTGTTTCTATCATTTGTCTTTGAAAAGGACGCAGCCTTGAAAAACCAGCTTTTTGGGGGATGTATTTATCCTTTCCACAGTTTCTCTAGTTGATTGATTTCAGCTCTTATCTTGTAAACTTCCTAATTTCCTCATCTGCTTTGTTGGTTTTTTTTTTTTCATTATGAAAAATCCAAAACTAGTTCAAGCGTTTTTTAAAAATGTTTTTGATTTTTAGACAGAGAGGAAGGGAGAGGGATGGAAAGATACAGGCTTTCCACTTCAAACTCACCCTTTTGCAAATTAAATTCACTCCTTTGCGAAGCAAAATCACCCTTTTGTAAGTCATACCCACTTTGGGGTGAAAACAGAGTGAAGTGAAAACATCGATGAGAAACATTGATCGGCTGCCTCCTGCACGCCCCCTACTGGGGATGGAGCCCACAATCCAGGCATGTACCCCGACCGGAATCAAACAGGTGACATCTTGTTTCATGGGACAACTGCAACCATTGAGCCACACCGGCCAGGCCAAACTAGTTTGAACTATGTCATCTATTTGCCCAAGACGACGGCTGGGTTCCTCCCAGCTCCCTGGCAAACCCCATCTTTCGGTCTTTGGGTTCCTTCAGGCATCTCAGTGCATTGAAGCTGGACTCAGATGAAGGGACTTAGGAGCTGACGTTACGGAAAGGAGACTCGCACACTGTTGACAGGTTTGACGGAATCACAACAGGATGACGCCAAGTAGGCAACTGCTCCCAGGAGCCAGAGGCTTAAACTCATCGACTGCCACCGGGAGATGTGTGTGGGACAGGACATCAGGTAAAAGACGCTGCTGACCTTGTTGGCTCGGCCTGTCAGGTGTCTAACTGCGAACGGACCTCTGCCCGCCTGCAGGCGTTAAAGACTCCGGGGGGCCGCGCTGCCATCAGGGCAGACAGCTCTTCCGGGACACGAGGAGGCTGTGCACCTACAGATGGATGCTGACTCAGAAGCCGGTTGCGTGTCTGCCTGTCTGCGATGACATCAGTCAGAACGGTTGCACGTGTTTTGGTTTCTTTGTCCACGATGACAGTAGATGCCAACACTCTTCCTGGCTTACGGCAGTGGTCGGCAAACTCATTAGTCAACGGAGCCAAATATCAATAGTACAACGGTTGGAATTTCTTTTGGGAGCCACATTTTTTAAACTTAAACTATATAGCTAGGTACTTTGTTATTAACTTAATTAGGGTACTCCTAAGGCTGAGGAAGAGCCACACTCAAGGGGCCAAAGAGCCGCATGTGGCTCGCGAGCCGCAGTTTGCCGACCACGGGCTTATGCGACTATCACACTAGATGCAAAACACGAACGTGAGACAGGCCACGCGTGGGCTGTCCTCGTTCACAGCAGGGGAATGATCAGAGTGCTTTTTACCAGGAAGGCCTGGACCGACTGCCTTCCCTTTTGGAAACATGTGGCCCCAGCTCACATCCCACCGTCACGGTGTTGCCCCATCCCAAGGGCCCCCCATTTCACCAAGAGAAGGTCGGGACCGGGGCACCGAGACCACACTGTACGCGCAAAGGGCTGGCCACCGGCCCGTCCTCCCATGGACTGGTGACCAGAGGGGTCACTGTGCAGGGGAAACCAGTCTATGGGAAGTAACTTTGCAGGGAGGTGGGGTCATAAGCCCCTCCCTGAGCAGGTCACGGTGGGGAGCCAGGCCCAGGCCCAGCACTTCTCCCGTGAAGGGTTTACGCAGCCCCACCCGTTTCTGCGTCCACACCTTCGACAGCCTCTCTGTCCTGCGATCTGATCCTGGCCTCTCCTCCCGCCTCCTTGTCATTTTCCTTAGATTCCAAAGGTGTGAAGGCATCTGCCATCCATCGTGCCCCTCAGCGTCTCAGGTCCTGCTTCCTGGTAACTGTCGTCGGTTGGGGCCAAATGAACTCATAAAACCCCTACGGCTTGGAGGTTCCTGCGTGGCACACCCCCTCCCCTGTCCCTCTCTCTCTTTAGTAACATTGGTTGCGACTCACTACATCGATTTCACATTCCACTGTAGTGCGGTTACTTGCATTTGAACACAGCAGCCCTATAAGGCAGACTCCTGCGTGTGAACTGAACGGTTTAGGAGTCTCAGAAACCGCTTCTGAGAGGAGGGGCGTTGGCTGGTGTCCCCGTGAAATCCATCACACGCGGCTCACTCCCACCCCAGGTCCCACCGACCCACACTGTCGTGACGTCCTCGCTGCAGACCCTCCTACGCACGCAGAGGGCTCCTGGCAGCTAACGCGTGTGGCCAGCTGTGTGCAGGGTCAGCACAGAGCACGGGCCCACTGCGTGTCCGCTAAGGGGAGCGGTACAGTCTTTCCAAGCATTTCCGTGTGCAGTTCCCACATTGTCTCTGAACAGCACGCGTGTCACCTGTCACCTGCATGCGGTGACCAAATGTGTGCAGCCCCACCTCCCCGAATGCTGAGGGCCCAGGACCCGCCCAGGAAGCAGAAGCCAGCCCAGGGCCCAGACACCGCACGCGCCCTCCTCAGGGACCGGCACGCACGCCCGCGAGGCGCCAGTGGACAGACGAGCAAGCAGCTCCCTGGGCTCTGACTTCACAGAGGGACACGCCTTGTCGGAAGGAAAGCTTTATTTCGTGTGGAATCTCCATAAAGTCAGTTATAAAAGCTCCTGGTGAGCTCTCGCCCACAGGGCGTTGACCCACAGGACGTTGACACACAGGACACCGGTCGCCATGCCAGCCGGCCCCTCCTGGGAGCACTTCCCCCCGACGGCCCAGCACCCTTTTAGGCCAGAAAACTGCCTGTCACACAGGAAGAGCCTGTGACCACAGTAACCAGGACGCATGAACTGAGAACATTTCAACATCTCCCTACGAACCCCAAGGTTCATCCCCCTGAAGAGGGGGCATAGGAGACATAAAAAATGGGGTATTATGTCCCTTCAAGTAGGTTTTGGCCAAAGATGAGCTCAAGTCGCTGTAGCTCAGACAATGTACTCATGTGGAACGACGGAGTATCTCCTCCGCCCCGTCCTGTCCATCACCCGCCCCTGGTGGAGGTCAGAGGTCAAGGACACGGTTGTCAAGGGGACAGCAGCCGGCCTGGATGACGCCCCACCTGTGTGACGCCCTGTTTTAAAGTCTGCAGAAGTGACTGGAACCTTCCAGTCCTCATGGAGCCTCCCCAGTCCCCGGGGCCTGGTTGGTGTTTGGAGAAGTGAGGGTCACGGCCGGGCCCTGACCCTGAACTCACACTGTGCTTCCTCCATGACTCCCTGCACGGGGTCCTGCCTGGAGCGCCCTTTGAGCATAAACCCTGCCACCAACGGCGGGGTACAGCCTAGTACTGCCTGGCCAGTCTAGATGTTTAAAAAGGGGAACAAATACTTAAGTCTATGACGCAATCGGAGCTTAGACAGTTCCTTGAATTTTGTTCCCAATATTTGATTATTTCAACCACACCCGATTGAAAAAGGCTAACTTGCTCATAAAAATGCTTATCAGACCAAACCATTCCTGTTAATTTTTGCAGAAGCAACTGTTGGTTTCACCCCGTTTTCCGGGTTCAGGGGCACTGTGGACTCCCGAGCACAGCTTCCCGGGAGGAGGGAGCGAGGGAGGAGCAGCCTGGGAGCTGGGCGGGCAGCCGGGGAGGCGTTGGGAGCTGGTGAGTCACTAACTGGGTGAGAGCACTTCCTGCACCAGAGGCCCCGGCTGCTGCTCTGGAGCAGATGAGTGTCATCCTATCCCCCGAACAGCTGCCACCTGAGGCCATCACACATCCGAGCTGCCCCCAGGGCTGTGTGGGGGGGCTCAGGCTGGGGAGAGCAGCACAGAGAGCATTATTTACATCTCGGGGGACCTGGTCACGGGGAAGGGAAGTGTTGTGTGTGTGTGTGTGTGCACACGCGTGCGTGCGGGGGGCTCTGTCTGCAGGGTGTGGGGCACTCATGCTTTTCTCTGAAGCCTGAGCCCGCCCGTGCGGGCCTCTGAACAGCACCAGCCTCTGAAGAGACCCCCAAGGCCACACACACCGGAGGACAGGCCTGAAGCCTGAGCACATGCTCCCGAGACGCCAAATACAAAGAAAGGCTGCAATTAACGCGCAGGGACATCCGAGCTGAACGGACATATATCTGAGAAAGAGGGTTTGGAACGGAACCCGCAGCCGGGCGGCTCAGTGGTTAAGTGTTGACCTATGAACCAGAAGGTCACAGTCTGATTCCCAGTCAGGGCACAGGCTGGGGTTGCGGACTTGATCCCCAGTGAGGGGCGTGCAGGAGGCAGCCGGTCCATGATCCTCTCTCATCTCTGATATCTCTCTCTCCCTCCCTTTCTCTGAAATCAGTAAAAATATATTAAAAAAATAAATGAACCCGCAGCCCATTAGGCTGTGCCCTGTGTGTGCTCGTGCCCTCAGCTCTCACCAAGTGTTATTACCCATCATCCCCCTGCAGAGGGGGCATAGGAGGCGGGATCAGGCATGCCAGTCGCACGATCTGAGAAGCCCAGCTACCGTCCATTTTTATTTCAACAGGTTTTGGTAAGAGCTGAGCAGCCTGGAGTCCAACGAGGCAGTGTGACATTCCTCTAGAACAGCGGTTCTCAACCTGTGGGTCGCGACCCCTTTGGAAAACACACATATAATTACATATTGTTTTTGTGATGAATCATATACTTTAATTATGTTCAATTTGTAACAATGAAATTGGGGGTCACCACCACATGAAGAACTGTATTACAGGGTCGCGGGATCAGGAAGGTTGAGAACCTCTGCTCTAGAAGCTGCTTAGAGGAGTGGACGAGCATAAAATCACGGGACGCGTGACACTCACGGCGGTGCTGGTGGAGACTGACGTCACTGTAACCGCAAGGGGCCGTGGGAACCACTCCCAACGGCAGCCACAGGGAGGACGTGAGTTTCATCGGCCACCCTGGTTCAATGAAGCGGACAAAATGCTTTCACCAACAGCTTTATGCCCCGTGATTAGAAGTTAATTATGAAACCTCGCGAGCAGATGCAGAGCCCTCGTGCGCAGGGGTGAGCGGGACGTCGAGGCACTTGGGTACGTGGAGGGAGGAAGTGGCCCGCCCCCGGCCCCTCACAGTGACACTGGAGACCAGTCGACTTGGCAGGAAAGGCCCTCGGCCAGAAATACTGCGTTAGTGACGCAGGTAAGAGACAGTGTTTAGAAAATATCCAGGCTGCAAGGCTCCAGGCTGTAAAAATACAAAGGCTAAACAAAGCGTTTATAAAACTGTGCAAGCCCAGTCCGTCTAGACAAGTAAGAGATAAGGAACAGTTATCTTTCTCGCAGGACAGGTCAGTGGTGTCAGGTCGTAACATGGTCACACTGGACAGGGACACTCACACGCCCACACACACCCCCCTACAGACTTACAGTGTGGATCCTGAAACGTCCGTGTCCGGCACTCACACACGCACACGTATGCGCCCACGCACACACATGCACCCACAGTACACGACACGTGTTACACGATACATCTCAGACGGAGCACAGCAAGACATTCTGGTTACAAGGACCTAACGTGATTGTTTTGGGAATATTAAAAGCGTGGTCATCTGAAAATCTTATAAAACTTTTAGGTGAAACAGGGCAATAAAGAGCCTTTAAAAAGCCGCTGATTGGCCTTCACTAGTGCGACAGTGTTACCTCGATGCAGCTCGGCCCCCTTGGCGGAGGTCACCTGAAAGGTCCGAGGGTCCCAAACCCTGGACGGGCTGCGGATTTCCCAGAGGACGCGCGGCGGTTCAGGCCACCGATGGACACGTGCTGTTTCCCGGCCACGTTCCTCCTGGGAAGTTGGGACCGTTTAGGCCGGAGACCCCAGAGAAGCAGAGACGAGGCGACGAAGAAGTTGGCAGGAGAGGCTCCAGCCGCGGGGACCGTGGTGTAAACATCGCCGAGCGCAGAGCCCGCTGCGACCACAGCGCTGAGGCTCCAGCTGCATCACCAGAAACGCCAGCTATCGAGTCTGTCCTGACGCAGACGGAGCGGGAGGCCCGGCCACGTGCTTCTGGAGCCTGTAGACGTGGAAGGTCTTGTTCTGAAACACGCGGGTGAAGAGCGCCGCGTAGGCGGGCAGGCCCCGCCGTATCTCCTCGCAGAAGCGGGGGTGGCCTGCCGGCTGCAAACCCGCCTCGTTCTCCCCTGGGCCGTCCATCATCTGAAGCCAAAACAAAACCAAGTATAATTTGGTAAAAAAGAATCAAACTTATAAGAAACACGGTAGGGACAGGAGCTGGGTTCCTTCAGTGAACGTAAGGGACGTGGTTCCGACGGCAGTGGCTGCTTGAGGTCACACGGGGGAGAGCCCTGGGGGAGAGCCGAGGCCAAGGCGGCGTGGGGCATAGGGCGCCCCAACAGCAAAGCTGGGACGGAGCTCGATCTCGTCTGAGGGGGACACACTGTTTCTCTCACAAACGTGACCAGGAGGACTTGCCAGGACCCAGCAAACCTCAGCTCACTCATGGCCGCGTGAAAACGCTACAGAGCAGAACTCATGCAGCCCGGGCGCCTCCTGCGCTCAAGGCGGTGAGGAGGGCCTCTGCTCGGGCGAGAATCCGAGCTTCCGATCCTCCCCAGCTCCCGAGGCCTTTGGGGCGGGAGCGGGTGGGGAACCGAGAGTCACACATCGGTCGGTGGGGGGACCGGGCAGGGCTCTGGGCCAAGCTCGGCTGGTGGCCACAGTTCCAGGTCCCGTGCTGGGTGCCTGAACTCCCCCAAGAGACTAGCTCTTAGCTCTCTGAGTCTGGAACTGTGTACAGTGGAGTCTTTGCCTGGAGTGCACGCGGCCGTGGACAGGCCCCGGGAGAGAGGGAGACAGTGAGCAGACACAGCCATAGCCACAGCCACAGCCACGAGGGACCAGCCCACTGATGCTCGAGCAGAAGCTTCAGAAAGGCCGAGGTTTTGCTTTTGGTTTTAACAGCAACACCTTCCACATGATCCGTGGGCAGAGGCTCCTGACCAGCCAGCTGCAGGCCGGCGCCCGTGTGCAGACGCCTGGAGACCATGCCGTCCCAGGGCCCTGGAGCCCACCCGCCCGCGCTCACGTGTCCGTTGGCCACGTCCAGCAGGTCCCGCAGGCGGCAGCCACGCCGGTGCCTGCGCTCGAAGCAGATGCTGTCCTCCAGGATCACGAAGTCGGCGCCCAGGGCGCGCAGTAGCGCGTGCACCTCCTCGGGCGGCCTCCGAGCATAGACCTGGTACACCTGCGGGCGGTGACCGGTGAGCGGGTGGGGCCTCACCTTCCACGGGGCGGGGCCTGAGCGCTGGACACGCCCCCCACCTCGTCCCCGGGCCCTTCCCAGGTCCCACACAGGGCCCTCACCGCCCGGGTGCGCGCCCGCAGGCCGCTGTCCTCGTAGTGCGGGTGGTTGGTGAGCGTCCTGCCCGTGCACAGCTTGACCCCGGCCAGCAGCTGCATGCTGCCCGCGAACACGGCCGTCCGCGGGGTGTTGGAGCTGGAAGGTGAGTGTCTCAGCCCCAGCGCGGTCTCCCCAGGTCAGGTGACGGGTGGGGGTCCACCTGAATCGTCAGCCCCCACGCTCTGCAGAGGAGCCGAGCGGGCACCCTCGGGGTTTGACCGGGCTGGGACCTGCGCTGAGAGGAGCCGTGACCCGTCCCCGGGGCTGCGCATTTACTCCCACGGATGCCGGACCGCAGCCCAGCGCCCGGCGGGGCGAGCTGCCTGCCAGCAGGCGCCCTGCACCGAGTGGGGACCCGCCCATCACTCACTTCCCAGCAACCGCGCTCACCCACTTAACGCCAGGAGCTTTCTAAGGGAGCAGACGGCGGCGGGATCCCCGTGAGGCGGGGCTGACCCCGGCCCGGTGACACCAAGTGGCGGGAAGGGCCCCTTACTTAATCCAGTGCATCAGCTCCACGGTGTCGGGGTCGTAGAATTCCCTCAACTCCGACAGCTCGTCCATCACTCCCGGCCAGAACTGCAGCGAAAGCAAAACCAACAACAGTCACCCTCACCCCAGCGGTCACTGCGGCGGAGACGGAAGAGCAGGGGCTGCGTGTGGTTGGGGTCGGAGGGCAGGAGCTGATGGGAACTGCTCGCTGCCTCCCCTCTGCTGGGCCACCGCCAGGCGACAGTTCCAGCCTCTAACTATCGAGGTGACAAAGCGTCAGGGTTGCCGACATGACGAACGCCCACGTCTCTCAATGGGGGTCTCAGACCCGAAGCCGGGCTGTGCCATTCCCTAAGCGAGTCCACTGCGAACAGGGGCCATTTCCTCCAAACCTGCATGGCGGGCACCGAGGCCTGGGCTGCCCTGCCTGCGGGTGCCCGCCATCCTCACGGGGATGGGAGCCTCTATGGCACACGCGGTGAGGGCACCCGCACTCCGTAGAGAGCAGGTCCCGGGGGAGCAAAGCTCCTACTTCATTCACCTCAAATCAGGTCTGGAAACACCTCTATGTGCGGGATTCGCACCATCTGAACAGTAGGTTGAAACCAAAACTAATCAGAAGGATTGACCTGATAGTGTTTACGTGACTATCTGGAAACAGACCAGTCCTCCTACCAAAGCCAGCTCCCCAGAGGCCAGGGAGGGAGTCCAACCCCGTGGGCACTCTGCCGGCAGCCCACCTAGCCCCCGCGCCCATTCTGCGCCAGGTGAGCGCCAGGAGGCACCGCGTCCTACCTTGCAGCCCAGACAGAGCAGTGTCAGCAGGGGGACTGCGTGCCGCACCACACACACCTGCGGAGACAGTGTGAGGGACACGTACTTGGAACACGTTGGGCTCACAGTTTTGCTTTGTGAACATATGACTTTTTTTAAAAAAAAAACAAACAGAAATACAATGTAAGGGAGCATTTCATGGGTTGTCCAACATGCAAAGCCACCGAACCACGGTCAGGGTCGGGGTCACTGCCCACGCTGCCCCCTAGTGAGGCCAGAGGGCAGGACACGCAGAACCACACCTGGAGGCTGGTCACTGCCGGCTGCCTAGCACCGTCAAGTAGCTCATGACAGTCACATTAGTGACAGCTCTGGACGGTAGGGTTATTGGCGATTTTTAAGTTTTCTTTTTGTGCTTTTCAGGATTTCTAAATTCTGTCGAATGAGCATATCGAATTGATAGCTGGGAAATAAAGAAATGATCACAAAATAAAATTTTAAAAAATCCTTATAAAATCATAATGTGTCTGTTCTCCACTTTTAGCTTCACATTTACTCTCTGTTTTACCAGGCGGCTGTCTGGGCAGCTCCTACATAAGACAGAACTGGCAGGAGGAGACACGAGAAGCCGTGACATGGAGGGGCGGAGGCGCACTGACCCTTGCTGGGGTGTGAAGGCGGGCGATCTTCAGAAGCGACCCCCACACTTCAGGGCTGCACAGGCCAGAAGCTGCAAACACGCACACGTGGGGCGTCCACAGGTACTTCATCCTGCGGGGACAGCGGGCAGAGGTCAGCCCCAGACAGCCGTGCGGTCAGATCCTACCGACCGCACAGAAACGCCGGCCGGGGAGCAATAACCGCCCGGCCCGAGGGCTGACGCAGGATCAACCCCGCGATGCTCCGATCCGGGAAAACCGCTGTGGCTGCGGTTTTGTCCTGGGAGGAGACGGCAGACAAGGATGTTCTGTGGGAGCTCGGCCGTTAAGGAAGACGACAGCTTCCCATGACGCTGCTATGAGGCCAGGGGAAGAGCGGCCGGAGAAGAGGGCAAGTCGGAGATGAGACGAGGATACCTCATTGTGCTCAGCGCCAAGGCTCCGAACGCGACGGTGTGTGTTAAGTTGTAGGCGGTGTCGGGCCCCAGGCTGACCGCGCACCTTCCCGCGTGACCCTGGGCGGGAGAGTCGCTGGACAAAACAGCACAGACACATGAGAGCGGGACACAGGATGCTAACGTAGTCAGCTCTCTTCTGGAGACAATACACTCACCCTTTCATGTATTTAGAAATGTGTTACTTCCCTAAGACAAAACGAATTCCCACTGGTCGTTTTAATTTGTTTATGCGGCTAAAAGTGTCACAACAGGAACGCATTAGTAAGCAGAAAAACTAAAATGTAACGAATTTAATTTTAAGGAAAGAAAGTACTTCAGTCCTTAAATTATAAGAGAATAGCAAACAGCTAAAACCGGTTTGGCTCAGTGGATAGAGCGTCGGCCTGCGGACTGAAGGGTCCCAGGTTCGATTCCGGTCAAGGGCATGTACCTGGGTTGCGGGCACATCCCCAGTGGGAGATGTGCAGGAGGCAGCTGATCGATGTTTCTCTCTCATCGATGTTTCTAGCTCTCTGTCTCTCTCCCTTCCTCTCGGTGAAAAATCAATAAAATATATTAAAAAAAAAAAAAAGAGAATAGCAAACAAAAAGAAATCCTTTTGAAATGCGGAAACTAAGATCTTGAAAGCTGTTTTACGAGTTACCGGTATTTTTTAAGTTTTTACAAATAAGACAAAGTGAAGACGTGCCATGAACTTGGGCTTCAGTTCCTGCTGAACCGACAACAGTGCCCGGGGCACTTCCAGCCGATGGCTCTACCCGAGGCGCCCACTGGAGCAACGCACCCACGTTTAACCATGCGCCTCACGCATCTAACATCCTTCATGGAACCTGCTTCTCAGGTAGTTTCCGCGAGTCAGGACCCTAGCCTTGCACACGACTTTCTAAGTCATCTTTCCGTCAATAAAGCCCCCCACCCGCCTGGGGGCCGCGAGGCCGAAAAGCACCGCCCTGTTCTGTCTGCTGCTTCCCGAGACACCAGCCTCACGCCCAGCGCCGGAGCCTGCAGCCTGCACACCTGAGGTGATGGAGGGCGGCAGCCAGCGCCATGGTCGCCGTGACGCCCAGGACGAGCACGTAGGCGTGGAGCAGCAGGGTGTCCGAGAGCCGCCCGAAGGTGTCCCAGGGCAGCAGGCCGAACGCTTCCTCACAGAGGTACAGGTTCGCGTCGAAGTCTCTGGGGACAAACGGAAACCGAGGGTTAAACCCAGTGTCAGGAAACTTCCATTCCCCCCCAATGAGCCTGAAATGAGCAGCTGAAGGCACAATGATAACTTAACTTTTAAAGCCCTTGCTGATTTAATATAAAAAGCAAACATACATTTTATTGTTTAAAGGAAAAAAAAAGACGTTAAATGTAGGCGTACCTTGTTGCTCCAAATCCAAACTTGGCCTTCAGAAATTTAAATATGTGCTCATCCGACCTCAGGTTCAGCGTTCTCTGTGGGAGGGAGAAGCCGGAAACTGCTTCAGGGCCCCCTGTGCCGCTTCCAGGGCCCCCGGGCACAGGCTCGGGGCGCACAGAACCAGCGGTGGCCTCACGCGCCACCGCGTCCTCAGGGCCCAAGCCTCCTGAGCAGGGATCCAAGGCGGTCCCTTCCTTTTACGGCAGATTCACTGTGTCAGACGGAATCTTGTGCGTAAGTTTCATATGTAAAGTAGACAAAAGGGGGCTTCTTTGGCTCTAGAAGCCCATTGAGTATGATCTTTTATTTTATTTTTTTAAAAATACATTTCTTTATTGGTATCAGAGGGGAAGGGAGAGGGAGAGAGAGAAACATCAATGATGAGAGGGAATCATTGATTGGCTGCTTCCTGCACGGCCCGTACCGGGGATGGAGCCACAACCCAGACATGTGCCCTTGGCCGGAATCGAACCTGGAACCCTTCAGTCCGCAGGCCGATGCGCTATCCACTGAGCCAAACTGGCTAGGGCTGAGTATAATCTTTTAGATCAGAAAACCAATAACTCGATAATCTGCAACCTCCAATGGCCACAAATAGAATTTTTTAAATTGAGAGAAATACTTGTTTAAGGCTTCTAAAGTTGAGTTTCTAAAAAGTTTAGTAACTCAAAAGGAGTTCAAGGTAGAACATGTTAGAGTGAATAGAAAGCAAGGACTAAAATCAAGAAAATAATCCTGTTACTGAAACAAGTTAAAACTAAGCCTGTTCAGATCTTGTAACATAGAAATCCACACCTGAAACCTACATGCTCATCAGCTTAATAAATATAAAACAATCCCCCCCCCCACACTGAGCCTGTTTAAAGTAGAACTGGGAACTCTTTAGAAACGGTAAAATATGCCATTTTATTGACCTACCTTAATCATGTTGTTGAGAAAAAGCGTCAAACATAAAACCACAAGTAAATGTAACAATAGTTTCCCAAGCCTATGAAGGAAGTTTCCAGTTTTCAGATTTTTCTAGAAATTAAAAGAGTTGAGGTTTAATTCTTAAATTTTAATGTAACTTCATAAACACTTAAGATTACATAAGCATTTAAAACATTGGGCCATGCAACATATAGGGAAATATGTGGAAAACAACCTACTGGTTTTCTTCTAATCTCAGATAACTTTACAGATGATCAGATATAATAGCATCTAAAGCGTTCAAGCATGAGTGACATTTACTTATAATTAAGGTTGAAAGCAGGAATGAGAATGAATGTTTCTGAGTCAACGAACAGCCTGTTCTAAGCACAGCTGTGATGGTTTGTCCGTGGCAGCTCTCGTCAATGCTAACCATGGATTTCCAAAAACCCAAAGATGCCCTTCCCACTTTTCAGTGGGAATTTGGTCATCAGTTTTCCTTTTTTTTTTTTAAATATATTTTATTCATTTTTACAGAGAGGAAGGGAGAGAGAGAGAGAGAGCCAGAAACATCGATGAGAGAGAAACATCGATCAGCTGCCAGAAACATCGATGAGAGAGAAACATCGATCAGCTGCCTCCTGCACATCTCCTACTGGGGATGTGCCGCAACCCAGGTATATGCCCTTGACCGGAATCGAACCTGGGACCTTTCAGTCCGCAGGCCGACGCTCAATCCACTGAGCCAAACCGGTTTCGGCCGTCAGTTTTCCTTTGAACGCTGCATGAAAGGTCCCATGAACTAAAAAAATTATAGACAAAAAAAAAAAAAAAAGAATTCCTACCTGAAGTTTTCTTGCAATTAATACTGAGAGGTTAAAGCTGATAAGCAAAGATCCAAGAATCATGGAGTTGAAAAACTGCAGGGCACAGACCAGGAGCAGAGCTGTGACCTGGATGGAGTACAGCCACGTGGCCTGCGGAGGGGAGTGGAGGGGAGGCAGGCAGGTCATCAGACCAGTGCCCCGGCTCAAGTTACACACACGCAGAGAACACCCCCTGGAGTACAGGCCAAAGTAGAAACGAAGTCACACATGTTTACTTTAACCACACAACACTGGGAATTCTGTAACATTACAGAGGCAACAAACTGGACACTGTGAAGCAGAGGAAGAAAGATGCTTTAACTGCATCCTGGAAACGCAATCTGTAGCCTTCAGCGTCTCCTGAATTCCTTTAAGTTACTGTTGACAGCTGACCATCGGCAGCTCATCATCTCCCACTACTTCCCAACGTCCCACTTTAGGACCGTCGTCCATTGCTTCCCTTTACCTATGCGTGTGTGCATGTGCGTGCATGTGTGCGTGCGTGTGTATGTGCGTGCGTGTGTGCGCGCGCACCTACTTCCCCAGGGACTGGAGCTGCAAGTGAGCACCTCGGCCGGCCTTCGGCGTTGGCGTGGGGACCGGCTGGTGGTAAGACAGGGCCGTGCCTCAGGGTCGGGGGGACGGGCACAGATGCCGGCTGAGGCGACCGGCGCAGGGAAATCAGAGCCCATGAGCAGCTCTGGCCAGTGACACTGACAGGATGAAAACCCAAAGAAGCAGAGCTCAGCCCACGTGGAGCCACGCAAAAAGGCCTCAAAAAAAATAAATAGAATTAAGAGCTGGTACTTTTCTCTCTTCTCTCAGTTAGACCGTCGCAGGCTCACGCTGGTTTATGAAAATTCTCTTACTCAGCAGCAAGTCACACTCCCCCTTGTTTTGTGCTCCGAGCTCGAAGGAGACAGGCCCTGGTCAGCATTAAAGTCAGGCCTGCAACACACACGAGGGACAAACGGGGCTGAAGCTCCTCATTTCAGAGGGAGTCCGTGTGGCCTCAGCGGGCTCAGCCCCGAGGCTGGTCAACGTCGCCGTGAGGGTGGTATAAGGGACCACAGATTTCCTTGGGGAGACGGTGCACGGCCACACATTTTGAGAGCTGTCTTATGAACTGAAATTTAAATCTTCTCTATAAAGGACAATTGATCTAGATATTTGTGCTCCAAATAAATCGGCCATTTCACGTACACTAAGCAGAATAAGGGTTTAGATGGTCACACGAGGCTGTTAACCACCAGCTCAAACAGCACATTTCTGCCCCGTGACACACGTGTGCACCTGCGACAGCACAGCATGAGCGCCACCTCCCCGTCCCCGCCGCGTGCTCACCTTGGCGGCTGGCAGCATGTCCAGGGAGTCCAGCGCGAACAGCCCGAGCGCCTGCACCAGCATCGTGAACTGATTAAACTGCCAGGTCAGACTGAAGACAAACGTCGACGTGAAGATGGTGAGCAGGGCCAGCCGCTGTGGAGAGAAAACCTGTGACGCACATGTCTGAGGGATAAAGGGCCTCGCGGGCGGGTTCGAGAGCAGCAGGACCTCTGAGCAAACGGAGAACAGAGACCGTGGCTCTGACAACCCAAGCGCTGGAGGCAGCCATGCGCTGCGCGGACCCCACACTGCACAGAGGTGACCACACACCAAGTGGCATCGCAAGAGCAGTGATTTAAGGGTTCCCACCATTTTGCAGAAATTGTCTGTGGGTTTGCTGCAACCACTTAAGGCCGGATTATGTAAAAAGTATATTTAAAAAGCATATATTTTTATTGATTTTGAGAGGCAGGGAGAGGGAGAGAAACATCAATGATGAGAGTGGATCATTGACCGGCTGCCTCCTGCACACCCCCTACTGGGGATCGAGCCTGCAACCTGGGCATGTGCCTCGACTGGGAATCGAACCCTGACCTCCTGCTTCATGGGTTGACGCTCAACCACTGAGCCACACCAGCCCTGCTGTAGAACACATTTCAAACAATAAAATGAAACCATTTCTTGGCAAAGGGGGAGAAGGCCCAGAAGAAGGTTTCCTTTAACTCAAAAACTGGTCATGAACCAAGAACTCCGCACGGGCTCTGGGCACCCGCCCGCCACCACTTCTGAGCTTGGATGACACTGGAGATTAGAAACAGGAAGGATTCTGGGACTTACCTCGGACACAGGCCGCAGGTTTGGCCTCAGGAAATACGTGATGGCCGCGACCTGGACTGCAAAGAAGGGCAGCGCCCAGTTCTCCCGCAGCGGGATGGTGAACTCCACCCGGGTGGTGTCTGTCCTGCACACACAGGGAGCATAGTCCTCACCCGTGCCGTGGCCGCCCGTGCCGTGGCCACCTCCACTGTCCTACACGACGGCTATGTCACACGAAGGGCACCAGGCTCTGGTGACTGGTTCTCAGTAACCATCTGTCCTCCCCCACCACCCCCGCAACGTAAACTCGGCAGGGAGGATGTCCAGGTGCCCGTCCACACGTGGCAGCCAGCGAGGGGGATCTGGGCAGACACATGTGTGTTCCTGTGACTGCCTCTCTGCCTCCGCTTCACCAGTGCAAGCTTCTCTGGGCTCTTCACGCTGTACACGTCCTGAACTTGTCACCGCTGACCATTTTTATGAACTCCTTGCTTCCCTAGAGCCGTGGTTGGCAAACCGCGGCTCGCAAGCCACATGCGGCTCTTTGGCCCCTTCAGTGTGGCTCTTCCACAAAATACCATGTGTGGGCGTGCACGTACAGTGCGATTGAAACTTAGTGGCCCATGCGCAGAAGTTGGTATTCTGTGGAAGAGCCACACTGAAGGGGCCAAAGAGCCGCATGTGGCTCTCGAGCTGCGGTTTGCTGACCACTGCCCTAGAATGTGACCCCTAGAGGGCAAGTAGAAGTCAGGTGTCATCTTTGTCCACTGGTTCCAAGAACTGTCTCTACACATTGTAGGCTTTCAATAAATATCTTTGATTTACTCTTAAAACAAACACATTTGACTTCCATTCACTCTTTTTTTTTCTTTCCCCTTAAGGGCAGCCCTATACTCAGGACAGCCCTCCTAAACTGAGAGGAGGTTGCTGTGTGTCCTGCCAGACTCCCCTGTTATCCATTCACTCTTAGCAGGAGTAATAGGCTAGGTCAGAATGCTAAGAGGCAGCCTGGCACAGTGGTCGCACCCCCGTTAGAATTCTGACCAAGACTTCGCAGCATGTGTACTGACTCAGATATGCACATGCCCTGACATATACTTATTCTCGTAGGTACACAGACTCACCTCTCACTGTGAGTTAGCCCTTAAGCTTCACGTCCGCATCCCTAGGGCGGGGTAATGACAGTCTCTCCTCCCTAAGGCCCGTGAGGGGACACTCGGGAAGCATTTTGCACAGTGCTCGGCTGACAGTAATCCCTCAGTGAGGTTGTAGGAGAAAGCAGTGTGTTTGGGATTCTGACATAGAATCAGTGTCAGACCCTGTGTCCGAGTTTGTCAGTTTCCTCCTCAGTACTGGTGTTGCGACGGCAGGTCAGGCAGTTTTTCTATCTTGAACATGTTTTTTAAACAGCGATTTCATCCTGCTCCCGTATTTAGAATAGGAAGTCAGATGACGCAGCGTTCCTCACACTCACAGTGCCCGCCGCTCCGCGGGCCGAGAGCTGCGCACCCCACTGGGGGTCACACACGTCTCTAGGGTGAGGTGTGCGGCTGGAGACACTGACCACATGGCCCCTGTCCTCAGGCCGAGCGCTGGCAGAGGCTCCCTGACTGACAGGTGTGCAGAGCAGCTTCCTCTGAGCCGGGAAGCCAGCACCTGCCCTCTGCTCTGTGTGATGGGAGGAGGCGACAGTGGCCCCGACTCACCTGTTGGTGACGTACCAGAAGGCCGCCAAGAGCCCCGCCAGCCAGGTGCCGCTCAGGAGCCAGCTGGTGGCGTACAGAGCCGCCACGTAGACCGCCTGCAGCCCGAACAGGGTGTAGATGTAGAAGTAAACGGGCTCGAGGTACTTCTGCAAAAGGGACAAGGAAGCTACTCGTGAGGGAAGCCCTGCCTTCTCCCTGCCACTCAAACAACACACAGTAGGACTTCATCCAGAAGCCTGGAGCTGATCGCACTCCACAGCCCACATCCCTCCAGGGGGCCTCCCTCTTCAGCCGAGGGCACACTGGTTTTGTCCGGTTTTACCCTGCTCTCGTGAAAAGAGATCATTGTGATTTGGTAACGTTCCAGTGTCTTTTATTTCAAAGATAAGTGAGGAGCGATCACATGTGTCCACCTGAAACATTTACCGCTTCTCGACTGCACACACATCGTAAGCCGTGAGCATCACATGTACCACACAGCTAAGACGGGAATCAAAAGCAAACGTCACAGCGTTTATGGAGATGATCAGGGTACTGCCGCTTTCCCACCAAGCCGGCTGAAGGTCGGAATGACACACGTCAAACGTCAACCTGAAACGGCAGATCCCGACGCTCACCTGCTCTTAACAACTCAGCGCCACAGAACACCACATACCTGTATGGGCAGAGCTCGGTACACAACACTGAGGAAGACCTCCTGGTAAATGTTCATTCGCTGAAGGAGGTTAATGGTCCGCATAGACTCTGTTTTGTTATCGTACATTAAGCCACGAAAACCTAGGGTTGATATTTGAAAAACCAGGAAAAAGAATTACAATGAAAATAATTCATTTATTCAAAACTACTCCCAGAGTCTTTGCCTGCTGTGCAGTGGACGACACCCTCCGGGAAGCATCCCGACCGAACCAGAACCTGGACCCAGCCAGCGCCAGACCCACCACCACCTGGTGGGCCGCTCAGACCACAGAACCACGGCAAGGCAGGCGCCGGGGCTCCAGAAAAACCCAGAAAGTGGGGCACAATCCGACAGATCACTCAGCGTTTTCCACAAACAATTACGAGAAAAGCTGGGAAGAAGCCTACAGATGAGAATAAGCAGGCAGACACGTGGCAAACGCCGGCCACGCGTGGCTCTGCCTGCTCTCAGGGACCTTTAAGCCCCGGGAGGCAGAGCCGCTGCAGGACTCGCCACCTCGGCATCTGCTGGAAATGCTCTGGAAGGACCACCTGGACACGCGCCGGGAGAGCCGGGTCCAGCGACACTGAAACGGTGGCACAGCCACCTTCCCGGCAGCTCCTCACCTCACTACGGACTTCTGACATGCTGGGCTCGATGCCTCTCTGTTGTGGGGACTGATCGATGATGTTTCTGTTTAAAGAAACCGTGTTTTTCTTTTCTTTTGCCGGAGGAGCTGGTGTCTGGCCTGGGGCCATGTGCCCTGACCCCCAAACTCCACCCTCTTTCCAGTCCCAGCCCGTGGCCTGAGCCCCGGTCATCAGACAGGAGGCAGGGTCACCCATTGGAGGAGGGACATGCCACTGCCCCTCCCCCCTCCTCGTGTGGCCTGCAGGGGCGGGAAGGACAAACCCTGTGTCCAGGGCTGACTTTCAACAGGTCACAGCGAGGGAGCTGCTCTGCTCCCCACGAAACCCCACCCAGAAGCAGGTAGACACCCACTTGAATGCCCAATGCTGAGCTCTGGCCAACAGCGCCCTGACTCACGCTCACCTCAGCCTGCCTTTCCTGTACCGACCCTGCCTCGAGGCCACCGATCGGCTGATGAGAAAAAGGGTTTACATAACAGAGCTCAGCTGGCAGATCCGGGAGGGAGGGCAGAGTCAGTGTCACTCTGCAGCTCTACAGAAGGAACAGTACAGGCGATGCGCCTCAAACAGCTGCTAAACCATTACGTGTTGACGGAGGGGTAATCAGCCTTTCCACACAGGCACGGACTTTCATGGCACAAAAAGGAAGAGAAGCAAAATCGCACGCCTCTCATTGTGACAGGGAAGCACAAGACATCACCCTGGAGAATTCCCGCCAAAAACGTATCTGAGCCCGAGTCCGGGACAGGACCACTGTGCCTCGTGCCGGGTGACGCGCATCAGCACACAAGATGGGAGACCTTCCGCTTCCCTTCGCTGGGGCCAAGGTGAAGTGTGTGGGCTGTGAGCACTTAGAAACAGTGGACATGGGGGAAATGGCCACTGCCAAAATAAAGGAATGCAGGGGGCACGGGGACGGCTGCAATTCGCTTGGTTTATCAAAATCCCTCCATCCAGACCACAGCCCTGTCACTGCAAAGACCTCTTCCCAGGGGATCGCGAGAAAAGTCAGCTGCGAGACCGAAGTCACAAACATGAGTTATGGGAGGGGTGGCTCGCAGAGGCGGGGACGGAGGGATACATAAGGTATTAGACAGCGGCTAGAGCAGAACATTCTGTTATTTAACAAGTGAAACGACAAAGGGTCAAAGAAGGACAATACACGTTCCATGGAGCATGTCAGGTGCCTCCGTGCCAACGTGTTTTCTGGCTGACACGGGGGAGCAGGTGGGGACCCGCGTGGCGCGGGCGCCTTACCGTGCACAAGGCTGGGCGCCTGCAGCATCTGCTTGTAGTAGGAGTAGTACAGCCCGCACTCCGTCCGGAAGGAGATCTCCCGCTCCACCTCCTGAAACGAGGGCCATTTTCATTTGGGTTCACACGACCTAGTCTGGTTACGTCTCTGCTGTCACCATCGAGACAGGACACAGAACTACAGCTCAGAAGGGAAACCACTCTGGAGGCAGAGTCTTAAGAAATCTCGGCCAACAGAAGCAACGGGCGGCTGGTAACGGCTGAGGCTGGGTGTGTACTTAGGGGTTTATTATACGATTCTCTCTACTTCTATGGGTGTGTAAACTTTCTTATAATAAAGCATTTTTAAAAGCAGAGACAATTAGTTCCATTTAGTTGATGTTTCAGAGGCAAAGTTTTTCTTGTATTTCACACAAATTAAAACAAACAAACAAACCCCCACCACCATTCTTACGTAATATTAGTGAGAAACAAAACCAAAACAGCACAAAAAAATCCCCCCAATGAAAAGAACTGTAATTGTGTTAGACACTTGCCTAAAAGCTGACAATATTTCATGAGGTGAATAGTTTTCCTTTTATTATAAGAGTTTAAGGACGTCGTAGTGAAATGCGACGGACCTCTGACATGTGAATTTTACTTTGACAAATGGAAAGTGTTCATGTAGGGAAATGGGTACAAGATATTTAAAGGGCTTTAACAGACACAGTCCATTTTCAGAACGGAAATTTAAAGCAATAGCTATTAGTCAATTGGGTTGTAAGATTCGTTCATAAAATTTAAGACATTAACATAAAATATGCAGGAAACTGGTATTGAGGATAGGAAGACTTCTGGAATAATCCCACTACTATGCTTCGATCCTGTATTTCATGTATGTTCATGTGAAGCATTCTGCGTGAACAAATGGTTATAATCTGTGTCATTCTAGATTCCTTTACACCAGCGTTCGAAACCAGGCCCTAAGATCTGCAACGCCCTAAGACCTGTTAGAGTGGGTCCACACCCCACAACCCCACAACCCCGGCTCCACTGGGGAGACGGCAAACACCACACATCCGACCTCCTCGCCGATAACCCTCTTCTACCACCTCTGCAGTTCCCGTGCCGCCAACTATCTTTCAGATACTAATAAATGCTTCATTGAAGGAGTCACTCATGCCATTTATCGTCACACCTGGAAGTATTTACTTCTTCTACCTTTTAAGTATTTCTTTAAATAACTTTCTTTTTTTTTTTTAACTTTCTTATTCTTAAAAAAAAAAGTGTTATACATCAATTCATGAATAGCGCATTGAAGAAATATTCAATTATGTAAGAGTATAGACATCTAATTATTGACCCTGAAAAACAAACTATTATGTTCTATCATTGTTAATTCTTTTAAAAAATGGGAGGAGGGGTAGGGTAGCAAATTGGATATAATGAGGTTCCTTTCGTGGAAAAAAGAAATATTAAAAAGGCCCAGCCCGGCCGGTGTGGCTCAGTGGTTGAGCGATTAGCCACGAACCAGGAGGTCATCACCCAGGTTGTGGGCTCGATTCCCAGTGTGGGGCGTGCAGGAGGCAGCCGATAGATGTGATCTCTCTCTCATCGATGTTTCTATGTCTCTATCCTTCCTCTCTCTCTAAAAATCAATAAAAACATATTAAAAATAAAAAAGGAAGGCCCAGTCAGGTTCTGACGTCTAATCTCATCAGCACATCTGCTTCGCGGGGACAGCATGAAATGACGGCCCCTGAGCTCTCCTGTGGCTCTGTGGCGTGCCTTCCTCAGCAGGGCAGCAGCCTCTCCGACCTCGGCTGTTGCTTTTGATGACGATAAAGTAAACTGGCATTGCTCCCCTCGCCAACGTTCAGACTCCTCCTGGTCAAGGACCCCCAGAGGCTGGGCATGGACGTTAACTGAGTCGATATTAGCTTCCTTCCACGCAAAACAGCCACAGTCAGCGTAACGATACTCCTCCTCTTCTCTCTGGCCGCCTCCCGGGGAGCATGCTGACGTCACACCGACGCCCCAGATCAGCCTGCACAGCCCCATCCGTCACTCTCTTGTGGGGGCTTCCTCCCCCACACGGTTTCCGAGAGGAAATGACTTTTTAAAAAAAATGTATTTTTATTGATTTCAGAGAGGAAGGCAGAGGGAGAGGGAGATAGAAACATCAATGATGAGAGAGAGGCATTCATCCTCTTGCCCGCCCCACACAGTGGACAGAGTTCACAACCCGGGCCTGTGCCCTGGCCGGGAATCGAACCGTGACCTCCTGGTTCACAGGCCCATGCTCAAACCACTGAGCCCCGCCGGCCGAGAGAAAAGACGGATTTCATCGAGACGGGGAGAGAAAGGCCTTGCTCGAAGTACTCACGGGAGAAAGCTTTTTGCGTCCCCCCCCCTCCTTAATCCGCCCGGGACGCGTGAGGAACAGAGGGTCGTAATTAGGAAAAATGCATTCAAACATGATGAATTGGTGATCTTGGCACCAGCTGTAGGGAACCAAATGCTATACTTTATCAGACAGACATTTGCAAGTTTTACATCTGCTTCCTGCTAAGACGACATCTGCTTCCCCCATTCAAACCCTTCCCCAGCTCTACAGCAATTTATACTTTGCCGGGCGGGTGGGTTGTGCCACGGCCGACACACAGCAATAGCACTGCCTCTAAAGAATGCAGACGAGCAAATACCTCCCCTTCTACTTGCGTGGGTTCCACCGGGAAAGCGATGCCGAGAGATGCCAACATCTTCTCTGAAGAAGTGGAGACAAAGGAGGTGTATTTTTAAGGAGCTGTACAGCTCAAACCATTCTGTAGTCGTGGATACAGTAATTTAACAGAAGCACTAAAAGGAAAAGCACCAAGGGAAAAAAAATGACTGCCCAGCATGAGCGACCCGCCTCCTTGGCAGCACACAGGGGTGACAAGTCCTTTTAGACAAACGATACCAAAGGTGCCAACGGAACATCTCACTCGGTCCTTTAACATCTCACGTAAATCACTTTTGCTTATAAAAACTGCTCCCCGAATGATGAGGCTGCAGGTGGTGGGGAAGCCACGGGAAGATTAACCTTATAACCGAAATCTGTTTCTGAATTAGGTCGACAATCATCTCACAAGCGAACAGCTCCCAGGAAGACAGCTGTTCCCCGTCCGGCGCTGGGAGGCGAGCCCTCAGCTCCCTCAGCAAACATCTTCCCGGCACATACACGGGGAACTGGCTGGCAAGCCCACGCCCACCTGTCAGAATGCACGGCTCGCGCCCTCGGGTGACTGGAGCTGCGGCCCGAGAGCTGCCAAGCTCCGAGGCGCTCGGACGCCTGTCGAAGTGACTGCCCTCCCACCGGGCTGACCCCGAGGTGGCCAGTCCTGGCCTCACGTGGCTGCCACGCTGTGGACTTAGCCCTACTGCTTCTGAAGGCCCCTTGCTTTGTGAGAGTGCTCAGTGGGAAGATTTTCAAATTCTGTGACGGCAAATAAATGAGGGACGGACAGTGGGAAATGCTAGCATGAGGAAAAACGACTAAAGAACTGAGGGTCTCGAGTGCGTTCAGCCAGGGGGAACAACTTCTCCTTATCACTGGACTTTGATTTGCTGGGGAGACAGAAAGGCACAAGAATTTAGCCCTTGTTGTCAAGGGGTTTATTTTTCAATGAGAAGGAAGAATGCACTTTAAGAAAACGACTTCAAGGGAAGGCCGGCATCAGTCTGAGGGAATGCAGGGCAGGGCCTTTTGCCCGGAGTGCTAACCCAGCCCCCGCACCGGACGCCGCGTCTGACGGGCCTCTTGTTCCTCCGAGAATTCCTTCCTTCATCCCACAGACACCTGCTGACCGACTGCTGACCCGACAGGTTAAAGCTAAGTTATGGGCCCTCGTCTGCACCCTCCTTACTCTTCCGTTACCAGCACCCGACTTCGCTGTGTGCCCACACGGGCGTATTTGAGTCTTTATTCAAAATACTGTGCTAATCAGTAAACATTAAACTGCTTAATTCTAGGGAACCTGTTTATAAACATTCTGCTTTAAAGAGAGATAGGTGAGTGAAATTCTTTCTGACAAGAAAAACTAGCGATTGTCACTAAAGGGTAAGGATCATTCTTCTTTGCTATCGTCACACTTTGTATAAAGGTGTAATGATACAGGCCGTGCCATAGCTACCAGAGATCAGTCAGATAATTAATTGGTCATTCCAACGCGGGAACCAAAGCTCAAGATACTTTGGCAAACTCTCGATGGGAACTATCTTTACGTTCCCCGTTGTTTCTTCTGAATATTCTCACAGATGAGAAATTCTTGGCCCTTGAAGGTGAATTTTACCTTTGTAAGCAGCCAGTCATGAGACACCACGGTGGTAAGGTCACAGGTCATGACACTTTGGGTTAAAGAAGAAAAAGGCATATTTGGTTCAAAAACACTGTCAATATGTAAGTTTCCTTGCGTAATATACTCGTTTTGAAAACAGTGCCAAATTACAAAACGCTAGAGCTGGCTGGTGTGGCTCGGTGACTGAACATTGACCTATGAACCAGGAGGTCCCGGTTTGATTCCCGGTCAGGGCACAGGCCTGGGTTTCGGGCTCCATCCCCAGTGGGGGTCGTGCAGGAGGCAGCCGATCAGTGATTCTCTCTCATCATGGATGTTTCTATCTCTCCTTCTTCCTTCCTTTCTGAAGTCAATAAAAATATATATATATTTAAAAAAACACTAGAAATGCTTACAAAGAGAGAGAAAAGAGGGACAATAGGAAACTGGTGTGTAAAACACCACAGACTCCCTGAGGGTGAAGAGAATTATGGCTCCTTCCCCGGAGTCATGGCTGGCCCCCGCCACACGCACATCCAGTTAGACGTGGACACACTGCGACCACTGGGCGGAGATGCCATGGCGCAGAGCAGTGCCTTTCGAATTTCTTTCTTTCTTTCTTTTTTAATATCACCCAACAGAAGAAACATGTTTATGCTGTGACCTCATTTGTAAACACACATACAATGAAGTTTCATGGCTGATCCTGCACCCCAGCACACGTGGCGGCACTCTCTTGTATGTGATGTCACGAAGGAAAGCGTTACTCGAGACCCACGGCACCAAGTTCACGATCCAGTGGCTCAGTGGATAGAGCGTCAGCCTGCGGACCGAAGGGTCCCGGGTTCGATTCCAGTCAAGGGCACGGACCTTGGTTACTGGTTCCGCCCTGGCCGGGGGCCCTGGTCGGGGCACAAGCAGGAGGCAACCCATCAATGTGTTTCTCTCACATCGATGTTTCTCTTTCCCTTTCTCTTCCTTCCACTCTCTCTAAAATCAGTGGGAAAACATCCTCGGGTGAGGATTAACAAAAAGAAAAGCGCTGGTCCGAGTAACTGCTGCTTCCCTGGAATAAGTTAGGAAACGCCCTGGATTGTAGACATTCTGATCTTATCTTACCAAAAAACACAAAGTCTTTTTACTCCATCGCCACACTGTTTAAGGGACTGGATTCTGTGGGACCCACTGACGGGAACCTCATGCCGGGCTCACGGAACCCGTACCTTTATGTTGGAAAACCACAGGTCATTCTCATGTAAGGTGGCCAGGTAGACGGACGTCAGGAGTCCAGCACAGAGGGCGACGGCTCCCCCGACTGTAAATGACAGAATCTTCCAGAATCTTCTACTGGCACGACCTTCTGGAAAAGTCAAACCGATAAAGAACTAAGTTGGTAAAGAATTGCACAGTCCACCCTGGCCAGTTTGGATCCGTGGACAGAGCGGCGGCCTGCGGACTGAAGGGTCCCAGTTCGATTCCGGTCAGGGCACAGGCCTGGGTAGCGGCTCCATCCCCAGTGGGGGGCGTGCAGGAGGCAGCCGATCAGTGATTCTCCTTCATCATGGGTGTTTCTCTCTCCCTCTCCCTTCCTCTCTGAAATAAAAATGTTAAAAAAATAAAGAATTGCGCAGTCTGCCTCAGACTCTCAGGAGCGCTCACTTATTCATCAGACTGGAATGTGGGGTGTCAGGACAAGTGGGAGTGACCGAAGGCCACGTGCGCACCCACCGGAGGGCAGCTTCGGTTCCGGCGCCCCGTCCTCCTGCTGGGCTGCGCCGTCCCCCGATGCATCTGCGGCCCGGACTCCTTTCCTCTGCCTGATGGACATCATGGTGTCAACGGCGCCCACGCATGGCTCGTCCCAGGCTCCTGCAGACGCACCTGCGGGGAGCGGAGTGAATGGCCCGCAGCCAGCACCGTCCCCCCGGCTCAGGTGGCCTTCCTGGGCGCTTTCCCGTCTCACCTTCGCAGCTCCACCTCCAGCAAGGCTCCCGGAACCCCGCATGGAACCCCCACCCGAGAACCCACGGAACCGCGCACGGAACCCCCACCCGAGAACCTACGGAACCCTGCATGGAACCCCACACGTGAACCTACGGAACCCCGCACCGAACCTAAGGAACCCCACACGTGAACCTACGGAACCCCGCACCGAACCTAAGGAACCCCACACGTGAACCTACGGAACCCCGCACCGAACCTAAGGAGCCCCACACGTGAACCTACGGAACCCTGCATGGAACCCCACACGTGAACCTACGGAACCCCGCACCGAACCTAAGGAACCCCACACGTGAACCTACGGAACCCCGCACCGAACCTAAGGAACCCCACACGTGAACCTACGGAACCCCGCACCGAACCTAAGGAACCCCACACGTGAACCTACGGAACCCCGCACCGAACCTAAGGAACCCCACACGTGAACCTACGGAACCCCGCACCGAACCTAAGGAACCCCACACGTGAACCTACGGAACCCCGCACCGAACCTAAGGAACCCCACCCGAGAACCAAGAGCAGCGCGTGTGGAGGCACCGGCGGGGAGAGCCTGGGCCGGGCGGGGTGTCCGTGCGGGGTCGGTGCCGGCCTCGGCCTCCCTTCCGCCCCGAGCGCTGCCCATCGGGCTCGGAGTGGACGCTCCACTGGTGACCTGCCCGCGGGAGCGGCCCCGGCGTGGAGCTTCGGGCGGGTTAGGGCCCCGAGGGCACCGCCTGCTCCTGAGCAGGAGCCCCCGACCACCCGCCCGCCCGCCCCTTCCTCCGTCCACTCATCCACCCACGCGCTCAGTCCTCCGTCCACTCATCCACCCACGCGCTCAGTCCTCCGTCCACTCAGCCATCCACGCGCTCAGTCCTCCGTCCACTCACCCACCCACGCGCTCAGTCCTCCGTCCACTCAGCCATCCACGCGCTCAGTCCTCCGTCCACTCAGCCATCCACGCGCTCAGTCCTCCGTCCACTCAGCCATCCACGCGCTCACGCATTCATTCACTCACTCACTCACTCACGCATCCGTTCGCTCATTCATTCATTCGCTCCTTCGTTCACACGGACCCACGCGCCCCGGCGCACGCGGGACGCGCCCGGAGGCTGTCGGAGCCCACGCGGCCACCCGGGCGCCACGACCGCAGGACACACGCCGTGGGCCGCGGCGCCAGCTCCCGTTGGCGGGGGCCCGCACGCTCGCGGAGGGACGGACCTGCGCTCAGCGTCCTCCGCCGCCCGCGGGCAGGGCTGGCGGGCCGGACGCCGAGGGCGGGGGCGGCGGTGCCCGAGCCGAGGAGCCGCGCGCCGCTCGGAAAGAGGGCCTCGGGCGTCTGCGGCCCCGGAGGCCGGGCCTCCCCATAGGCTGCCGGCGCCGTCCGTCAGCGCGGCCCCGCCCCCCCGCGCGGCGCCGGCCGGAAGGGAGCGGTGCGTTTCCGGTGGGTCGGCATCCCAGCCGCGCCGCCGGAAAGAGAGCAGCACACTTCCGGTCATCGCGCCGGCGGGACCGCGCTTCAGTTGTGCCCGCAGCACCGAGCCGGGGGGCGGGGCTGGCGCGGCGGTGAGGCGCGCGAGACGGTCCGGCTCACGGCGTTGTCTGCGTTTTTATTACTTGTAACCCGCACCCGGGTACTCCCATCGGTTTTGAGAGCGAGGAGGGGGCAAGACAGAAACATGGATGTGCAACGGCGACTGGGTGCCTCCTGCAGGCGCCGGAGCACGGCCCGGGCCGGGAGGAGCCTGCGACCGAGGTGCGTGCCCTTGACCGAACCGAACCGGGATCTTGGGTCTGAAGGCTGATGCTCTATCCACTAAGCCGAACCGGCCCGGGCGCATTACTTAGTGTTTAGCTGTGCGGTTGTTTTAAACGAGCTGCTTGGTTTTCCGTAGCAGCGATGAGCAGTGAGCTGTGAATATGGACGAGGCCTCTAGGAGACCAGGAGCACTTTATGACAATTACCGCGGGAGGAGGAATATCTTAGTCCTGAAGCGGTGCTATAAAAGCTTTCTTCTCGCCCTAGCTCGCGTGGCTGAGTGGATAGCGCCTCGGCCTGCAGACTGAAGGGTCCCGGGTTCGATTCCGGTCAAGGGCACGCGCCTGGGCTGCGAGCGTGATCCCCAGTGTGGGGCGTGCAGGAGGCAGCTGACCAATGATTCATGTTTCTATCTTTCCCTCTCCCTTCCACTCGGAAATCAATAAAAACATAAAAAAAAACTTTCCTCTCTGGGAGCCTGAAAGCACAGAGCATACTTTCCCTCGTGGGCCGTCCCATCTGTCACAACTCCCGGATGCTGCTGCCCGCACTGGAGAATAGCCACAGGCAACATGTAAGCCGGGGCGTGGCTGCGTTCCAAGGACATGTTACCTGCAGACGTGGCGGAGGGCCAGCTTTGACACGGCTGTCAGGCCATCCGTCTCTGTACAGGTGTCCACCAGCAACTCAACGTGAGCCAGGCGTGCAAGATTTCCTAGTCGTCACGTTAAAGAGAAAAACGGGTGAAGTAAATTGTAATGACATATTTAATCCAAAATGTCATCATTTCAACATGTAATCAATATAAAAAAGCTATTGAGATACCGCCCAATTTTTTGTACTGAGTCTCTGAAACCGTGTCTTGCACACGTGGGGCATGCCAGCCGCATCTCGGTGCTCAATGGCCATGCGTCCGATGGCTCCCACACCGCACCCTCCGTGCTGAGCCTTCTACAGTGAATCTGGAGCTCAGTGCAGAGTGGAGTTTGGTTCTGGAAAGAGGGGACATAGCTGTGGCCCCTACGGAGGCAGGATGAGGGGTCAGCTATTGTGAGGGAACGTTTGGCCTCAGACGTGTTAACACATTGCAGACGGGTCATGAGAATTCTCGCTTCATATTACACAGTGTTTGTAAAAACAAAAGTATCACGCTTTAAAAAGACACTGCTTGTAAGAACGTGATAAATAACTGGGTTATTCAAAATGCAATGGGTATTTAATTTTAAAGCGTGCCTTTAACGTTTATGTAAAGCGTTTTTTGTACTTGTTCAGTAGAAACTTAACGGGCCACTGGGTAAAGCCAGCAATAAAACTCCTGGTCCGCAGTGTGCAAGAGAACACGGCCCAGGACACCCGGGCACAAATGGACAACCAGACCGACAGTCAGGTGACGTTCGCTTCACGGCCCAACGCTGCCAATCTAATGTGCGGAAACATCTGGTGTGGCCCACACAATGGCCGGGGTGGCACGGACGCAGCCTTTGGCCTTCCATCAGGAATGTCAATGTCATGCACAGAGCTAGTCTGGAGCTTTGCACAAGAATGTAAAGCCTGTGAGGACGGGGAAGACAGAACGAACGTGTAGCGAGGAAAAGGCTTCCAAGGTGGCTGGATTCTCACCATTGTTTGGTGCTAGTCGGCATTAGTTGGACAAGTTACCAGAGGGCGATCCTAAGCCTTAGTTGACTCCTTGGGAAGTTCATTACCTAAACCCAACTTTCTAAGCGATCCAATCAGTGTTTCCAAGGTAAGGACGGACACAGCCTTTTGCTAATAGAGCCCCGAGGCCAGTGTTTTAACAAAAAGTTTATTACCAAAATACAGTATTAAAACCAATACATGACAAATTTCTATGAAGCAAAATAAATTACTCTAACATTGTTCAGTCTTCCCGAAGGCAGCTGGCGCACGGCGCCCTGCCTCACTGGTGAGCGGGCAAGCTGTTCGGCCGTGAACACCGCCCTGGAGTTTCGGGCATTAAGGCATGCAGCTCGCTGTGCAGGATAATTTCACAAAATGCAAACCATCCCATTTTACACATTGTCAGGATGAACTGTAGTCTTCCCATGTCAGTGTTCCAGAAATGTTCGGACTTTGGCTATAGAAGCAATGCTATAGTGTTACACAATACTCATTTCTTAAAAAAATACAGGTATTCATGTCCTTGAATAGCAAACTCAAATTTCTATTAAATATATTTTATAGAATATGACTTAGAGCACCTTGCTGTACAATAAAAAAAGGTTAAATAAGTGACTATGAAAACTGAAAATATACCGAGTCTCACCAGGGGAGTCTGCTCGTCTTTGCCAAGCCTCATACACTGCAGGAGATGCAATGTAAACGTGGATGCCCTCCCCTGCTCTGTGAGGAAAGACAAATGACACCCGGCCACAGAGAGCCTCCTCGAACAGGATGCAAGACCTGGGCAAAGGTTGTACAAGTGTCACTACCATGTGGTGCCTCCTGATCGCGGAGTGTTGGCACTTTGGAGCCCGGCCAGTGTGTTCTGGATTATTAGAGAAAGAGAAAACAGTGGAGCCCTGAAAAGTGTTACTTATAATGGGCACATGCATCCCCTTCCCCTCCCCACCGTTGCCTTATCCAGTAAGTTTATTTGGAAAACTATTTTCACTATCAACTCTTAGAATTATCAAGTGTTCAGAGTGGAGAACAAAAGGTCTTGTACGGCAACAGGTCAGAGCCAGTAAACAAGATGTTACTCCTAGAAAGGGGGCTCCTGCTGGTTACATGAATGCCTGTCTCTCCTCGATCCCCACGGCGTGTTTCGTCTTTAGAAACACTCCACTGTCTCTGGGAGGGTATTTAAGGCTGGCCACAAACCGACCAGGAGAATGCCTTGGGTAGGCGGTTCCCCCTACAGGCCAGGAGAGAGCTTCTGAGGATTGTCTGGGCCAGATGAACATTAAAAGACTGAACTTCTGGGCTAGCTTTTATCCCTTGAGCTAGGGATACTTTAAATCCATGATTCCAAATGAAAAATTTAAGTACCAATCAATGGAAGTGGTTTAAAGAAATGAAGAAAGGTAATTTAAAAATTCACTGTTGAAATTGTTGGGATTTTTTTTGGTTATTCACAAAATGCAAACCATCCCATTTTACACATTGATTTTCCAAATGATTACACAAAATTAAAGCCAAGGAAAATTTATAAAACAAAATTCTTCCAAGATTGTTAATTTTCAGAATCAGAGATTTTTGTAAAGAAATAGTGGGTCATAGCTACAAGCAATGGAGGAGTGGACTGAGTGGTAACATAAGTGATAATAACGGAACTATTTAAAATATTTTATTTGAATTTGAAATGAAATGAAATTCTGAAAACAGGAGGAAATGACTATAGATCCACATGCAGTGGACCTGGGGAACAGAATTTAAGATAAGTAGATTTGTTTTACCTTTGTAAGATCCACACATCAGGAATGGAGGAACTTTCATAAGTAACATATAGCTTCCATCCATTCTGTGTGCTAAGTCATCAGGAAAATGAAATGATGCCTGGCCCCACTGAAATAGTTCCTAATGCTATTTAGAAATGTTAACTCGTTCAGGTCACACCTGGACTTCGGGAAGAGCATTCTTCCCTAAAACGTGAGCATCACATTCAAAACCTGTCCTCCCTGTTTCCCGCTGACCGGCGCCAGGGCAGGAGCCGTTCAGGAAGAGCACCAGGAGGCGGCCCGCACGCACCGCCTCCAACTATGGGCACAGTTTACTTCAACCAAACAAGGCGTAAGCAAATGATCAAACCACCAACGCAAAACAGAACACCCGTCCTCTCGACTGGGAAACGCGTGAATACAAAACGTGTAAAAAATGAGAAGTCACATCTATTTGACGGTGTGTTCTAAAGCAAAAGCCCACAGGAGGCATTTCCTAGAAAGGAGAAACCCTGCAGACTTGCCAAATGTTATTTGTTATTAAACGCTTTAGAAACAACCCGAATTTTCACATTTTAGCCACACGTGGTTACATCTCTTATGTTAAGTGTAACTAAATCAATGAACTCCAGCAAAGAAAAACCTCAAAGCCCTCATTTTAAGGGATTCTTGATCTCACCCTTCTTCCCCCAAATGATTATTATTTAAGAGATCAAACTATTAAAAAAAGAGAGAGAGATCAAACTACTTCCAAGGTCTGATGATCAAGTGCAAATCTGTATACTTTGTTGTTTTAATAGAATCTCCCAGCTAAACGCTCGGACTGGTTCAGAAGAGGGGCAGACGGCTGTGTAACTGCTGAGACCCCGTGGTGACCCGTCAGACCCTGAACAGGACCTCTGGGGAGGACCTGCCCTGGGCTGAGACAGTGTTAGGAACCCCAAGGTCTGGCTGAGTCTGCCCACAGGAAACCCTGTAAATTTAAGACAGTCATTTACTCCTTAAATGCCTATTCACAATCTAGGGGTAGATTCAGAGGTCTCCTTTCTTCCTTTTTTTGAAGGAGTAAACGACGTTTCTGAGACTGAGTATCTGACAGGTCCTCTCCGTTGGGGAAGACTCAGGTAGGATGCTGGGAAGCCCTCCCTGCAGAGCCGCTGTCTCGCTGCAAAGGAAGAAAACCAAGCCCTGCTTGAGACTGTGTGGCTTTTACAGCAATCGTTTCAGGACAGTTCCTGAAAAACCCTTTCTTAGCTCTTCGGCTTGCATTTCTAGACTGCAATAAATTGCTTTTAGTAATAAATACACTCAACACTAACAAGAGGTAACAGAGGGTCAGTACAGGGTCACATCTTGGCTTCCTCCCAACCCGTTTCCCCTCCCTCAGAATACTTAAATATTATTGCTGCTCATCCATGTGGAATTCCTGATTACATTACACATGTGGTTCCAAAGTCACCCCTGTCAGTCCCCCTCCTGTCTCCGGGCGTCTGAGGTGAGACGCAGGCCTGCGGGTCTAGCTCGCGTTGAGAGCTGCGCTGGGCTCCTTGTTCAGGATGATGTTGACAATCTCGCCCTCGTGCTCCTTCATGTGATCCAACAGGTTTTCTTTGCTGGTAGATTCGAAACCACAGATACAGCAGCAGAAGAGTAAGACGCAGTACTCCATCCCCGGGGGGGCCGCCCCGGGGTTCTTGTCTGAGCGACAGGAGGAGTTACTTGCCGGGCTCAGTTTCTTGCGCTCGGTGGGAGCCTGGGGAGCCGGCTCCGAGGGCGACACCGCAGTGTCCACACCCCCCGTGGGAGGGTCAGCTCCGTCTTCACTGCTGTTTAACGGAGTCTTTCCAGGGGACTTCCCTAGGACCCTTAAAGTCAAACAAAGCACCAAACCGTGAGTGGGTTAGAAGCAGGGCTGGGACTTACACGTGCCGGCGCAGCCGCCTGGGGCCCGTACCTGCCGCTCCGGGAGATGGCGTCGTTGATGGCCTGGTTCACCTGCTCGTAGTTGTAGTTGCGGTCGCTGGCGTGCTTCCACATGTGCGACTTCAGTGAGGGCGGGTGGCTGCACACGTACCCGCACAGAGAGCACCTGCGGCGGGAGGGAGCCAGGTCTGTAGCGGGAGCCCCACCACAGGATGAAAGCAGGGCCCCGTCAGGCACCCTCTGTCAGGCTTCACTGAGATGTCACACAGACCTCCCACACTGGCCCGTGCTGCCCCCAGGACCCCAGGGGAGAGCTGGCCCGTGGAACAAGTTTCCCTCGGGTGTGAGTCCGAGCCCAGGCCCGGCCCCCTGTCCTGCCGGCCCCCTGGGGTGGGAACCGGGTTCCTCCAGCTGCCGGCGGAACAAGCTGACTACGAAAGCAGCGGTTTATGCTCAAGAGGCCAAGTTCACTTAGGAGTAATGACTTCTATCTGTCAGCGCATCTCCATCAATTGAGAATGCTGCTATTTCCTGAAAACTACTAGAATTAGCCTCTATGGAAAATCAAGTAATAAAGTTAAATGATCTTGTTCTGCACGTGATACAATTCCAGAAGCAGGACCTTTCATAGGGAATTTTACTGCTTTTAAGTGTTAGGACTCTTGCTGGAATACTCAGGGCCCAAATGACTTAAAACTGCTGTGACGATTCTATGAAACTAGAACCCAGAACTGACAGCCACGGGCATCGTCCCTCATTCCAACCAGACACAAGGCCTGTGGGCCGGACTCCAGCTTAGAACTCATAGTCTTTAACAACTAAACACCACTTGTGAAAGCGCCTTCGCATTTAACCTGTGTTCAAACAAGTGCGCGAGTGTTTAATAACTTCCGCTTTGGCCTTCATGATAAAGTGCTGCAGCACGAGCATTAGAACCAGGGTCGGCACACTCACCGGTACGGCTTGTCCGAGTTGTGGGTCCGTCTGTGGTTTCTGACACCAACGTATGTTGTACTTGTGTAATCACACACGTCGCATCTGTACTGTTTCTGGACTGAAGACTTATTCTCTGGACAAGGCATTTCAGAGTGTCAGTGACAGGCTTTCATTAGATTCAAACGGCTGCACGTACATGCCACCGTCAGTGAGCATTTACACCAGCAGTGCTAATACCTCCATCCGTGCTCTCGAGATCACGTCAACAAGCCAGGAATGGCTCACAGGTCACCTGGACCTGGACCACCGCAGATAGAAAGGGGACATCCCCCGACCGGGAGACCTAGGTACACTGGTTGGTCTTTCATAACCTGCACAAAATCTAAAAGAATGGACTTGATGCCAGTGCCCGCTGACTACTAGCAGCTGAATTAACCACAGACACACACTTAATGTGAAAGGTATTAGTCTAATCAACATGGGCACATTGTCTTAGGGAAACAACGATTTGCCAACAAGCTATAATTTAGCATCAGATCCAATAATCTAAAGCGTGGCTACAAAGTCCCTGTAACAGCGGAATACAACAGCCGAGTGCTTTCTCAGTCTTTGGGTTTCCTCTGTTTATGACTGTCAGCTGTCAATGCAACAACCAGGGAAAAGCAACTGTCTGCTAGTACACGCCATGGAAGGCTGTGCAGTGACCTCCAGCACCCTGGCAGGTCACGAGGACAAAGGTCACAACCAACGTGAATATGCAGCTCTCTGAAGCCACAGGCCACTGTGCAACAGGGCTGGGCCACTGAGCCTGGAAAGCCTGGACAGGGCTGTGACGTGAGCACTGGAAACGGCTCCTAAAGATGCCCAACCCTTGTTTACTCTGTGAGCACCGAGTCCACAGCATCCACAGCCCGACCGCCCTGCACTCCAAACAAAGCAAGCACAGCCACAGGAGAGGGCAGAGTGGGAGGAAGCTTAGAGACAACCCGCCACAGCACAGGGAGGGGAAGTGCAGGTACAAAAGCAAATCCACACTCACCTTTAACAAAACAAAGAAAACCCTGAATGTAAAGCTTTGTAAAATGGGTCTTTTCTTTTGCTAGTACCTACTTTTGCCAGGCAGAACAAAACGCCCTAACATCCTGGAATAAATCTATTACATTAACAGACACACTAATCATGACTATACTCTAAGTACTACTCTTACTGGGTAGGTAACAATTCGGACTTGGTTGTAAAGGGCACTGTTCCAAACGCAGTTTAAAAACATCCCTGGAAAACAAAGCATGGGTGTCAGGTCATGGTTCTGTGCGTGCAGCACTGCAGGTCAATCACAATGAACAGAAACACCACGAAAAGCTGCTGCACACCGGAGAGGCTGTGCTGCCTTGCTCGGCCTTTTCCAGGGAGAAGGCCCTGGGTTTCAACTCAAGACCTTGGGCTTCATCTTTGCTGCCAGCACCGTGTGATCACAGGCAAATTATTTCCCCTCTGGGGACTTGGCTTTCTTATCTACAAAATGGAGTGAGCGGAGGATTCCAGTGCGGTCAGCACGCCAGGGGCACTGTGTTCTTCCTCGGCCGCACCTGTACGTTCCTGCGAAGTCTCTGACGTGTCCTAGCTGCTAACTCCTTGCGGGCAGGAACCTGCCTGCTGTGTTTACAGCGACTCCCCAGGGCTTGACAAATGGCAGGTTTGCAACAAAGAACAGTTTCCTTAAATCTCACAAGGAAGCACACCTGGAGGTGCTCTGCCCCCGGCTCTGTTGGAGCACCATCTGTCTTGGTCACTGGTCTCCGCAATGGTGCTGCCGCCTTTACCGTCCTCCCGGCACCAGGGCCAGCTCAGGACGGTCCTGACTTGGGCAGAACACACATCCCAAGTACCGTGGCCCTGTGCCTCTGAGCTGGAACGTGCCTGAGGTGCCCGTGCCGTCCTCATGGGCAGAGACGGACCTCAGGGCACACGCCTCCTCCTTTAATGAGAACACGAAACGGTTCAGGGTTCAGGGACACCAATGGCTAATTCTTCCCTTCTCTGCGAGCTAGGAACTTGTTCTTTGGTTTGACTACCAGATTTTGAAAGCTCAACACAGAATGAATAAAGCGCCCAAGAGGTCATCTCAACTGTCACTCTCTGATGAGAGATGGGCGAGTGGGTCGGGTGGGGAAGGCATGGCCGGCATGTGAAAGCCACACTCGACCCCAGGCGGCTATAAGAGGGACTGTGGCAGAGACACTACGTACAGCTCGCCACACAATAATGAACTGGTTAATTGTGAGCTCACGTGTTAATCTTCCCATTAAAATAGTGATTTTAATTCGTTAATGGCCCCTTCAGACCGTTAAAGGACACCTTCCGGCCTGTGCTCCCTGCAGGCGGTGCCACTGAGCAGGACCGCCTTGACCCGCCATCAGGGATTCACGGTCCAAAGCTCCCAAATGCTTCAAGGCTCCTTCACAGGATGAGGAGCACAATGTGTAGAGAGAGGAGCACTCGGGTTATTCTGCAGAAAGGAAGCAAACTGTTTAGCTCAGCCGTCTCTGCAGAGGCAGATGCTCTGTCATAAACTCCTTTTGTCTGGGAGACGCTTGCAGGGGTGACAGCTGCTTGACGGGGGACGCGGGTGTCAGCACAGTTCTCTCAGAAACATTCCCGCGTCGGTTATGCTTGCTGGGGTATAATGTGATGAACATTACAGGAAAACATTTCACTCTGCAACTGTTTCTAACTTTAATTCTTAGGAAATCTGAAAAGGAAAGTCACCCCAATATGTTTTATTTCCCATAAACACGCTGCCCCACACTCAAGACACTTGGAGCTTATCAATTTAAGTGAGCTGACGCAGGGAAGCGCACTCAGCACCGTTAGCCCAGATTCTCCGGATGTGGCACCCGCCTTTTCATGGGACTCGAGTGAAATCTTTTGATTCTAATATTCCTATTAGCCGAGACTTGACTGAGTGGTACCTAACTCGTACATAAGAAGATCTGGTGCTGTGTTTTAAAGAGAGTGCAGATGACATCTGGCAGCAACCTTGGTTACGATGAGATCACAGCAGGGGCCTCAGTTAGAGTCGGGGGGGAGGGGGGTTGCCATCTGTGAGCTGTTCTCGCGGGTCAGCTGGGGGAGGGGCAGGCTGCTGCTTCGATGCGGCTTCCCTGGTGCGGGCCTGGCACCTAAGTTTCATGCTGCCTTTGGCTCTTACAGGACAGCAGAAATGTCAGTGTCAGATCTCCCTACAAGGTGAAGCTGAGGACTTACTCACAGTACTTGTTTCAGGACTCAAGAGTGTCCCCAGGAGGAGACCAGAACCCACAGTGCAAAAGAGAGGAGGACAGATGCAGCTTTAGTCCTGAACCCCCCCACCTGACAGACTGCTCAGGGTGCTTCTCACCTGGGATGCGAGTCGTGCAGCCTGTGTGGGAACGCACACCTACCTTCCTGGGCACACTTCGCCTCAGCGCTGTCCCTGGGAATCCTGGGCTCAGCAGAAGCCACGACTGACAGGGGATCTGGAAGGCTGTGTTGCTCCCTCTCATGGCTCCTCAGCTGACTCTGGACACGAGAGAAATGAATAGCAATTCCTAATGAACTCACTGAGGTTACAGGAGCCTGTGCTTCTGTGGCCTGGAGCCTAGAACCCAATACCAACGCTTCAGAAGAAAATGGGCCTCAGCACTATCCCAGCCTTTGGAGGTTTATGGGAAGAACTGCCCGGGGGGAGCAGCAGGAAGGCAGGTCCTGGCGTGGTGTGTGCACACTCAGCACCATGGACAGGCCCAGGGAGGGGCCGGAGGGCTCCCAGAGTCAGCACTTTCACAGAAAGAAGTCCCATCAGCCACTGAGGCCTCCTCCACTGCATCCCAGGAATCAAGAGCATAGTCGCTGCAGGCACCCCTGGGATAGGCCTGGCCCCACCCAAATGGCCCCGCCGTCTAGTGGCCAAGGCCATTCCAGATCCCAGGAGGCCAGCTGAGTGGAGCCGAGTCTCACTCCCAGGCCCTTCCTTCCTGAACCCTCTCACTGCCAGGCGACCCAGGGTCACGTCCTGTTTCCCAGTGGGCCCTTTAGGACAGCAAAAAATAGTTCCCCCACCCATCAACTGGCACCTTGAAGAAAAAAGTTCTAAATCACGGACCCAAAGAATGCAAGTTTCCTTTACAGAAACAGCATTTCACGCTGGTTGTTGGTTTCGAGGTCGCACATAAGGTGCAAGTCACATAGTCAAAGTGACCTTGAAAGTCCCTTAAACTGCCCTTACAGCTAACACGTGGCTCTCTGTCCACGGCACTGTCCCTCATCCAGCCCATTCTTCCTTCTGCAATGAAATGAGTCACTGTGGGTTGGCTGCACAGCCCTTGGAGTGAACAACTTGCATTTCAGGGCTGTGCGTTGCTGATGTGGGTTACATCTGTGCATCCATGTGTATGTGTGCTGTCCCCCGCGTTACATCTGTGCATTCATGTAACACCCCCCTGTGCTGTAAAAGCCACACATTCTGAAGAGACTCTAAAACACTACCTAAGGCCAGAGACTGCCAGGGAGAGTCCCACCCCAGGAGTCCCGATGACCCAGATTTCAGTCCCCACCGTCTGGGTCAGCTATCAAACCTTCCTGGGTGTTTCCCGATCGACCGATTGTGGGAGGACTGCACCCGCCAGGCCTGTCCCTGCTGTGAGTCGGGGTCCCGGGAGCACTGGGCCGCGCACCTTATAGGGGAAGGCCTCGGCGCAGCGCTTGCACTGGTACAGCCGGGCCTTGCAGTGGTGGACCATGTGGCTCTCTAGCTCCTTGCTGCTGTCGGCCACGTGCTCACAGATGGGACACTGGTAGGGCTGCCTCTGCCGGTGGACCCGCAAGTGCTGCTTGATGTAGCCCTTGTTCCCGCTCGCGTAGTGGCAGAGGCGGCAGCGATAGGGCCGCTCGGCGTTGGGGATGTACTCCACCACGCCGCCGCCCGACAGCCCGGCCTCACCGCTGGGCTGGCACTGGGCGTTGTCCTGCAGCTCCTTCAGGATGTCCTCGTCCGAGGCGTTCTGGTCCGTCCTTTCCCGCAGCTTCTCAATGACAGTGAGCAAGGACACGCTGATGCCCGTCTTCACCTGCCCGTCGGACAGCTCCTGCCTGCCCTCGGGGAGTGCCACCAAGGGGCAGCTGCTTTGGTTAAAGCTCGTTAGTCCATGTGAAGCGTTTTTAAGTGGTGACATCATTTTAGAATAGGCCGCCAAGGTGCTATCCACCTGCCTCTGCCCGGTGTCTGGGTCTAAGAGGTTCACGTTCCCATAGTGCCCGAGGTTGGCCCTCGTGAGCTCGGCGGCTCTGATGGGCATTGTGACTAGGGCTTCTGCCGCCAGCGAGTGCAGCCTAAGGGACTCGGAATTCGTCCTCCTTCGGCCCGGGGGGGCATTCTCATCAGGGGCCAGTCCCTGATGGATCAGCTCGCTCTCCTGCTTCTCTGTGTTGCTCCAGCCTATGATCAGCCCCCCGATGTCCACGGTACACTGATTGGCACGATAGGCCTCCTCTCTCCCCTCACAGCCTGTCGGGGGCCCTGGAGGGGCCGGGAGGCCCCCCTCCTCCAGCGCAGCATTCACGAGGAAAGGCTTCTGCGACCCGGTCTCCTCGGCGCCGGGCAGACGCTCCACAATCACGTTCACGTGCCCTTTCTTGTTGGGGCTGCTGCTGATGATCTTCTGTGCCGACGAGAGGAGGCTGTCGGCCATCAGACTCTCCTCCGCGTCCGAGATCACCTCCAACATGTCCTCCTCGTGGGGCCCAAGGGCCCCCGACCGGCCGAGACCCGCGTCTCGCTCCGCACCCGGCAGGGCCGACGCCGAGGACAGAGGCTCTGAGCTGCAGATCTGCACCTGCACCGCCGGCCCGTTGTGGATGCTCAGCTCGTTCTCTCCAATGGCGATGACCACGGCATCGACCCCGCCTGGGGCAGCCGCCACTGAGGAGCCCAGCAAGCCCAGGGGCTCGTTCTCATTTTCAAATATCGGGTAGGAGCAGTCCACCTCCCCGGCATGCTTCCAAGCATGTGTCTTCAACATGCGCTGCTGCCCGCACGTGTAGCTACAAAATAAGCACCGGTACATGCCGTACTGTTCGTAGGCGTACCACTTCCTCCTCCCCCTGTCCTTCTCGGAGGTGGCGGGGATGACGTGCGTCTGTGGACTGCGCACGCTAACGGAGAGGTCGGGAGTGCCTTCCCGCTTCCGCTCTGTGGGTCTCAGACACACGGAGCTGGAGGGGCTCACGCTCAGTTCGGCTTTGGGTTGCGTGGGGCCGCTGGCATAGTTTTCGTGGTCATTCACCACGTGGGCTTCAAGCTCCTCTTGGCTTCTGGACGTGACGTGGCACTCGGAGCACATCAGGATCACCTCATTCTGCGGGCCGTGCTGCTTGATGTGGTCCCTGAGCACAGAGAAAGATGAGGACAGGAACTTGCAGAGGCTGCACTGGTAAGACATCGCCTTCCCATCGTTCTGGGCGAGAGGGTCCGGGCCGAAAGGGATTGGCGACGGCTCGGCCCTTCTGATGTCAGCAACAGGGGGCGGGGCCCCTTTCGCTGGAATCTCACCGAGCTCCTGGGCTTCAGGAGAGCTTGTCCCAGCACTTGAACGTGAGCGCTTCTTCCCAATTAAAAGACATTTTTGTGACTTTTCATGTTCCACTATCTTGCTCAACTTCTGGATAACATGGATTAATGGATCTGTTTTAGCTGAACTTTGTCCATCAATTTCCAGTGAAGAACTGATGACAGTGTCGGCCGTCAGTAGAGCTTCCTGTTCCCCAACGTCTGGCACCAACATGGCGACGCTGCTGCTCACCTCCATACCTAGAAAGGGGGACAGACCACAGAGACGCCAGGTCACCACTGGTGGAACGCACACAGCCATTCCCAGGCAGAGCCACCTTATGTCACTATGAAATACCATCCCTCGAGCCGATACATGACTGATGCAACTTCTTACACCAAAGGTAATTGTAGTTTTTCTTCTCTGCAAGCCTTCGGAACTGTGAACATAGAGTAATTAACTTACCGGGAAGGGCACAGTGAGCTCTGAGACGTACTGTGCAATGAAACTAAAGACAATAATCCAGTTCCTCCTTTTACTTCCTTCATCTTCCCGAAGAGAAACCACAAACTACGCTGTGGGCTCTCCAGAGGTCATATTAGTGGTCAGCTATCACTCATACATGTTACTTTTTTTTCCCCCTGAAAGGAAAGGGCCATCGAAGACGGAAACAATTGACATCCTAGTTATCCACACACGCACGCGTCCCTAGAAAGTGATACGTTTGGCCAAGGGAGTCACTCAATGGAAAATGCAATCTCGTTCAGCCTAATCTTCACCACTGTTTCCTGACAGCACGTACGTTCATTTCAAACACTCCCTCTGGCTTAAAGTGAGATTATCTGTTGACTTGGATCTGTTTTCTAGGTTTAGGCTTTTTTCCCAGCAACAAGTTTTGTTCTTCCACATTTCAGGTGCATTTTGGAATCTCACAACATTCAATAAACTCCAGCAAAAGTTTTAGTGGCCCCAGCTGTAGACCAAAGACCATGCTATTTCTTAACCCCCCGTCACAGGCTCTGACTCTTATTTCAGGAGTTGAATCGTGGCCCCTGTTAGGACTGTACCCAAACTCCTGCCAGACCCCACGGTGCTCAGTCGGCTCAGGACGGTCTCCCCTACCCACTCCCAGCAGCCATGGTGCTCCGTACTTCCTGCTCTCAGGCACACTAACTTTCCGTCTGGGCCCACATCAGGCAGAAGTGCAAACATTTACCACTGGCTTCTCGAGTGCCCTTCTCCACCACCACCTTCCCGGCCGACCACACTCACACGGGATGCGCTCCAGCCGTGATAAGATGACCACCCAGCAATCCGGGGCCTGTGGCCCTACAGCCACTCTCTCCCGAACAACCTGAGGGTATTACCTCCCAAAAGACGACAGTTGCTCCTTGCCTGACTAGTCAAAGAGCACACTCCACACTATTCTGTGGAGTCTGGGTTGTTGACCTTCGAGACCGTGCCTGGCCGGGGCTGCCACTGCCCAGAATCAGAGTGTCTTTCATACACATATTACCAGCCCAGGGAAAGATCAAAACTCAAAGCATGGTGTCCACCAAACATACAGCTTTTGCACCATCATGAAGTAGACAAATCCTGTCTGGGGACCATCTGTATTCCCTTACGAAGGTCTTTCTCAGGCAGAAAGAACAAGTGTCTGAAGTCTTTACACTCAACCACAATCACTAAGAGGGACCAGTGACTGAGAGAACAATCTGTTTCTCTAGAAAAACCCTGTGTGACTTTCCAAGTCACTTTGCTGCCTGTGAATTCCACATGTTTAGGTCAAGGGAGCTGCGGCTCCTCACCTGACTACGGAGTCCCCTTCTGGGCCATTCTCAGGCTTTATTTCTTTCGTTCAGCTGTTAACTACAAACTAACGATAGGAACCCTGGCACATTCAATTTCTTGCACAGACTTGGGGCTCTCCTGCAGACCTAAGGCCTCCTTCCCAGGAAATGTGACCTCAGCAAGCTGACTGATGACCTGGAGGCCAGCTTCACTCCCGGACATGGCAGGAGGGGAGCAGAGCACGCCAACTGCTCCCTGTGCAATGAGGAGGAGGAGGAGTTATCTCACCTCAAGCAAAACACATTACGAAACAATCTGACAAGAGACTCACGTGGAAAGCCATGTGCTCAGGGAAACCTGTAGCAGGTGCCCCATCTCCCTGGGCATTTACGTGTCTCACTGCAGAGGCTGCCCATGTCGGGGGTAAGTACAGAAATGGCATCTTTAAGACAGACAGGACAACATCAAACACACCGAGAAACACCTGAAAAACCAGTTTGGGGACACTTACAAAAATCAAAGCAAAAGTTAGGTCTCAGTAGAACAAAGTCTCTGCTAATCAGATTAGATAACAGCTTGTAATAAAGTCTACAGAGAGAGTCAAGTTGACCTTAAGGCCAACTCTAAATTTTCAGAGTTCACTTAGGCCACCAATGTGCATAAGCGTATGGGCCTGCGTGTCAAGTGACGTAAAGTTGATCTGAATAACAGCAACATGGGCTGTGCTGACTGCACACTATGCATGGTCTCCAAGAGGCCAATGTAAAAGCACCTACAGAAAACGTTACCCTGGTGGGAGCTGGTGGGAGAGAGTGAGGATTAAAGGAGATTGGCAGGTTGTGTGACTGCAGTGATGAGCAAGGAGGGGCTCGCTGTACTATTCTGCTTGTGTAAGGCTTCAATTTTTAAAATAAAAAGTTATAGAAAACATTGTGAAAGGCACCAAGCAAAGTACCAGGAAGAATGAAAAACATTCAAATTTACAGTCCTCACAGTTTATAACTGAGCTGAGAGAATAAGACAAACCTGGCTAGAAATTTAAAAGAATTAACAGCTTTTAAACAGTGCGACAGGACACAAGGTAAGATCGTCAGAAACAGCCAATGACCAAATCCTAACAGAGTGAAGCGCTCTTTCGGTCGAGAGAGGTGAGATTTAACATTTACTGGGCACCCACAACGCGCCAGGCACGGTACAGACCGTGAGGGTGATCGGGGTGGGGGCGGGTCCTTGCCCTTGACACAGTCGGTGCAGATTCTATCGCTCATGTAATTCCTGGTAATGTGAACCTTTTTCTTCCTTTTTAAATCTTTATTGCTGAAAGCGCTACATATGTCCCCCCCTTGGCCTCTTCTCTCCTGCCCCTGGTAATAGTAATCTCCTTTTTGCAGAGGAGGAATGAGACTCACAGACATGAAGTAACAAACGGCTGGAGAATTGGAATCCGAGGGTGTATGAGTCTCAGTCTATCCTTCCTCAGCACACCCATTCCTTCTGTTTCTGCGGGAGAACCAAGTGTGAAAGTAGTGACACTGGAAAGAAACAGGCTCTCCCTGCTGGTCTGTGTCAGCCTGTGAGCCGCCTGACCCTCGGCAGGTCTAGTGATGCTGCCGATCCGGAGAGGGCAGTGCCTTCCGGTGCCTGGAAGGTTCCGTGGCTGCTCGGCGGCAGCCCAGGGTCTTGCAGGTCGGTCCCTGAAACGAGCAGCGCCTGGGTCCGTCCTCCAAACCGGCGGCGGCCGAGGAGGGCAGCGTGAGTGTCAAACACGGCTCCTCCTTGGAGAGGCAACGTAACGGCTTGTCGGGCGGGGGGACCTTTCTCAACCTTCCGCGGCAAAAAGAACGCGACTCTGGGGCGCGCGTTTGCAAAACTCAGCGAACAGGGAGGGTTTCGCACTTGGAGTAAGTCATACGCAATGCCTCTGGGAGCTTCTCCCTGGTTGTGAATTTTATGCTTTAGCTCCGAACTTATCGGACTCGAGATGCTCTTGGTTTTGCTGGTAACCACTTTCTAAGGAGTAAGGAGCGACGACCCGCACGCTGGTTTTTAACTCTTAACTGAGAACAACCTAAGCGGTGATTCTGCAGACTTCCCGCACTTCCGCGGGCGGGCGGCCTCGCGGGGCCAGACGCAGTGTCGCACGGCCCGGACCCCAGCCCCGCTCCCCGCTGCCGGCGGCTTCACCTTAAAGAACCTGCAAGTTCAAAGGGCGCGGATCCGTTTCACCTGGAGGCGACCTTCCGGCTGGGGTCACCGCCGGTGCAGGCAGCACCTGCGCCCCGCCGGGAGCCAGCGCTAACGAGGGACCGAGGAAACGGGCCGCGCGCGGAGCCCGGAGAACTAGAGAGACAGGGCGCGGGAGGCCACAGCCCCGAGGCCGCCGGTCACCGGGACGCGGGCGGAGGGCAGAGCGCAGCCCGCCGGCACCGAGGCGGCTTCCGGCGCGGAGGCGGCCTGGCCCGCCTGTCACTCAGCCGCACGAGCCGCTGCCCGGCGCCCCCGGCGGGCCCTCTCCTCCCGGCCGGCGAGGCGGGGCAGGGCGGCGGGGCTGCTGCGCGGGCTGTTCTGCACCCGCAGTGCTGACGGGCCGGCGGCGGGGCGCGGTGCGGGGCAGCCAGGGGCCTCGTCGCGGGCGCACGGGGGCCGCAGGGGGCGGCGGCGGGGCCCGCGGGAGGCGCACATGGCCGGCGGCGGCGCCCGCAGCGGCGAGGGGCGGCCTCGGGGCGCAGTACCTGCGGTCGGGCGGCGGCTGCTGCTCCGCGGGCCTCTTGGGGCCGGCCGGCCGCCGCTGTGCCCTCGCCCTCGTCCTCTCCCGCCGCGTTCCCAGCTCAGCGCCTCCTTTCCCCCGCTTTTCCGCTCCTCACCGGAGATCCAAGATGGCGGGGCAGAGCCGGTCACGTGAGACGCGGGCGGTCAGGTGACCGAGGGCCGCGGCGAAGAGGCGGGGCGAGCAGCAGGCCACGCCCACAGCAGCCCCGCGAGCGCGAGCTGGGCGGGCGCGGGGAGGGCGGGGCGACGCGCAGGCCACGCCCCCAGGCTCTCAGGGCGGGGCGGGCGGGGGGCTCCCAAGGCCTCCGCGCTGCTCCCTGGGTCGTCGGGGCCGAGTCCGCGCGTGTCACCTGCGTCTGCTCACGTTGCAGCGTCTGCAGCGTCCGTGCGCCAGGGCCTCGCTGCGGCCTCTGAGTTTGGTGCAGCTTTTGGCTGGGCTGCACCTTTAGGGGCTGATTCGCAGGGAGGTCCCGCTGGGGTCCCGCTCGGCGTCAGGCTGCGGGAGGTGGGCAGGGCCGGCGGGCACCCTGTGGAGGGACTGAAGATTTCCCAGGGGCTGTGGGCAGACCTGGCAGCTTCGCCCGGTAACGGTAGCGCAGTCTCCGTCCGGCGGGGGTTGGGGGGGCAACCGTCCGTGGTGTCGTTGGGATCTGGTGCCTGAGAAACACGCAGGGACGCCAGCAGCCCTGCTCACACAGGCAGCTCACCGTCACCCTGGGTGCTGGCGGTGTGGGTGCTGGCGGTGTGGGTGCTGGAGGGTGTGGGTGCTGGAGGGTGTGGGTGCTGGCGGTGTGGGTCCTGGAGGGTGTGGGTGCTGGCGGTGTGGGTGCTGGCGGTGTGGGTGCTGGAGGGTGTGGGTGCTGGCGGTGTGGGTGCTGGCGGTGTGGGTGCTGGAGGGTGTGGGTGCTGGAGGGTGTGGGTGCTGGCGGTGTGGGTCCTGGAGGGTGTGGGTGCTGGCGGTGTGGGTGCTGGCGGTGTGGGTGCTGGAGGGTGTGGGGGCTGGATGGTGTGGGTGCTGGCGGTGTGGGCGCGGGGGGTGTGGGCGCTGGAGGGTGTGGGTGCTGGCGGTGTGGGTGCTGGAGGGTGTGGGTGCTGGAGGGTGTGGGTGCTGGCGGTGTGGGTGCTGGAGGGTGTGGGTGCTGGCGGTGTGGGTGCTGGCGGTGTGGGTGCTGGAGGGTGTGGGTGCTGGCGGTGTGGGTGCTGGCGGTGTGGGTGCTGGAGGGTGTGGGTGCTGGCGGTGTGGGTGCTGGCGGTGTGGGTGCTGGAGGGTGTGGGTCCTGGCGGTGTGGGTGCTGGAGGGTGTGGGTGCTGGAGGGTGTGGGTGCTGGCGGTGTGGGTGCTGGCGGTGTGGGTGCTGGAGGGTGTGGGTGCTGGTGGTGTGGGTGCTGGCGGTGTGGGTGCTGGAGGGTGTGGGTGCTGGCGGTGTGGGTGCTGGATGGTGTGGGTGCTGGCGGTGTGGGTGCTGGAGGGTGTGGGTGCTGGATGGTGTGGGTGCTGGAGGGTGTGGGTGCTGGCGGTGTGGGTGCTGGAGGGTGTGGGTGCTGGCGGTGTGGGGGCTGGAGGGTGTGGGTGCTGGCTGGTGTGGGTGCTGGCTGGTGTGGGTGCTGGAGGGTGTGGGTGCTGGCGGTGTGGGTGCTGGAGGGTGTGGGTGCTGGCGGGTGTGGGTGCTGGAGGGTGTGGGTGCTGGAGGGTGTGGGTGCTGGAGGGTGTGGGTGCTGGCGGTGTGGGTGCTGGCGGTGTGGGTGCTGGAGGGTGTGGGTGCTGGAGGGTGTGGGTGCTGGCGGTGTGGGTGCTGGAGGGTGTGGGTGCTGGAGGGTGTGGGTGCTGGCGGTGTGGGTGCTGGAGGGTGTGGGTGCTGGCGGTGTGGGTGCTGGAGGGTGTGGGTGCTGGCAGTGTGGGTGCTGGAGGGTGTGGGTGCTGGAGGGTGTGGGTGCTGGAGGGTGTGGGGGCTGGATGGTGTGGGTGCTGGAGGGTGTGGGTGCTGGAGGGTGTGGGTGCTGGCGGTGTAGGTGCTGGCGGTGTAGGTGCTGGCGGTGTGGGTGCTGGCAGTGTGGGTGCCTTAGGAAGGAGCCTGCTGGGTGCTGGGTCTGGGTCTGGGTGCCGCAGTGGGAGACAGTCAAACTGAAGCCTTGGTGGCAGCCAGGGGCTGAGACACCCCTGGGGACTGGCAGGTGCACTCTGTCTGGCAGCAGGCCGGGCTCTCACGGGGGAGGAGGGCCCGCAGGACTGAGAGTCCCTGTTCCGACGGTCGGTAGCTCTGAGATAGGAACTCCATGTTCCCCTGAATTTGGGGCTTGGCCAGCCAGCAGTTAGAAACCTTATTCTTTGAAGAATATCTTGCCGATGGGACTAAATACGAAAAAGGAAAAAGGAAGGGTTGGAGATATGTCTGTTTTTTCAAGAAAAGAGGCGGAGCAGGAGAGTCGTGTGGAGGGTGGAAGGAAAAGAAGCGGAGGCGAACCAGAAACACCCAGAAGGGAGACCGTGAGCTCACAGTCCGTGGGCAAGCGCCTCCCCGTCCCTTCGCTGCCAACACAACAATCCTAGGTAATAACACTCCAAAGAGCGGCTTTTCTGCAGGAATGTCCTCAAACCTGAAACTGGGCAGAACCAAAACCAGAGGTTTATTTGACTGGGGGGTGGAGGGGGGAGTGTAGAAACATAGCGGAGAAACCACAATCTAGGGAAAAGAAGGGAATTCTAAAACAATGAAGGGAGGCAAATGCATACTTGACGTCCCTGTGTGCCCTCCGGTGTCCACCAGCTATTTCCAACCTCCCCGTCCAGCCCCAGGCTAGGTAGGGCTCCTGGCCCCTCCTGGCTCGGAGGTGCGGCCTGTGGCCGGCCGGCGCTGGCTGTGAACGGCGGGCGGAAGTGAGGGGTGCCACGTCCATCCTGGAGCAGTTAGTGGCCAGTGCAGTTTCGTCCAGAGCACTTGTCCCCCGCTGGCCAGATGACCGGTAGCGTTTGCAGTGGTGGCCACCCTGGCCCCCTGCGTTTTAGACTGACATGAAGGCGCGGAGCCGCAGCCGACCCACGATGATGGATCTGCAGGGGGAGGAAGTCCTGAGGTTTTTGAGCTGTTTGTCACACAGCGTGACAGCCGCCGCTGACTGACACGACCCCCCCCCCCCCCCCCCGCCCCAGTCACTGAAGCCAATGGAAGAGGCAGAACCGATGGGATGAAACCATTCCCAGCAGACAGGAAGGTTAATGGAAGATCAGCACCTTCATTCCTGAAACAGAGATGGTATCAGATGCAGAGTCTAACAGAAAAAATCGAGGTAACTTTCAAAAGCCAGTACAGCCCGGCCGGCATGGCTCAGTGGTTGAGCGTCGACCTAGGAACCAGGAGGTCACGGTTTGATTCCCGGTCAGGGCACAGGCCCGGGTTGCGGGCTCGATCCCCAGTGGGGGGCGTGCAGGGGGCAGCCGGTCCATGATGCTCTCTCATCATGGATGTTTCTACCTCTCTCTCCCTCTCCCTTCCTCTCTGAAATCAATAAAAAACGTTTAAAAAACAAATAAAGGAGGAGTCTGATAATAATACATGGTGTTTCCTTGATAACCCAAACCAGAGCACATTGGCGTTTTGGGAGCCCCGAGGGCCGTGCAGGAAGTAAGATGAATGGGACGCCGGGCCAGGCGGAACTTGGGAACAGCTTGTCCTCAGGTACGGCGCTCGGGAAGGACTCCTTGCCTTTGGTGTGTCAGATGAGGTTAGATTTCGTTTGAGGGGATGACTCAGGTAAGGCCTGGCACAGAAAATCAGAGGAGACAAGTTAGCCTGTATTTCTTTGTGTGGTAATTCTTACCATGACCTTAAAAATATATATATACACTTTGAATAGAGTGTCTCCAGAAAGAGCGATCGTGGAAGAGTGAGAGGAGGCGGGAACGCAGAAAGGGAAAAAAGAGGGTGCGGTATTGCGACTGAGAAGATGAGCAGACACGTCCGTGACTTTCCGTCGCCCTTGCGGGGCCGCGAGGGCTCCGTGTTTCTGACGCGCTCTCCCGCCTGTAAGACGAGATTTCAGTCCGTGCTATTTCTGAGCCTCAGATTCGTGGTGTATGGAAATGGAGAGTTTAATTATAGGATCCTCTGGGTTCACAACGGGACCTCGCCTTAAGAATAATGACAAGGCTGGATTTTATTAATGAGTGAAAAGGTGGCTCGCCGTAAGTCAGGAGGGATGCAAGATTAACAGGCATGGTCTGTTATTATGTACCCGGCTGTCAGCACTACATTAACGGTAGCTCTGGGTTCTTCCCACGGTGCGTCCTGAATATATACCTAGAAATACCTCATAATTACAGTTCAGGTCTCAAGAATCATCATGAATTATCCGTCTGTCATTCATTCTCCGCTAAAAGCCCGTGATTCCCGCGGCACACCGACATCTGCACGACACGTGCTGTGAGGCACCGTGTTCGTTCATTCCTGACTGCAGACCCGAGTGAGCCAGAGGGACTCTCCGCACCTGACCTCGAGGAAGGGCTGGAGGCAGGGCAGGGCGCCGAAATATGTTTTTGTTGATTTCAGGGAGGGAGGGGGAGAGAGAGAGAGAAGCATCAATGATGAGAGAAAATCACTGACCGGCTGCCCCCTGGGCATGTGTCCTGATGGGATCGAGGCCACAACCTGGGCATGTGTCCTGCCTGGGAATCAAACCGTGACCTCCTGGTTCATAGGTCGACACTCAACCACTAAGCCACGCCAGCCGGGCGCCAGTAAACCTTTTAGACGTTTGGACGTAGTTTCATTGGCTCGGGCTGACGTGGGTCTTGCTTAACGTGGGTCTTGCTTAACGTGGGTCTGAGTGGCTGAATAGTGTAGGAGGGCCTCACGGGTGCTATTACTCTGATAGCATCTCAAGCAGCTCTGCTGTCCAGGTGGGGATGGACTCCCTTCGTCCCTGGGATGCTCACTGTCTGGTACCCAGGGCCTGGGAGTCAGGACCACAGTCTGTGGTGGTGACACCTAGTGGCTCACCTGGGATGAGCGGGGAGGCTGCACGCAGGGAAAGACTGCCCAGGCCGGGACCCCAGCCCCAGCCTCCAGCCTCCAGCCCCCGAATCCATCGGTAAGCCTGCCGTCTGTCAGAGTCCCTGGATGCATGTTGATTGACGGCTGTGCTCCAGGAAAGGCACCCACAGGCTGGGAGTGGGGGTGCCGAGGTGCTGTTGCAGGACATGGGGGCCTCCTTGGGTTGGCATGTGCCACAGACGGTACGTGGCTCTGGGAGGCTGGGCTGGGCTGCCTGGTGGGGCACGGAGTTCACCCTGCCAGGCCGTCTCTCTGCTCCCACGGAGGCCGGTGACGGGAGCGCTCCCCACAGTCCCTCCTCCACCAGGGGAACGGGAATGGGACTCTGCGCCTCCCAAGGGCTGCCTCCTGGGGCCACTGTCCCTGCTGGCATCTCCGCTGAGGTGGGTGGCAGCTCTCTAAGCCTGTTGACAGGTAACACCACCTGCCTCTGAACGCGACGGCGAGATGATGATAGGATGTGTTACGTCTTCCCGCAGCAGCAGCCTCCTTACCGCGCGGCCTTTATTGATGGGAGGTGGGGCGGGAGGGAGAAAATGAAAAGAAGACGGAGCCGGGGATGAGAAAAGGCACCAGGAGCAGAAGTAACAGCTCGTCAGGCCGGGCGAGGGGTAGTCCCGTGACCTAAAAGGTGTCGTTTGTTATTCTGACAGCTCCTCCGGTCACTGCTGGCGGGAGGGAGGGCCACTTCCTGCTGCCCGAGGGGCAGTCATGGGCGGGCAGCGGGCAGTGGGCAGTGAGAGGCTCCCTCGAATGCCCTCCAGCTCAGAGCCCCCAACCCCCGACACTGGAGCACCAAGCAGGACACTGGACGTACCTGACCTTCTGGGATGTTTCTTTTAAAAAATTTTTTTTTATTGATTTCAGAGAGGAAGGGAGAGGGAGAGAGATAGAAACGTCAATGACGAGAGAGTCATTGACCAGCTGCCTCCTGCACGCCCCCACTGGGGATCGAGCCCGCAGAGTGGCCAGTGGGTGTGGGCTCAGACCGGAAGCCGGTGGGTGTTAAACGCGGCTTATCGGTGGCTGAGAAGAGGATTTGATGCTGTTTGACGGGATTTGAGTCACTAAGTGATGTCGATGGGATGGCGGCTTCCCTGTGAATGATGTGTCCCTGGAAGGACTTGTAAAGGGAGCAGCGCCCCCTCTCGCCCCCCGCCTGCCCCCCGGAATATGTCCAGGTGTCCGGACTCTGTCCCCAGTGTCCCCCGCCTCCTGGCAGAGATGCTCATGGGGTTTAGGGAGGCAGCTAAGTGCTGGAGCTCTCGCTGAGTCCGAGCCCCATGGAGGGTGGGTGGTGGCGGCGGGCTGTCCGCAGTGAGGCCCCCGCTGTGGGCCGGGAGCGCACACAGCGTGTACCTGGCCGGTCGGGCTGCACGCGGCAGCAGGAACAGGGCCGGCTCTGCTCCTCCTCACGTTGGGGACGAGGGAGAGGGGATCCCCGGGCAGGGACTGGAAGAGGCGGGAGCGTGAATGCGAGGAGAGCAGGGGGACAGCAGGTGCTGGCCACGTGGGGGGGAGGGAGGGGAAGCGGGGAGGCTGTTCGCCCGCAGCCTCGGCCCCGCTGGCCTTCCTGCCTCCTCCTCTCTGTCTTTTCTTCATCATTTTACTTTCCCTTTGAATTACGATCTGCAGCAGTTTTAAAAATACTTTATTTTTTGGTTCATCCTCACCCGAGGATACTTTCCCATTGATTTTTTTTTAGAGCGAGTGGGAGCGAGGGGGAGAGACAGAGAGAGAAAAAATCATGTGAGAGAGACACATTGATTGGTTGCCTCCCGCATGAGCCCTGACCAGGCCAGGGATGGAGCCTACAACCTAGGTATGTGCCCTTGACCGGAATTGAACCCAGGACCCTTCAGTCCACAGGCCGACGCTCTATCCACTGAGCCGAACCAGCCAGGGCACAGGGAGCATTGTTAGTGGTTCATGGTATTTCTCACAGTGAGGTCGTGCACGGAGCACAGTGTGTATGCTGTTCCACACGCCCCCCCTCCCTCCCTGTGGAGGCTCGTGATCTTAGAAACCCAGCGAGTGGTGGGCAGAGCTGCCCGTGGACTCCGCAGGCTCCCGGGCCCTGGTGACGGACGTGCTGTGATGTTGCTCCTACGCCCTCTGCGATGGGCCTGGGTCTGTTCCCAGTGACTCGCTGTAACCCGGTTCCTTGGACGCATAGCTCTGTGCACAGGCGTGTTTCTGTCCAAAAACAAAGTTTTAGAAACAGGACTGCTGGAATCGAACCTGTGACCCTTCAGTACACAGGCCGACGCTCTGTTCACCGAGCCAAACCGGCGAGGGTATCGCTGGAGCATGCTTGTGCCGTCAATCGCAAATACAACCCGTTGTTTCGCTGGGAATGGAAGTTTAGGTTTGCTGCGACGTGACCCGAAGGTGACATCGTCCCCCATAATGCCCGCAGCAACTCCCCCATAATGATAACGCCCGCCCGCAGTGACTCCCCCATAATGATAACGCCCACCCGCAGCGACTCCCCCATAACGCCCGCCCGCAGCGCCGGCAGTGTCCGTGCGTCAGGCCCATGGGAGCCGCTCGTGCTCAGGAGTGACCCTGAGGAGGCGGCAATGCTGTGTTCAATTCCTGGGCTCCCCACGTCCATTCCAAATGGAAAGTGAAAATCGCCATAAATCAGCGTAACACCGATGGCTATAATTTTATTATCGGGGCGGTAAGTCCATAAGCAGGGCTGCGAGGCCATTTGCATTGTGCGCGGTTTCTGCTGGTTGCTTGTCTGTCTGATAGCGCCCGCCGAGACCACGCAGGGGCGGAGTGGGTGGTGCCAGAGCTGGGATCTAGCTCGTGCTGGAGTCCAGCGAAATGTCGCCTGCGCCCTCTGCGTGATGAAACGGTCTCCTTGCAGACTTTTGACGGTGGCCCGTCTGCGTGGTCTGATTGCTTATTTCCTTGCAGGTTGTGTAACCCTTTTCTTAAATTTATGACTTTATATAGGAAGGTCATCAAATATACGGTGTCCTTCCAGGGAAGGCGAACGTGTTGTGTTAAATAATGAGGCATAATGAAACTTATTTATGAAGGAAATCAGAAAAATTTATTGCTGAATCGGTATAAGAGAAGCATGCAAATTAAAAAACACACCACCCTGCTTAATAGCATATTCATTACAGGGACCTTCCAGGTACTGAACCAGTTGTGTGAGAGGCAGGGTCGTAGGCGGGGTAGAGCTGCTACGTCAGTACAATCTGTGGTTACTGTGCTTTTGGGTCTTGTCAGTTGCTATGAGACGATCATAGTATTTCTGAATAATTAAGATGCAAGACACTAAAAATATTTCGATCTCGCCCCGGACAGTTTGCCTCAGTGGGTAGAGCGTCGGCCTGTGGACTGATGGGTTCTGGGTTCGATTCCGGTCAAGGGCATGTACCTTGGTGACAGGCTCAATCCTCAGCCTTGTTTGAGGTGCATGTGGGAGGCAACCAATCGATGCGTCTCTCTCACATCGCTGTTTCTCTTTCTGTCTCTCCGTCTCCCCCACGCTCTCTCTCTCTCTCTCAAAAAAAAAAAATCAATGGAAAAATATCCCTCGGTGAGGATTAACAACAACAAAAAAATTGATCTATATTTTTGCGAGTTTTTTCATTTCATGTGATGGCTTGCGACATGCAAGCTATGGAAGCTGGAGAAACAGATCCCAATGCCGCACCCCAGCCGCGGGCCCCCACGTTGTGTTTTCTTAGAAAGGTTTCGTCGAAGACCAAGACCGAAGTGATCACCAGCACATGCTCCATATCATCAACTCAGGGGACATGTCCAGAAACTTCTCTCTAGGCCAACTGACCGTATCCGGGACGGGCCTCCTGGGCGTGAGCCTCTGGAACTCTCTGTCCCGGAGCCGCGGCCGGGCCTGGGCACGGGCGGCTGTGGGCGCTCAGGCTGTGCAGCTGGCGGTGTCTAAGCCTGCGGGTCTCCGTGAGAGGCCGCCTCCTCCGAGAGGCCTTCCCTGGCCTCCCAGGCTGCCCTGGTGGCTGCTCCGGCCCCACCAACGTCTCTCAATCACTCTGTCTGCCGTTCGCAATGTGCAGAGTTATCAGGTCTGTGGTGACGGCCTCCCCTTCCCAGCAGGTAAAGTGCCAGGGGAGGGACACCTTCTTTGCGGTGCCCCGCGGGGGGCTCAGCACCGCGGACAGCTCACCCAGGCCCGAGACCAGCGCTGGCCACTGACCTCCCTCTTTGTGGCCTTTCTCCCCACAAAGGCCTCTGGACTCACTCCCCTTTGTCCTGAGAGTTTCTGGGTGAGCAGCCCTTTCCAGGGTTACTTTTTCTTCTTTATTTTTTAAAAAATATGTTTTTATTGATTTTTAGAGAGAGAGGAAGGGAGAGGGATAGAGAGAAACACCCATGAGAGAGGAATGTTGTTGACCGGCTGCTTCCTGCTTGGTCCCTGTGGGGATGGAGCCTGCTTAGCCGGGCCCCAGTTTTCCGATCCCATGGAGTGCGTTGCACCCTTTAAAGGGGTTGTGCCCAGCCAGCGTGGCTCAGTGGTTGAGCGTCGGCCTATGAAGCAGGAGGTCAGGGTTCGCTTCCCCGTCAGGGCACAGGCCTGGGTGGCGGGCTCCATCCCCAGTGTGGGGCGTGCAGGAGGCAGCTGGTCCATGATTCTCTCTCATCATCGATGTTTCTCTCTCTCCCTCTCCTTTCCTCTCTGAAAAATAAAATAAATAACGGGTTGACGAGGAAGGTCAACATGTGACTGATATGTGTGTCGACATGTGTGTTTGTCGAATCCCTTATGCACAGTGTGCGGCTGAACGGGGGCGTGGACAACGTTGGAAACCGGGAGATGCGGAAGCAGCGGCTGTGGGTCTTGGTGTGTCAGCGTCGCGGCGGATGCAGGGCCCGGCGCTGGCAGCCGCTCTGCGTCCGGGTTCGCACCCCGACAGCCCGCGAAGGCAGCGCTTGTGGTCGGGCTCACGCGTCTCCCGGGCTCAGCCTGTGGGAATCAGGGGCCTCCTGGCAGCCTCGGAGGCTGGGCCGCGGCCAGCCCACCGCTCCAGGTGAAGGTGGGAGCGCTCCCGCCCAACCCGACGGCTCTTCACACATCAAAGGCTAATCGTTAGAAAATGAGGGAAAGAGGCTTTAAAAATTATTATTGTTTTTTAAAATATGTTTTTATTGATGTCAGAGAGGAAGGGAGAGGGGGAGAGAGAGAAACATCCATGATGAGAGAGAATCATGGATCGGCTGCCTCCTGCACGCCCCCCACTGGGGATGGAGCCTGCAACCTGGGCACATGCCCTGACAGGGGAATTGAACCCTGACCTCCTGGTTTCTCGGTTGACAACAACCACTGAGCCACACCAGCTGGGCAAAGATGCTTTGGTGAATTATTTTTCCCAGCTCCCAGAAGATCCCCCAAATTTCCAGTTGTATTGAACCTGCTAGGATTTCCCACGCGGTCCTGAGGTCCAGGGTGTGTCTGAGCGCCGCCGCGGCCCGTGACCGAGAAGTGGCAGGCTCTGGCTGTGTCCCCAGTGCCGGGCTGTGGGGGGGCCCTCAGAGGCCATCACTTCATTCACCCCAAATCCACCGAGAGCACAGCTCCCACCAGATTAATACCCAGAAAGGCCAAGCCTCACATTCACAGCTAGAAATAATCAGCACAGAATTCCCAACGTCTTGTGATCCGAGTGCGTCTAAGGCAGATCATTTATGACTTTTTTAAAAAACATTATTTTATTGATTTCAGAGAGGAAGGGAGAGATGGAAACACCCACGATGAGAGAGAATCATGGGTCGGCTGCCTCCTGCACGCCCCCCACTGGGGATGGAGCCCACAACCCGGGCCTGTGCCTTTGACCGGAATCGAACCCGGGACCCTTCAGTCCGCAGGCCACACTCTGTCCACGGAGCCACACCAGCCGGGGCTCGTTTATGACTCTGAAGTGAACGCATGAAGACGCTCGGGGAGTCCAGTGTGGGGCTGCGGGAGGCTGTTGGGGGGCGTTCCCCAGAAATCTCCGCAACTGTGGGAAGTTTGTTTAACTCAGGAACCAGGTTGCCTCTCCCCGCACCATGCTCTTTCTCGCTCAGGTGAGCGCCCGCCTACTTTCCGTCCGGCGCTAGCACAGTCTTTGTCCTGGCGGCCAGCACGTGTGTGGACGCCGTGGCGGGGAGCGGAGTGCTGACACAGGCTCCCCGACTGGGCCTTTTGCTCTTGGCGGAGCCGTATTTTCGGATCTCAGCTCCCCTATCACGAGCCGGTGTTCTCTGCCTCAGCATTACGGCGACATTAAGGCATCGACTTCCAGGATAATGACCGTGGCTTCCGCAGCAATCTGCTCCGAAGGGCGCCCTGGGAATATTTCATACTTATCAGGCTTTTGACCTCGGAGGCTGTATCTGTGTAGCTCTCGAAACCAGTGTCATTCCAGAAACTGTAAGAAAAAGCAATTAGCCAGCCGCCTCGCGTGGTACAGATAAAAAGATCTAGATAATCAGCCCATCTTTGATTGGGCCTGATTGATTAATTAATTAAACGTTTATTGAGCCGGCCTGTCCGGGCGCTGCTATGCGCTGTCTGAGAGCCAGGGGCCTGGAAGGTAATTTGCCAATGTTGATGCTGCCTGGGGCGGGGGCGGGGGGTGGAGGTGCCGGGGACAAGGGCCTCCACAAAACGGCCTCGTCAGCAGGTGCAAGGAGGGCCTCTTCCTCTTCCTCACCTACCTCCCCCTGCACCCAGACACGTGGCCTCGGGGATCAGAGGGGGTGACAGCGGGCTTCTGCCTGGGGCACACAGCTGTGCACTCACACCCAGATTAAGGGGGGGGCGGTGAAGGGCCCGGCCGGTGTGGCTCAGTGGTTGAGCTTTGACTTAGGAACCAGGAGGTCACGGTTCAATTCCTGGTCAGGGCACGTGCCTAGGTTGTGGGCTCCATCCCCAGTGAGGGGTGTGCAGGAGGCAGCTGATCCACGATTCTCTCTCATTATTGATGTTTCTTTCTCTCCCTTTCTCTCTAAAATCAATAAGAAACACGTATATAGAGAGAAGAACAAGCATCTACGCTGAGCCCTGGCTGCCTCCCACGCCGACCACGGGCTCTCCCTAGTTGGGTCCTGGTTAGGATCCGGGCTGGACCGATTGGGGTGTTACTGTCGGGAGAGGGGGTCGGCTCGGTCACCACGGAGGACGGTTCCCTTTATCTGTGAAGAGGAGCAGGTGGGCCAGCGGCTTCCCTCCCAGCAGAAATGTCCGCGTGGGGTAAGAATGCTGCCAATAGGAATCGAGGGACCAGGAACAGACTGGACACACAGCGTCTCACTCAGTCCCCTCAGGTGCTGGGGCAGACGGCCACAGACGGGGCGGCTTCCGGAGCGTTCTTGACCCCAGTGGCTGCTCTCGAGTGTGTTTCCTTCGGCGTAACGCGTTGACGTGCACACTCACGTCGTGGGCATTGCTCTGTATGCACGTTGCATTTCAGCAAAGAGAGTTTAACGTGTTCCAATAAAAGCCAGCATCTGGGGCGAAGCTAAGTGGCGTTAAAACATCTTAGAGTCGGTGTCTTTCTGTGCTTGTCCCCCTTACAGAAAGTCACCACTTAATCTGACGTGTAATCTTAATGAACAATTTAGAGAATATATCGGGCAGCATCTTGGTCCCCCTGTTTGCCTCGGGGTCCCCAATCTTGACCAGGGAGGTGTGTGTGTGTGTGTGTGACGATGAGAGAGAGCCATGGATCAGCTGCCTCCTGCACGCCCCCCACTGGAGATCATGCCCGCAATCCGGGCACGTGCCCTGACCTGGAATTGAACCCTGACCTCCCGGTTCATAGGTCGATGTTCAACCACGGAGCCACGCCGGCCGGTTTTGACCGGGGAGTTTTGAATCACTGGGTCTCCGCTCCGTACGCAGCGCACAGGAGGCAGCCGTTGAGTCCCAGACGGGAGTGAGTGAGCCCTCACCTCCAGGAAGGGGTTTTGTGAACCCCTGGGAGTCGGGGGGCAGGGCCGTCGGCAGCCTGGACGCCGGAAGGCACCGGGCGCTCAGCACAGGTAAGTGGCCGGATTCCTTCTTCTCCCTGTTGTGAGCGCGGGGCATGGCGCTTGCTCGGCGGAGTTAGAGATCTTTGGTCCACCCCAAGGCGGGGTCTGGCGATGCTGGGAAGCGGGTGCTTGTTGCATTTCACACCCCGACGTCCACTCCTCCTGGTTTCTCTGGGAGGGAAGCCCCCCTCTGTTCTCTGAGCCCACGGCTTCCAGGGGCTTTGGTCCTCCTGCTCCGGGGAGGGCACGTGACCCAGACTGAGCCAATCGGGGCACGGCTCCCTTGGCTTCCTGATGGGCTCAGGTGCATCGCACACCCAGTTCCCCGCGGCCTGGGCCCCAGGTGTCAGGGCTGAGCTCTGGTTGGGACTCACCTGGCCCAACCCGGAGGGAGGGCTCCCCAGCCCGGGGAGCAGGGGCCCGGCACTCAGAGCCGTCGTCCCCGGGAGCCAGCACGTCCTCTTGGCCTCGAGCCTTCCAGGCTGAATTTTCTGTCACTGGCGACCAAGGGTGTCCCAGCCGCTCAGGACCCAGCCCTGACCCACCTCTATTTCTTTTTAAAAATATATTATTTACTGATGTCAAAGAGGAAGGGAGAGGGAGAGAGAAACACCAATGATGAGAGAGAATCATCCATCAGCTGCCTCCTGCACGCTCCCCACTGGGGATGGAGGCTGCAACCCAGGCCTGTGCTCCAGCTGGGAATTGAACCGAGACCTCCTGGTTCCTAAGTTGACGCTCAACCGCTGAGCCACGCCGGCCGGGCCCACCCACCTTTATCTCTGGGTCTGTTTTGCCCCAGGAGCAAAGGAGGGGATTCTAATGCCCACCTCCATGGACGTGGGGGAAGCATGCTGGGGCATTAGCACATCCTGGTCCAGTGGGTATGGGCTTTCAGTCTGCCTTCAGGGGGCACCTTGGAGTCACCCTGAGGTGACGCTGCGGCTTCGGCACTGCAGGCTTGCTCCTGGCTGGGCGGGGTTGGCCTGGGGTCTCTTTTCGGCCCTTTCCTCCGGGAGGGCACCATCATCCATGGGCACCGTCATCCATGGGCATCCTCATCCATGGGCACCGTCATCTGTGGGCACCATCATCCGTGGGCACCGTCATCCATGGGCACTGTCATCCGTGGGCACCGTCATCCGTGGGCACCGTCATCCGTGGGAACCGTCATCTATGGGCACCATCATCTGTTGGCACTGTCATCCGTGGGCACCGTCATCTATGGGCACCACCATCCGTGGGCACCGTCATCCATCGGCTCCGGCCTCAGCACTGTCTTCTCTCCCCAGCGAGCCAGTCCCGGGACCCCCACCTTCCCCAAACCACGGGGAGCCCCTCCTGGCTTGATCGCGTGGCTTCTTCCTCTGAAACCCGACCCTGAGGAGACACCCAGGAAACCCAGCTTCAATCTTCACCCGGGAAGCCCGCCTGAAGCACGGGTTCCCATAGCAACAGGAGTCCTCCCACCACCCACCCTTAACAAGCTACAAATATAGCCACCCCGGGACCCGAATCCGCTCGGATGCCCGCGAGCCAGTTAGTGCCACGAGGCCGGCTGGGCACCCCTTCCTGGTTCCCACGCTTTAATGCTACAACCCGTGGTTGCTGGGCGCACGGGACAGAGGGCGTGGGTGGGCGCCGTGCCTGCAGGGACCTGCCTTCACGGCAGGGCGAGTGGCGTCTGGAGAGTTATTTCTTTGTTTTTTGTGTTAATCCTCAGCTGAGGATTTTTCCCATTGATTTTTAGAGAGAGTGGAAGAGAGGGGGAGAGACAGAGAGAGAAACATCGATGTGAGAGAGACACAGCGATTGGTTGCCTCCTGCATGTGCTCCGACGAGGGCCGGGATTGAGCTTGTAACTGAGGCGCATGCCCTTGACCAGAATCGAACCCAGGACCCTTCAGTCTGCAGGCCGACGCTCTGCCCACTTGGCCACACCGGCCAGGGCATGGAGAGTCCTTGAGCCTCGAGATGGGGACAGACTTGGGGTGCCGGCATCCGTCCCGGTCACCACTGAACTGTGCCCGGAGCTCAGGCCGGGCGTCTGGGCCCCGTGGTTATCGGACAGCGAGCTGGACAGCGGGGCTGCGGGCGAGAGAAAGGACCGGGAGAGGCAGACTGACCGGGGCGGCCAGGTCCGATGCCGCTTCAGTCCTGGGCACGCGGGATTCGTGGGCGACCAGGCCAGCATCTCTGCCCCCCACAAATCCCCCTCCACCCCCCCCCCATCCCCTGCACAAGCTGGTGGAAAATGTAGAAGATTTGCTCTGGGGAACGGAGGGGCCCATGGAGGGTTGTCAGTTTTGGCTGTGACTCGCAGGGTTCGTTCAGAGAGTGAGGGTGACAGGGACGGAGGCTGGACGTGAGGGCCATGTCCCGCCACCTCCTGCGTGGTGCCCCCTTCCCTCTGGCAGGTCCCGCCTTTGTCCCCCATTGCAGATGGTCCCCACCAGCAGCTCAGCGGGCAGGAGCCCCCAGTGGGAGGGGGCAGGCTGAGGTGGGGTCTTGTGCCCTCCCCCCGCATCACTCCACTCCTCCCGCCCTGGGCAGATGGACCCTGGTCCTGTGCTGAGGGCCCTGTGGCCTCCTGTGGCCTCCTGTGGCCAGGACGCCTCCCTCCCCCGTCTTCCCGGGGCTCTGCCTGCCACTCCAACCAAGACCCACAGGGGGCGTGCAGCTCACAGTCCCCTCAGACATGTCCGTGCCTGTGCATGTGCCATATGCGTGAGCAGCGGGCGTGGGCAAGGCCCTGAGCAGAGGACGGGATGAAGCCGCGGCAGGTGTGATGGGGGTGCTGGGGACCAGCCCTCAGACCCCAAAGGTGCCTGTGCACCCCCATCACTGCAGAAAGCCTCCTCCCCCCACGGCCGGGCGTTTGCTCCTGGGCCCGTTGCTGTCCGTCTGTCTGACTGTAGAGCCCTCTGGGCGCGGTGAGGCAGGGGGTGAGACCGGGTCCCCTGCAGTTTCTGCCTGGAGCTGGCAGGGCCAGGGTGAGCTGGTGACCCTGGGCCACACAACAGATGATCCCCGCTGTCGTGTCACCCGCGAGCTGCTGCAGCGGCAAAGCCAGAGACGTAGGGGACGTCTGACCGTGACCCAGCGGCGGGGAGGCTGGGCTGCCGTCCACACCGACCGTCTGTCCACCCGCCGCGTAGGCTGTGTGCAGGCGGGGGCCTGGCTCCTCACGCCCGTCTGTGCGGTGGGCTCCTCCCCGTCACGGGCTGCGGTGAGCGAGCTCGGTGCCAGTTTCTGAAATATCAAGCATTTTTACACATTAGGTGCGGTGAGTGGCAAACCCTTGATGTAGAGCGTGCAGTTTCACTCCGTAACCAGATTGTAAAATATGAACTGAATTAATCATAACTGCGGAGACGAATGGCACGTTTTCCCTTATTTTATCTTTACTGCCGCGCGGACCATGTTTTAACGCCCTCCCCGCCCGGCGTGGGGGGCGGGCGGCGGCCGGGCGGGGAGGGCGGGAGGCAAAGGTCAGACCCGAGGCTGCGGGAATGCGCGCGGGATTTATTGTTTTAATTAAAGAGCCTGGCAGTTCATCATAAACTGTTTACGGCCGCCCTGCACAGGCCGGCGTTCCGAAATCAGCTGTTTTAATGAAAACATAATGTCGGATCTGTCAAAGTTCTAAATATTTTGAAAGGGAAGTGTGGCGAGCAGAACTTTAATTCCGGGCTCCCCGAGACCAGCTCCCGGAATTGCGTTCAAATCCCCGAAGAGGGTCGGTCGTGGGGACGGCACTTCCACGGCGGTGACGGGAGGAAAAATTCCAGGAGCCTCTCAGCTGGGCACTTAATCGTGAAAACGCAAGTTGGAGGTTAATGTATCGAAAAACAAAACCATTACGGTCGGTCGGCGCTGGGTTTCCATTAAAAAGACGCCATCACGGGCCAGGCGGCCTGCTGTGTGTGACGGAGAGGCCGGCCGGGCCGAGTGGGGCGAGGGGAGGAGAGATAGGGGGTCCCCCTTCCTTTTCTGCGGTGAGGCCCCGAGATCGCCATGTTTGCGCCCAATTATTTATAACGAGGCCAGGACGGCGATCCCTCTGGAGGCCTCCTGGACGGTGAGGGCTGGGCGGTTTGCAATCCCGTAATCCCTTCGGTAACGCCTGCGCCCACCTGCCAGCCCTTCCCGGCTCCGTTTGTCCGGGAGCCGGATAAAATATCCGTCTAATCTGGAAACCGTATTTTCAGCTGCACCCTCGTTGGAAACTGAAATTAAGCCCCTCATTAGATGCCGGGCCACAGGAGTCGCGCGGACGGGGAAATGGATGTCGGATGCCGGCTGCACTTGGTCCAGTTCCATGTGCCGACCGTGCTCACGCTATTTTATTAACTTTAATATCCGCACTTCCTATTACCAGGCATGTCCCCTCACTCAGCGCACAGAGGCTCAGTCCTCTAATCAGAAGTGACAGGCCATCCACTTCTGCTCAGCCATTACGCGGTAGCCTAGAGCAAGGAACTCTGTTTCCTCGAAAATGTTTTGAATTGGGTTATTTTTATCGAAGTATTAAAGTAATTCTTCAGATTTTAGGCTATTATTTAAGGACTTTTGGGGGAAGACAATCGCCGCCCGACTCCGCAGGCTCGGTCCCTGCAGCCGTCGGAGGGCAAAGGGCGTCGTCTTAATGCCGGTGACGTTGGCGTCTCAGAGCCCACCGGCGGCGGGAGCCGGGCGGCCGGGCGATGACAGGAATCAGAGGCTGCCGGGCGTGGGGAGCACGCAGTGCACTAGGAACACGCCCCCCACCCCCCCCAGGCCCTGCCTCCCGGATTTCCCGTGACAAATGAGCCTTCTATTCATTTTATCTTCGCGTTTTTGTGATGTGGTCGAAATGGCCCGCAGCCTGGCTAAGGAAGCTGAGCCGGGGAGGGGTCGGCGTGATCTGAGAGGGACCCGTGCTGTCAGCACAGACTCCGGTCGGATGGAGGAGGAGGCCGCACGGCAGAGGCCCGACGGCCAGGTGGGGGTTGAGCAGGGACACCGTGGTCTTGTCGCCCTGGCGTTGGGTGCTTCGACCACAGTTCAAGCCACAAGGCGGAGCCCGGGGGCTCCTTGCTGGACATGGTCCCCTTTTACCAACATGACAAAGAGGAGACGGTGCAGACGCACGGCCGGAGATGCAGGGGCCACAGGATGACCCGGCCGATCACTGAGCCACCGGCAGTGCAGAGCCCTGTCCCGTGAGACACACAGATCCCAGCAGAGAGCACCTGCTGTGTGAGCTGCTGCGATGGGGTTGTTTGTTACGCAGCAGCCTCTCTGAGCCTGCTTGCATGCCTCTACACGCACACTCCTGCATGCACACTCCTGCATGCACACCTCTGCTTGCACACCTCTGTGCATACACCTCTCTGTCCAGGCACTTGCGTTGGTGACACCTCCCTCTTACCAGGGCCCAGAAGTGGAGGCTCCTCTTGCTCCTCCTCCTACTGACGGGCTTCCCGTTTGGCTCGGCCGTGACTGACTCTCCACGCAGCCGTCCGTGGCCTCCATATCTGGGACGCAGCACAAGGTGAACCGTGTGGCAGGTGCCACCAGGGCCGCTCCTTGCCACACTGGCTGTCACAGGGGTGGGAGTCTCACACGGTGCACACCCACTGAGCCGCCACCAGCCCCTGAGTGAGTTTGCACGGAGCACCCAGGATCGGGGAGCATCTCCCCACCCCTGTGCATCTTAGAAGGGGACAGGGTTCGAGGAGGGGCCGCCCTCTGTCCCTTATCGCGATGAACAGTCCGTCATCGGAGAGGGGATTAAAAAATAGATGGATTGCTATTTCTAAAAGTCAGAACGAGAGATGAGTAAACACAGCAGCAGACGTGTAGGAACGTAAGTGGAAACGCTATTTTACAATCACATGCACTGAGCTACATTTATGTGCTGGAAACGATGAGAAATCGCTCTCTTCCCATGATTTAACGTTTGCCGCCTCGCACGCAGCCGAGGCTCTGGGGGACCAGATGCTCACGGAGCCTTTGGCCTTTGGGAAACCTCCCGGGAACCTGGAATTCTCCAGGAAGCCCGTGTGTGTGCCTGCCGCCCTGTGACCTATCTCCCCTCCCCCCACCGAGGGTCAACCCTGGGGTCTGGGGACCCCCAGGGCCAAAGCCCAGCAGGAAGGTCACCTGCAGCCAAGTCTGTTGATGAAGTTCCCTCCGGGGACAAGGGTCCTGATGAAAGGGCTGGAAGACACCTACACGGTCCTTGAAGGCGGGGATTGGGCCCGGCCACGTGCTCAGTGGTTAGCGTCGGCCTATCAACCAGGAGGTCACGGTTCGATTCCAGGTCAGGGCACAGGCCTGGGGTGTGGGCTCGATCCCCAGTGGGGGGCGTGCAGGAGGCAGTCGATTGATGGTTCTCTCTCATCATCGATGTTCCTATCTCTCTCTCCCTCCCCCTTCCTCTCTGAAATCAATAAAAGTATATATTAAAAAACAAAAAAAGAACTGGATTGGGCCCTGGCCAGTGGCTCGGTGGTTAGAGCGCCGGCCCATGCACTGAAGGGTCGCGGGTTCGATTTCCGGTCCAGGGCACATATCTGGTTGCAGGTTCGATCCCCGGCCGTGGTCGGGGCACATGGAGGAGGCAACAACCCATGTCTCTCTCTCTCATGGATGTTTCTCTCTCCCTCTCCCCTCCTCTTCCCTCCCACTTTCTCTGAAAAGCAACGGGAAAAGTAGCCTCAGCTGAGGGTTAACAAAAACAGAAACAAATGCTAGATTGGTTCGGAGGGTTTGCCTTGGGATTTCTGAGGACCCCAAAGATGCAGGCGGGGGGGCTGCCGCTGGCGGAGGGAGCCCCTGGGGTGCTGTGAGGCCCGGAGCTGGTGGCGGCCACAGGGTCACAGCAGCACACGACGGAAAGCCGGCCACCCCGTGCCGCGGGTCCCTCTCGGGGGGTGCATCTCTTCCTAGAACTGGCCTGTTTGGGCAGCCCCAGCTGCTGGCTTTGGTGTCGGGGTGACGGTGGTCTTGTCTGATCTGGCCCCACCCCATGATTGGAGAGTTAAACGCAGAGCGATTGGGGAGGAGGCCGGGTTGCGAACTCAGAGCTCAGATGTCTTTAAAAAAAAAAGTTTTTAAAAAATTAATTTCAGGGAGGAAGGGAGAGAGAAACATCAATGATGAGAGAATCATGGATTGGCTGCCTCCTGCACGCCTCCTACTGGGGATGGAGCCCGCACCCCGGGCCTGTGCCCTGACCGGGACTCAACCGTGACCTCCTGGTTCATAGGTCGATGTTCAACCCCTGAGCCACGCCGGCCACGCTCAGATACCTTTGATACCAACAATCTCTCACTCACCTCCTCTTCTGGGCTTGGGGACCGGAGGTCAGAGTTCATGCCTTTCTCCTCCTTTTCGTGGGAGTAACGAAGCCTTCCGCCCTGGCTCACGGTGACCTGAGCGAGATGGACACGCACGCGGTCGCAAATTCCGCTCAGAGAAACAAGGACAGACCGAGAAGCAGAGCCTGTGGCTTGTCGCCTTCATTGTGCTTCCACCCAATCACAAGCCTGTGTGCACGTGTGTCCATGCGTGTCCATGTATGGTCACGTGTGCACACATGTACATGCATGTGCACACGTGTGATGCCTAAGTACAGTTGCCCACTTTGGAACCTGTGGCGGGAACCTAAGATCACAGAGGTGCCCTGACGGGTGTGGCTCAGTGGATAGAGCGTCGGCCTGCGGACTGAAAGGTCCCAGGTTCGATTCCGGTCAAGGGCATGTACCTGGGTTGCGGGCACATCCCCAGTAGGAGATGTGCAGGAGGCGGCTGATCGATGTTTCTCTCTCACCGATGTTTCTAGTTCTCTGTCCCTCTCCCTTCCTCTCTGTAAAAAAAGAAAAAAAAATCAATAAAATATATTAAAAAAAAGGAGAAATTACAAATTAAAAAAAACCCCCAATAAACATCGCAGAGGCATGTGACTGTCTGCGTGCGTTGAGCTGGGCACCGTGTCGTTGAACTGGCTTCCACCCCTCTCTCCTCCCACGGCAGCGAGCAGCCACCACGCCGATGCATGCTAAGGACCGCGTCGTTACCGCCTGAGCACACCCTCCTGGGACGGACGCGGGTCCGGCTCCCCCGGCAGGGAGCACCCCTCCGGAGCCGCCCTCGGGGAGAACAATGGGCGGGAACACGGGGGAATCCATGAAGATCCACGTGTGCAGTCGGACATCAGCACCACGCACCGAGCAGGTGGGGAACACGCCTCAGAATATTTCAAACATCGTTGACCTCGGTTATGTCATCCCGGGCTCGGGGAAGCCTATTTGCATAGTCGTAGCCACAGATTGTAAACAACGACCCGGGACACTGTATTTTTCCTTAAGATGCAGTGTGATAAGCAAGACGTTAAACTATGCCGATCAGACAAAGCAGCCGGATCTCTGCGTTTTTTTTTTGTTTTTTTATAGCACATTCTGTGGGGAAGACATCCCGCTCTGAGAGGCACATGCATTAGCGGCCTGATTCATGTGGCGACAGGCGGCAGATCCGAACGCGTTATGGATCTCGCAGGGATACCGGCGGCCCCGCGAAACCGTCACCTGGGGATGCTCGTTGAGTGAATATTTCACAGACACACTCCTTTTATATTTATATCGTAATTTAGTGTTATGACAATTTTTTTAGCGGAGTTGGCAGTTTTTCTTTTTTATAATGGCATTATATTTGTGAGCCTATTAAGTGCATATGGGATAAACTATAGAAAAAAATATTTTTCATAATTCCTCAGGGTGCTCGTAGCAAAAAAAAAAAAAAAAAAAAAATCCCCACAAAACCAAACCATGTTGGTTTAGAAAAATGTTAATAAAAGGTCACGCAGAGCTTCCCAGTGCTCCGCGTGGCCGCCATGGGAACGGAGGCCTTTGTGCGAGTCGGGTGCCGAGGGGCGGGACGCGTGTCGATGGGGCCTCTGGGAGGACCCGGCACGCGAGGTCCCTCCTGAAAGGGGGTCGGACCCCCCTGGGAGTTTTAACAGAGGATCAAAGCGGCGTGTGCCTCCCCGTCCTCACCCACCTCCCGGCCGCCAGGAGCCGGCAGTGCTGGGCTGCTGGCATCGGGCGGGCACGGGCACGGGCACCTCCCCAGCTGGGCTTCTTTGCAGGGATCTGGGGAGTGAATGGTGAAGATTGGGGTGCTCCTCCCCTATTCCATCCTCCGAGGCAGAAAAGCACAGGCGCCCCTCCAAACCAGAGGGAAAGGCAGGTGCCCGGGCAGGCCGGGCAGTGCCCAGGAGCAGAGTGGGCAGCGGGCAGAGCAGACACCGCGTGGACCCCCGTGGCTCCTCCCGTTCTCCCGTCCTCCCCTGCAGCTCAGGCAATAGGGCAGTGATGGCGAACCTTTTGAGCTCGGCGTGTCAGCATTTAGAAAAACCCTAACTTAACTCTGGTGCCGTGTCACATGTAGAAATGTTTTGATCTTTGCAACCATAGTAAAAGATTTATATTTTGATATTTATTTTATATATTTAAATGCCATTTAACAAAGAAAAATCAACCAAAAAAATGAGTTTGCGTGTCACAGGTTCGCCATCACTGCAGTAGGGACACGGGGTAAGAAAACGGTGGGGAAAGAGAAAATGATGAAATTGTGCCTTTCTTAATGTCTCCTTTTCTCCCGTTCTTATGAAGAACTCACACGAATGAGCAAGGAGAGCGTGGCGGGGGGCATTTCTATTTAGCGGTCGGGTGCGCCCTGCAGCGCGTTTCAGGCAAAGCCACCCTGTGGCTCTGACCGCCTCACGTGGACGGGTTCTCAGCGAGGACGTGGACAGGGCGCGGGGCCTGGGGCGGGGGTCCGGCTGAGCTCTCCACGCGGAAACCCTGGCACCCACATCCTCCCATGGCCCTTGGCCGTGGCCCTTGTGAGAAAGGGGGGAAAGGTCAGGGCCCACAGAACATCGGTCCCGTGTGCTCAGACCCGCCTGACTGTGTGTCCACTGCTGGCCGTGGGCTCTGCACAGAATATGTCGTTTCTCAGGCAGCAGCGAGGGGCCTCGAGCCCGGCGCCGGCTCCCACTGGCGGGATGCTGGGGGCCTGCTGGGTGGCAGGGCCGGTCCCGTGGGGGCACCTCTGGGTCGGAGGGGAGCCTCCAGCCGGTTCTGGGTCTGAGTGGGGAACAGCTCCCAGCTCAGCGTCCGGGGCCCCTTCCACCTGCGACGTCCACTCTGGGGTCCCTGGGCCCCTCTGACCCGGGCCCCGCTCTGGGCCAGGGGCCGAACGCAGGACCAGCGAGGACCCCTGCCCGGCGCTGAGTGTGACAGGCAGGACGAAGGCCCAACCGGGGGCAGGCAGCGCCAGGCCAGAGGGTCTTCGTTTAACGTTTTGAGATGTTGCTCTTCATGGTTTCTGTTTGCATTAATTTCGATTTTTTAAAATATCGTGCTTTCCGGCTGCTGCGATTTGTGATGCCCGCTGTTTGGAGGTGAGCCCTGGCCTGGGAATTGGGGCGACGAGGCCAGGTTGGAGACGGGCGGGGAAGGTGACCCCAAGGAGGGGTGCACGAGGTGCATGATTCTCGGGTCACTGGGGATAACCTTCCAGAGAACAGGGTTGGTGCCCATGGTTCTAGGTGAGGAAGATGGGGCCCACTCAGTGTGAGGGGGAGCAGTGTGTGTGCATGGCGGGGGCGGGGTGAACCCCCAGACGTTCAAGGCGTGGCTCCTCGGTTTGTGCCTTGCTTTTTATCGCTTAGCAGCCTGTGAATGTTACCAGGTACATTTCTACAGCATTTCTTTTAAGGACGCTACTGTGTGGAGGTCATTCATATGCACATAAACACAGATGCATAGTTTCCTACTCTCTGTCGGACATTTGGCTTGTCTTGGATAGCAGTGGACAACCTTCCAACTACGTCTTTATACACATCTGTGGTTGACTTTTAGGGATTGTGGTAGTATTGACAAATCACCCCTCATAAAGGTTACCCCATTCGCCCCGTCAGTGAAATGAGTCATTTCCCCATTCCTTTACAGCTCTCTATGCTATCGCTGTTTGTATATTCACCAGAATGGGGCAAACGTGATCTCTTGTTGTTTGTTAATATATTTTTATTGATTTCAGAGAGGAAGGGGGGGGGAGAGAGAAATAGAAGCATCAGTGATGAGAGAGAATTGTTGATCGGCTGCCTCCTGCACGCCCCCCACTGGGGATGGAGCCCGCACCCGGGCCTGTGCCCTGACCAGGGATAGAACTGTGACCTCCTGGTTCCTAGGTCAATGCTCAACCACTGAACCGTACCAGCCGGGCTCATGTTTGTTTTAATTTGCATGCCTCTGATCACTAATAAGGTCGAGCATCTTTTATCGGTGGATTTATTTCCTTCTTTTGTGAATTGCTGTTTACGTCCTCAGTGCGTTGCTTTCTCCGGGAATGTTGGTGCCTGTTATGCGTTTGTAAGGAAGCTTTCTCTCTGTGACGCATTGAAAATATCCTTCCCTGGTTTTTGGTTTACCTCTCAATTTGAAAATGGCACTTTCCACATATGGCCATTTTAAATCCGTACGATGCAAATCCAGCTCTCCCTCCTCTCTCCAGTTTCTGCATTTGGAGTTGGACGTACAGAGAGCGCTCCCATTACAGTACATTATGTAAATGGTGCTTTTATAGCTTCACTTAAAAATTTAAATCCTTAACTCCGTTTTAATACACGGGATGAGGTGGGGCACGGATTTTATTTGTTTGCTGAGCGAGTGGCAGATTGTACCTATGTCTTTATCGATTACCCACCCGCTCCCCACGGATGGAGACGCCTTCACGTTAAAATTAAATGTGCGTCTGTTCGGCCCGTTTCCTACTCTCTGCTCTGCGTGTCCCTGTTTTAATGACTGCAGGTTTCTGCAACGTGTCTATTTGATGGAGCATCCCCTCCCATTGCTGTCTCTCCTTCTCCTCCCTTAAAAAACACTCCTGGGATATTTTTAAACTTCTCTTTTACTTTCAAATGAAACTTGAAATCAGTGTGACACACGATCAAACCATTTTGACGGGATTTTGACGGGACTGGCGTCTCGCTGCGCAGTGAGAGGGGAGGGCGGACGCTGATTGACGGCAGAGATTTCCGACACAGCAGCCGGGGCTCCCCTGTCACCGCCGTTCCCTGTAGCATCCCGTTTCCTGCAGATCACGGGCCTCAGACAGGGTCACGCCACGGAGAACCTTAGAAATGGGAAGCCCCTTCCTGGAGCCCAGCTCCGGTGACCTCTGTGGCCAGGGCCGGGCAGAGACCAGTCACCACCTCGTCCGCCATGAGAACCCTGACGACACTTTAAATGAACAGGAATTGGGGGACGGTTAACTGATTTTTGAATCATGAGTTTAAATCGTCGGCAGGCCTTGAAAAGATGCTTAGGGCCCGGCCGGCGTGGACCTAGGAACCAGGGGGTCAGGGTTCGATTCCCCGTCAGGGCACAGGCCCGGGGTGCGGGCTCCATCCCCAGGGCGGGGCGTGCAGGAGGCAGCCGGTCCATGATTCTCTCTCATCATGGATGTTTCTCTCTCTCTTCTCCCTTCCCCTCTGAAGTCAATAAAAGATATATTAAAAAAAGATATTTATGGAAATGACTTCCGTTAAATGTTATGTAGAAAATCGGGCGTCAGCATGGTCTGGACATGCATTTCGTACGCGCGCATCACAGACTAAGAGGAGGCCATGCGCGGAGCTGCCCATGGGAGCAGGTGTGTTTGGGGGGAGTGAGCGATGGCCTTTGCTAACTCGGGGTTGGCTCCCCTGCAGGTCGAGCGGCTGGGGCGCGGGCGCGGGCGCAGGCGGCGGTGCAGTTCCGCGCGCGGCCGCCGGGTGGCAGTGTGCGCCCGCAGACCCGCGCCCGCCGCCCTCCGCCGGCCTCGGCCGCTCATCCCGCTCATCCCGCTCATCCCGCTCATCCCGCTCATCCCGCTCATCCCGCTCACCCCGCTCACCCCGCTCACCCCGCTCACCCCGCTCATCCCGCTCATCCCGCTCATCCCGCTCACCCCGCTCACCCCGCTCACCCCGCTCACCCCGCTCATCCCGCTCATCCCGCTCATCCCGCTCATCCCGCTCATCCCGCTCATCCCGCTCACCCCGCTCACCCCGCTCACCCCGCTCATCCCGCTCATCCCGCTCATCCCGCTCACCCCGCTCATCCCGCTCATCCCGCTCATCCCGCTCACCCCGCTCACCCCGCTCATCCCGCTCATCCCGCTCATCCCGCTCATCCCGCTCATCCCGCTCACCCCGCTCACCCCGCTCATCCCGCTCACCCCGCTCACCCCGCTCATCCCGCTCATCCCGCTCATCCCGCTCATCCCGCTCATCCCGCTCACCCCGCTCATCCCGCTCATCCCGCTCATCCCGCTCATCCCGCTCATCCCGCTCATCCCGCTCATCACGGGCATGAACACTCCCCGCGTTTTGGTTTCCACGTCTAAGCCCCGGTGGCCGGGAGCGGGGAGAGAACGGCGGCTCCTGGGGGATGGACGAGCTCCCTCTGGCCGCGGGGTCCCCGCGTGGCCGGCGCACCCGGGGCGCAGGGTCTGGGGCCCCGGTGGCACGCGGCTCGGGTCTGACTTTCCCTCCCCCCTGCCCCCCCCCACGCGCCCGCCCCGAGTTTGAAAACTGCCGCAGGCCCCGCTGTGCGGCCATCACACCCTCCAGGGCGTCAGAGTGTCTGCACTTCATGCATCAGCCAGGGCCTCATACTCGGGGTGTCCCCAAAGTCCTCCCGGGGTCCTGATGGGGGGTGAGGGTAGGGGTGGGGGTGAGGGTGGGGGTGGGGGTGGGCGAGTCTTTCCCTGCGGCTCTCTCAGTCCTGAGACCAGGCAGCTCACCTTAGGGTTTGGGTGGGAGCCCGGGAAGGGACCCGCCTGCTGAGGGCGCGGGGCTTGGGGAGGAGGCTGGGGTCACCCTGTCAGCATCCAGCACCCAGCACCCAGCAACCAGCACCCAGCACGGCCTCCGCAGCCTGGCCGACAGCGGGGTGACTGACCGGTGGGAGCCCTGCGCTGGGGACCAGGAGGAGGACAAGTCATGAGCCGGGCTCCTCTGGCCCCAGAACCTGCTCCCGGGCACCAGGAACCGGCCGTGCCCGAGGCCCAGGCCCGGGCAGGGGCACCGTGAGCAGAGCTGTTGGATGCCCTGATGGACAGTCCCGGGCTGTGGACGGACACACCGGCCGGGCAGCATGGTGGCCGGTGATCCAGTCCAGGGGGCTGGGTGAGAAGAGGGTGGGGGCCGCCGGCTGTGCCAGGCCATGGAGAGCCGAGTGTAGAAGGAGGTGGGGTGGCTTCGGTGTGGAGACGGCGTGGCTGCATGCGTGTCCACGTGTGTGTGTGTGTGTGTGTGAATGGATGTGCTAACATCGCCCACAGCAGGAAGTGGTTTGTGTTCTGTGGATCTGGGACTGTGTTCTCTCCGCCCCCTTCCTCCCTCTCCCTCTCCTTTCTTGGCTGGGGGAGGGGACTGTGCCCGATGCCCACAGGGTCCTCCTTGGACAATAGGAGGTCATCCAGCTGGGACCAGGCCAGCTCGGTGCCCGCGGACATGTGACCGGGCATGGCTGCCGCCCTGAGGGGTGAGGCAAACGAGTGAGGCTGTGGTGCCCACTGGGCAGCACCGGGGCCTCCTCTGAGGCTGCACCCTCTCCCCCGCCCGCACCCGAACAAGGGCCTGAGCTTCCGGGCTCCTCGGCGTCATGGGAGCTCGAGGGTCCGGCCTGAGCTGCTCTCCCCCGAGGAGGCTTCCGAGTGGGGACGACAGAAAGGCACTCGGTTCTCTGTGTGGACGGATATTTATTATTATTATTTATTTTTTAAATATGTTTTCATTGATTTCAGAGAGGAAGGGAGAGGGAGAGAGAGACAGAAACATCCATGATGAGAGAGAATCATGGATCAGCTGTTTCCTGCACGCCCCACACTGGTGATCGAGTCTGCAACCCCGGCCTGTGCCCTGACCGGGAATCGAACCGTGACCTCCTGGTTCCTAGGTCGACGCTCAGCCACTGAGCCACGGGGGCCGGGCCGAGGGATATTTAAAGGCCCCGTGTGCTCACTGTGAGGCCGGCTCCGCGTCTCTGTGCACAGAGGGCCGGCTCTGCCCTGGTGTCTCACCCCCAGGACCCTCCCTCAGCTCATTACAACCCCCCGCCTCTCCCCAGCCGTCTTACAATCTAATTACTCAAAATTGCGTGGCTTTATTGCTAAAGTCCAAGACGGGCAAACACCCAGATAATGAACAATTATTTATGACAAATTATTACCTTTGCACATACAATGAACAGTTTCTATTCAATTCAGGGAAGGTGAAAACCCCTCCCTGAGAAACGAGTGTGCCGTCTTCCGTGGGATGAGGGGGTGCGGGCGGAGGCTGGTGTGGGTGCCGGTGCCGCTCTGCTGGCGGCTCCCGAGGGGCCTGCCCAGGTGGAGGGGCCTCGGTCAAGGGCGAGCGGTCCTCTTCCTGCCGAGGGCAGCCATGTGCCCACCTGGGCTTGGACCCGGGGCTCCCCCTTTCCGCGCCTCCTCTGAGCATGGAGGGCTGACAGCACTAACGAATGCAGCCTGCCCCACTGACTGCGTTTGCATTTTAAAGACCGTGTATTATTTGAAACGGAACTGTTATTATTCAAATAATACACAATATATGCTGTTGTGGACTCACCGACATATGGTTTGGCTGTTTTAGCCCATCTCCACGGCTCTTCTTGTGACCAGCATCCTCGCTCAGCTAATTACAACGTACAGTATTCCCCAACAGTCTTACAATCAAATTATTCAAAATTGCATTTCTTTATTGCATATTGCTAAAACCCAAGACAAGCAAACATCAAGATAATAAACAGTTATTTATTGCAAATTATTACCTAATATATAAGATTAACAGCTTGTAACTATTAAGATTAATACATGCGGTAAACTGTATTTATTATACTTATTTTGTAGCAAATATCTTTGTATAAAACATATGTTTATGTACTGCAATTAATGAGAAAAAGTGTAAGATTAACAATTTATGTTGGGTTTTGTTTTTAGATTTATGCACACTGTAAAACTTATTTATTGCACTTATTAAAAGTATTTACTGATGGACTTTTAGATGCTGTATTTTTAATGCGCAAATATAAACTAAAGGGGTATTAAATTACAAAACGGAAAATTATAACTGAAGTCAAAGAATCTAACCGTTTTCTGCTGTAAATCTGCTTTAAAAAGATCATCACGGGAGTTACCGAATCTCTAAATGGTGGACTTTATATACGTAACGAGTTCCAATGAGCTCCCCTTAGAAAGGCCTTTTTCATCGTTAAAACTCAACTCACCATCTTGCTCTTGGAGATGAGTGTGCGCCCTGGGCGCGTGGTATCAGCCGCAGGACCCGCCCGTTTCATGACGAGACGCTGACTTAACGCTGGTGGGCAGAGCATGGTTGGCAGGTCCCGGGAAGGTGAGGGCACAGGCGGGCGGGCGGGCGGCTGGCAGTGGCGGCTGGTGGAGAGGCAGCAGCCGGGGGTGGGGCCCCCTCACCTGGCTGGCACCCTGGGTGGAGATGGGGCAGGTGTAGCCAGAGCCGCTCACGAAGGTGGTGCTCAGATGGGAGCCTGGAAGCGAGGCTGGAGGCTGCTCTGCCAGGAAGCGAGGGGCTCGAAAGGCAGCCGAGAAACCTCTCGGGAAAACGCCCAAGTCGTGGGCCCGTGTTCATGTTGTCCGAGTGAATCACGGAAGCAATTCCTGGGTTTTCCGTGGAGAGAGCTGTCCTGTGGCCCAGACACCCCTCCTGACCAGCACATGTCCCCTGCCCGCCCGGGCCCATACCTGTTATTATTAATAATGATACATAATACCGTCATTAATACATAATAATAATCCAAGAATGTGCTCTGTGAGCCGGCTGGTGTTGCTCAGTGGTTGAGCGTCAACCTAGGAACCAGGAGGTCAGGGTTCGATTCCCCGTCAGGACACAGGTTTGGGTTGTGGGCTCGGTCCCCAGTGTGGGGCGTGCAGGAGGCAGCCGGTCCATGATTCTCTCTCATCATGGATGTGTCTATCTCCCCCTCTCCCTTCCTCTCTGACATCAATACAAACATATTAAAAAAGGAAAACATAAAGCTGTTGTTTTGTGTGTGGGAGCAGCGTGGGTGCTGTTTGGTGCTGCTGTCCCGGGGGCACCCGTCTGCATCCTGGGTGCCTGTGGATGTGGGTCCTGTCTCCCTCTGGAAGGTGCCTGCGGCCTGGGCGTCAGGGGACAGGGGAGCTGGCCGCTTCCATCTCTCTCGCGTCCCTGAACTCTCTCCTAGGAATGTACTCACGGACCCACCCATTTCTCCATTGCTGGTCCTGTTGGATTGGGTGTGGGCGAAGGTGCCCTCGGTGTGACTTAAATCCCTTCACCTTTGTTGGTGTCCCTCGGACACTTGAAGATGATGCGTGTTCTGCCGTTGTAGGCGGGTTGTTCTATAAATGCCGACTCATTTTTATGGGTGGATGGTGTTGTGAGGCCTTCCACATCCTTTTTTTAAAAAAAATATATTTTATTGATTTTTTACAGAGAGGAAGGGAGAGGGATAGAGAGCTAGAAACATCAATGAGAGAGAAACATCCATCAGCCGCCTCCTGCACACCCACCATTGGGGATGTGCCTGCAACCAAGGTACATGCCCTCGACCGGAATCGAACCCAGGACCCTTCAGTTCACGGGCCAACGCTCTATCCACTGAGCCACACCGGTCAGGGCGGCCGTCCACATCCTTGTTGGCTCCTGTCTAGTTGCCGAGAGAGGGACCCTAGCGTGAGGGACCACCACACTGCGGTTTGTCTCTCCCGTCGGCTCCGCCCGTTTTCCCTGCTCAGGCTGCAGCTCTTTGCGTGGTGTCTGCGCACCGTCCTCCATGTCTGTCCCCGCAGATGAGGATAATTGCACAAAGCGGACACACGTTCTCCGTGAACGGACCCTCTTCGTCTCGGCCTCCTCTGTCCCTGCTCCGAAGTCTGTTTTATCTGATGTTACCACAACCAGCGCCTCCCTTTACGATTTGCACGATACGCCTTTTCCATCTCTGCTTCCCACCTGCCTGAACTGTTGTATTTGAAGTGTGTTTTTTTCCTTTGTTGTTGTTAATCCTTCCCCGAGGATATTATTCCCATTGATTTTTAGAGAGGGAGGAGGGAAAGAGAGAGAGAGAGAGAGAGAGAGAGAGAGAGAGAGAGAGGCATTGAAGTGAGAGAGACACATTGATTGGTTGCCTCCCACATGTGCCCCAACTGGGGCTGGGGATCGAACCTGCAACCCTTCAGGGCACTGGCTGGTGCTCTAACCACTGAGCCCATGGGCCAGGGCTGAGTGAGTTTCTTGCTGACAGCGTGAAGTCGGGTCGTGTTTTAACAATCCATGTCTGCCTTCTCTTTTAATTGGTGTATTTAGATCATTTACACTTAATACAATTTTTGGCTTCTTCGAACGTAATTCTGCCATTACTGTTTGATTGTCTGTGTTCTGGGGTTTGTTTCTCGGTTTTCTTTTTCTTGTCTGCCTGTGGGTTATGTGAACATTTTTTTTTTTTTAAAAAAGAATTCCGCTTTGATTTATCTGAATTGCTTGAGCGTATCTTTTTGTATAACATTTTTACTGCTTGCTCCAGATTTTACAATCTTTGTGCATAACTTATCAGCGTCTTCTGGTCTTGCCATCTCACCGGTTTGAATGACGTGTAGAAGCATTTCCTCCCTTTAAGTAGCTTTTTCTTCCCCACTTACAATATCCTTGTTTAAAGTATTTTCTCCACAGGCATTTAGAACCACAGCAAACCGTGTTATAATCTTTTGCTTCAACCGCCCAAGACAATTTGGAAAACGCAAGCGAAGGGGAGCCTATTGTGTTTACCCACATGTTAGCTTATCGATCCTTCCTTCCTTCTTGGTGTTTCATAGCGCCCTTCCTGTTTAGAGCGCCTTTCACTGCGCCCACTCTGCCCCCATCGGCGGTGGGAGGGAGGCTCCGTAACTGCCAAGTGGGAGGGAGTCCAGCCTCCCAGGTCTGTACTGACGGTTGGGAGAGGGAGCCAGAAGGGAGCGACCCTCTGCCTCATGCCCGGGCTCCTCAGATGGTCCCCCAGTGGGGACGTGGGCATTCCTCGTCACATCTCTTTTAAAAAAACATTTTTATTGATTTCAGAGAGAGGAAGGTAGAGAAGAGATAGAAACAGCCGATCAATGATGAGAGAGAATCATTGATTGGCTGCCTCCTGCTCGCCCCCTACTGGGGACCGAGCCCACAACCCGGCCTGTGCCCTGACCGGGAATTGCAACTGACCTCCTGGTTCCTAGGCTGATGCTCGACCACTGAGCCGCACTGGCCGGGCCTCCTTGTTACTCTCTTGAGGGTGGAGGCTAGACGCCTCCTGGCCTTTGCTGGGGCCGCTGTGGGCAGAAGCGCAGCCTTTTATCTCCTCGTCTGTGGTGTCAGCTGGCGGAGCGTGGCTGTCACCGGAACGTCTTCTGTCTCACTAGCTGCCCCCTTCCTTCTCCGCTGTCCAGCGAGGCCGGGCCTTTGCTGGAGTTCTTTCCCCTCTGTACCCCGTGGCTCCGACTTCTGACTTCTTCAGCTCCAAGTCTGGAACATATGGAGCTGAAAACACCGCCAACAACGCCAGGGGAGACGGCTCCTGTGTCGTCGCCTGAATGTCAAGGTCGGACGGAGCCAGCCCGCCTTCGCTGTTCACGCCCCGGGACCCGCGGGCAGCCTCCTCCGGCCGCTCCCTCTGGGTTTCCATGTCTCCGAGCACATGGCCGTCCGCTCACTCACTACTCCTTCTCTTATTCATCAGAACAGGTGTGCCCACCGCTGCGGGCATGGCGGCCAGAGGGCTCGGGGTGGTAGTTGGTGGGGCAGACAGACCACAGCCATGGGGCCTGGGCAGGTGGTTTCCCGGACCCGCCCGGCCCGGCCCTGGTGCGGGAGACGTTACAGGGCAGGCCCGGGTCTGCTGCCCCTGCCCAGGGTGAGCGGGGACCCAGGTCAGAGCCCCAGGGAGCCACCTGCTGCCACCAGCCTGCACGGGGCAGGGCCTGAGGTGAGGGAGGCGGGGCCAGCTCCAACCAGGGCGGGGCCAGCTGCAGGCCGGGGCGGGGCCAGCTCCAACCAGGGCGGGGCCAGCTGCAGGCCGGGGCGGGGCCAACTGCAGGCTGGGGCGGGGCCAGCTCCATGTAGGGCGGGGCCAACTGCTGGCCGGGGCGGGGCTAGCTGCAGGCCGGGGAGGGGCCAACTGCTGGCCGGGGCGGGGCTAGCTGCAGGCCGGGGAGGGGCCAACTGCAGGCTGGGGCGGGGCCAGCTCCATGTAGGGCGGGGCCAACTGCTGGCCGGGGCGGGGCCAACTGCAGGCCGGGAAGGGGCCAGCTCCATGTAGGGCGGGGCCAACTGCAGGCCGGGGCGGGGCCAACTGCAGGCCGGGAAGGGGCCAACTGCAGGCTGGGGCGGGGCCAGCTGCAGGCCGGGGCGGGGCCAACTGCAGGCCGGGAAGGGGCCAGCTCCATGTAGGGCGGGGCCAACTGCTGGCCGGGGCGGGGCCAGCTGCAGGCCGGGGCGGGGCCAGCTCCATGTAGGGCGGGGCCAACTGCAGGCCGGGGCGGGGCCAACTGCAGGCCGGGGCGGGGCCAGCTGCAGGCCGGGTGGGCGGGGCCGGGCTGGGCTGTGCGGATGGATATGCTGAGAAGCCTCCCCCTGAATGAAGGGTGAGGGCACGGGCGGTGGGCGGTGGGCGGTGGGCGATGGGCTCCTCTTCCTCTGGCAGAGGCTTCTGCGCGGGACCTGGGCACCGACGGGAACAACCCGGTGGGGGAGCAGCCTGGACGCGGCCCTAGTCCCTGCTCCCAGGTGCAGCCGGGACCCAGGTCCGCCCCCAGCCCTCGCCCTGGGACCCTCCTTCCCTTCGCCGTGGGCATTGTCCTCCTCCCGCCACGATGCCCACCCGGCCCCAGCCCGGTCGGTGCTCCTCCCCCGTGGGCATCGCTCTCCGGCCCACAATGCCCGTCTGGGCCCCGCATTGTCTCGGGAAGACGTGCACTCGCCCGGCGGGTTATTCTTAGCCTGCGATGCGGTGAGAGGCCCTGAATGGGGCCTGGAGCCGAGGCGTGGGGAGGGGATGATTCATTACGGCGGGCGCGCTCTAATTCCACAGAAGGAATAAATGGCAGTCGTATTTTGGGTGCCGCCCGCACAGATAGCATTGTTCCCTACCTGCCTCTCACCCGCCGCAGGGGAATGAGAGCGGGCTTTGTGCCGAGAGGGGGGGGGGCCGCGGGGTGCACGTGCCGGTGACCCTGGGCGGGCGGGGAAGTCACGGTTCAGAGGCTCGGGTGGCCAGGAAAAGAGGCCCCAGCTCGATGATCTAACTTCACCCCCCCCCCCCTTTCCATTCTCCTGGCTTCTTCAGACTCTGCCCACCTGTCCCTCAGGCCCAGCCTGGACCCCTCCTCAGGATGCCCACGGGCTCCTGGGCTCCCAGCCTCGCTGGACACGGCCGCACGTGCAAGCAGCTCTCGACGAGGCCTCCTGGGCTGTGGCGGTGGCCCCGCGTGCCTCCACCTGGTGCCTCCTGGGGTGGGGACCCCCTCAAGCGCTGAGCCCACAGCAGCTCTACCCAGGCAGCAGGATTGGAGGGAAGGCACCGGCCAGGATTGGAGGGAAGGGACCCAGCGCTGGTGACAGCTGGATTCTCCTCCACCTGGGCCGTGGCCAGGCCGCTGTTGGCGTGGCAAGGAAGGCTGCTGGGTCAGCCAGGCCCACGGGCCTCACCCGCTCTCAGAGGCACCTGCAGGTTCATTCCCCTACGTGCCCCGTTTGTGCTCTGGGGCCCAGGATAAAGCGAATGGGAACAGGCCGACGGTCAAGGGCAATTTCATCGCCGGCGTCTCCCCAGGAGGGAGCCAAGGCCTTCCTGCTCCTGCGATATTTGCACACAAAGTGGTTTTGCATGAAAACTGCCCATGAAGAGCCGTGTCCGTCACAGGCTCCTGCAAATAGGTCCGGACCCGACAGGGAGCAGGGTTGGTGACTGGAGTTCCATTCGTTCCAACGCCTTTTGCAGGTGGAGTGACAGGGCGCCCCGAGCAGGGGTCCCCCTCCTCGCCCCCCGGCTGCGTGCGGAGGTCCCCGCGCGGTGGCTGCTTTTCCTATTTTCAGTTGCACTTTTGTTCAGCGTCATTCGGGACAAGTGTCCCGCGTGCAGCCCCGCGGTTAGGACATCACACGCTTCCTTCCCAGGGTGACCCTGCTCGTCCGGCCCCACCAGCTCCTGGCCTGGCTGTTAGAACATGGCTGGCTCTGCTCCGGGCTGTACTTCACAGCCCGGGACTCTCTCTCTCGTAACTACCAGTCTGTGCTTCTCACTCGCCCCACCTTTTCCCCCCACCCACCGCCACAGAGAGAAGCACTATTTCCAAGTCAGATTTTGTTTTGAGACATTCAAGAAAATTGAACATTTTAAGATAAAAAAATCCTGCAAAACGAGGGCGAGACAGCGCTGTCCTGGCCCCGGGCCGTCTCCCTGGAACAGGAGCAAAAACCCTCAGGGGACACGACCCACGCTCCCAGGAGCAGGATGCCCGGCTGCCTGTCCGCCTGTCAGCTGTCCACGCCCAGTACGGACGTACAAGCACCTGCTGTGTGCTCTTCCCGTCCTCAGGGTCTGGCTGCTCCAGGGTCTGTGTGCTTGGGGTGATGCCCCTTCCCCACCTCCCTGACCCTCCCTTGGCCCCTGACACCTCCGTCCCTCCGTCCTCATTGTCTGCGGTCAATGGGGGCCCAGGCTGGCCAGTGCCCGGAGGAGGGCTCAGGCCAGGGGACCAGGGCTCCCCCAGCTGCTCCTCTGGGCAGTCAGGGGACTTTGCCCTGGGGACACTGTCCTCTACCCCGAGGGCTCACGGGGAGCCGGCTTGTCATTCCCTCCCCCATTCCCCCCCCCCCCGTGACAGGCCCCTCAGGGTCACCGAGAGCCCAGGGCTGGGCCTGCAGACAAGCTGCTCACAGCATTCGTGATGGATCTGGAAGAAGATAATAAATGTGAAGATAATTTCAGAAACAGAAAGACATTTCTTTCCCCAAAAACTTTACTTCGGGGAAAGTTCGTTTGGAAGATTAAATGAGTAATAAGCAGGCAAGGACATTTTGGGGAAGAAAGAGTGATGAAGACTTTCTATTAGGCCCACCGGGTGGCTCAGTGGGGGAGTGAGCCAGGAGGTCACGGTTCGATTCCCGGTCAGGGCTCATGCTGGGTTGTGGGTTCCATCTCCTGTAGGGGGCGTGCAGGAGGCAGCCGATCCATGGTTCTCTCTCGTCATTGATGTCTCTCTCTCTCTCTCTCTCTCTCTCTCTCTCTCTCTCTCTCTCCCTCCCTCCCTTTCCCTTCCTCTTTGAAATCAGTAAAAACATGTATTGAAACAACAATTCGTTCCTGCCGACACGAGGTACATGCTGGTGAGTGAGGAGGGACAGGGGCCCCCTCCCCACCTCTTGTCCCCACAGCCTCAGAGGCCGGGGGTCAAGCTTGCAACTGAGGTACGTGCCCCTGACCAGAATCAAACCGGGGACCCTTCAGCTCCCAGGCTGACGTTCTGTCCACTGAGCCCAACAGGCCAGGACCAAAGTATCAACCTTTTAAGTGAGCCGATCAGAGGGGCCGGGCTTGGTGGAGCTGGGGTGCCAGTGCCGTGTGGGGGCCCCTCTGCATTCACGGAGCTTTGGGGGAGCATTTTTGGATGCTGAGTGTGAGCCGTGGCAGGGAAATTCCAGCGGAGAGAATGGGGCAGAGGAAGCTGTGCCCACGGTGGGGAGAGGGGGGTGCTGACCGAGGGGTGACCCCGGAGTGGAGGGCTGAGGCGTGGAGCTGTGGGCTGGAGAGAGGACGAGGGTGTGAGTGTGCCCCTGGGCCTGGGCACGGACATGGAGCTTAGCGAGAGGGACCGTGACACCACGCAGGCCTGGCGAGCGCGGCCTGGTGGGCGGCGGCCCGGGGGCTTAGTTTCTTGTCCACGTGCCCACGTGTCTCAGGAATGAGCTTCTGTTACTGGTGCGATGAAGAGCCCTCCACACTCCCAGGTACTGTCCTGTTGACGGGCGGGCGGGTGTGCAAAGGGGCTGTCGGAACAAGAACACAGCTGCTCACATGCTCCAGCCGGCCTCGCCGAGAGGCAGAGGGACCCTGAGAGGGAGGGGGACCCCGAGAGGGAGAGGGACCCCGAGAGGGAGAGGGACCCCGAGAGGGAGAGGGACCTCAAGAGGGAGAGGGACCCCGAGAGGGAGGGGGACCCCGAGAGGGAGAGGGACCCCGAGAGGGAGGGGGACCCCCAGGGAGAGGGACCTCAAGAGGGAGAGGGACCCCGAGAGGCAGAGGGACCCTGAGAGGGAGGGGGACCCCGAGAGGGAGGGGGACCCCGAGAGGGAGGGACCCCGAGAGGGAGGGGGACCCCGAGGGAGAGGGACCCCGAGAGGCAGAGGGACCCCGAGAGGGAGGGGGACCCCGAGGGAGAGGGACCCCGAGAGGCAAAACCAGAGGAGGGAGCAGGTGGCTCCACAGGGAGAGGGCATAGAGGCTGGGAGAACCCTGACCTGGGGGTGACCCTGGCTGCCACAGGCTCACTCTGGGCTCTGCCAGCCGCCCCCTCCCTGGTCTCCTGCCCTGTGACTGACAGGCCAGAGCTGTGAGCTCATGTACCTCAGGGGCCAGGCTGGTGGGCCCGGGGGCCGTGGGCTGGGCGGAGGCTCTGGGCATGGGCACCCTCCTCGAAGGGCAGTTGGGGTTCCGTCCTGGCCGTCTGCGCTGTGTGGCGGCCCCAGCTCAGCTCAGCCAGGTCTCTGAGCTGCTGAAGAAGCCGGTCGCTAGGACATTTGTGACAAATCTGAACGTTGTAGTGGCGAGTGTTTCACATGAGAAGGAAGAGCAGCAGGAATGGCCTGTGGGTCACGTCACCCCAAGACGGGCTGCTCTCCGAGGTCCCCCACGTCGTCCATCTGGGAGCTGGAAATCCCGACAACAGGCCACGAGGCTGCGAGCCCGTCAGGCAGGTGTACGTGGTGGCCGCCGCGCCTACGGGAAACCCAGGGCCGGATGGAGAGCCCCACGGCCCCCCTGACGCTTCCCTCCCTCCTCCCTCCCTCCTCCTCCCTCCCTCCCTCCCTCCCTCCCTCCCTCCATCGTGCATCCTTCAACAACCAGTCACGGGGCCTCCAGGCCAGGTTCTCGCAAGGACGACGATGAGGACTTAGAATTCCCTCAGATGCTCACGTGGACGGGCTCACACGCCGGGAGTCAGAAGCCAGGAAGGCCCTGTGTGCGCCTGGGCTGGGAGCACACGGTCACCTGACGGTCCTGGCGCCCTTTGCAGCCAGGCGGCCGCCGGCCTGAGACCCAGCAGCCAGCGGCTCCGGCCCGCGGCTCTGCGCCTGGAGCTTGGACGGTTCCCCGCAGCGCCAGCCTTCGCGGCGGAGGTGTGAGGTGGGCCGGGCGGGCGCGCACCTGGCCAGGCGGCCCCAGCGGGGCGGCCGCTCCCGGGCTGCGCGAATCCCTCACGGCCGGGCTCCCCCACGCACTTCAGGGCGAAGGGATGATCTATCTCGTACATGGTCCTTAAAGGGATTCCATTTTAGCTCCGATGGTAATTTCTACCTTTTCCAGGGGGACGTATTGACACCGCGCCTCGCTCAGCCCTGTTCCCGCGTCCCTCCTTTGTCTGGACGCACACTCACCAGACGCTTAATTTGTCATCGCCCCGGAGGTATCAGAACTAATGAGCTTTGTTTGAATAGACTTTTTCCAGTTCATCTAGCACACTTCGGGGTAATCACTCAGCTTCTGTTTGCTTCGAGCCGAGGCATTGTGGGAAGCAGAAGAAAATAACGGTTAAAAAAAGCAGCATCAACTGGGAGCGGCCGGCTCTCTGCAAAGCCCCGGAGACGTTGTTTTTTCAGATTCACCGCGTGTTGAAGTGTCGGACGCGGCGAAGTGCGGCATCACCGCGCAGCACGGGGCGGGGGGCGGGGGGGGGACCGCCTCAAGTTCGGGTTTTCAGTGAGTCAGGAGCTGGCCCCTGGCCCCTGGCCTCCTCCCGGCCGCTGGCAGCCGACACACCTTCAGACAGGCAACCCCGGGCGTGGGACGTGGACGGGCAGTGAGCAGGCGCAAGGCCGGTGTCCGCGAGAACGTAGACACCTGTTACCGGGGGGCGAACCAGAGGGTTTCATTGGTCGGACAATCACACGTTCGTTCTTTTCTGCTCCCCACCCCCCAATTTTTTTTTTGATTTAAAAAAATATATTTTTATTGATTTTTTTTTACAGAGAGGAAGGGAGAGGGATAGAGAGTTAGAAACATCGTTGAGAGAGAAACATCGATCAGCCGCCTCCTGTACAACCCCCACTGGGGATGTGCCTGCAACCCAGGCACATGCCCCTGACTGGAATCGAACCCGGGACCCTTCAGTCCGCAGGCCAGTGCTCTATCCACTGAGCCACACCGGTTAAACTGATTTTTTTTTTGAGAGAGAGAGGAAGGAAGAGGGAGAGAGAGAGAGAGAAACATCAATGTGAGAGAGAAACATTGATCAGTTGCCTCCTGCACACACCTGGACCCGGAACCTGGGTGAGTGCCCTGACCGGGAATTGAACCCGTGACCATTGGGGCACAGACAAAGCTCAACCAGTGAGCCGCACCGGCCGGGGCACACGTGTGTTTCCCCCAAGCAGCTCCTCACAGCCCCCGCGGCACCAGCACCTGCCCGGGGAAGTCTGGAAGCAGCTCGCACAGGCAGGGCCGGGCAGCCGCGCCTCACCCCCCTTCCTGGCTGAGCCCGTCCTTGTCAGGACCCCAGGTGTGTTCCCACGGACCCGAGGGGGGCTCTGGGACGGCCGAGATCTGTGAAATGGGCTGACGCAGAGCCCAGGCCCCCAGAGCCCACCTGCAGCAGGAGAGCTTCCCACACACGTGTGTGAGGGTAGGAGAAGCCGCCTCTGTTCAGGGGTGCGGGGGGGGGGGTGCGGGGGGCTACCCCCTGCAGATTCTGAAATCAAATCAGAGCAGCAAAGACACAAGGCGTCTTTTCCCAGCAGCGACGCGGGGTGGCCTTTCCCAGGGGGAAGGGGGAGGGGGTGGGGGTGGGGAACCCGGGCAGGCACAGCCCAGGTGCTCAGGGATGGGGCCGGCGGCTCTGGGCGGGGTGTGAAGGTCAAGGTCAGAGGTCGCTGGTATTTAGAGAAGGCTGAGCACGGTCAGGGGAGCGGCCAGGTGAGCGGCATGCAGACCAGCCTGTAGTCACTCCCGGCTCAGCCGGCGGCCCTGGGCGTCCGGCACCATCCGTCGGCTTCCTTTTGTGAGGGAGGAAGCCAGGCTCTGAGCCCCTGGATCTGGCCGGCAAGGAGGGGGGCACGACTGCCCCAGGGCCCCTCTACTCCCCGTCACCCCTGCAGGTGAAGCTGCATCCCCACCGCGAACCCCAGGCCAGGCAGGGCGGCGGAGGCCGTCTCCCCAGGCCCAGGAGAGGGGAGCAGCCTGCAGGGCGGGGGCAGCTGCCCTCATCTCAGGGCCTTTGCTCCCCTTGGACAGCCCCAGGCTGGGGGCTGCACCTCAAAGAGCCACAGGCAGAGCTGACAGCACGGAGACACGAGAACGCGCCAGGTGAGGAGGATGGGGGAGGCGGAGGCGGAGGTGAGCAGGTGGAGCAGGTGGGCTGGGGCCGCCCAGGGAAAGGAGGGGTGTCCCTGGGCCCGTCTCTTCCTCTCTGAGCTCCCAGCAGCCGCCCCACCGACCGGCTTTCTCGCCCACTGAGCAAGTGGGTGGCTTACAGGTGACGGGGATGGGGTTAGGTTGACCTCACTGTTTTCTTTTTCACCTTTACTGTTGAAAGTATTACGTATGTCCCCCTTTCTCCCCTCCCCCCCATTGGCTCCCACCAGCCCCCCCGCCCCCCAGGCCCTCAGCACCCCACTGTCCGTGCCACGGGCCATGCTAGATGCACCAAGGTCTCTGGTTGATCCCTCCGCCCACCCTCCCTCCAGCCTTCCCTCTGAGGTTCCGCACTCTGTTCCCTGCTTCCCTGGATCCACTCTGAGCCTCCGTTTGTTCTGTTCCTTCGATTCCACATGTGAGTGCGACCGTGGGACCCTTGTCTGTCCCCGAGCCGGTTTCACGGGGCCCGAGGCTCCCCCGGCCTCCCTGCTGCCTCAGAGGGAACGCGAGCTCCTTTCTCACGGCTGCATCCTGTTCTAGGGCGTCCACGTTCCACGGCTTTTTATCCATGCGAGACTGACCCCACTTCTGTCTGGGGGTTCAGCTGGGGCACCCGCCTTCCCCTCCCTGGGCTCTTGTCTGCCAGCGTGGGATGCGGGTCCCACAGTCTCCCCGACCTCTGCTTTCTCCACGTCTGCCACCGCTGAGCCTCCAGTGTAACCCTTGGATTTACCCGGACGTGGGCGTGTGGGCTTGGAGTGCCGCTCTGATAATCCTAGTCATAGCTACTGTTGTTGTTGTTCATTTTTTATTATTAAACCAGAGGCCCGATGCACGGAATTCTTGCAAGGGCCTCGGCCCCCACCACCCCGGCAGCCGCCTCTGCCTCGGCCCCCGCCGGCCGCCGCTTTGTCTGGAAAGAAGGACGTCCGGAAGAACGTCTGGTCTAATTGGCATATTACCAGGTACGATTTTATTATTATAGAGCAGTGATGGCGAACCTTCTGAGCTCGGCGTGCCGGCATTTTGAAAAACCCTAACTTACCTCTGGGGCCGTGTCACATAGAGAAATTTTTTGATCTTTGCAACCATAGTAAAACAAAGACTTATAGTTTTGATATTTATTTTATATATTTAAATGCCATTTAACAAAGAAAAACCAACCAAAAAAATGAGCTCGCGTGTCCCCTCTGACCCGCGTGTCACGGGTTCGCCGTCACTGACATCGAGGCGCCAGGGTCACGCCGGGTAATGACATCATATAACCTTCAGGTGTTCGGCTTTACCATCTGTGTGCTCCCCACCCGGCCTCGCCTCTGTCTCCTTGACCCCTTGACCCCTTCATCCTGCCCTCGCCCCCCCCCCCCTGGGGCCCCAGTACTGTCGCCGTGGCTCCGAGGGGTTCCGCTTTAGCGCCCATTTTCCTTTACTGCGTTGCCCATTGTCTGGGATTTCGCATCTGTGTCCGTCGTGCCCGTTTGTTCACGTGCTGCCTTTTGTTCTCTCGCTCGCCGGTGAAGCCGGACGGTTCCGGTCCGTTCCCGTCTGCTTACTTCACACACACGGTGCTCTCAGGACCCACCCATGTGGGCACAGTGGTGGCATTTCATCTTTCCTTACGTCTGCGTTGTGTTCTGTGGCGTAGCTGTGGGTTGAAGGGGGAGGACCCTTTGCTGAGCCGCGATTGTCCGACATGTGAATCTGAGGGAGAAACTGAGTGGGTCTTTGGGGGGATTATCACCAATGTCCGTGGTTCCCACCGTGTGCCATCCGTGGCCAGGGGGGCATCGGTCAGTCTCACATCCTGCGTCTTGCAGGTTACGTGGTCCCTTCACAGCCACTTGGACGGATGTCACATCCAAGGCACGGCCGGGAGGCGGGCTGGGCGGCCCCGAGCGGGACGGGCCATCGGAGGCGCCTTCCCTTAGCCAGCAGGGCGGTTCTCTTATTTACTTTAAGAAGGTGAATCGACATAAAAAAAAAAAGAGAAGGAATTCTCTGGAACAACGCAGGGGTCCAGTTTTCTTAAAGAGTTGGGGTGCCTGGCCACCGGGAGCAGTTTTCCTCTTGTCCACATGAGCGGAGTGCCCACCGCCCCTGGAGGGATGGGTGTTGGAAGTTCGCCCCAGTCCCCGCCCCGCCCCAGCGCCCCCGACGTGACGGTTTTCCCAAAGGAGCTGAGGAGCCGGCCGGCTCTGCATGTTTATTCATTGAGCTTCTTCCGGGGACGATGGCTTGGGGCCTCCGTGGGCCCCCCGGACACCAGTGGCCTCTCGGGCCGCAGGGGCAGGTGCATTTGGGACACGGAATCTCCCCGCCCCCCGACCCCCCACTCCCAAGACAGGCCCCGGACGCTGCCCGTGTGAGGGGAAGCAGTGCAGCCGGAGTGGCCGGTAGAAGGGAGCAGAGAGAACAAATCCTTTCAGCTGATTGTATAAAAATGCAAATACCAGGCGAGCAATTCAAAACAGATAGAAATTAGAGATCTGGGTTCTGCCCAGCCAGCTCCCGGCAGCGGCTGTCAGGTCTCCTTGCAATTTATCTGGCCCTCGTCCGCGGGGGCCGCGCTGGGCTTTGATAGAGAGCCGCGCCTGTCCCTCCCCGGCCCCCGGGACTCGCCGCGCGCTCCGTGCGCTGAAGTGTCTGGAGTGTCCGGCGCGTCCCCGGCATAATTGGGAGTTAATCATCGGTGCTCCGCGGCCGCGAGGCCCCCAGCCCGGGAGCGGGGCCGGTTGGGCTCTTTAATCGCCTCCGGTAGCGTGCGGCTCGAGATAAATGACGCCGATTGTCTGAGACCTGCGTCCCTGCTTCGGATGCAAAACTGTAATTAATTTCGCGCTGCGTTTCAGAATTGATCGTGGTCACTTGAATGTCTAATTTTTCACTCACTTCAAAGACCCTGCTTCTCTCCGTCCCTTTTCCTGAAAGGACTGCGCCCAGCGTGCTGTGACCTGGGCTCCGCTAAGTGACTCATCTCCCCTTCTTTTCCAATAAGGTGAAACGGAGGTCAGGGCCCGTGGCCACGTTCATCTCTTTGCTCGTATTCAGATGCATTTCCTGACTCATAGGAAATACCATCGGAACTTATTAAATTATGACGGAGCAGTTCACCGGCACCTCCGCATCGCGAAAACCTCAAAAGAGCTCCATTCACACGTCCCATTCAGCGTAAGACAATTAAGCACAATTTAGGCAATAATTACCCTAATTAACTGCACTGTAATATTTGTATCGAGGCCGTGGCAACGTGGTATCACTTCGCTGTTTCAATAATGAGGCGGTTTCTTGATTCCTCTGTATTGATAGTTGCTGCGTGTGACTCTTTGTTTGGTGGAGTTCACTGTAGAAATATTTGTCAGTGACGGATTGAACAATATGAATGGATTTGGTTATGCCGTTGTCAAAGGCCCATGCATCACCATTCCTTGTTTTTAATCACTACTGTAAAACCCCGCAGCCGGAGGGCATAGTTTTAATTTGGGTGTCTTACTAATGAAAAGAAAAAAATAATTGTTTTGCCAGGATTTAATAATAAGCAATAAAACCAGCCAACCAGATTTTACCTCTGCACTCAATCTCTTTTTTATTATAAAACATTTTTGTCCTTTTTTTAGATTACAGGCGTAGATACTGAGCATTTTACTAATAAATATTTCAGTTTGCTTATGGAGGCTAATGCTGTCATCTGAATATGGAATTATATTTCTTTCATGCTTCATTATCATTTCATGGTAGTAATGACAGGGAGGCGATGGAATATTTACAGGCTTTTCAGGAGACATTTATCCAATACAGTCCCTGAAGGGCACCTAAGCTTAAAGATACATTATCCTTTGTCAGGCTCGGCCCAGAATCCCAATTTCTGCATCAGCCAATCAGAACCGTTCCCCCCCGTGGGCACTCAAGACATCGATTAAAACACCCGTCCCTCCACCCGCACTGGGGACCTTGGTTCTGGACGTTAGGAAGAATGGAGCTGGGGTGAATGGGGCTGCGGCCTCAGTGGCCAGGGTCTGTGAAATGGGCCTACGGCTCATGCCCCGGATTTACCTTGGGCCCTGGCTTTATTCCAGGTTTGTTGAAGGTGCTTCTTTTCTGTGTAGAATTCAGTGGTTCTCAACCTGTGGGCCGCGGCCCCTTTGGGGGTCGAACGACCCTTTCACAGGGGTCGCCTAAGACCATCGGAAAACACATACATAATTACATATTGTTTTTGTGATTCATCACTATGCTTTCATGACGTTCAATGTGTAACCATGAAAATACACCCTGCATATCAGATATTTACATGACGACTCATCACAGTAGCAACATGACAGTGATGAAGCAGCAACGAAAATAATGTTATGGTTGGGGGTCAGCACAGCATGAGGAGCTGTATGAAAGGGCCGCGGCCTTAGGAAGCTGGAGAACCGCTGGTTTAGATCATTTTCTAGGCGGTTTCCAGCTCTGCAGCTGGGGTGGTGGGTGGTGGGCCTCAGGCCTTGGGGGAATGACAGCAGGGCTCACCTGTGCTGACGGCCGAGTGTGGTTCCTCTGGGGGGGGGGCGCTGGGGAGGGCAGAGGCTGCCTGTGTTCCCTCTGTGGCCCTCAGGGGCCAAGTGTGGGCCCTGCCTGGTGCCCCAGGCGCTGGAGTCAGACAGCGGGGGTTGGGGACCGGGGGAGCTGGCAGGTGTGTGCCCGGTCCCCAGGGCGGCTGCTCTCGGCTCCCACCACCGGACCGACAGAGGCCCAGTGTTACAGCAGCTTCTGATGCGTGAAGGGGAACGGGGAGCCCAGATTTGCCTGGCAAATTCCCTAATTTTTCAAATATTGGTAATTAATCCCAACATGAAACGTGGCGCAAACCGAACAGGAAGACTGGGCTGGGCTGAGGACGGCAGAGGCGAGGCGAGCAGGCGGAGAGGTGTCCCTGGGCCGGGCCAGGGCTGTGGCTGCGGGTGCCGGAGGGCACTGGCCCTGGTCCTGGGCCCGAGGCTGAGACAGAGGAGGGCTCCCCACCACCCCCCGCCCGCTGTGCCAGGGGACACGCGGCTGCCGGGCCCTCCCTGGTCTCTGACTTCTGCTGCTTCCTTTGACCGAGGTGCCGTGCCACGGCGGTTAGTGGCTAGGCTGAGGTGACTCCATCTCTTCCCGATCCCCCCCCCCCCCCCCCCACCGAGGTCGCTGGGCTGCGTGCATGGCTCTCGCCTCCGGGTCCGTGGTCTGGGCAGCGTGGCTCAGCTGCCAGCACCGGTGGGCCTGCAGGCAGCTCCCTGAAGGCGACTGAGCCGTCTCCGAGAGCTGATGGAGGGAGGAGGACCGGGCGCTGCGGCCGGGGGCCGGGCGGGCTCTGTGTGGAGACTGCTGCCAGGGCTGCTGCTCTCGGCAGACGGCAGTGAGCGCTCACACCTGGTTCCCACCTCGGTACGGCCACAGGGACACTGCCCGATGCAACACACAGGATGTCTGGTTAAATGTGAACTTCAGACAACAATCTTTTTTAAAAAAATATATTTTATTGATTTTTTACAGAGAGGAAGGGAGAGGGATAGAGAGTTAGAAACATCGATGGGAGAGAAACATCGATCAGCTGCCTCCTGCACACCCCCCACTGGAGATGTGCCCGCAACCAAGGTACATGCCCTTGACTGGAATCGAACCTGGGACCCTTCAGTCCGCAAGCCAACGCTCTATCCACCGAGCCACACTGGTCAGGGCACAATCTTTTTTTTTTAAGCATAAATATGTCTCAAATATCCATGGGGCATACTGATATTAAAATTACATTTTAGTATGTAGCATGTTAGTCCATTATTTAAAAGCCTAAGTATGTCGCATGCATATTTGGGACATATTTATACCCAAAACGTATTTGTCATTCTCCCGAAATTGGAATGTCACCAGGCACCTTGCTTTCCCTTCGCTGAGCCTGGCGGTGTCCACCCGAGGCTGCTTGTCCTCCGGCCACTTGACCAGGGACAGGGACTTGACCGTCTGCACAGCGGGCGGCCGCCTGCTTAGACGCATCACAGACGTGATGCTGGAGGCCCACTGCCCCCCCCAAACGCGTCCCCTGGTCTGTGCTGCCCATCGAAGACCTCACTGGTTTCCATGAATTCCAGCTGCCGTCGCCCCTAAAAGAAGGCACCTGTGCTCCCCACACCCGCGCTCCGCTCCCAGCACCAAGGAGCCCACAGACGCTGCATCTGCGCACCTGCGCCCGGGGGTCTGCGTCTGCTCTGCTCCTGGGGAACCGGGTTGGTGACAGCAGGCACCCCCTCCCCTGCTGGCGTCACAGCCCCACTGACCCCATCAGCACGGCCAGTGCAGGGAGAGGCCGAGGGGCGCACAGCAGCTGTCAGCCTCGCTGGGCTGCACGGAGTGTGTGCGTGCGCGTATGTGAGTGTGTGCATGCGTGTGTGTGCATGTGCGCGCGTGCGTGCATGTGTGTGTGTGCATGTGCGCGCGTGCGTGCATGTGTGTCTGTGTGTGTGTGTGTGTGTGTGTGTGTGTGTGGTGGTGGGGAGAGACCCTTACCCTTGTCACTTGGCTTCCTGCCCTCCTGTTTGAATCTGTTGCCTGTGATGAGGAGAGAAAACTGCTGGGATTGGGAAAGTGTTTGTAAACGGACACCAAGGGGACCCTCCTGATCCCCCAATGCGTCTCCGAACCTCCCGTCCTGACTTGGGGGGCGCAGTCGTGGTGCAATAACTGATCACGAGGGAAAACGCACACCTGGACCCGGTTCTTTGTGAGAAGCGGTGGGTGGGGCTGTGCCCCAGAGTCCGGGGGGTCCCCCATCCTCAGCATCAGCCTGAGCGGCCGCGGGGGTGTCCCCGCCTGTGTGGTGCTGGTTCTAAAATAACAAGTCAAACAGAGGAGAGAAACAGAGTCGGGAAGTTAGCCTAGCAGCACTGCGTTTCATGTGGTTTAGGTGCCATTCGAGTCACGTTAAAGATCACACAGGAGCATTCATATTGTTAAAAAAATCCAAGATGTTGTAACAGTTGTGCACCCCGTGCCCTTAAAAAGGTAGGAAAATATAAAACGGAAGCATCAAAAACAAACTAACAAGCAAAACAGAAGCAAATAGGAAAACAAAGGTAAACGGACGAATCTGCACTCACAGCCGGAAAATCCCACACTTGCTCAAGAAGTGAGGTTTCCAAGCAGAGGAATAACCACGCGTAAAACAGCGACGTAACGCACAATCCGGTGCAAACAAATGTGTGGAGACATACACAGCCCACTCACACAGAGGGTCACATACGGGACGACAAAGCCACCTCGCCAACCCTAAAGAGTGAAGGTCATGTCGGCCTCATCCTCTGACCAGATGAGAAACTAACCCAGGAATCAGGAAATAAGTCTCCCTCCTAATAAACAGAAAAAGACATAAAAAGTCTGTGCTCGTAAGGAAATAAAAAGTGGAGATTACTGTTTAGAAACGAGCAGTAGAGCATTAAATATTAAAACCCCGTGAGGTGTGGCCAAAGCAACAATCAGGGGGAAATTTATGGACTTAACTACGCAGATTAGAAAATGAGGAAAATTGAAACCAAACGGACCACGCACAATATTCCGGAGACTAGAAAAAGAGCAACAGCAACAAAAAATCAAATCTGCACAGAGTAGAAGCAGGAAATAAAGATAGAAACTGACGTGAATACAATAAACAAGGAAGACAAAGCCGTTAGACCTGATCTACAAAACCTTCCTCAAATCTGATTAATAAAAAGGAGAGAGTATAAGCCAACAGCATCACGAGTGAGATAAGGGGGTGCCATTACAGATGCAGAGGGAATGACACTTTATAAGATACTTTCTTCATACTAATCACTTTGAAAAAGTAGATGAAATGCATAATTTTGTAAAAAACAAATGACCAAAATTAGCTGAAGGAGTAGAAAATCTATGCTGATTTCTATTAAAGAGACTAGAAACCTAGTAAAAAATATAGCCTTATGGAGAACATCAAGCCCAGATGTTTCTATTATTTAGATCTACCATGTAGTTCACAAATAAATAATTCTTATGCTATCAATTGGGAAGCTAACCAACTAATTCTATAAGACTAGCACCTCTTTGGTATTCAAATCATAAAAGAAGTCAACGTATTTTTTTTAAAAAATTGTTCTTTTATGATAAGTCACCCCCCTCTCCCCCCCGCCCCCAATATATTTCTGTGCATGAGAAACAGAAGACAAATTCCAATAGCAAGGTAAAGCCATCGACCACAGATCTATAGTCGTGGTGAAATAATCCGAAACACTTCCATTCAAATCATGAGCAAGACAAGGATCCCTGGCAATTATTTATCTTATTTTTGGGGTGAGAACGCTCAATATTGTAAAGGTGTACATTCTCCCCAAATTAACCGACACCAGGTGAATGTTCAACAACATTCTTATGGGAATGGTCCCGCTGATTATACAATTTATTTGGGAGAGTAAATGCATGGGAAGAGTCAAGGTCATGTAGAAAAAACCCAAGAGGCGTACTTGCCTTACTCGCCAACCCCGACCCCGGTGTTCGCATAGCCTTCCTTCTTCTTCATCTCCAGAGGCTAGCTCAGTTGGGGGTAGAGCTCTCAGTTGACAGTTCTTTCCGTCTCGCCTTCACGGTTTTAGATGAGGAACCGGCTGTCCTTTGGTTCAGGTTCTCCCTTGGTGATGCGTTGTCTTTCTCTTGCTGTGTTTAAGGTTTTCTATTTTCGTCAGTTCTCAGAAACCTAACTAGGATGTGCCTCAGCGTGGATTTGTTTTGGGTTGGGGGGGGGATGTTCATCCTACTTGAAGTCTGCTGACCTGTTTGAATCTGCGGGTTTTACATCTTTTGCCGAATCTGGGAAGTCTTCAGCCCCGTTTCTCTGACCACTCTTTCACCCCACACTCCTCCCGGGACTCCAATGATACGACTCTTGATTCTTTTTCTTATGTCCACGGGCCCCCGAATCTCTCTTCATTTTTTAAAATCTATCTTCTGCCCGTTGTTCAGATGGGTTTGCCCTCAGGTCCATTGGTGTTATCTTCCGTGAACCCCATTCAAGACTGAGTCTCCCCAGCAGGCCTTTACTTCTATGACAGACCTTTTCAGTTCTGTAATTTCCATCCAGCTCTTCCTAATCAGTTAGTGCTTCTTTGCTGGGATTTTCCTAGCTTTTCATGGGCTGTCAGCGGACATCGAATGGCTGATGGAACCACGTTCATGGCAGCTGCTTTAAGATCCACAGCAGTTACTTCCGGGATCTGACGCCTCAGCGCTGGTGTCAGTGGGTTGTGTTTCCTCACTCACGTTGTGATTTTCTGGTTCTTTAGTTAAATTCTGGACGTGTTGGCTGTTATGTTAGGAGACGCTGGGTCCTGCTTGGATGCTCATTGGTGGCTTTGGCACGTAGGCTCTGTCCACTTTGTGGGCTGTAGTTCCAATGATGCGATGCCTTTCAGAGCCACGGCTGTCCTTCTGTCCGCTTGGTTATCGCCCCCGAGGGGCTCCCGCTGGCCCCCCGGGTGCTGTTTGAATGGCAAGGAGCCTTCAGACGGGGCCACCGGTGCATCTTGTGGGAAAGGACCTGGCCGGGAGGAAGAGCAGCTCCTGGGAAGAGTGGCAGGGATGGAGAGTGTGTCCTGGGCCATGTGGCTGTGGTGACCGATTCCCTTTGCCTGTGGCCCTCGGGCTCCCCGGCCCTGCAGGGCCCGGTGGGGAAGGAGGCTGGCCGGCCGGGCTGCGTGGTGTGGAGTCGGAGCCCTGCCTACGACTGCACGAGGGCTCTGGGTGGGAGACCAAGTCTCAGGCCTGGTGCCTCAGGTCACTTCTCACTGTGTCTGCACTGGTCCCCTGCGCTGTGGATGTGGGGGAGGTCCTGGCAGACACAGCCTGGCCTGCAGGCCGGTGCCCATCACCGGTCAGGGGTAGGACACGGGGTGACCCACATGGCTTCCCCCAATGCAGTTCTCAACCAATGCTCTGCAAGTGCCCCAGGGAGCCCCTCCACACACCCCGCACCGGCGTCAGGCTGGCACCTCCCTGGGGCCCTGGCTTCATTGCCGTGGTTCTTCTCTGAGCCGATGCTTTTCTGCGTCCGATCTGCCCTCCCCTGTAGTTCAGGGAATGTCATACCCTCTGACCCACCAGGACATTGCTGGCCGTATCCAAGCATTTTATTTTATTTATGTAAATATATTTTATTATTATTCACGTCAGAGAGGAAGGGCGAGGGAGAGAGAGAAACATCAATGAGGAGAGAGAATCATGGGTCAGCTGCCTCCTGAACTCCCCCCACTGGGGATTGAGGTCGCCACCCGGGCATGTGCCCTGACCGGGAATAGAACCGTGACCTCCTGGTTGGTTCATAGGTCGACGCTCAACCACTGAGCCACGGCGGCCGGGCCCCAGTCATTTCAGATATGCTTACACATCTGAGTACATACATATTTCTAAGTGTTTTGAATGTAGAAGTCCAACTCATCATCTCCATCGACCCTCTCTGTGATCGCCGGTGTTCATTTTCTAAAATAAAGATGCGTTACTTTTACCGTCAGGGAAACCATTAACGGGTTCGAAACCCGTTTTCATGACGGCGCGTTGAGCATTGTGCTGGGGCAGTGCCCCGAGGCCTCCTCCTGGGAGGGAAAGTGCGTGCTTTTCGGAGAAGGCCCCCCGGCCAGTGGGGGTGCTCAGGGGGGCCCAGCGCAGAGCTGGTGTCGCGGCCCCAGGCCCGGCCGACCAACCGGGGACGGTGGCTCCAAGTTCCCCCTTTCTCCAATGTGCCAGTTTGTGCAAAATGCTAACACTACACATTTAAGTGACGTATAGATCAGAAGAGAATCAGCGCTTGATGGCATAAATTAAAGTAATTATATTCATTAGCATGATAAGAAATATGCAAACAAATGGTTATTAAATGCAACCATACATCAGCTCCAAAGGCTCTGGCGTGTTTATGTGTCTGTGGCACTAGCATTTTGTCAAAAGTGCCCGTCAGACGGGACGCCATTGGCACTGACGGCGGGAGGAGGGCCGCTCAGGACTCGCCGGCCTCGCCCCCAGGTGTGGGGTTTGCGCCCGTGGCAGGAGGGGACGTGCAGGCCTCCTTGGTTTAATGGACGGAGGATCCCGGCTTGCAGGATACGTGTCACCCTGTGAGTCTGAGGGTGCTCCCAGATGGGTCTGGAGGTACTTTCTCTCTTAACAAAAAAATCTTTTTATTGACTTCAGAGAGGAAGGGAGAGGGAGAGAGAGAGAGAAGCATCAATGGTGAGTGAGAATCATGGATCAGCTGCCTCCTGCTCGCCCCTCACTGGAGATCAAGCCCACAACCCGGGCCTGTGCCCTGACCGGGAATCGAACCGTGACCTTCTGGTTCCTAGGTCGATGCTCAGCCCCTGAGCCACGGGGGCCGGGCCCGGTCTGTTGTTTAGAGACAGCTGGGCTGGGTACAGGGACGCGTCCACCTGTCTGTCCACCCTCCAATGTATGCATTGAGCGTAAAGCCAACGGAGAGAGAAACGCAAATGCAGGGGCGAGGAGGAGGAGGGAGCAAGCAGAGGTGCCCGCTTCCCGCTGTCCCCCTGAGCCTCCTGCTCACACCCCGGCTCCCAGGACAGCCAGCTGCTGGGAGGACGTGGTGTGACCCTGGTGGTGACAGGTTGGCCTCGCCTTCGGTCTCACCCGTTCTTGGCGACCCCGGGTCATCGCCTGGCGGGGTGAGCCCTGCTTGTCCCCGAGGCCGGCTTCCCGCAGGAAGGCCTTGCAGGTGCCGGCCACGCATGTCCTTCGAAGGGTGTGGATGGTGCTGAGCTCAGGGCATCTCTGGGGGGCCGTGCGGTCCCACCGCTCTGAAGGAAGGGGTGCGGATGCACCGTGTCTGCGGTGAGCGCCCCCGCGGGGCTCAGGGAACGTGGTCTGGAGCCCCAAGGCTGCCGCATGGGGACGGTTGGTGGCCACCCAGGGCAGCTCGGCCGCCCACCACACCTCCTTTCTCCTTCCCTAAGACGGGGAGCCCCGTAGTAGATCTCCGGCGGGGGGAGGGGGGCTGGGCTGGGGAGAGAGGACAGATGCTAAGCAAACAAAGGAAGGCGGGCATGTTTGCTTCTGAGCCGCGGCGACCCGTTCTGCGGACTTGCCGCCGCCGCGTCCGTGTTTGGGGGTGGCTGCTTCGGGCCATTTCCATCAAAAGTGGTGCCACTCCGGCTCCAAACAAAGGCCTAGATTTATTCTCTTTCCTGGCAGCCCAATCCTCAAAGATTACACTTGCGGCAACATTTTTAGCCACGTCAACATTCCTTAGGAAATACAAATACGGGCATTATTTCACGGAGATGGCACCGGGTAATATAATAAAACGGATTTATTTCATCTTAATTTATTTAAAATGTGCAGAGACAGAACTGGGATAAAATCCATGAGATGAAATATCTCGTTTGCATGAATATATTGAAAAGCCCAGCCACCTTATCAGCCAAAAAAAAAAAAAAAAAAAAAAAAGAGGCCCCTTTTTTCACCCTCAGAATCGGAAGAAGAATAGGTGCTCCTTTAAAACAAGAAAATACAACCTGACAGAGAGAAGTGATTCACGGCCCGGGGTCCCCGTGGAGGTGTGAGGGATGATGGGTGAGGACCGTCCGGCCGAGCAGTTGGAGAGACCAGGGCGGTGGAGAGCCGGCTGCCACCAGGGGGCAGCCTCGGCCCCAGGCCTCCGGCTCGGAGCTCCCCAAACCCCGCTGGTGAGAACGCTGCCTTGGCTCATGTCACCTCCTCAGGGATAGAGTGTCGGCCTGCACACCAAAGGGTCCCGGGTTCGATTCCAGTCAAGGGCACGAACCTGGATTGCCGGCTCCTCCCTGGCCCGGCCCCGTCATTTGTCCTCTCACATCATGTTTCTCTGTCTCTCCCTCTCTCTTCCGCTCTCTAAAAATCGATGGAAACATATTCTTGGGTGAGGATTAAAAAAACAAAGCGTAGAGACATTACTATGTTAGGTGAAGGAAATGCACAGATACCGGGGTCCCCTCGGGAGGGGGGTGCAGGGGGGCCCCACGGGCAGCTGGGTGGTGGCCCCTGGGGAGGTGACCTCAGAGCTGAGACTTGAAGTGTGGCCGCAGCCGACCCGGCTGGGAGGAAGGCCTTGGGGGCTGGGGGTGGACAGGTGGGGAGGGGAGGGAGCCCGCGTGGGGGGGGCGTCTAGACAGCCCATCTTGCCTGCATCTGAGCGGATCCGCGAGGCGGGCGGGAGGCCCGGGAGGAGGCCTGCCAGGCTGTCTGCTCCGTAATGAGATCGTCATGTCCGGGTCCTGCTCACCCAGGGCCGACCCGGTTTCCACATGAAACTAATTTATTGGCTGCGCTGCTCCGACGTCACGGGCCCACAGCTGCTCGCTGGCGCCCGTCTCCTTTGGGAAAGACCAGTTATTTACTAGGAAGAGCCAGCGTCTCCTGGTGGTGCCAGGGTGTTCGACTCTACGTCCCCGCGGCTTCCTGGGGGGCCATGTGCCCCTGGAGTGTGTGTGTGTAAATGAGTGTGTGAGTATGTAAATGAGTGTGTGAGTGTGCGAGGGTGTGTGAATGTGAGTGTTCATATGGGGTGTGTGTGTGAGTGTGGATATGAGTGTGTGTGAGTGAGTGTGTGTGTATGACTGTATATGTATGAGTGTGTGAGTATGTGTGTGCATGCGTGTCTCTGTGTGTGTGCATATGTGCACGCACCCCTGTGCTGGGCAAAGCCACGCAGGTGTGACCAGAACTGGGGCGAGCCTGGGGGCGGGCGTGGGGGCGGGCGTCCCCCCGGGAAAGACGATGCTCAGAGGAGCAGGCTGGTGTTCGGGTGAAATGAGAGCTGTGCCGTCACACTCCCCGCGTCAGACCGCGGCCCAGCACTGGTGTGAACGCGCCTTCGGCCTGGTGTGAACCCCACCCTCCCCCTGACCCCACGCTGACCGGGGCCCTCACGTTCCCGCGCCCACAGGTAGTAAAAGGGTCTCGCGGCCTCACGGGTGAAGGGAGTCAGTGCGCACCCCCCGCTGGGAGGGCGCCTGGCACGGGAGGTGCCAGGAACACCCGCGCGGTCGCCGCCTCCCCCCCCCCCCCCGCCCCATGTCCCTCTGACGGCCCCAGGGCTGTGAGGAGCCTCTCCCCCCTCTGCTGCTGGAGCCAGGCCTCTCGGACCCCAGGCCCTGCAGGGACCTCTCTCCCGCCCGATTTATGTCCGTGAAGGCCGACGGGTGGGTTTCCCTGTAATGGTCACTGGACGGGGGGGGGGGCAAGGCCACTTTGAAAGGGAACTTCTTCCCTCCTGGTTACTTTCACATCCTTCTAACAAACGTGCTCGCTTTAAATTCACGGGTGGGGAAGGCACTCTCTGCTGTGCCGTCCTGTGGGTCCAGGCGTGAACAGGCAGCTCACCACCTCCTGATGACACCGGGCCTCACCCAGACCCTCTCGTGGGCCCTTTGCGCCCCCCAAACCCTTGGGACCCTGCGTTTCTGATCCTGCGAACGTCGTCTCCGCAGTTTGTCCCCTTTACCACTGAGCAGGTTTCGTGGCCGGAACGGTTCCCACGTAGCTTGTCCCTTTGCTGGTTGGAGGACATTTGGGTGGTTTCCACATATATTTCTTGTAGATTGTGAATACATTTTCTATGAACGTTGGGATTCAAGTTTTTATGGGAACATAAACTTTCATTTTTATTTTTAAAAATCCTCACCCAAGGATATGTTTATGGATTTGAGAGAGAGAGAGAGAGAGAGAAGGACAGAGAGAGACGGAGAGAGAAGCATGGATGCGAGAGAGAAACATTGATCGGTCGCCTCCCGTATGCACCCCCACCAGGGACTGAACTCACAACCTAGGTATGTGCCCCGACCTGGAATCGAACCCGGGACCCTGCTGTCCACAGGCTAAGGCTCTGTCTACTGAGCCGCACCAGCCAGGGCTCTCGGTGGCTTTGATTTGCGTTTCCCGAAGGCGAGGGGGGCCGGGCGCCTTCTGCAGGCTGCTTTGCTGTTGGTCGATATTTCCCGGTTCCGCGTCTGCTAAACGTTTGGCCCGTTTTACAAAGCGGTTGTTTGTTTCCCGGCTGCTGAGCGTTTAATCTGGACGTCAGTCCTTCGCTGGACGTGTGGCCGGCCAGTGTTCCTCCCCGTCGTCTGCGGCTTGTCCTCTGTGCTCGCACCCGGCGTCTTCGGTGGAGCAGAAGTTTCCAATTTACCCTCTTCCTTCCGTGGGCTGTGTTTTTGATGTCCTTCCACCGGTTTTTAATTTTATTTGAATCCTCAGACTGTGGGCGGCAGCCGGGCGTGCCTTCTTGGCGGAGCTGTGCGGGCGCCGGGCCTCTGCCCACCTCCGTCCCTGCCGGCTCCCTCGGGGCATCTGGGTCCCTGTCAGAACCTCTGTTGGCACGAACTCTGGCAGGAGGTGTCGTTAGAACAGTCACTGGGCTCTGGTGGATCACCTGGCTGCACAGACTCACACTTTTTTAAAAAAATATATGTATTTTTCACTGATTTCAGAGAGAAGAAGGGAGAGGGAGAGAGAGACAGAAACAGATAATAGAGAATCATGGACCGGCTGCCTCCTGCATGTCCCACGTTGGAGCTCGAGCCCGCAACCCGGGCCTGGGCCCCGACCGGGAATCGAACCGTGACCTCCTGGTTCAGAGGTTGACGCTCAGCCACGGAGCCACGCCGGCCGGGCTAGACTCACGCTTCCTAAGGGGCCCTCGTTCCAGAACCGTCCTTGCCTTCACGGCTCTGGCTCAGTGGGGCCACCGCCGTCCACCCCGTGGGGTTCTCTGCCTGCAATGGGTTTGGGACTCCCTGCGGAGGGGCCGGGAGAGGCAGCCCTGGGGACCTGCGAGGACACTGACCGCGTGCCCATCCCGGACGACAGGTGGGCTCCAGGCGCCTGGTGGTCTGTCCACGCCCAGCAATGGGGCGTCCGGCGTCCAGCAGAGTGGGCCTCTCCTCCCACCTCTGCCCAGGCCGTGCTGGGCTGCACTGGCCCAAGGGAAGAAGGGGCACTTGGGGTGAGTGGGGTCTTTTCCGGCTCGTTGCCGTGGAGTCAGATCCAAAGTCCGAAACTGGCCCGGCCGGCGTGGCTCAGCGGTTGAGCATCGACCTAGGAACCAGGAGGTCACGGTTCGACTCCCGGTCAGGGCACAGGCCCGGGTTGCAGGATATTTTTCCATTGATTTTTAGAGAGAGTGGAAGAGAGAGGGAAAGACAGAGAGAAACATCGATGAGAGAAACACAGTGACTGGTAGCCTCCTGCACGAGCCCCGACCAGGGTCTGGGCCAGGGAGGAGGTACGTGCCCTTGACTGGAATCAAACCCGGGACCCTTGGGTCTGCAGGCCGCCGCTCTATCCACTGAGCCACACCGCCTGGGGCTCAGTTGGTTCTTGATTCTCTCGGTTTTCACGCTATTCACAGTGGACAAATACTACATTTCGATCTTAAAGACATGATCAGAGTCAATGAAGCAGGCATGAGCTGAAGTTACAGGACACAGAGGCGACGCCGTGCGGTTCACACTCTGCTGTACATTTTAAACAGGTTTCTCTTTCCTCTGAGACGACGTTGAGGCCGCGGTCATCCTGCCTCCGTGTCTGGAAGACACTGAAATGGAACCTTCGTGCAGGGCCTTCGTTTTGGAACGAGTCTTTGACGTTTTTTTTCTCGGTTCTTCTATGTTCATCCCCCGCTTTTATTTTAGATTTTTCGGTTTTGTGGCCCGTTTCGGTAATCTATATATTTCCAAGGAGTTTATAATTCTTTTTGGGATTTAAAAACCACGGGCAGGAGCCTGGCTGGTGGCTCAGTTGGTTGGAGCGCCGTCCTGGGCACCAGGGTGACAGGTTTGGTTCCTGGTCAGGGCACATGCCCAGGTTGTGGGTTCGATCCCCTGTCAGGGGCCCGCGTGGGAGGCAATTGAGCAATCTCCTCTCTCTCTCTCTCTCTCTCTCTCTCTCTCTCTCTTTTCTCTCTCTCAATCAATAAAAACATACCCTCGGGTAAGGATTAAAAAGGAAAACAACCCCCCCCCGCCATGTGACATTGAGGGGCAGCCTCGACTACAACACCTCTTCACCGTCCAGGTCAGGACACGGGACCGAGGGCGCCGGGGACAATGCCGGGGTCTCGGATGGGACCGCAGCTCAGGAAAACCTGAGTGGGGCCGAGGTGGCTCCGCGTTTCCTTAAGGCCGATGGATGTGACGTCCGCTCCGCGCGGGGAGCTCCATCCCACAGCCGGCCGTGCGTCTTCCTTCTCGATTCTCAGACGTGTTTGTTCTAAAACATTTTTAAAAATCAGACTCGATAGGGATTTGTTTAGAACCAGCTCAAATTTATTTTGCAATTTAACTTTAAATACATTAAGTTGCCGATTATTTAAAAATGTTTGGTAACCTTTAAAAAAGTTACCTCCAACTTAAGGTTTACAGGAATAGCCTAAGGGGTTCCCGCGTGCTCTGTCCCAGCAGTGTAAGTGCCCCCGACTCACTCTCACACGCGGGCAATACGCACGCACCGATGCCTAGTGCACACGAGTGCGCACACTGATTTTTTCCTAAATCGTGTGAGACTAGGTCGGAGCCTCATTCACCCAGACCCCTAAGCCAGTGGTTCCCAACCCTTTAAATACAGCTCCTCATGTTGTGACCCAACCATAACATTATTTTCGTTGTTGCTTCATCACTGTCATGTTGCTACTGTGATGAATCGTCATGTAAACATCTGATCTGCAGGATGGTCTTAGGCGACCCCTGGGAAAGGGTCGTTCGATCGCCACAGGGGTCGCGACCCGCAGGTGAGAACCGCTGCTCTAAGCGCACTCGTGTTGTTTCCTAAGGAGGCACTTTTCCTAGAACCTGCCAGTTGCCCCCAGTCCCCCCCCCGCCCCCCAAGATCTGGGTGGGATGCGTGTGGGCGGAGCAGGTCAGGTTTGAGAATCACTTTGAGCTCTTGGTGGCAGCAGCGTCCGCTCCGTGTGACTCTGGTCACTGCCTTCGTGGGCAGCGAACCTCTCTGCACTTTTATGCTTGTTGACCTTTAAGTACATCCTCCCGCCCCCCACATTTTGGCCATTTAAAAAAATACTTTTATTGACTTCAGAGAGGAAGGGAGAGGGAGAGAGAGAAACATCGATGATGAGAGAGCATCACGGACCGGCTGCCTCCTGCACGCCCCCTGCTGGGGATGGAGCCCTCAACCCGGGCCTGTGCTCCGACCACAGAATTGAACCGTGACCTCCTGGTTCCTAGGTCGAAGCCCAATCACGGAGCCACGTCTGCCGGGCACTTTGGCCATTTTTGCTCATTCCCTCATCCACGGAGGATCGACTCCCCCCTCTGATAGGAGCAGTCGTTGTCTCAGGGGCCGGGGAGCCACCTTCCTGGACAGAAGTGTGTCTCCAGGGACAAGGGCGCTGAGGGGGGCTCCTGCCCCTCAGGCAGAGGCGTCCCTGCTGTGCCCTCCCCTGTGGGGGCGGTGCCTGGGGAGGCAGAGGCAGGGCTGAGAAATGGGGCTTTTCTGCTAAAATCGCTTCCCTGTTTGGATGACGTATGGATGCAAAGCGGCCGACGCAGACTGACCTGCGCCCGGCCGCGCTGAATTACTGCTCCGGCCGCGTGGGCGCGTCTGCACCGAACCTCTCAGGAGGGTCCAGGTTCGCCCTGCAGCCGGGCTGGCAGCCGCGGCGAGTGAGGCCGGGAGGGTGGAGGGGACGCGATTGACAGACATCGGGACGTTCTCCCTCAGAGCCCCAGGGCCCCCATGTGTGGAGACCCCTCTCGCAGACGAGCGGCCGGGGGCCCAGCTGTGTTCCCGGGCGACTGGAAAGGAGAGACCACGACAGAAAGGCCTGGAATGCTCTGTCGGAGGGAGAGGAAGTCCCCCTGGCAGCAGAGGGCGGTTACAGCCACGGAGACAGGCAGGTTTCGCAAGGATTCCGCTCTGTGACGTCCGCCATGAGCTCATAGGAGCGGCCCTGGCCGGGGCTCAGTGGCTAGACCAGAGGTTCTCAACCTGTGGGTCGCGACCCCTTTGGAGGTCGAACGACCCTTTCACAGGGGTCGCCAAAGACCATCGGAAAACACATCTATAATTACATATTGTTTTTGTGATCAATCACTATGCTTTAATTATGTTCAATTTGTAACAATGAAAATACATCCTGCATATCAGATATTTACATGACGATTCATCACAGTAGCGACATTACAGTGATGAACTAGCAATGAAATAATTTGATGGTTGGGGGTCCCCACAACATGAGGAACTGTATGAAAGGGTCGCGGTGCTAGGAAGGTTGAGAACCACTGGGCTAGACCGTCAGCCCTCGGATGCAAGGGTCCCGGGTTCGAGTCTGGCCAAGGGCACGTGCCTCTGTTGCAGGTTCCCGGCCCTGGTCGGGGCGCGTGCAGGAGGCCACCCATCGGTGTGTCTCTCTCACATGGATGTTTCTCTCTCTCTGTCTCTCCCTCTCTCCCTAAAATCAAGGGAAATGTATCCTCGGTTGAGGATGAGCAAAAAACAGAAACAAACACACAAACGAAAACCAAAACGCAGGCGGGAAAGGTTCCAGGGCCACAGCTGACGCTGCAGGAGCGAGCTGCCCGGGCGGGAGGCGTCGCGGCTCCGCTGTCCCCGAGGAGGACCCGGGTGGCGCTCCCGGCCGGCGCCCGCCCCCACCCGCGTCCGGGCTGCTTTCAATTAGCGGGATTATTAAACTGGAAACCTGTAAACTGCTGCCGAAGCGGCTTTCCTGCCGTAGCAGCTGAGCTAGAGGCGTCACAATAAAACCTGATTGATGAGCAGGGATGTGCTCCAGCCGCCCGTGGCCAGCCTTTCCTCCGGCTCCAGGCGGGCCGAGCCCCGTTTCTCCCCCCGCCTGCCCCGGGCCAGCCGCTCTGAGTTCACGCCGTCTCCCTCCCCCCGCCTGGGCCCCGGGCAGGTGACCGCACCTGGGCCGTCCGAGGGGGCGGTGAGGGTCCTGCCTCTGGAGTTCAGTGGTCACAGTGTCAGAATAAACAGCAAAAACCTGTTTCCAAAGGCCACCGAGCGTCAAGGGGGGGCAGGCGCCCGTGTCCTGTCGGAGGCTTTATTTTATTATTTATTTTAAAAAATATTTTTATTGATTTCAGCGAGGAAGGGAGAGGGAGAGGGAGAGAGCACGCCCCCCCACTGGGGATCGAGCCTGCGACCTGGGCCTGTGCCCCGACTGGGAATCGAACGGTGACCTCCTGGTTCACAGGTCGACGCTCACCACTGAGCCACGCCGGCTGGGGCAGTCCTCCGTTTTTACAGACGAGGAGACTGAGGCTGGTCAGCGGTGGAGGCCGCTTCAGATCGAAGCAGACGCTCCCGGCCGTGCGGCCTCTCTGTCCAGAGCGTCCCTGCTCTGGGCCTCAGCCTCCCACTCTGTGAAATGGGCTGTCCCTTTCCGTTCTCATGGACACGCTGCCTGTGCTGGCTCTGTGCCTGGCCCCGTCCAGACGGGCAGGGGGGCGCGCTGTGACCCATCAGACCAGCTGCTCCTCCTGCAGGGACCGCCCGCACCCCAGCTCGGGCGGGAGGTCAGGGCCCGGCCTCCCCGTGACTCCTCATCCATCTGGCTCGGGCTGGGTTGGCAGCTGTGGGTGGAAGAAAGTGTGGCCAGGAGAGAGGGGCCGGGGTGATGCTGGGCGCTGGGGGGTCAGGGGCCAGACCCAGGCAGGCCTGTGCCTCCTCGTCCTTCCTCACGGGGGGTGTGGGGGGGAAGGACGCTGGCCACACAGCTCCGCGCCATCGCTGGGGACAAAGGCTCAGCACGGCCCTCGGGTGGGCGGGAGGGAGAGCGTCTTCTCCTCGTCCTGCCGGGGGTGGGGGGGTGCGGGTGGGGAGCACCTCTGGGGGGCTGGGGGGGCGCCCCGTTACTTCTGGAGGCGACTGGAAGAGCCTCAGAGATGCCGGCCTTGCCTGGAGGTGGCACCGGCCTGGGTGCTGGGGGCAGAGGTGAGGGATGGCGGCCGTTACCTTTGGAACTGGCGGCCATGCCTGTGCCCTGGCCGGGGGGGGGGGGGGGGGCGGGGGGCTTCTGGTCCCGGGAGTGAATGGATCGTAAATCTGTTGCGACGGGAGCCGCAGGCGAGGGAGGGGCCGGGGAGTCCGGGGGGGCTTGCCTGCCTGGAAAATGGTTCAATAAACCGGGTGATCGGTGCTCATTGGTCGGGCAAGCGGGGCGTCCTTCAGGCCGTGGTCAGAGCCCAACTTGGGGTCCTGGCCTGTGCGCGCCGGGCAGCCCCCTGGGTGGGCGGCGAGGGCAGGGGACGCTGCAGGTGAGTGGCCCCTCGGTGTCTGGGTTTGGGAGCGGCACTGGCCCCTGGCTGGGCCCCGCGTGGAGGTCTGAGACCAGCAGGAGGGCCCAGGACTGTGAGCCCTCCTCCTCCTCCTCCTCCTCCTCCTCCTCCTTCTCATGTTTTTATTGATTTCAGAGAGGAAGGGAGAGGGAGAGAGAGAACCATCAATGATGAGAGAGAATCATGGACCGGCTGCCTCCTCCAGGCCCCACACTGGGGATCGAGCCCGCAACCCGGGCCTGTGCCCTGACCGGGAATCGAACCCTGACCTCCTGGTTCCTAGGTCGATGCCCAACCACTGAGCCACACCCGGGGCCAGGACATTTCTTCATCTGCTTCTCAGTTTGGCTGGTGAATGACAGGAAATAGGATGAAATTAATTGCCATTTTCCAGGCCTCTGGAACAATAAATTCCAGCAACCATAAATTTGGAGCCGGGTCAAGGACTGAAGACAATTTATTGCTAATTTCCCCCTTAATTGCATTCCCGAGGAGCGGGCCTGGCGCTCCTGGAGGAGGGCTGGTGTGAAAATCCCCTGTGAGAAGGCGCCCTGCACCGCGACTCCAGGGCCCACAGCTCCCCCTCCCAGGGCCCAGCCACGAGGGGTCTCAGGGTAACACGTCCCTGCCCTCCCCCTGCCTACCCGCCCCCCGCCGCCCCCAATGACAGGACGTTGCCCCCACAGGTGACAGAGGGTCCACATGGGAGAGTGCAGAGGGCACACGTGGGCGGGTCCCTGCTCGGCCTCCCTGCCTCCTTTCGTTGTTGAGGCTCCGGGTCACCTGGGCCAGCACCTGGGGGGAAAGACGGGGGCTTCGGGTCAGAGTGGAAAACCGAGGGCCCCTGACAAAAACCAGGACCTGCCCGCCTGGCGTGGCTCTGTGGCTGAGCGTCGACCTATGAGCCCGGAGGTCACGGTTCGATTCCCGGTCGGGGCACAGGCCCGGGTTGCAGGCGTGATCCCCGTAGGGGGCGTGCAGGAGGCAGCCGGGCCATGATTCTCTCTCATCGTGGATGTTTCTGTCTCTCTCCCCCTCGCCCTTCCTCTCTGACATCAATGAAAAGATATTAAAAACAAAAGAGGGACCTGGCCCCGGACACGGGGGAGGGGCAGGCAGGCGGGAGGCGAGGCCCAGCCGCAGGGGGTCAGGGCCTGGGTCCCGCAAAGCAGGGTTCTGGGCTCCAGGCACCACGTGGGGGGCAGAGGCAAACCCCGCCTTCTGGACCGAGGAGGAGGAATGCAAATTTACGCCTGAACGTTTGGGAAAACGGGGAAGTTTCGAGAAGAAAATGCGAGCGGCCTGTAATCCCGCTCCCAGAGACGAGCCTTGCTAAATTTTTTATGTGTTTCATTACAGGCCCATGGGCTTTGGGATGTATTATTATTTTTTCAGAATTGGGATTCTGCTCCACATAGTTTTTATGTCCTGCTCCCCCCGCCCCAACATATCGTAAACATTTTCCCTGTCCTTAATGGTTTCCACAAATTTCTTTTTTAATTTTAAGAATCCACAAAACTGCGTTTTATGGATGTTCCCCGTCCTTTAACCACTTCCTCCTTGGCAGCCACGAAGGTGTTTCTGACTGCTCGGGGCTCCCAGGACACGGGCGCCGACATTCGTCACTGACCCCACAGCGGCTTCCGGGGAGAGCGACCGGCGGAGGGAGGCCCCCGCGTTTTGGAAGTTTGTCCCCAGGGCAGGGTGGTCCAGGGAGGGGTGGGGGAGGCGGCCGCTTTCCGCCGGCGCCCGTCTCTCCAGAGCTGCCTGCTGGGCAGATGGGGATAGGGACGTGGGGTTCTTTTGCGATGGAGGTCGAACACGTCTTCCTCTGTTTACTGTGCGTGTTTCTTTCTTTCTCGGCGGATCGTGGGTCGTTTGGGCTATTCTTTCTCGAGGCGTCGTTGGAGGAGCCCTTTACGGCTCAGAGACGCCGACTGCTCAGGCTCATTGTGACTTTTCTCCTTTTTATTAAAAAAAATGTTGTTATTGATTTCAGGGAGGAAGAGAGAGGAAGGGAGAGGGAGAAACATCAGCGAGGAGAGAGAATCGTGGACCGGCTGCCTCCTGCACGCCCCTACTGGGGATCGAGCCCGCCACCCGGGCATGTGGCCTTGACCGGAATCGAACCCGGGACCCTTCGGTCCTCAGGCCGACCCTCCATCCACTGAGCCAACCGGCGAGGGCCAGTGTCTCTCTCCTGCTGGGCTGCAATGTGCGCCTGGCCTTGAGGTGCCGGGGGTCTGACCATGGGGTCTGCGTCACACCCCATGCCCCTGCATGCGTGTTGGAGAACGCGTCAGGGAGCAGGAACACAGGTATTTTGGTCTCGGTGTGAACGGAAATAACGTGTACGTGACCCCTGACCCCAAGCACTCGATTAGGAGAAGGTTCTGGAGAAGTTCTTCCTGGAACAAGACACCGGGCTTCGCTTTGCTTTCCTTCCTGCCGATCAGCGTGGTCAGGGAAGCGGGAGGTGGGGGGACTGGGCCCAGGCTCGAGACCATCTAGTTTTTACTGCTTTGTCCGTGTGCGTGCGCATGTGTCTGTGCGAGTGTGTGTGTGTGTGTGCACGCACATGCGTCTGCGTGAGTGCCTGTGCACATGCGTGTGCAAGCATGTGTGTTGGCGTGCACCTGCAGGCATGCATGTGCGTGTGTGTGCACGTGTGCATGCGTGTGTGCATCAGAGCCTTGATCCCAGAGTCCAGCCAGCTGGACAGGTTATGGGGTTGCTGCGCCCCCTCCCGCTTCCGGGGCAGGTCTGGATTGAGGCCCCGCCAGCGCCCCTTCCCTAGGCCCGCCACCCCGCCTGGTGTTCGCCCTCACGTGGGGCCCTTCACTGGCTGGTTCCAAATTTGGGCCAACTCCGATTGGCTCCACACGGCTGCTAACGATCCCTCCAGCACTTCCGAGGGTGTTGGCAGGGCGAGAAGGCAATTAACATCTCCCTCTTTGATCGACATTGAGGTGAAGACAAGCTGACTGTTTGGAACCCGATGATCGCGGGCAATTAGGGGAAACCCTCGAGGCGCACGTACCCAAACGCGCATGTGGTGCGGCCACCTGTGAGCAGCAAGCCAGGCGGGAGGCGGGTCCCTGCGCTTCGGGGTGCGGGCGTGCGCTCTGCACTTTATGTTTAGCCCACGTGAGTGGTGCATGCGGCTGAAACCACTGGTGATGTTTCAGGAAATTTATTTAAAATTCAATTTGTATGTTGCGACTGCAAGCGCCGCTTTTGGGGACGTGCGCTGTGCATGATGCCGTATCAGTCCGGGATTATGGACTCCGAGGGAATATGTATAATTTTTATGCGCCGTGTTTATTGGCACATTTGTGTTAATAGCCAATAAGACGATATTGCCGTCTTAATACCTTGCGCGTCTCAGCGAGTCGGTGGCTGATGAGGGGGAGACGGGCGCGGTGGGCCCGGGGGCGGGGAGCTGCTGGCAGGCCCGGCACCGGCCTGGCAGGCTGTGTCCCCGTCACACGGAGCAGGCGCGGCGATGCAGAGGCATCTGGGCTTAATCGGGGGACAGACCGCGAAGGAGGCGCTGACATGCGTGCACCGCGACGCGACCTCCCTGGGGCGGCCGGAGGCAGCCCCGACGGACTTTGTTCTCAATTAAACGAGGCCACACCTGCCCTCCGGGCGCCCAGAGGCCCTGCTGCCCCGGATGCGGCTCTGACAGACAGCAGGACGTGGCCGGGCCCTCCCCGCTCCCCCCCCCCCCCCATGTGGCCCGGCCGCTCTCCGTGGGCCGCACACAGTGCTTGTCCCAGACTCGCCTCTCAGGTTGCATTACCCAAGACCCAGCACCACGCCAGCGATACACACGTGTTCTCGGCGCACACATCACGTCGGTGCAAAATGTGTTCACGGGAAATGAAAGGACCAGACACACCAGGTGGACACAGGGTCTGCTCCCCGCAGGCGGCCAGCGGAGAACTGGGCTTTGCTGCCTTCCAGGCCGGGGCTCGCTGCCTCCTGGGAAGACACCCTGCCCCTCTTACCCCCCCATCCACCCCCACTCAGTTCCCGCTTCACTGTCACCCCTGACCACCGGGGGGTGTAGGTGCGGTCCCTCTGGACGGGGCTGGGCGCTCCTCACCCCTGAACAGTCTGGGAGCAGGTGCGTTGGCTGTAATGGCCACAGGAATGGTAGCGGCCGTGTCTGAGGGCCTGAGGCAGCCAGATGCCAACCTGGGACAGGCTCCTTCTGACCCGGCGGGCAGACGGCTGGGCGAGGGCCTCCGCATGGCGGACGTAGTAGGGACGACAGGTAAAGGTCTTGCTACTGATGACCCCCATGTACTGCCCAGCACGTGTCTGGTCACGGTATTGGCAAGCCCGAGACACACTCGTTTTATCCCCCTGTACAGGTGGGGTGTGGGGTGTGGGGCGCGGGGTGCGGGGTGTGGGGTGTGGGCGCGGGGTGTGGGGCACGGGGTGTGGGGCGTGGCGTGTGGGGCACGGGGTGTGGGGCGCAGGGATCGCGGCTGGGAGGGGGCTGAGCCGAGATGGGAGAGGGGCCGTCACGCCCCCAGCAGACCTCCCTGGAGCAGCCGGACACGCTGGCTGAGCTCCGTGCCCTCCCAGGCATTTCCGGGTCCCGTCCGGCCATGACGGGCGGTGCTTGGGGTCCCGCGCTCGGGTGGCCAGAGGAGAGGCTGCTGGGGAGACGTCGCCGGCCACGTTCCGGCCCCACAGGCAGGGACCATCTTGCAGACACTCCAGGCCTCCCCCCGTTAACACCTGCCCGACAGAACCACCCCCGCGAGGTGTTTCCAGACCCCACGGTGCTGGCAACACTGTTATGACTCTATTATGATAATACAGGGGAGTTACATTAGGAAATAAATGCATTTTAGCGTGTTTTTTTGCTGGCAACATAATGTCAGCATCCTTCTGCACGTTGGCACTAAAGAATCAAAACCAGTTTAGTCGGTGGCTGCGAACACCGCTCCTTGTCGCTGCTAATGGATCTGCTGTAGGGTTTGCCTCCTTCCCGGCACATCAGTGAGAAATTATGTGTTTTCCCCGGCGCTGCGGCACCGTCATCTTTATAGGCGCCCCCTCCACGCGGAGCGAACTGCCTCCCGCCTCCGCCCGGCCCCTCCCTGCCAGTTACCTGGTCCCGAGTGGGGTCAGCGCCTCCTCTTATTAATGTTCTGTGTAATGGAAGCCGGCGCCGGCGCTCACGTGGCAGCCGGCACTCGGCGGCGGGTGTGCAGGGGGCAGGCGAGCGGCGTTATTTGGTTAACCCCCTTTGTTTACCGGGCCGCCGTCCATCACAGCCCCTGCCGCCGCACAGCAAGCGCGAGGCCCCTTATGCCGCGGGGCCGGGTGAGCCACGGTGCCCCGCGCTTGGGGGAGACCCGGCCGGGATTCTCTGAGGGTTTTACTCCCCGGTCAGCCAAGTTGTACGGCTCCAGGGTGAGCCGGCGAGGCCCCGGGAGCCTCGTCTCGGGGAACTGGCTCCGTCATCCCTTTCAGGGCCACGGCGGGGACCGCTGTGGCCAGTCTCACCCCAGGGGCCCCCACCCTCCTCATTGAGGTCAGCAGCCTCAGTGCCCGCAGGGGCCAGGCAGGCGGCTGACCCAGTTCACGGGCTGGGGAGGCCACAGCTGCCCCGCCCCCGCCCATGTGGCCAGGTGGGAAAGTGACCCAGGGTTGCCAGGTCCTCCATAATTAAAAAAAATCTATCTATCTATCTATATCTATATCTATATCTATATCTATATCTATATCTATATTTATTGATTTCAGAGAGGAAGGGGGAGGGAGAGAGAGAGAGAGAAACATCCATGATGAGAGAGTCGTGGATCGGCTGCCTCCTGCACACCCCACACTGGGGATGGAGCCCACAACCCGGGCCTGTGCCCTGACCGGGAATCGAACCCTGACCTCCTGGTTCATAGATCGACTCCCAACCACGGAGCCACACCGGCCGGCCTGGTCCTCTATAGTTTACATAGAGGCAGCACAGACTTAAAAGAAATACACTCTGCTTAACGATTAGGTAATTAGTGTGAAAAAGAATTCGTTTGTGCCAAACCCAGCCAGACCAGGGACCTGTGCCGACTCCCATGCCCGCCTCTCCCACGTGCTGGGCGGGCAGTGTGGCCTCCGTCTTGGCTGCAGGGGCCCTCTTGGCTGTCTGGGCGCCATCTCGTCGGCCCTGCCGCCAGTGGGTTCCTGTGGCCTCGGGCTGCCCGGGGTTGAGCAGCGTGAACCGTCCCAGTAGCCAAGGGGCCCCTCGTCCAACAGCCGGGCCCCGGGGGTCAGGCAGGGCCACCTGGACGCCTCCCGGGCCTTGGCCGCAGAGGCCAGCTCTGTGCATGTTCTGTGCCCCCCGGGCCCAGGCTTGGTGGGGGCCGCGGGGGGAAGTGGGGCCACGTGAGCTCTGGGAAGAGGTGTCTGGGGGCTCGGAAAGGAGGGTCTGGGCCACGCCGCCTGCCCTGCTGTGCACCCTGGGTCCCGGGAGGTCCTGTTGGGACGGGGCTGCGGGTCGGTGTCTTGTACTCGGCTGGCCGCTGGTCTCTGACCTACTCCCCACCGTGTTCTGGGCTCCTCGGGGCAGACAGGCCTGCCTGCGGTCTCTCCTTGCTCAGTGTCACACCAGGCTCCGCACCAGCACAGACTAGACCAGCGGGCACCATTCGGGCCTCACGGACCACCTGTTGGCGGCCGCTGTACTAGACTGAACTACTACTCTCCCAGGGAGGCTGCTGGGGGTGGGGAGAGGGAGAGAGAGAGAGAGAGAGGTCTGTCCTCCCTGAGCGAGTGAGTAGCTCATTTCCAAGGTGAGAAGACACGCGTGTCCATGGAGTGGAGGGCAGGATGACGACCTTGACCTGGGCGTCCAGGCCAGGGACACTGAGCCCATCCCCTGACTGGGGGCTGCAGGCTGCACCTGCCCTATTTGAGCAGCAACGTCCTCCTGCAACCTGGGGCTCAGGGCTCCTGACTCCATGTGCCTGGCTCAGGCCGCCGCCTCTCAGGTGCCCCAAGCCCGGTCCTCAGTCAGCGCCGATGGGGCTGGCCGGGCGAGGGTCTGCACGCGGGAGTCGAGGTGGAGTCAGGGGGCCAGTGCAGGCCTCTCGGGGGGCTGTTGGAGCCCGGCGGCCTGTGACCCAGGCCAATCTGAGCCTCAGAGTCTCCTTTGCTCCATCAGGCGGAGCAGCTCCGGGTGTGATGGGTGGAGTCCGAGGAGACACTTCACACTTTGGAAGGAAAGTGAAACCCCCAGTGCTGCCCCCACCAGGGTGCCACCTCTGCGGGCTCAGGGCCGTGGACTGCTCTTGGGTTCCTGTCCCACTTGGTTCAGATTCATCCACCCGTCCATCCATCTACCGACCACCCACCACCCATCCACCCATCCACTCATCTATCCACCCACCCACTCATTCATCATCCAGTCCTTTCATCCATGCATCCACTCATCCATCACCCGTTCATTCATCCATCATTCACTCGTCCATCCACCATCCATCATCCATCCATCATCTACTCACCCATCCATCCACCATCCATCCATCCATCCATCCATCTACCCACCCGTACATCAACCATCCATCCATCCACCCATCATCTACTCATCAATCCATCCATCCATCCACCATCCACCATCCATCCATCCATCCATCATCCACCCACCCATCCATCCATCTACCTGTCCATCTACCCGTCCGTTTTTAACAGCGCTGGCACTATGCAAGGCTGCAAAGATGACGGCATCTATGTCCCTGAGCTCAGGGGTCGGGCGCATCATTGGGTGCTGTTTTACCTGGCTCCCTACGGCTGAGTCCTGAGGGAGGAGATGCGTGTATGATTCCTTACAGCCCAGGTCGAGCGGGTGAGCGCCCCCGGGGAGGGAGAGCTCAGGTCGGCGGGATCAGCAGGCTTCAGGACGTCCATGTCAGCTGAGCCCCGACGCCTGCTGGGCTGCGGACACGGTGGTGTGAGCGGGGAGGTCTGTGTGGGGGGCCCAGGATGGGGTGGGTGTCTCTCTGCAGCTTCCCTTGGGGGACAGGCTGGGGTTTGGCTTCCTATCACCCCCTTCTGCCCCCCAACCACGTGTCCCGTCTCCCCGCCGTGGCCTGTGGATGTTTTGTACAGACTGTCCCTCCACAACGAAGTGCCCAGGCTCGGGGAAAGGCGCACAGACTCCGTGTGGGAGAAGGGCCTGGACAAGGGCAGCTGAAATGCAGCGTAAGGCCACCTCGGCCAGAGTCGGAGAGCTGCTCCCGCCCCCGGGCAGGGCTCACAGGTGGGGGCGCTGAGGTCAGAAGGTGGAGGCAGTGAGGGCCCAGCCCGAGGGCTGCCTCCTGGGCCACCTTCCCAGCCCGCGTGTGGGGTGGCCGGGGCCCTCTGCCCACCGCCATGAGAGCGGCCGCGGGGCTGGGGGCTGAGTGATTGGTATGCATTGTTCGGCTTCTTTCATTAATTCCTGCTGGCATCCGGGATGCGGGGGTGAACAATAGCAGGGCCTCGCGGATCAATAGCAGATTGCTGATAGTGCCTATCTGTTCTCCGAGCAGATTATGTGATAAATGGCGCGGTCCACACGTTTTGACAGGCGTTCGCCGTACAGCCCGGTCCCGGCCGGTTCGGCAGGCCCGCGCCCCGAGAGCAGGGAGAGGAGCGCCTCCCGGGTGCAGAGCCAGTAGAAGCGGCTGCTTTAAGCTCCAGATACCGAGTCTCCAGCAAGAGGGGGCGGCCGGTGGGCGGGGTCTGGGCTCTGCTTCGCCCTCGCTTGGGCTGTGCCGGTTCTGGCTTGGACCTGGGTCCGGGGGGGAGCGTGCAGGCTCCTTGAAGGCAGGCAACTGTCCTCCAGGTGGGAGAAGCTGCGGTCCCCTGAGCTCTTGAGGGTCCTGGAGGGAACCCTGGAGTCCGAGGCCGCAGGGGGGCGCCTGTCCTGAGTGGGAGTTCACGGGGCAGCCAGGGACGGTCAGGGCCGGTGCCCGGTGGGAGCTCGGGGCGAGCGGGCTGCGCTGATGGCGCCGGGACCTGCCGGACACCCCCTTTCCTCCCGAGTCCACCTCCCCACAGGGGCTCCGGCTGCCGCCACACTGCAGGGGGTCTGCCCTGCGGTGGGTCAGGCTTTGAGGTTATATGTTTGGCCCGCCCACCCGTCCTGTCTCCGTCACCTTGTCTAGGGCTGGCCCACAGCGAGTGTCCGCAGCCACACGAGGGGACAAAGGCGGTGCCTGCTGGCGGGTGGACAGGACCCAAGTGACCGGGTGGCCGCCTGAAGGCCAGGTCTGCTCTGCACCGGCCGCCCCTGCGCCCAGGCCCTGGGGAAGCTGTCGGACTGGGGCCCCCATCATGACAGCCGCGTGTTGTGTGTGGGGGGCATTGCAGGGAACACAGCACCAAGACGTTGCTGGGTGTGAACCCCAACATGTTCCCAGAACGTGGGTGAGTTTCTCCGGCCCATTTAACAGAAGGGAAACTGAGGCCGGCGTGGCTCCCGCGCGGCCACCTGAGGGGAGGGGCCTGGCCCTGCTCGCTCCTCGCCGGGGTGGCCGGTGGGCAGCCGCCGAGGGCCGAGGAGCACTTTGCCTTCGAGCTGCCCTGGGATCCACCCCTCTCCCCCCCAAGGAACCAGGGTCCCCTGTGGAGCCCTCGCCCTGTGAGGGGCCCCCTTTTCCAAGGATTCGGTGCCCAGCGAGAGGCACTTTCACGGGGGTGGCGACCTGGCTCACAGAGTGTCGAGGGGCGGGGGTTGGGGGGGCTGGGCCACGATCTATGGCACGCCCGGCCTTATATTTCAGATTTGCTTTTAAAAATCTCCAACAACCTTCTAAGGAATGATTTGATGTCCTTAAGTTCAACACCAGGCACAAATAAACCTTATGGCAAAATTAACATAAATCATTACCATTAATCACGGGCATTGATAGCCACACGCTGGCCTGTACCACAGCCCGCCCAGGGATGCGGGCTGGACGATGTTCTCCCCGCTGCCCCGGCCCTTCCTTGGCCACATACGGAGGGACCGGGCGTTCCCCTCCTTTCTAATCTCCCTCCTCAGCCGGAGCTGTCAGACTCCCCGCTCGACCCCTTCTCCGCACGCTGGGCGCCGGCTTCGCTGCCTCCCCCCCCCCCCCCCGCCCCAGAATCCGGACTTCTCGTCGGGGTCAGAATCCATCACTGTCTGTGGCCGTCTCCCGCCACGTGACCGGGGGAGCGAAATGGCCGGGTGACAATTAGCGGTGGGTGGCCCCATAGATCAGCGTCACGCTGGTCGCCGTCATGTTTGCCTCCACGTTCGTCTCCAGAGCTGGTGCCGGGTGCCCTTCCCTGGCCGTGGGCAGGAAACGGGCGTTCTCACCGGCCCGAGGTGCTGGGGGTCGGAACATGACCGAAGTAGAACAGAGCGAGGAATGCTGGCATCGCTGGCACGTTGAGACATGCAGGCAGGACAGGTGCTGTCTTTGTTGAAAGATGAAGAAGGAAATTCCACTGGTCTGACCCCGTCGTAGATTTCTCCCACCGCCATGCAATGTGGTCACATTAACGGGAGTATAGTGCGAAGAACAAAGGAGGTGATGGGAGGGTCTATCCTACCTGCTGGCCAGGCCACGCGGGGCAGTTGTGGTCAGGAGAGACCGGGACGGGGTGGACACATCGGTCGGAAGCTGTGTAGCGAATGGGGATCAGTCTATCCAGACATATGGACCCCAGGGGCCCGGGATTTCCGGCTTTCCGTATTTAAGAGCTTCCGGGGGAAGAGGAGGCGGAGCGTCCTGGGCAGCCACCGTGGGTGGGAACCTCACCGATGTGGACACGTGCCAAGAACAGGGGAGAGACCTTTGGCACTGACCGAAGACGGCATCACCTCCAGGGGAGATGGGGGTCCCCATCACCAAGGTCCTCACCACAGGTGTGGCCACATGTGGGGGAGGCTGGGAGGACATCACATTAATTTAGGGATCGGGTAGAGGACACGTCGGTCCTTTGCACCAGCGTTAGAATCCCACATGCGCACCCGGAAATGAATCATGACAGAGGGACGTCCGGCCAGGCTTCCGCAGCCTCTCGTCCCTGCCCGGGGCTGAGCTGCAGCCAAGGACGGGCCCCTCGGCCAGACTGTGTCCTCCCCTCCTTCCGGGGTCAGGCTCAGAGCCCGGTCAGCAGGGGCAGGTCATGCTGACAGACTCGGACACGTCGAGGCAGGGTGATTGCCGATAGCAAAGGCCTGGGGTTTGATGTGCAACCGGGGCAGACAGGAACACGGGGGTGGGGGTGGGGGTGGCCTGGCGGGGGCGCTGAGCCGAGGTGGGGAGGGGCGTGGGGTGTGCCCGCCCTGTGCTCACAGCCCGGTGCCCGGGGGCTTTGGATGGGGGGCTGCGGCAGCTGCTGCGGACGGTGTGGCGACGGGCGGGGGGACTGGAGGGAGCTCCGTGCGTGCTCTGTCCGCGGGTCTCGGCTCGGGCTCCTCTGTCAGGGCCGCGTGGGGGATGAGGCGCCGTGGCCGTGAGCGGTCCCCGCAGCGTGACGCGTGCTGCTTGGCTCTCCGTCTCGGAAGCAAACGCAATCCCTCGGCTTGTAAGTCTGCAGAAATGCCGCCCCGACAGGGACGCCGCTGTCACCGGCTGCACGCAGGACGTGTCCTTCAAGCCCGGACAGCTCTCCAGGGCGGCCGTTCACCGCAGAGCGTTCACTTCAGTCAAAGTGCGTCGTGTTTCTCTCGGCTCTGACACGGCCCCTGAAGGGGCTGCAGGGGAGCCTGGAGCGCAGACCCCGCGCCTCGGGGGGGACCCGGCTCCCTGCGTGGCCGGGGGCGGGCGTGGCCCCGAGGGAGGGACCGGGCAGCTGACCTGTGGGGTCTGGGTCCCGCCTGGGGCTGCGGGGCCGGTGGGGCGGGCTCCCTCCTCCCCGCCCTCTCGCCTTCCCGAGGCGGCGGCGCCCTCGTCACCCGCTTGGTGAACTTCTGAATATTTGGACATGGGCTCCTGGCTGCACATGTCAAGTCTCCCCTCGGCTGCTCGTCCGCAGACAACACGGGCTCCCCCGGCTCACCTGTGCAGTCCCGGGCGGCCCAGGTGCCAGCGTGGCCGCCGCGTCTCCTGTCAGGCGTGGCTGGAGAGAGAGGACAGCGTGACCGCTGGGCCCCGCGCACCCGGAGGTCAGTGGACGGCCTGATGTGGCCGTGACGACTTGTCAGGAGAGCGGGCGGGGTGCGGGCAGTGGCAGGTGCGGCGAAGGGAGAGGAAGCCCTGTCGTCCCCGTGCGATTCTCAGGCAGGTCCACAGCTCGCCTCCCCGAGGGTGGGGTTCCGGATCTTTCTTCCGGCCCTGAGCACTTCGCTCACCAGATGGGGTGCTGGTCAGAGACGTCTGTGCTCCCCGCCAGCGGCTTCACGTCGGCGCCCGTGGGAGGTCCACGCGGGCTCCATTGTGTGGGCGGCACACACACGTGTGCACGTGTGCAAGCAGGCCCCAGGACACGCGTGACCGCTGCCTGGGACGACCGTGGCCGCCGGCCCGCCCCCTCGGGGAGCCCGCGGACTCGGGAGCTGCGTGTGGAGGCAAGTTGGCGAGATCCTGGGAAGGAAAGCGCAGCCACGGTGCCAGTTCTTGGGATCATAAATAATCATAATTAAGAGGACTGCTGTATATTTATGTTGGTTTGTTTGCAGACACTTTCCGTCTTATTTTGAATTTTTTCATATTGTGTTGACTCGAAACACTTCTGTCTGTAGCGTGGCGTGCTCCGCGGAACACGGGGAGCCGCCGGCTGCGTTTGTCCCGGAAACAGACCACGGTGCCGCGGCGGGTCCTCGGCCGGCGGGTCCGAGTGTGGCGTCCCGCATCCCGTGGCAGCTGCGTGTCAGTCCTGCTCGCCCCGGGCCCGTCACGTCCCCCCGGCTCTCCTCCTGCGTCTGCGGCGCTGCCGCGGGAAGGCGTGCAGGTACCGCTCAGCTTCGGTTCCTGATAACCTGACTATGAAAAACGGCTCCGTGTCTGAAAATGCCCATGACTTGTGGTTAAAAGACTCGAAGGGGATCGCTCCCTCGCCTTCTGACGCCGAGAGAGAGAGAGAGAGAGAGAGAGAGAGAGAGAGAGAGAGAGAGAGGAGAGGCTGTGGTCTGGGCCCTACGTGATCGATAATCTAGAATCCATATGTGGATTCCGGGGGGCGCAGGGAGACAGGATGCCGTGTGAAGCCGGGGAAGGTGGACCTCGCTGCTGTCACCCTGTCGGGGACCTGGACGGCTTTTCGGGGTGGATCCATGGCCGGCCTCCTCCCGGCGAATTCCCCCTGTGCCCCCGGGAGCAGGGTGTCTGCTCCGCGTCCCTCTGTGGCCGTCACCCCGACTCCCTCGCTCAGACCGGACGGCCACAGAGGGGCCACGGGTCCGGCTGGAAGAAAAGCCACAGAAGCGGGTTTCCCCTCGCTCCCTGGGCTGTGATTTCGACCGTTAACATGCACACACGGTGAAGGATTGTCCCTCATTAAATTATTTGTCTCCCCGTATGGCAGTTTTGCTGGAAAATGAACTATGCACGTAGCTTTTAGAGTCGCCGTGGGTTTAAATGGGAGCCCTAGGCCAGGTCTGCCCAGGCAAGGACCACAGATGATTATGGTTATGGTCTCGCTCTCCTGTGGTGATCAGGATCCGTCATCCAGGAGCCATAGCAATTTTATTCTTTAAAAAGATTTTTTTAATTCCGCAGCCTCTGGCAGCGGGGCTCCCTGGCCACAGCCTCAGTGGCTGTCGGGGTGTCTGACTCCACAGCGATTCGTCAGTGCCAGGCAGCAGGCCTGTGTGACTGCCCAGCGTAGGAGCTGATCCCAGAGGGTAGCTGGATGGCCGAGCCCCCCAGGGAGCCACGAGGGGTAGGGGCAGGGCGGTGGGGGTCACCTGCAGGGGTGGTGGGGGGCTGGGAGGAGAGGACGGGTGCTGCCCTGGTGCCCCCTGGAGGTCGGGAGAGGCAGCTGAGCAGTTACCATGGAAACGAGGGGCCAGGGGAGCAGAGAGGGAGGGAGGACCGTTGATACTCCTAAGGCCAAGATGAGACGGTCAGCGGGTGAGGGTGTCCCCCCATCACTGAGGAATGGAAACCCGGGGAGATGCTGGTGGCTGAATGACGGGCAGCTTCTTTCTTTCTTTTTTTAAGAAAATATATTTTATTGATTTTTACAGAGAGGAAGGGAGAGGGATAGAGAGTTAGAAACATCGATGAGAGAGAAACATCGATCTGCTGCCTCCTGCACACCCCCCACTGGGGAGGTGCCCACAACCAAGGTACAGGCCCTTGACCAGAGTTGAACCCGGGACCCTCCAGTCCTCAGGTGGATGCTCTATCCACTGAGCCACACCGGTCAGGGCAATGAATGACGGACAGTTTCGTGTCCGACTCTGCTGTGACCGCCACGGTCTCCCCCGAGCTGCCGAGCCGACCGGAAACTTCCGAGTGCCGGTGGCAGGAGGGCCTTTCAGACACGCTCAGCTCAGCTGGACAGGAGACGCAGACCAGCCCGCCACCCCCCGTCGCCCGCCCGTCGCCACCGCTGCCGTCGGCCAAGCCCCGTTCACTCTCAGGCGGTAATCTATGCGTTTTAACGGGCAGGAGTGCCGGCCGAGCTGCGCGGGAGGACGGCCATCACCCTGCTGACCAGCGGGAGCCCGTGAGCGAGTGATGAGCCGGGAATGTGCACTCACATGTTGCGACATGTGCAGGGCTGAAGGGCAGACACACGCGTTTTTAATTTAGTGCCTTTGTCGCCGTGAAGGTGAAGACCGATAGCCCGTCTCTATCCTGGACGGCGCCCCTCCCGTGGCTTTGAGCCCGGAAGGTGGATCTGCGGGCGGGGGCGCTGGGGGGGCTGGGGTGCTGGCGGTTTCTGGAAGGAGACGAAGGACCAAGGGGGTGGAGTCCGTTGCCCTGGTGCCATCTCCTTGCCTTGCCCACCCCTGCAGGACTGTGACCTCCTCCCACACCTTCTCGGTCGCCCCCCTGGGGCCATTGTCCAGTCCCCCCTCAGTGGACAGCGGAGGGGACAGCCCCCAGAGGTGCCCGGGAGGTGTGGCCAGTTGGTCCACCGAGCCTTTATTTTTTATTTTTTCAATATATCTTTATTGGCTTCAGATTGGAAGGGAGAGGGAGAGAGAGAGAAACATCAATGATGAGAGAGAATCATGGATGGGCTGCCTCCTGCACGCCCTACACTGGGGATCGAGCCCCCAATCCTGGGCCTGTGCCCTGACCGGGGATCGAACCTGGAACCCTGCAGACTGCAGGCTGGTGCTCTATCCACTGAGCCACACCAGCTAGGGCCCTGCTAGTGCACACCAGCTCTTACCCATGTATCCTCGGTGAGCACCCTGCCCCCCCCTTGCTCCCCGCCCCCCCCACCCCAGCCTCCATTCTCGCTGCATCACATTTGCACGTATGGAATGTGCAATTACTTTCTTGACAAGGTTCAAATGAGCACTTGTTAGCATATTAATGAACTACTTCTATTTTTTCATTATGTGACCAATTTTGATGTAAACGCGGCCTTAATGCGAGGATTAGGTCAGCGTTTTCCGAGAATGTGGCCCCAAAGCTTCCTGTGGAGGCCCAGGGCCTGGCCCTTGGATGGGAGCCCCCTGCCTGGCCTGCTCAGGTCCGTCCGGGAGGAGGTCCGTGGCTCCTGACTCCAGAGAGGGGACCCCGTGAGGGAGGAGGCGGCCGGCGACTCAGCCAGCAGGGCCGGAGGGTGTGTCTGTGTCCACACAACTTTCTTCAAAATGCTCAGCACGAGCCGGGGTCCCCGCTGCCAGGAGCTGGTCCTGGGTCTTGAGGGCACATGGCCCGTGACCTGCTGAGCGCTTTCTGGAGTCCCAGGAGCGGGGACACAGGGCGGATCCCTCCCCGTGAGGATCTGATGCTCCCGGTCATGGGCAGCCCCATGAGGGGACCCGAGGCACAGAGGAGCAGAAACCAAAAAATGGGGCTTTTAAACCTCCTGGCCTGGCCGGCGGGGCTCAGGGGTTGAGCATCGACCCATGAACCAGGAGGTCAGTGTGATTCCCCGTCAGGGCACAGGCCCAGGTTGCAGGCTCCGTCTGCAGTGTGTGTGTGTGTGTGTGTGTGTGTGTGGGCGGGGGGTCGTGGGGGGGGTGGGGATATGGGGGGGTGGGGGGGGTGTGCAGGAGGCAGCTGGTCCATGATTCTCTCTCATCATTGATGTTTCTCTCTCCCTCCCCCTCTCCCTTCTCTGAAATCGATAAAAATATATTTTATAAAAAACAAAACCAACCAACCAACCAACCAACCAACTAACCAACCAAACAAACAAGAGAGTGTGTTCAGAGACCTCAGGGTTGTGAGCCAGCGGCCGGAGCTGGTGACACACTGGGCCGGGCAGTTGGCCGGCGGTCTCTGCTCGGCGTCCAGCTGCCCGGAGCAGAGCCGGGGCCCGGGAAGGGGCGGTGGCCTGCGCATTGGGCTGACGGAGCCGCCCCAGCTTCCACAGACCAGAACGGACCGGGGGTCCCAGCGGCAGGGCTCTCCGCGTTCATTATTCAGGACGAACTGATTATTCATCAGCAGCGTGGAGTGCCGGCTGAATGGTATTTTCCTGCTGAGTGTCTGTCTGCGACGCCCCGTTCCTCCTGCGGTTCAGCGCTGCGTTCGGGCCCCAGCTACCTGCTCCTCTATCTATAGACGGGGGCGTGGGCGTGCTGATTGCATTTTAAAAACAAGAGTTTGTGGCTCGGTCGGATCTGGAAGTAATCAGTCCCTGAGGTGGCACGGGGGCGGCGGGGGGGGGGGGGGACCCGGTGCCTGATGAGTAATTTTGAAACCGCGAACTGCTCACCGTGCGGCAGACACGGCGGCGTCTCCCAGGCGAGGCAGCAGGTGTGTTGTTGGAGGCCCCGGAGCCGGTGAGCGCGCTGTGACCTGGGAGAGGAGACCCTCCGCCCCCCGTGCTCCTGGGACCTCAGGGACCCGTGTGTGTCCCTCCCTCCGTCCGTGAGCAGCTCCTTTAGTCAAGAGCAGCCCTAGTTGCCTGGCTGCTGTGGCTCAGAGGTTGAGCTTTGACCTAAAGGGTGTCCCAAAATTCACGCAAGAAGTAATTTTGATAGGAAACACAGGTTTATAAAGGAAAATTGCAAATTTTTTATTGATTCATAAAGTACACAGTATAGGGTTATGTATGGAATAGCATATCGGGTGAATGGCCTCCACAGCTTTGCTGGCACATACGCACTCTTTTGTTGAAATTTTCCATGACCGTTTTGCATATATGTGGCTGAATTTCGATGAGGCTCATTTTCATCTTGATGGCTTGGTTAATCGACAAAATTGTCGCATTTGGGGTTCAGAAAAATCCACGAGTGATTGTGTCACTGTTGTGTGACCACAACGTGTCACTGTTTGGTGCGGATTTTGGGCTGGAGGCGTCATCGGACCATTCTTCTTTGGAAATGCGGCTGCTCAGGCAATAAGAAAAGAGTGCGTATGTGCCAGCAAAGCCGAGGAGGCCATTCACCCGATATGCTATTCCACACATAACCCTATACTGTGTACTTTATGAATCAATAAAAAATTTACAATTTTTAATTATAAACCTGTGTTTTCTATCAAAATTACTTCTTGCGTGAATTTTGGGACACCCTTTATAAACCGGGAGGTTACGGTTCCATTCCCGGTCAGGGCACAGGTCCCGGTTCCTGGCTTGATCCCCACTGGGGGGCCTGCAGGAGGCAGCCGATCAGTGATTCTCTCTCATCATGGATGTTCCTCTCTCTCCCTCTCCCTCTCCCTCTCTCTCTCTCTCTCTCTCTCTCTTTCTCTTTCTCTCTCTCTCTCTCTCTCCTCCCTTCCGCTCTGAATTCAATAAAAATATATATTAAAGAAAAGAGGAGCCTTAGTCACAAGGGCGTCAAACCACGGTCTGTCTCGCTCATGTCACTGGAAACCGCAGGGGGCGGGGCTGCAGGGGCAGCGGGACCCAGGGTGCTTGGACCCCGTCACGCGGTGACATGGCCGCTAGCAGCGCCGGACAGTTGCCCGTCTTCTCGGGAACACCCACCGGGGAAAGATGCCGTCGTTACACAAAAACCCGCGATTGAGTCAGGCAGGCCCCAGTGAGCTCCTGTGCCCACCTGAGCCGGTCACGGCAGCCGGGGGCCACCACGTCCTCGCTGTCCTGGTCTGGATCACTGCCCGCCCGCCCCCGCCCCACCCAGGACCCCATGGATGGAGCAGGGGAGGTTTTCCCCCAGGAAAATCGAGGTGTTGTTTCCAGTAAAAGAAGGAAAGTGCCGGGCAGGCCGAACCCACACTTGTCCACCCAACAGCGTCTCCGCTGACGCCTCACGGAGTCCAGCAGCAGCTCTGTCCCAGGACACGGTGGAGGCGGTGCCACCGCTGTAACTGTTCACACCTTCCCTGTGGGGGTGGGGGGCCCCCAGTCTGCCTCCCTGTCACACGGAGGCTCAGAGCTGTCACCCTGCCTTGCAAGCTCCTGGCATCTGCTGGGCTCAGCTGGTGGGGCCCTGAGCACCCTGGCGGGCCGGCCTGTGCTTCCGTGGGCTCCTCTGGGCCGGCCTGAGCTTCCGTGGCGTCACAGACGGGCTGTGGGAGGCGGCCTCGCAGATGGCCGCCACGTTTCCCTTCTTTCTGAGGCGCAGCTGCCCTCCTGTCCCAGGGCCCAGACGTCGGCTGCTGGGACGTTCTCGGAGCCTGTCGCTCGCTGGGTGGCCCTGGGAACGCTGCTGACAGCCGCCCCCATGCCATCCCTGTCGCCTGCCTTTCCTCCCTCCTCTGTCTCCGTCCTCCACCCCTCCCCTCCCCAACCCTCCCCCTCACGTCTGGGAAGGACTCCCTGTGGCCTTTGGTTCCTTAGTTATAGTCACAGCTGTTTCCCCGGGTGCTTCCTGGTGGGCGAGGAGGAGACAAGGAACTGCTGGGAGGAGCAGCCACGGAGACACATGGTTTCCCCCAGCCACCCGGGTCCCCCCCAGCCACCTGGGTCCACCACAGCCACCTGGGTCCTTGGAAGGATTTGGGGACAGACTTTGGCTGCTCCTCGAAGGACTCGCAAGTTGTCAAGGTCCAGGACTGACCCCCATGGCTCATCCTTCACTCCTGGTACTCAACACCCCCTCCCAACACCCCATCCCAATGCCCCATCCCAATGCCCCCTGCAGCGTTCGCCGTTTCTCAGAGGCCGGATCCCGTGAGGACAGCTCCCGGTGGGGCTGTGGCCCCTCCTCCCGCCCGTCGGGCTGCCCGGCTCGCACGCAGCACCAGAGCCTCGTATCTCAGGCCTCATTGGAATTCGCGGCAGAGCCGTCCTGGCTCACGCACTAAACTTAACTCCGGCAACGTGTTCCCATCACTGGAATTCATCCGGCCCAGCCTCCTCCCTCCCCCGCCTCCTCCGCTGTTTAAAGATAGCAAGTGTGCTTTCGGCAGCAGCAGCTGGGGCCGCCCACTCTGCATGGGGGTGGGGGTGGGGGTGGCCTGTCCCAGGCGTGGCCCCCGGGGTCCCCGGTGGTGGTGGTGTTCCGGGAGCCGTGATGCTCAGAGACCGTTGTCTGATGAGGCTGCTGCCTTCCCGCCGGCCTCGCAGCCACGGAATGAAGCTCTGGTCCCAGGGGCGCCGACACCGCCGAGGTCCGGGCCTGGGCCCTGCTCCCTCCGGCTGTGCCCTGGCTCCTGCCTGTCCGCTCAGCGGCATCTTCCTGGTGCCGGCACCAGCAGGGACGCTCGTCAGCATCCGGGCCTCGAGGCCACACGAGAGGGGGAGCTTCCTGGAGCTGATGGAGGCATCCTGCCCTCCGGCCCAGGTGGCACCCCCTGGCCTCCGTCCGCTCACTCCTCAGCCTGCCGCCTGCTCTCCGTCTGGCTGGGCTCTGCCGGAGGCGGGCCACGGGGGCCACGTCTCTGCATCCGTGGCTTCTCTTGTGACACAGCTGAGCCGCCATCGCCCTGCCTGGGGTCCTCCCGGCCAGAGGCCCCGCTGTACCTCCTCGGGGGGGAGGCTGAGTGTGGTCCCAACCAGGAGACCCGGCCGCCCCCGGGGGCCCACCCCCCCTGCGGGCCCAGGACACACGCTCCCCTCCCCTCCCAACCCGAAAGGCCTTTGGGAGGCGGCCCCGCTGAATTTTTATCCCCGATACTCCCGCTAAATCAATACTCCCGCTCCGGCCATGGAGGGAATATTAATACAGAGCGGTTTTAAAAATTCAGTTAAAAGATATCATTCCACCATCTTTCAACAGGCCAAGCCAGGCTCGCTCCCCGGCTACACAGCCGCACCATCCCGGGCGTTCGCCATCCAATAAAAGCCGGTAATGAAAATTTTGTCTTATGAAGGTGAAAACTTGGAGAATGGGTTAGAATCCTCATTTTTCTATGCATAGCAATCAAATGACCTTCTGATGCTGCCACATAAAGTATAGATTTAAAGTTAAATGACCCAGTCAGTCATTTAGCATTTTTTTAAAGAGTAATTTCTCCCCGTAACCGCGGGTGTTTATGCAGGGGTTGCTTTTTGGTATTTACCTTTTAGGAATCGAGGAGAAACTGACATTCCTTTATTTTTTTTTTTTGGAACTGTTTTTTAATAGCCTTTGTTTATTTTTAATATGTGGTGTTCCAGGCCCCTGCTCTAATGATTTTTTTCACACTGCATTGATAATTAAATTCATTCATTTTCCCAGCTGCACAATTCCTTTAAATAAAAAGTTATGGGTAATAACACCTCCACGCTCAAAGTGCAGAGGAGGAAAGGGCACCGCGGGGTCCCCGTGGCGGGGGGCGTGCGGGGGCGCAGGGCCCGGGCGAGGGGGGAGATCCGTGGTCAGGTTGTTGGGGTGCCGTCTTCGCTCGCATGGGGACCTGCGGGGTTTGGTTTTCTCGCCCTGGAAGACATGCATTCCCCCCCTTATGTTCATAAAGACGCACTTTATCTCCATCACCCTGTTCCAGGTTTTGGTTATAATCCGTAGTCATGTGCCATCAAAGGGACAGGAGGTGCGGAGTCTCTCACATGACGGAGACCGTTTGCCGTCGCCCTCGAGCGCGTAGGAGGAGGGCGGCGAGGTGGGCTGAGCGGTTTAGCGGCATTAAGGAGCGAGTGCGGCCGCGAGCGGGGCAGAGAGTCGGGGAGATGAGAGAAAGCCCTCGTCCCTGGGCTGGGGATTTGCCCGGAGCCTCTGTAATTTCATGGATGCTGTAAGGATCTGGCTGCTACACATTTTAATTTAGTCCGGAGATGTTCCTATTTTAATTATCCGCACACAAGGGCACGCTGTCTCTCCACGGCTATTGCTGTACGTTACGTTTATATACAGCGATAGCCACGAGAAAACCCCCCACACCACGCTCTCCCCGAGACGCCCGAAGGGCGGCCCTCATTTGTTTCCGGGACGCCGTGTGGACCTCTGCGTCTTTAAATAGGATTTTTAATGGCTCGCGGTGCGGGCAGTCATGACCGTGGGCGCGGACGGTGACGGAGAACTGAGGGAAGGGGCTCCGTGTCCCCTCCCGCAGGGGCTGGAAGGTGCTCTGCTGGCAGCTGAGGTGTGTGTGTGTGGGGGTGCCTGGGGCCCCCCTGTCCTCGCCGAAGTCAGGGGGCACAGGATTGGGGAACCTGAGAGCCAATCGATTCCTGCTGAGCCTCGGCGATCACATTTCAACAGGGAAAAGCCCATTTGGAGAAACGTGATCCTGTCCGCACTGCGTCGGCTCGGCCTGTAGGTCTTAGCAAAGAAGGAGAACACACACACACACACACACACACACACACACACACACACTATATATATATATATATATATGAAACGTGTAAAATAAACGCACCTGTAAATGTGCACCTAATACATGTATAAATAATTTACAATCGTATCATTAACCGTACGATGTGTGGGGTGTGTACTGTAATATGTACGGTTGTAACAAGAACAAGCCGATGGGAGAGAATGTCGACAAAGGGAGAGTTTAAATCCCGGCTCACACGCTGTCCTGCAGCTGGGAAAAGGTGACCCCCTCCTGACAGGTCCGGGTGGGGGGGGGTGCGATTCTGCCTTTTCCCAAAGAGAAATAGGAAGCAGACATCGGGGGCCCTGCAGTGACCCCCCGGAACCCTTCTCCCAAGAGGCTGGGGGTCCTGAGTGGCCGGGGGGCAGGAATGGCCATGTCTCCCCAGGAGCAGGCCCATGTCGCACGCTCCGAGGGGACCCCGCCCACGGCCAGGCCGGGGTGTCACCAGCGCTGACCTTTATCTCGGCCTCTGGTCCCGTGGGTTTCGTGGGTGACAGCTGTGTGGGGGAGGAGAGGAGTAAGGGGTCCCTGTGGGCCTCCAGGGTCCTTGGATGGAGGGGTGTCGGGGGGGCCCTCGGCACTCAGATGCACTCCGCGCGGTTCCCGGTCACTCGGAAACCGGAACGTGTTGCTGACAGGGAAAACGGGAGATTCCCCACGACTGTCTGATTTCCGGTTCTCTGGGGGCGTCTGGGGCGCTGGGAACACAGGGCCTCATGGGCAGGCAGGGCACCAGCCAGAGCAGCCACAAGCCCTGTAGACGGTGCCCCTCCTGTGTTCTCCATGCGGCTCCCTCCGAGCCCTGCGGCTCCCGAGCCAGTGCCTGGGCTGGCTGCGGGCGGAGGGCTGAGGGCCGTGCATCCTCCTGTGGCCACAGCCAGGGCTGCTCGCTGCGACGGTGCAGCAGGTCCCCGCTGGTTTGGGGTCACCGGGATCCCCGTTCCAAAGCGTTGGCTCCGTCCCTGTGTCTCAGGGACATGGAGCTGGTTCGGCTCTGACACCAGTGAGGACAGAGGCGTCTCCGTCCACGCGTCTTGCCCATCCTGTGGCTGCGGAAGACCAGGGTTTGCAGTGGGTTTGGGGGGATGCGCAGGGCGAGGGGATCAAACCCCGCGGCCGAGGAGCTGTCGATGGGAGGAGCGCACACGCCCTCGCCGTGGCGACGGTGCAGGCTTCCTGGGAAGAAGGGGACGGACGGAACCTCACCAGAGGCCGGGACCGGGATGGCCCTTAGCAAAGGCCCCGGAGGAGGCGGCCCCTGCCCTCGCGTCGAGTCGGGAGGCTCCTGAGAAGGTGCTGGCCCGGAAGGCGGCGTGTGTGTGTCCCATCAGGGCCCCCCACCCACAGGGCTGCTCCCTGGGTCAGAGGTGAGGTCACAGGCCGGCCAGTCCTCGCTGGGGGCCGCAGGGGTCGTCACTAGGGAGGGCGGGCAGCTCAGGGGGGTCCGCGTGCGTCCTTGCAGGCTCCTGCGCTCCTGCCAGGCTGCCCTGCTCCCCGGCCCCAGCGCTGCAGCTGCGTAGCTGTGCCACCTGCCCCCCCGCCCCCTCCCCCCAGGGCACTCCTGGACCCAGAGTCCTTGCCGCTCTGGGCACCTCGCTTTCTTGTCTTGTGCTGTTAGGAATTTAGGCAAATTTTACTCTCCATGAACACCCGACCCAACCCCCACACCCCCCATCCTCACACCTAAGCACTCACCCCCACACTCCAACCCCCACACCTAACAGCCCCCACCTGCACACCCACAGCTGCCATGCAACCACACACACAGAGAGACACACACACAGAGATACACACACAGGTACACACAGACACACAGAGACACACACAGAGACACACACAGACACACACATACAGTCACACACACACACAGACACACACACAGAGACACATACACATTCACACAGACACACACACACACACAGACACACACAGAGACATACACAGACACACACATACAGTCACACACACACACACACACACACAGAGACACATACACATTTACACAGACACACACACACACACACAGACACACACAGAGACATACACAGACACACACATACAGTCACACACACACAGACACACACACAGAGACACATACACATTCACACAGACACACACAGACACACACACAGACACACACACAGTCACACAGACACACACATACACAGACACACACATACAGTCACACACACACAGACACACACACAGAGACACATACACATTTACACAGACACACACACACACACACAGACACACACAGAGACATACACAGACACACACATACAGTCACACACACACAGACACACACACAGAGACACATACACATTTACACAGACACACACACACACACACAGACACACACAGAGACATACACAGACACACACATACAGTCACACACACACAGACACACACACAGAGACACATACACATTCACACAGACACACACAGACACACACACAGACACACACACAGTCACACAGACACACACATACACAGACACACACACAATCACACACACACACACAGTGCGTGAGGGTGAGTGAACATTTGACCTCAGCACTTCGCAGGCCTGGGCGCTCGCTGGGAGGCCCCCCGGGACAAGCTGGGACTTTTGTGGTTGATCCTCACCTGAGGGTATTTCCCGTTGATATGTCGAGGGTGGAAGGGAGGGGGAGAGACAGAGGGAGAAACATCTACGTGAGGGAGACACACCCATCGGTTGCCACCCACATGCACCCCAACCAGGGCCGGGGATGGAGCCTGCAGCCAAGGCATGTGCCCTGGACTGGAATCGAACCCGGGACCCTTCAGTCCACGGGCTGACACTACACACGGAGCCACACTGGCCAGGCTGGGACTTTGTTTTAAACGGTCACCCTGCCTGGGAAGAAAACCCCGGTCCAAGCCGCAGAGGTGGCCGGAGCCCAGGCCGTCCCGTCCCGCCCCGCCCCAACCCGCCCCGGACGGCGTGACCCACTGAGGCCCAGGATCGCTCCGCTCCGCCTGCCCGTGACCTGGGCATTTTCCCGTTAGAAAACCAGGCCCGGCCATTAGGGGACCACCCAGGGCAGTGATGGCGAACCTTCTGAGCTCGGCGTGTCAGCATTTTGGAAAACCCTAACTGAACTCTGGTGCCGTGTCACATATAGACATTTTTTGATCTTTGCAACCATAGTAAAACAAAGACTTATATTTTTGACATTTATTTTATATATTTAAATGCCATTGAACAAAGAAAAATCAACCCAAAAAATGAGTTCGCGTGTCCCCTCTGACCTGCGTGTCATAGGTTCGCCGTCACTGGCCTAGGGGTTTCACGGGCTCCTCGGGAAGCTGGGTGGCGGTGGCGAGGGCCTGGCCTGGCTCCGTCCGGCGTGTTCCAGCCCACGTGGCTGCGGGGACGGGAGCCACGCCGTCGCACCTGCAGTGTCGCTCCATCCAGGTGCGGGGTTAACGCAGGCCCCTCAGGGACGTGCAGAGATTCTTCGGGAAAAGAGAGAAGAGAACGCACACACACACACACACACACACGCACACACACACACACACGCACACACACACACGCACACACACACGCACGCACACACACGCACACGCACACACACACGCACGCACACACGCACACACACACACACACACACGCACACACACACGCACGCACACACACGCACACGCACACACACACGCACGCACACACACACACACACACACACACACACACACACACACACACACCAAGATGCCTAATGAGAAATTACCTTCCTGCTAGCAAAACCTACATGCGCGAGCTTTTATAAAAATAGAATTTCTTTGAAATGCCAGGCAAGAGATCTGGAAGCGTGCTGGCAGCCTGGATGCCAGGGACCGACCTGCGCCAGGTTCTCACGCTAATAAATATTCATCCTGTGCTTTGGGGGGCTCCAAGCAGGAGGCAGAGGGTCCGTTTCCCGGGGAAGCGCGATCTATTTCCGTAGCGAGCAGTCGGGCTCCTGAGCATGTCAGGTGTTCTTTTAGGAAAATGTAACTCTTTCCGAGCCGTTCAGCCACTCAGGCCTCCCGTGGGATACCGGCCGCAGGGTGCGGAGTCGGCTGGGGCCTTGTCTCCCCAGGCCTCGGGGCCACGCCAGGGGGGAGGGTGGCTCCCCAACCCCTTCTCAGCCACCGTTTGCTGGGACCCACAGGGAAAGCTTCATGCAGTACGGGCAGTGTCCCGATCCACTGAACCCACAGCGAGTCCGGAGTCTCCCATAAAACCTGCGGCGTTGGCGTCCCCCCGGTTCTACCCGCTTGGACCAGAAAAGCCTTTTTTAAGTTGTTTTTTTTAAGGGGATTTCACGTCCCTGCAAAGCCCGCCGTCAGTCTCAGAGTTCGTGTCCGCGGGGCGTCGGGGTGGTTCCCCCCAAGGGGTCTGTGAAGACGGCATGGTGATTAGTATCTTTTAGAAAAAAATCTCATCTCTACTTGTGTCCGATTTAGCAAATTGGGGGCTTGAAAAACCTTAAAATACTGTTCCTTCATCTGGCCGGGAGGAGCATTGCTCACAAAAGGTAAAAATACATGCTTTGTCATCGGACAAAGATTTTAAACCAAACCAGCAGATCTAGTGCAAGGATGTTTCACTTAAATTTATTTTAAAGACAAAAGGAGAATGAGGAAGAGAGAGGGGAAGGGAGAGAGAGAGAGAGAGAGAGGAGGAGGAGGAGGAGGAGGAGGAGGAGGAGGAGGGGGGGGGAGGGACCCTCGGTTGCAGCTGCGTGCAGAGTTTGGGCACAAATATCCTTCCCTTACTTTGCATGATTTCAATAAAATTAGGTCAAAGGCACGTTCATTCGAAAACAGTGCTTTGTCATATTCTCTACAACACGCGCCTCGCGGGGGTGTGAGCCACCTTCGCGCAGCCCGTCCTAATGAGGGGTTTAGACGGCATTGTCATCAATTTCCCGCAGGTGCACCCGGCCAATCAGTCACTTCAATCAAAGCCGTCAGCTCCCTGGCGCTGTCACCTCCCGAATTAGCAGCTCCCGGCCTGCAGGGCCGCCCCTCGCCTGCGGGCGGTGCTTTTGAGCAGCGCTGCGGCGTGAGCCGCCGGGATTTATTCACAGCCTCCTTTTCTCCTCCTTCTCCCCCCCCCCGCGCCCCCACCCCTGGACTTTATACTAACATCGTATTTCTTTTGTGAGAGCATGCAGATAAAAGGCGCGGTGTGTTTTAACCCTCAGCACAGCCGCCTCTTAAGGCAAAAAGGTAAATTCACGCAGATGAGGGACAAGAAAGCACAGACTCGGGGGGCGGGCGGCCTGGCTGGGCTGGAGGGCCCCTGCCCCCAAGGCCCCCCTTCACGCATCGGCTCGAGTTTGGCTCGGACCTGGTGCTGCTGTTTTAAGGGTTAGGGTGCGAGCTTCGGGCCACCGGGCCCCCTCCCCCGGGCGTTTCCCGCCCCGGCTACCGGCGCCCAGCCTCCCCTGCACACCTTCCCCCGGGCAGACGCCGCCGGTACCTGGGGAGACACGTTTTATCACAACCAGCAACGGGAATTTCATTCCTGCCTCCCCTCGCAGGGTTAACCGCAGCTTCAAACCCTCTCGCTGCCTGAGCCGATCAGGAAGGATCCGACGAAGGGACAGTGTTGGCTTTTGGACATCCGTGGAAAATCGCCGCGTGAACAAGACTCTATCCCAGTGACGGCGAACCTGCGACACGCGTGTCAGAGGGGACACGCGAGCTCATTTTTTTGGCTGATTTTTTCTTTGTTCAATGGCATTTAAATATATAAAATAAATAGCAAAAGTATAAGTCTTTGTTTTACTCTGGGTGCAAAGATCAAAAAATGTCTCTGTGTGACACGGCACCAGAGTTAAGTTAGGGTTTTCCAAAATGCTGACACGCCGAGCTCAGAAGGTTCGCCATCACTGCCCTAGAGTCTAATAAGGATTTCAGCCCTGGCCGGTTTGGCTCAGTGGATAGAGCCTCGGCCTCAGTGGTCAGAGCCCAAGGGTCCCAGGTTCGATGCCCGGGTTGCCGGTTCGATCCCCAGTGTGGGGCCTGCAGGAGGCAGCTGATCCATGACTCTCTCTCATCATGAATGTTTCTCTCTCTCTCTCCCTCTCCCTTCCTCTCTGAAATCAATAAAAATGTATTTAAAAAAAAAAAAAAGGATTTCAAAAGCTCCAGCCGTGAAAAGGGAGACCTGCCCACGCCCGGGGCGGACGCGCCGTCTTTATGGGAGAAAGCTCAGGAGCCTGCGAGTCAGTGACTATAGCCCTTGGTTTTATTCAGCCGGCCTGAGGACTATTTAGGTGTTTCTCCCTGGCGGACCTTCACGGGGGGTCCCTCGCCCCAACATTTCTGTGGCCACATTAAAAATAACAACATAAAACCACACACACGTGGTTTCTGCAGAATGCAAATTCCAAGGCATTTAATAAAAATGTACTTTTAATACCTGGCAGTGTCACCTTGCAAATAGCTTTGATGTAGGATCGCTGCCTGCAGAAAGCCGGAGCTACCCGGTGTCATCGTACCTGCCTTTACGACACCTTCCCTGAGAGAGCAATTAGGGCGACGGAGGCTGGGGTTCCTGCTAATGTCTGAAAGGACATGTACGTCCCAGCGAAAGGGGAAAGGGCTGTGATCAGCTGTGAAAGAGGAAAGAATCCTAACAGCTCCCACCCCGAGGCACCTGATAAAAATGCAGCCGGCGCCCGGAGTCTCCAGGGTGGGCTTTTCCCGGAGAAATGAAGGCGGCCGCCGGGGGCTCGCTGGGGGCGGGGTGGGTGCGCCACGGGGGCTCCTCGGTGCCGCGTGGAGTTAAATGGTCCCGTCTGCATGCTCGTGCTGGTGTCACTCGTTACGATCCCTGGCAACGCGCCTCCGCACACGCGTCTGCGTTTGTTACCACCGAGCTGAGCTCTCCCTGCGCCTTTCGGCTGCCCCAGTGTTTCCTCTACGGGCCTCTGGGTAGAGCTTTTCAAAACATCCCCCTGATGTAAACGCATGAGGCCTCTGTGTAGCTGTAGGTCTTGTAAGAAAAGGTGAAGGGCCCTGGCCTGTTTGGCTCCATGGCTAGAGCACCGGCCTGCAGACTGAAGGGTCCCGGGTTCGATTCTGGTCTGGGACACACAGCTCGGTTGCAGGTTTGATGCCCGGCCCAGGTCAGGGCGCGTGCGGGAGGCAACCAATGGAAGTGTCTCTCTCACATCGATGCTTCACTTTCTCTGTCTCTCCCCTTTCCTTCCACTTTCTCTAAAAATCAATGGGAAAATATCCTCGGTGAGAATTAACCCCACAAAAAACAGTGAAGGGGCACGGAGTGTCCGTGAGTCGGAGGAACGGGTGCCTGGGAAAGAATCAACCCTCCAGCTGACACGTATGCGGGGCGTCCAGGAGGCCCTCCGTGCCCCCTGGCTCATGCCGCGCGGTCCCTTCCACAGAGAAGGCAGACGGGTCCACGTTTCATTTTCCCGTCCTCTCTGCTCCCAAAGAGAATCTCTCTGTGGTTCCTGCGGCTGTTTTTTCTCTCTAAAAGGGAGGACAGGGGCATGGCCTGTTCCCCGCCCCGTGCCCGTGGGGCGGGAAGGCCGCAGTGCGCTCTGACGAGCCAGCCAGATGTCTTATGAATCGGGTGGGAAGGAAGCCACTATGTCTTTAAGCTTCCCCGGGCGCCCAGGTGCGCGGGGAGCCGGGCGAAAGCGTTGACCAAGCACTCTGAGCGCAGGCGATCGCCGCCTCATTGTGACGCGGGGCGGCCGTGATCGATGGCTCCCAACCACAAAGCGTGGCCACGGAGACAAAATTAGTGTTGTGTTAATTACCAGTGTCTGTAACGCTATCTATCCATAACTGCCTGCAGCCCCCCGTCGCCGGGTCTGAAGGCAGCCCCCGGCCCCACGGGGTCCACGCGGCTCCCAGCGGCCCCGCGGCACAGCCACATGCCAAAGAAGAAAGTTTAACAAAGCTTCGCTCGCAACACTTCCTTAGAGCAAAAAAAAAGAAAGAAAGAAAGAAAATGTTTCTTGTTTAAGGGAAATGCCTTTATCTTTTTCTTTCCGAGCGAGGGAAGGAGCAGACCTTATTACATGCTACTTGGAGGCGAGCGTGGCGGGTGGAACATGGAGGCGGCCTCGACACCCTCCACGCAGGCGTGCGCTCTCGGGGCCCGGCTCTCGCAGTCGCCAGCAGGCGGCCCAGGACCCTCAGGGGGAGGAGGACCCTTCAGTGGTGGAGCCTCCTTGAGCGGAGATGGGCCGCTCTCCAGACATGAGTAAGTGCGTCTCGCGTGAGGATGAAGGCTGGCTCCGTTCGGAGCTTGCGGGAGATGAAAGATAGGCCGGCTCCTGGAAACGGCCTGCGTGGCACATGCTATAAATGAGCAGGGAAAGCAATCGAGCTAATAGATTACAGTAATTATCCAATCTTTGGCTAGTTTGTATTGGCAAACTATAAATACAGCGCACACGAGAACAAGGTGCTTACAGAATGTACATGAAAGGTCATTGTAATTTGCGAGTCGCTAGTCATTAGAATATGCTAAAAACCGTGGCTGCGGGGCCCAGATTTTAATGATGAATACATTGATTATTAAGTAGCGGAGGAGGAATGTGCGCGCCCGCGCGGCTGTGGTGTGATGATAGGTCGCTTTATTTTGGGAAGGAAATCAACTCCGCTTCAGAAGCGCGTGCAATCGAGGGATATAATTGCGGCGAGGAAAATTCCTCCGAGGAGCCTGGCACGTATTAAAAGCAAAAGAACTTGAGACATGTTTGTGATAAGATTACTAATAAATCTCCGGCACGTCTTAGACTCCTGACAATAACAGGCCCGCGGAGCACTCCGTCTCCCCCCAAGCCACAGGATTTAAGATCAGTCACAAAGCATCCAAGTTACCACGGACGCCAGACAGATGCGGCTCCGGACGGGGCCGCTCGCCCGTAAATCTCGCGTCCCTTATATGCAAATTAAACTCCATTTTAAAAGATGATTTTTCACGCGGTGAATCGCCTTTCTTTGCAAAATGCTGGTGATTTTTAACGGGGGAGAGAAGGAGCCCGCACCGGCTCCAGGAGCCATTTCGAGCCAGAGGGGCTGCCAAGCCTGCTATCAGCTGGGCGCTGTGGCTTGGCCGCCTCCCGCCTCCCTCCTCCCTCCACCACCCGGGAGAGGAGTTAGGGAGCGAGTTGGCGGGAGGCCTCCTGAGCCCAGCGGCTGCCGCGGCGACTGGCTACAGGGGCTCTGTCTGTGCTGCAGGCTACTCCTTCCTCTCTCCCTCCTTCCCTCCTTCCTTCCTTTCTTTCTTTTTGAAAAAACTATTTTCAACTATGAGGAAATCATAGTAATACTTTTAATATATATATATATTATTGATTTTTTTACAGAGAGGAAGGGAGAGGGACAGAGAGTTAGAAACATCGATGAGAGAGAAACATCGATCAGCTGCCTCCTGCACAGTCCCTACTGGGGATGTGCCCGCAACCCAGGTACATGCCCTTGACCGGAATCGAACCCGGGACCCTTCAGTCCACAGGCCGACGCTCTATCCACTGAGCCAAACTGGTTAGGGCCATAGTAACACTTTTTAAAACATATACACTGAGTGGCCAGATTATGATGACCACCCCATCAGTACTTCATCGACACTTCCAAGAATACTGAATCTTGAAAACTTCCTAAGAAAATACTCTCAAGGTTTTATTATTATTATTTGCATAACCAATTCACTTCATCGTACTGATGGGAGGTCATAAAAATCTGGCCACTCAGTGTATATTTTTATTGATTTCAGAGAGGAAAGGGGAGGGAGAGAGAGAAACATCAACGATGAGAGAGAATCATGGACCGGCTGCCTCCTGCACGCCCCACACTGGGGATCTGAGCCTGTAACCCGGGCCTGTGCCCTGGCTGGGACTCGAACCCTGACCGTCTGGGTCATAGGTCAACGCTCAGCCACCGAGCCTCGCCGGCCAGGCCAAGACACACCTCTCCAATGGCAGAGGGGGTGCCGATGCCCGCTTGCTGTGGGCTGGGGCATCGTCCCTGACCCCCTCCCGGCCTCCGTTCCCCTCGTTGGTGTGAAACCCCTCCCAGGGCTTTCCTGAGCGCACTTTCCGGAAAGGGAGGGCCTGTGGGACGGGCCGCAGTGCTGAGGGCTGAGCCAACAGTCACCCGTGTGTTTGCTCCTTGTGGGTGCAGCAGCTCCGTCCGCGTCCTGACAGACGGGAGCCCCTGTCCCCCTCGGGCCCGGCTCCCAAACGCTGGTCTCCCCAGCACCGAGCTCTCACTGGGGCGCCTGGCGGGAAACTTGCAAAGGATGAAAGGGATTGTGAGAGTGGGGAGCGCCGCGTGCCCAGAGCTACGATTCCACCTCGTCACCCACAGGCACCCGGTCGTCCTCTTGGGGGGACCCAGGAGGGAGCCCAGGTGCTGAGCCCCGCCCCCTACACCCCCCCCCCCGGGGCCCCTGGGACAGTGACACGGGGACACTGATCTGGGGGGAGGGCCGAGTGCGGGCTCGATCCCCAGTGGGGGGCGTGCACACAGCACCGAGCTCAGCGGGCAGCCTGGCACGGCTCCTGTGCCCCTCCCCCGCCTGCAGTGGCACGGGCTGGGGGGCCGGGTCCGACCCGAGGCCGCAGGGCGTCTGTCTCCTGCTGCTGCGGGGCCGCGACTCCCACGTGAGGGCCTGCTGTTTCTTGGATGTAGAGCGGCCGGCCCAGGGAGGGCTGTGAGGTCAGTGTTTGTGCTTCTCTTTGTGAATCTGCCCTCGAACCCACACCCTGTGTGCACACATGCAAATGCACATACGCACATGCACTGCACACACACACATGCAAATGCACACACATACAAACACACAAACACACACATGCACACACAAAATACACATACAGGCACACACATACACCCACAAATACACACATGCACACACAAATATACTCATACACATACATGCGCACACATGCATAAATGCACACACACATGCACACACATGCACACACATGCACACACATGCACACACATGCACACACATGCACACACATGCACACACACATGCGCACACATGCGCACACATGCGCACACATGCGCACACATGCGCACACATGCGCACACATGCGCACACATGCACACACATGCACACACATGCACACACACATGCACACACATGCACACACATGCACACACATGCACACACATGCACACACATGCACACACATGCACACACATGCACACACACATGCACACACATGCACACACACATGCACACACATGCACACACATGCACACACATGCACACACGCACACACACGCACACACATGCACACACACATGCACACACATGCACACACACATGCACACACAAAATACACATACAGGCACACACATACACCCACAAATACACACATGCACACACAAATATACTCATACACATACATGCGCACACATGCATAAATGCACACACACATGCACACACACGCACACACATGCACACACACATGCACACACACATGCACACACATGCACACACATGCACACACACATGCACACACATGCACACACATGCACACACATGCACACACACACGCACACACACACGCACACACATGCACACGCACATGCACACACATGCACACACATGCACACACACATGCACACACATGCACACACATGCACACACATGCACACACATGCACACACACATGCACACACACACGCACACACATGCACACATACTCTCAAGTGAACGGACCTAAAACAAACCCAAGTGCCTGCTGATCTGCAGGGGTCAGTGCCCTTCGGGACGAGGGGATGGGCGGCTCCTCGGGGTGAGGCCCAGCAGGCGGTGGCCCGTCCCCCAGCCCAGGTGGCAGGGCCGCCTCAGCTGTCCATCCAACGGCGACACCGCACAAGGGCAAGAACGTCATTGTGCTTGCCCGGTTGGCGCGGCTCCGTGGCCGAGGGTCAACCTATGAGCCAGGAGGCCACGGTTGGAATGCGGGCTGGATCCCCAGTGGGGGGCGTGCAGGAGGCAGCCGACCAGTGATTCTCACTCCTCACTGACGTTTCTCTCTCTCCCTCTCCCTTCCTCTCTGAAATCAGTTAAAGCTCTATTTTAAAAAAGGAACGTGACCGCATGTCACAGCCTCAGCTTCCTGTCCCGCCCACACTTCCCGCGTGGGTGTCTGTTTACGGCAGGTGCCTATCCCAGGTGAGGATCCCTGCGAGTCGGACACACGCTCCGGGCCGGGAGCACCCTTCGGGGCGGCTCCTGCCAGGCCCGGCTTGATGCTGGGGGCGTGGGGGCGGGGGGCACGCAACGCGGCTCCTCTGGTTTCCGCGTGGATGGCTCTCCGCGGTTTGCCACGGCGAGAAGCAGGGTGGCCGAGCCTGTGGTTCTGGTGGCGACACACAGACTTCTCCCATGAAATCCCTTCTTGCCAGGGGGGCACGCACCCAGCCACTGCGCCCCCAATTCCAGGAGAGATCTCACCCTCCGGAGCAGGAATGTCTTCAGTAGCTGCGCTTCCACCAGAAGGCAGGCGCTCGGCTGAGGCTGTGACGGGAACGTGTCTCAGTGTCCTGTTCGTGGCCACGGTGTGCTCCGTCCACACAAGCAGGGAGGGGCTCCCTTGCCCTGAGCGGGGCGTTCCTCGGCGACACGGGGCGCTGTGCGTGTTTTCGTCTGCATTGCACTTTTTCTTTTTCTGGCCGTGTTAACCCCCTCCCCCCCAGTCTTTAAGGTTTGCTGTCGGGATGCACTTGTTGTGCTGGGAGTAATTAGCCTGCTCCGAGGATATTAATTAACATGTTGGGAATGTTTTCTTTATTAATGAGAAATTCACACATTCTCCCTAAATTAATCTGTAGAGTTTAAAATTAATTTATCGCGGCCTTTGATGACCTCGAAGCTACGCAGAGACAACCAACCGAAGCATTGTACTAACCGTGAAACCATTCATTAAACGTTTTATGCAAATAGTGTTTGTTTATAAACAAATTAACTGCAAGGATTTTCAAAACAGGTGCTGTGTTGTGAATGCGCACTAAATGATGTGGTACTGAAAGAATTAATTAGACCTTCAGATGTAATTAGTCGCAATAATTTGCGTGATTAGCGGCTTGGTGAGGAAGCGAGGCGCTCGCATTGTGATGCTCGGGCGTCGCTGCCGTGGCTTTGTCTTCCGCGGGGCGAGGCGGCGCCTGCTCCTCCTTTAGGACATTTTTCAAAAAATCGCTGACATCGCCGGAGCTAATTGCCGGGCGTCCTGTGGGGGGGCCGCTGTGGTCTCCCCCCGCTTCCTCCCGGGGCTTCTGCCCACGTGCGGCCACGGGCTGTGCGGCTGCTGGCTCCCACCTTTATGAATTTTTAACAGAGAAAGTTGTTAACCCCAGATCCCTCCGTCCCCAGGGGAAACGACGGCACTTAACACTCGGAGGGTTAAAAGACGGGACACAATTACTGTCCGTCCTGCGTCTGGAGGGCTGTTCGCGCCGGGAGGAGCGGCCGTCATGTCGCTGTCGCCGGCACCGGGGACGGGTCTCCCCTGCTCTTTCAGGAGACGGGCCGTCACCGTGAGCAGCTCCGCTGATGGGCTGTGGACACGGCCAGCGTCACGCGGGTGGCGTGTTGACACGGGTGTGCGCTAGGCCTGGGCCACCCAGACGCCTGGACCAGGGGCTCGGCCGGTGTCGTCTCCGGGCCTGTCGCTGAGGGATGGGCCTCCACGTCCCTCTGCTGGGGGTTCACCGAGTGGCCGCTGTGGACAGTCTGCTGGGAAGTGATCAGAATTACTTCATCTACTCACTCACCCATTCATTCACTCCTTCACTCCTTCACTCCTTCATTCACTTATTCATTGTCCATTTATTCACTCACTCATTAATGCACTCAGTCATTCACTCAGTCATTCATTTGTTCATTCCTTCACTCACTCATTAATTTGCTCATCAATCATTCACTCACTTCATTCATTCATTCACTCATTCATGCATTGATTAATTCATTAATTCACTCTTTCAGTCATTCACTCACACATTCATTCACTCATTCATTCATTAATTCACTCATTCTGTCATTCATTCACTCACTCATTAATGCACTCATTCACCCACTCCCCCATTCACTAATTAATTAATTAACTCATTCACTCATTGTGCTGTTGGGGGCATGGTGATTGATAGGGACGGAGGAGGTTCTTTTATGACAGAGCTTCATGCAGAGGCAAACAAGCAAACAGATGATGCGTTGCAGCTCCTTCCAGCCGGGAAGAAATATGAAGACAATAACACACAATAACCTGGTGGCGGATGGCGGAGGGGGTGGAGGGGCTCTAAGTGGGTCACCGCTTGGCGAGGCTCACGGCGTTCTATTTTAATGCGAAAGCAGCGCTGCCACCCGGACGCGTGCTCGCCCGCCCGCGTGTGGGTGTGCTAAACGGCACGGCGCCGCGTCAGCACCCAGCAGGGCTCCGGGGACGTGGGTGCTCGGGGCGTGAGGCTCAGGACGCGTTGCAGTCCCCCTGGGCCACAGGCTGGTGCATGCTGCTGCCGTGCGACAAGGTCCAGGGGAGAACGCGGGTGGCTTCTCCTCCCTCAGGCACACAGTTCCCCCTGCGGCCGCTCTGAGCAGCGGTCACGCGTGCGTCCCTCCCAGGAGATGGTGACGCCCGGTGCAGAGGAGAGGGCGGAGGCCGTGGGTGACCGATGCAGGGTGGGCCTGACGCCTGCCATCGGCCGTGAGCTGTGTGTGTGCGCTCACCTGGCTGTTTCTGAAACCTGTTCCATGGCCGAAGGGCCTGGTACATTTCACAACAGGCCCTGTCCTGGGGGACACAGCAGGCTGAGTGACCGGGCAAGGCTGGGCACTGTCTGAGTTCCTTCGTCTCCAGAAACGAGAGAGTCTAGTTTTGGCCTCAGAGGATTTAGAGACGACGCGTGTGCGTGGCCGTCGGAGCAGAGCTTCCCCAGACTTTCTCGGAGGCCGGGGCCCGCTCACCCCCTTTCCAGAAGGTGTTTGCCAAGCAGCCTCGGACGTCTGCGTGGCCTCGGCTCGCTCGGGCGGTGAAGGATGAAAAGCCAGAGACTGTGGCCGCTCGATTACAATGAACACCCAGGGGAAGTCCTGGGAGATGGATGGGGAGCCGGCTGCTAATTTATGTGGACTCGACTCCAATGGCAGAGGGACATTTTTTTCCCTCGGCAACTTTTAAGGAATTAGGTTTTAGAGCTGAACCGGGGCAGCACTCCACTTACAGCGGAGGGGGACGGGGTGTCAGGGGGCCCTTGCGAGCCGGCACGCTCCCCTATGGCGCCTCAGGCTGCCGGCTCCGGGTGGGGGGCAGGCGTGTGGCCTGGAGCCTGGGGAGGGGGCGGACGGCCGTGTCTCGGTGCCCGGAGAAGCCCTTCCCGGGGGCCTCACAGCTCTCTCCTGGGGCCTCTGCACGGCCGCCCTCCTGGGGCTGGGGCCATGTGGAGTACTTACTGAGGTCTCAGAGCTCTGTCCCCAGGAACCACCTCATCCTGCAGGATTCAACCTGAATGCCGGCCGGACTCCCTCTGATATAACCTCCCCAGCAGCTTCTATCTGTGATCATGACCTGTGTGTGCGTCCTCGGGTGTGGTCTTAGCCCTGCACCTGCCCTGCACCTGCCTCACACCTGCCCTGCACCTGCCTCACACCTGCCTCACACCTGCCTCACACCTGCCTCACACCTGCCTCACACCTGCCTCACACCTGCCCTGTACCTGCCTCACACCTGCCTCACACCTGCCCTGTACCTGCCCTGCACCTGCCTCACACCTGCCTCACACCTGCCTCACACCTGCCTCACACCTGCCCTGTACCTGCCCTGCACCTGCCTCACACCTGCCTCACACCTGCCTCACACCTGCCTCACACCTGCCCTGCACCTGCCTCGCACCTGCCCTGCACCTGCCTCACACCTGCCTCACACCTGCCCTGTACCTGCCCTGCACCTGCCTCACACCTGCCCTGCACCTGCCCTGCACCTGACTCACACCTGCCTCACACCTGTCTCACACCTGCCTCACACCTGCCCTGCACCTGCCTCACACCTGCCCTGCACCTGCCCTGCACCTGCCCTGCACCTGCCTCACACCTGCCCTGCACCTGCCTCACACCTGCCTCACACCTGCCCTGCACCTGCCTCACACCTGCCCTGCACCTGCCTCACACCTGCCTGCTGGAACCACCCACTGGATTGCCTGAGACCAACCAAGTGCCTAGCGCATACGCTCCTGACTCCTGGCTCCTCCGCCTCTGTGTGGTGGTGGTGGTGGTGGGGGGTGGGTCAGAGGACCCCTCCCCTTCCACCTCCCTTTACCCCCCACCCCCTCCCGCAGGCCTGTCCTGCCCTTTCTCTCCCAGGCGCTTCGGAGCCAGGGATGGTTCCCTGCCCCAGATGTTCCTGAAATCTCACCCGACTGCACGTCACTGGCTCCTGAGAGCATCCTCATTAGTCGTGAGCCCCAGGGAGACCCGAGCAGGACGCCGGCTCCTCCTCCCTGTGCGTCCCCCGCCCTGAGCCTCAGGGTCCCCCGCTGTGGACGCCGTGTTCCCGGCGCCTCCGATAGGTCACGAGCCCAGGCGTGGTGTCGAGACGGCCGTAGCGCCAGGGCCGCCCCTGGCCCCGCTTACGTCTGTTTGGGTTGTTGGTGACCCCAAAGTTCCTCCGGGAATTCTGTCTCTTTGTTACGGGGTGGGGCCACAACGTTAGTAACCAAGAAGCAGAATTTCCGGAGGACGAGGCCCAGAAACCAGGATTTTGAAAAGATCCCCAGGTGACTCTAATGTGCAGCCTTAGACTGAGGTGCCGGGAGCTGGCGGCCAGCTGCACGGAAGAGGGCCGTGTGCCCGAGAAACCCGCCGTGCCCTTGGGGTCTGGCCGCCCGGGACCCAGAGCGGAGGCTCTGGTGGGAGGGCTTGGGCGACGTTAAAAACGGGGAAATGAAGTGAACAACAGCCATGATTAATCTGAGCCGCCATCCCCGAAGAGCCGGCCATCTTCCGTGTCTGCGAAATATACGAGGCTGCAGATGAAGTTTTCATGGAGACGGGCACGGGGCTCTATTTCACACTCCCGGCGGACGGCAGCCTTGAGGCTGGAGGGAAGGGGGTCGAGGTGGGCGGAGGGGGGAGACGCCGCCTCCCGTCTCCGGCGGAGGTGCCTGGGGAAGCAGGAAGCGAGGCGTCCTGTGTGGCTCCTGCGAAAGCTCCCGAGGCGAGGCAGCTGGCGTGGCGCCCTCCCGGTGCCCGAGCCACGGCGCCCTCCCCTGGCTGCGTGGCCGCTGGCCCAGTCTGCTTGTTTTCAGGTGCCCGTTCCTCTTGGGGGCCGTCCTGTCTCCCCTCTCCCCACACTTTTTTTTTTTTTTGGAAAATTTAGGTGCTTTTCTGTCTTTTTTTAATCCTCACTCGGGGATATTTTTTCCATTGATTTTGAGAGAGAGAAGGGAGAAGGCGAGAGAGAGAGAGAAACACGGATGTGAGAGACACATAGATCGGTTGCCTCCCATATGCCCCAGGGCCGGGAGCCTGCAACCGAGGTGCGTGCCCTGGACGGGAATCGAACCCGGGACCCTTCAGCCCGTAGGCTGACGCTCTATCCCCTGAGCCACACCGGCCAGGGCTCCAGGTGCTTTGCAAAGGAGCTGTTGGTGGACTGTGTCCGGTATATTGTGGGGTCCAGCCCGAACGTCTCCAAGGGAGGAAGCGAAGCCGCTGGCCCGCGTCGGAGCTCATGGGTCTGGCTCCAGGACGGGGCGAGGGTCCGCACCGCGTGGTCCGACAGCGTCCCTGGTTGGTGAGGGGGGACCTGGCCCGGAGCAGCGCCTGGGCCATCCCTTCCGTGTCGGAGGCACAAGGACGTCTCACGGGCCATCGCCTTCCGTCCGTTCTCCTTGGGGCGACGCCACGGGAGCCCGAGGTTTCCTGCTTCTGGCCCGACGGGAGGGGGGAGGGACGCTGGAGCAAAGTCCCCCTGTCCCTCCCTCGGCACCGCGAACTCACGTCCGCGTCCCGAGGTCCCTGTGTCCGGCCACAGGCGCGTCCTTGCAGCGGTCTCCGCGGGCCCCGCCGACACAGTGCGTGCGTTCCGACGATTATAGGAGTTTCATTTTCATCTGGCGTTTATGTTCTACCAGTATCTGTGCGTTTACCAAATAAAGTGGTCGCTGCGTGGAGATTGTACCTTCTGGGAGAGGCCAAGGACAGACAGCAACCTGTGGCCCAGCAGCGTGCGGGCAGCTCGGAGCCCGCGAGCCGAGCCCGAGGCCGCGGGGAGCCGTGGGGGGCGGGGGGCTGATGGGAGCCTCAGCAAAGCCATCGCGATCCCCGCAGATAAATCACACCCTGCCTCTTCGTATCTCTGTGGGGCTGTGCTCCATAAATTATGACCAAATATAATTTAGGCGATCAGCCTATATTTCTGAACATCCATCTTGCACATTTTTAAGTACAAAATTACCATTTTTTGCAGAAGTATAAAATTGAGACAAATTTTCCCCCATCTGTGCATTTAGCTTCCGCCTACGTTATCGCCGCGGACGGGTTCGAGGGGACCTGGCTGCGTCCGGAGGGGACGCGCCCGCGGCGATATAACTGCATTAAGATCTGCAGAAACGGGGTGAAGTCCGAGGGGCGCTGGGACGCCGGGTCGTATATTCTCTCTTAAATGGAGATGTAACTTCCCTGGAAGCGACGTCTCCGCGGCCCCGAGGAGGGTGAGCCGTTCCACGTTCCAGGTGCTGGCGTGGGCGTGCTTATGGGAAACGCTCTGGAACACACAGAGCGGGCAGCGGGGGCAGCGGGGGCCGGGCCAGCCGGAGACCTCCAGCTGTAGGCTGGAGCTTGAACTCTGGAGGGACCCACTGGGGTGGCCGGGCCCTTGGAGCCCCGATATCCTGTCACCCAAACATGCACCTTGTCTTTCTGAGTCATATCGGGGTTGGGGGGTGAGGTGGGGTGGGGATCTGGCATCTGCCCACCCGTCCGCCAGGAGGAGGCACAGGGCTGCTGCTGTGACTTCCAGTCGCTGGCTCTGAGGGAGGCCAGGGTGGGGCTGGGGGGGCAGGAGGTGGGGAGCAGGGCAGTTCCGCCCGTCACCCGGCAAGTGGACGTCTTCTGGGGGTGCCCGGGCCATCTCTGGCCTGGGTCAGAGTAGCCTGACTGGACCTTCCTTCCTTCCTTCCTTCCTTCCTTCCTTCCTTCCTTCCTTCCTTCCTTCCTTCCTTCCTTCCTTCCTCTCTCTCTCGTTCATCCTCACCCGAGGATATTTTCCCATTGATTTTTAGAGAGAGTGGGAGGGACAGGGAGAGAGAGAAACATCGCTGCGAGAGCGGCATGTCAATTGGTCGCCTCCTGCACGCGCCTGGACGAGGGCTGGGGAACCTGCAACCCAGGTCCGTGTCCTTGACCAGAACGGAGCCCAGGACCCTTCAGTCCGCGGGCCGACGCTCTGTCCACGCAGCCCACGGCCAGGCTGGGTCTTCTTAAGCCTCCGGGTGCCGCGGGTCTGGTGAGCGTCCAGCTTCGAGCGGTGGTTTTCTGTGGGGGGAGGGCGGCTCTCTGAGCTGTCAGGGAGCCTCCTACGGTTCCTGCTGGGGAGTGGGGGTGGGGCGGGGGGGGACATTAGAGCCTGTGGTTTAAGTGGACACGCGTTTCACCTCCAGCGCGAGGCCCGCTCCCTCCGTTCGCCTCCATCCGCGCGTTTGAAGGTTCCTAGTGGGTTTGCACCTTCATGGCTCTTCGCTGCGAGGCAGGCGTGCGGTCAGGCAGGGCCAGGCCGCGGGGGATGCACTCTCTACTCAGCCTGGGTTCTTTTCCCTGCCCGGGGCCTCGGTTTCCCCATATGTGGGATAGAGTTGGACAAAGTGACTTCTTTCCCCCTCTCACATACTTTTATTGAGTTTTATTAATTTCAGAGAGGAAGGGAGAGGGAAAGAGAGAGATCGAAACATCAATGATGAGAGAATCGTGGATCGGCTGCCTCCTGCATGCCCCACACTGGGGATGGAGCCTGCAACCCGGGCCTGTGCCCTGACCAGGAATCGAACTGTGACCTCCTGGTTCCAAGGTTGATGCTCACCCACTGAGCCACATCGGTCGGGCTCATCACTGATGTTTCTCCCTCTCCTATCCCTCTCTCTGATATCAATAAAATATATTTTTAAAAAAGAAATATCAATTATCACCGCCCAATTCTGCAGGGCACCCTGGCCTTGACCGCAGGTGCTGGGGGCGCACGGAGGGCCAGCACGGGGCTGTACCTGAAACCTGGGCCTCGGCCCAGCACCGTGCCCCCCACCCCCTCCCGCGGCCACAGAGTCCTGGCTTTGTTTGTCATCCGTCCTGCGCTTTGCTGTGGGCGCAGGCCCAGGGACCGGTCCCCAGGGAGCGCACCCCGCCTGTCCGCACAGGGCACCCTGCTTGTTTCCCGCGTGGAGCAAGGGCCCGCCTCGGCCCCCATCCTCCGCGGAGGTCAGCCTGCGGCCGATTCCTCCCTGATTATCTTGACGCCTGTCAGGCAGCGGGCTCCCCCGCCCCTCGCTGCTCTTTCTCCCTAATAGACACGAAGCAGTCCAGTCAATAATATTTTCCTTGTCTTCCCGCCGCGTGTCTCCTCTTCTGATCGGTTTAGGCGGGTTTGACGGCAGAGAGTCGGGGGGTTGGGGGGAGGCTCTGAAAAGTTCAGCCAAATGTTATCAGCCTCGGAGATGTTGCTAAGGGAACGCCCCCCAGCCCCGGGCGACCGGAGCCAATAATAGGCGAGGTTCCCCGATAGCATCGCCGCCTGTCAGAGGCCCGGCGCTGGCGGCTCCTCTGTAAACGCAAACACCTGTCCCCGGTCAGGCTGGGAGGGGCGTCCCTCCCCGTCACCCCCTCGGGGCCCTGACGGGGTGGCCAGGATGCGAAGCTGTGAGCTGATTTATAAAGTGAAGGGCCTGCACAACTTCAGCGTGGATGGTTTTTTCATATATATGTACACACACGTGTGTGTGCACACATGTACATGCACACACATACACACTCACACACATACACACATGTACACACACACATGCACACACACACACTCTCTAGAGGCCTGGTGCACAAATTTGTGCATGGGTGGGGGCCGGCCGGCCCGCCCCAATGGGGGTGATCAGCCAGCGGGGAGAGGGGAGAGGCCCCTGGTCGAACTCCCAGTTGAGGGGACAATTTGCCCATTACCCTTTTACTATATAAGATATTTATTGATTTCAGAGAGGAAGGGAGAGAGAGAGAGAAACATCAATGACGAGAGGGAATCATGGATCGGCTGCCTCCTGCACACCCCCCACTGGGGATCCAGCCCACAGCCTGGGCCTGTGCCCTGACCGGGAATCGAACCCAGGACCCTTCAGTCCACGGGCCGACGGTTTGTCCAGGGTGACCGTCCTCTTGTAATGACATGTGTGAACCCGGGGCACCCCGGCCTGAGCTCCGGGAGCTTCTGTTGCCTCGGTGTGGCCCTCCCCGCCCCCCCAGAGGGGCTGGTGCTCGTTGGAGGTTCTGTGTGTGACGGACGAGATCAGAGGGAACATAAATAGTGTCAGAGGCAGTGTATACGTCGCGGAGATGTTTTCAAGATCCAAACTGTGAGGTAAACGCAATCGCAAGGGGGAGACCCGTGTGCGCCCGGCCAGAGGCGACGGGTGAGGCCTCCACGTTCCCACCGTCAGCCGTGGGGACTGGGGCCCAGCGAGGCGCCAGGTTCTCCCCAGGGTTGTGCTCCTGTAGATTTTAATTAAAAATAAAATGACGGTGGGGCTCAGTGGGTGAGCGTCGACCTATGAACCAGGAGGTCCCAGTTCGATTCCCGGTCAGGGCCCAGGCCTGGGTTGTGGGCTCATCCCCAGTGGGGGGCGTGCAGGAGCCAGCCGATCGATGATTCTCTCTCATCATGGATGTGTCTCTCTCTCTCCCTCTCCCTTCCTCTCTGAAATCAATAAAATATATTTTAAAAAACAGAGTGATGTCCATGAGATGGTGCTGAGAACGTGTGTGGGGACAGGGTGCCGCTCCGGGTTGGAGACCGGGTGAGTCTGGTCGTGGCGGCGCTGGGCTGACCGGTAGAAACTGGACCGTCTGGGAGACCCCGTGGTGGGGTCTGTCCCTCAGCCCCTCGTCTCATGCCTCTCGTGGGGCCGGGAAGCAGTGCCTTCTCCCGCCAGGACAAGGGGGGCTCCTCCTCAGAGCGCTGGCCTCACCCCTGCCCGGAAGCCCGGGAGGCCCCGTTCCCACGGCCGGATGCCCGTGCGTGACGTCAGCCACCACACAGCCGTGCCACTGGGTGGCCTTGAACCAGGCGTCAGTGTTGACTGAATGGGGGCGACGGCTCGTCGTGTCCTGGAAACCCTCACCCCGGGCTGACCGGGAGGGGGGCCACCCCAGGCCTTCACAAAGTGAAGGGAAGAAATAGGAGCTGAGAGGCCGAGGTAACCACAGGCCGGGGCCTGAACATGCAGCAGAATCGGGTCAGCGGCTCTGCAGGGACATCGCTGGCCGAGCAGGTGGATGCTGCTCCGAGGGAGGGTTCTCCTGATGGTGAAATAGGAGCTGAGACAAAGGGTCCTCTCCCTGCCCCACCAGCCCCTTCAGGGCACAACTTCATTTCATTCCGAGAGAAAGTTAGTTCCCGTAGAGAAGCGTGCGTGGGAGGAAAGGACCAGGAGTGTCTGGTGGAGGACTGGCCCCACCAGCGGGGGACCCGGGCGCAGCTCTGAAAACGAGGCCCCGGGGGGAGAAGGGACACGGGCCGGGCGGGCCCCGCTGGACGCCCAGGCGTTTAGCGCCGGGAGGGCGGCCACAGGACCAGGTTGGCTAGTGAGGGCATGTCAGAGCCCAGTCCACACCCAGACGGTTATTTTTCTCTTTTTAAAAAAATATATTTTTATTGATTTCAGAGAGGGAGGGAGAGGGAGAGGGAGAGAGAAACATCCACGATGAGAGGGAATCATCAATCGGCTGCCTCCTGCACGCCCCCCACTGGTGATCGAGCCCGCAACCCAGACCAGGAATGGAACCGTGACCTCCTGGTTCATAGGTTGACGCTCAGCCCCTGAGCCATGCCGGCCGGGCTAGACTGTTATTTTTCAAATCTTTCCATTAGTCGCTGCTTTTAAAGTCAACATGGAGACGTAAGCAGCCAACGCACCATTCCCGTTTGTCCTGTTGTCGGTAAAGAGTTCTCTTGGGGCGTTTGTCTTGCAAGCGGCCTCTCTGGGGTGTCCTAAGCCCGGCCCGGAAGCTTCGCCGTGCGGGGGAGGGGCGGAGCGGGGGCCACCCCCTTGGGCTTCAGGTGCCATCTCTGACTTCCGTCCGGTGGATTCGCCAGCTGCTCATTCTGAGAGCCTCCTGTGGCCTACGGGCCGACCGTTCCCAGCCCCCGTCTTAGGGGGTCCACCTCGCAGGAAGTAGGCCTTTTGCCCGCCTGCATCTCTGTGGGCGTGGCCGTGCCAGGCCCACGGAACAGTGCCAAGCGCCAGCAGCAGGCCACCCAGAATGGGATTTCGTGTTTGATAACCGATGTGAAGCAGGACCACCCATGCCCGCCCCCCATCTCCTCTGTAAAGGCCGGGGCGTCTGCGGGGCTCCTGGCCCCCTCACTCGGAGACGGCAGGACCGGAAACATAATCCCGTAGTTATGATGGAAAATGTAATTTAGAAACGAAGCAAAGGGCACTGTTCCTCCTCGGCCTGAACCGAAACCATTGTTTTGAGACGTGTTTTCTGTGTCGCTCACCACCGGGCTCCATCCATCAAACGGGAGAATCTGTGCAAATTGCAGGCGGGGGAGTCGGTGGCATGCGGTGCCGGTGGCCGGATGCCTGCTGCGTGCCAGGTGATGCCTCTGTGTGCCCGGCACGGGGGTTGGTGCGGGACCGTCACAGGTGGCGAGGCAGTGCCTGACCGTGAGGAGCTCCCAAGGGGAATGTGTCCCCGTCACTAACTGGTGGGGGGTCCCCGACAGCCGGGTATGTGCTGCCTTAAGCAGACACCCCCCTTCCCCTGAGAAGAAAGGAGGCACACAGCCGGATGTGGGGCCCTGGGCTCCAACCACCTGCTCCCCAAAAGTGCCCACTGTCCGTACCTGGGGGAGAGCGTCCCGGGCTCCATCCACCTGCTCCCCAAAAGCGCTCACCGTCCGTACTTGGGGGAGAGCGGCCAAGCTCCATCCACCTGCTCCCCAGAAGCACCCACCGTCCATACCTGGGGGAGAGCGGCCGAGGAGCAGGCATTTCCTCCAGGCCGTGGGAGCGGCTGTGAGCGGCTGCTGCGGTGGTGGTGGTGGTGGTGGTGGTGGTGGTGGTGGCGGTGGCGGTGGGCAGGGCGACAGGGGACCATCTGGAAGGTGTGACAGGCGGACCCTCCCCCAGGGGCCCCCGGCATCGGGGCGGCGTCTGCCCGGCCTCGCCGTGTCCGGGGATTAGTTCTGGATTCTCTGAGTAATTAATAGCCTTTAAGTTCCAGGGCAGTCAGTTCTGATTAAGCCAACATGGCTCTAATCCGATCGGCACACACTCGCTCTGCAGGCCCCGCTGGGGGAGGCGGCGGCCGGATGGACAGAGGGACCGCTCATCGGATTGTGGGCCGTCGCCCGGCCGTCACCGCCGATCAATACGGCCCCTGGAGCTCTAATAAAGCGGCTTCGACTGGCTCGCCCATGGCTGAGAACACAGTACACACATCGATTTCCGGCCCGATGTAACCCATTTACCTATTCAGCGCCTCCGTGGGAAGGTGGGGGTCCCGGGCCCAGGGGAGCAATGATGCCTGTAAGTAGGTTAGCAAATGCCTGGGAAACGTCTTAATCGGCGGCCGGCGCCTTCTCGGGAGGCCGCCCGTCTCTTTGTGGAGAAAAGGCCCCCGCAGGCTCTCGCTGCTTCATCTGGGGAGACGCGGACTCGGGTGTCGGCAGGACCTGCCCCCTCATCAGCGGGAAGTGGGGTGGAACCGTTTGAGCTCCGTGGCGTGGGAGGGGCTTGTCCCTGGTGCCTGTGTGACCCCAGCGTGGGCGCATGTGGGGCGTCGCACCGAGAAGGCCCCAGAACGGCCCAGGCAGGAGCGGCGCCGTGTGTCCTGTTCAGGGCGCTGTGCAGTTCTGCTGGACAAGATGCATTGAATGCTCATCGCCCTGGCCCGTGTGGCTCAATGGATAGAGCATTGGCCTGGGGACTGAGGGGCCCCGAGTTCGATTCCGGTCAAGGGCACGGACCTCAGTTGCAAGCTTGATTCCCGGCCCCTGGTCGGGGTACCTGCTGAAGGCAACCCATCCATGTGTCTCCCTCACATTGATGTTTCTCTCCGTCTCCCCCCCCCCCCCCCATTCCTTCCACTCTCTTTAAAATCAGTGGAAAAATATCCTCAGGTGAGGATTAAGCAACAAACAAAAGACAAACAAACAAAAAAACAAAACACTGCTTGTCTCGTGGCCCCATGGGATAGTCATCTTATCCGTCTCCTTCTCGGATGAGGCGCTGTGGGCCCAGGCGTGGGGAGGCGGTTAGGAACAGGCCTCCTTTCCGTCGGCGCCTTTGGCGGGTGTGAGTCTGTGCTTTGCAGGGGAGCAGGTTCCAGAGTGGCCAGCGCCATCCTGAGTGCTGGGTGGTGGCCATGGCGGGCCTGGCCACGCCAGATGAGAAGCTGTTTCCTGGGAGGTGAAGGAGGGGGCTGCAGGCCCCGGTGCCTTCCTCCCGCCGGCACAGAGTCCGGCACCCGCCGTGGGACCCGCACGCAAAAGCTGGGCTGACGCCCGAGGCCTGGGAGTCGAGGAGGAGGCTCCCCCGCACCAGAGGCCCTCGGGCACATGTGTCTCTTTTGGGTCCATGATGAACATTGTGCTCAAGTGCGTGTGAGCTGAGTGTCAGCCGGCACTGCCGGGGTCTCCCCCAGGGGCTGTGCGATGGACACCCCGCTTGGAGCATCTGGGCGTCCTCGCTGCTCCACCGTCTCACCAAAACGTCGCTTCGTTAGTTCCTCATTTTCATGTCTAAGCGGCAGCTATCCCAGTGGGTGCCTAGCTGTGTCCCGGGTCCCCAGGTGCCTGGAGGGTGGACACCTGTCCCGTGCTCACCCGCCGTGTGGGGATCCGCCCTGGAGGCGTCCGCACTTTTAATTGTGATGACGTCCAGCTTCTCTCTTGTTTTCTCCTGTTGCTCAGCTTTTGGGGTCCCACCTAAACGTTCATCGCCAAGTGCAAGGTTGCGAAGACGCACCCCGATGTTTTCTCCTGAGGGTTGTGTGTTTTCAGCGCTTACGGTTAGGTCGCCGGTCCATGGCAGGTTAATACGTGCAGACGGCGAGAAGTGGGGCTTTTCCCTCTAATTTTAAAAATACAACGTTCTTTAATTCTGGGAACATGTGATCAGTGCTGCCTTGAAGTCTCTGCTAACTCCACACCCAACATCTGGCCCCTCGGCACCACTTACACGGACTCCGTTCCCCCCAAGTGTGTTCACACTTCCCTGCGCCTTCGCGTGTCATGTGATTTTGTTTTTTGAAACTGGACACATTTAACATAATCTGTTGTAGCGTCTCTAGATTATAGCTTCCCGCCTCTCCGCCCCCCCCAAGGCTCCTTCTTAACTGCCCGGAACCGAATCTGCAGCTCTGTCTTGTGAGCACGTGTGGCCGTTGGTGTGTCTACTGAGTTTTTAATTGTTTTTTCAGCCTCTGGCTTCCCAGCCCCGGCTCGTGGCCGCACAGAGTCCTCGGCGGCCGGCGGCTGGGACCATGTCCGGCGCAAGCCTCCTGACTTGCATGCGGGCCGAGCAGAGCAGCCCAGGTTCTGGCACTTTCCTCATTCGCCCCTTCTCACTCCCGTTCTGAGTGTTTTCTAACTGACTCATTTCATCGTACGGTTGTGGGACGCCACCTTTTCCCCCTCCATGTGTTGTCAACTCCTTGTCCCTCCCGCCGACTAGGAAAGCAGGTGTTTGGATGCCCAGTGACACGTTTGCTTGCTTGACTTCTTATTTTGTCTGTCGATTTAGGTTTCCACTCTTTAAGGGACACGCCACGGTTTACTCATTACCCCTCAGACTCCAGCCCCCATGTGGCGAGGCCTCCCTCCCGCCCGCGACGTCTCCGACGGTGCCGTGGCGCCCACTTTGCTCACCCGCGTCAGCGTCCGCTCAGCCCCGCACCTCGGACGGCTGGGAGCACGGACCCTGTGCCAGGCAAGGTGGCGACCGGGGGGCCTGGCAGGCGACAGGGCTCCTGCCCCCCAGGACCTTGCATTCGAGGTGGAAACAGGAAAAGAGGAAGCAGAGACACTAACAAGGTACCTGACCACGACCACACGGCCACGAAGCCAACAGTCGGGGCAGGAGGAGTCCGAGGAGGAGCCTGAGGCCGCTGGCAGAGTTCTACGTGGGAATTTTTTAAAAAATATATTTTTATTGATTTCAGAGAGGAAGGGAGAGAGAGATCAATACATCAGTGATAGAGAGTCACTGATTGGCTGCCTCCTGCAGGCCCCCCACTGGGGAGGGAGCCTGCAACCCTGGCCTGTGCCCCGACCGGGAATCGAACCCTGACCTCCTGGGTCATAGGTTGACGCTCAGCCTCTGAACCCCGTCGGCCTGGCTCTCTCTTTGCCCTGCAGCCAGGTGCCCTCGCCCCTCAGCCGCACACAGAGCTGGGCTTCCAATTGCTCCTCACACTCCGAGGAGCAGCTGGTTGGGAACTAAAACACCTTCCATTTAGATAAATAAGCCCCAAATAAAAAGTCAGAAAATTAATAACCAGAAAGACACACTCACTTTATGATCCGTTTCTGAGATAAAACCCAGCACAGCTCCCCCAGCCACCGGCCTGTGTGGTAGGAGCGTGGGGAGTCCTGTAGGGGGCAGGGTGGGCGAGGGAGGGCACCCCCTGCTCCCCGGCATCGGGGCTCTGCCCTGGCCGGCCAGGGTGGGGCTCCCGTCTGTGAAATGGGCCCAGCCTCCCGGGCAGAGCCAGGCCTGCTGCCCCGAGACCACGTTCGCCCTCAGGACTGTTTTCCTCGGAGAAGCGACCGCTGCGGGGGTCCCTCCCGCTCAGCAGGCTCCCTGGCCCCTGCCCCTCCGCCCACCTCTGCCCACCCCCACCCACCGCCTGGTGCCGGCTCCCTCCCCAGACGCCTGTCCCCCCAGGAGTGAAGGAGGAAGGACATTCATTGGTTGGAAAGAAAACATTGTCGTTCTCGTGTAGTTAGTGCCGCTCGCCTGCTCCTGTGGACTGTCCAGCCGTGTGGTTCGATCTGCAGCCATTTCCGTGGCGCTCGCGGCTCTGACGGGCTGGTGTCGGGGGCCCCGGGTCCGACACCTGCTGCCCAGCTTCCTCCCCAGGCGGGGCCTGAGCTGGTGTGTCTGCGGGTTGGGGAGGGTCTGCGTCCCTCAGGGCGGGAGTCTGTCTGGAACATAGCCCTGTCCTGATGGGCCTGCCGGAGCCTCATTTTGGGAAGCAGCGAGGTGTGTGGGTGACAGGGTTCCGAGCGGCCGGGTGCCCAGGTTGGCTGCCCTCGCGGTCAGCGTTCCCTCAGCAGTGTGGCCAGTGCCGTGGCCGGGATGTGGGGAGGGGGTGCTCCCACAGCACCGCCCCGTCCCCATGGCAGGTCAGGCTTGGCCCCGGACCCCGTAGCTGCTTAGCTGCAGACCCGCAGGTTCCCCTGTCCCTGTAGGTCGGGGCTCAGCCTCCTGCCTCCTCGCTGTGCGGGGGACACTGTTACGGAGAGGTGTCTGCCGGGGGTGGGGGCAGGCGTGTGGGTCTGGAAGGAGCCAGGGTGCGGAGCGCCTGGTGACCTGAGACCTGGCCGGGCGGGGGTGGGGAGCCCGGGACTTCGCTGTCCACCTGGGGTGCCCCGGCCGCCACAGGGCAGAGGGAACGCAGGCCCATGGGTCCACGACACACCGGCTCCTACAGGTCGCAGGTCTCCGTTGAGGCTTCGGGGGGCAGGTGTGCCCGTCCGTGTCACCAACACACCCCACGGGGCTCGGGCTGTGCGAGGACCCCCGGCCGCTCCAGGAAGGGCGGCGCCGCTGGGTCTGGTCTGGAGCCCGGAGGTGGGTGCCCGCGTGGCCGTGGGCGCGTCCCCGATTCCAGTCCTTACGCGGCAGGAACGTTGCCGCTGTTTCCCCCTTATCTACATAAACAACAGCTCTGTCAGGACGCTGAAAATGCGCCCGTTGTCCCGTCAGCTCAAATGGGCTGTCAGATAAGGGCTTCTCCTTTTCTTTTTTTTTTTCCGGTCGCATCCGATGAATGATGTAAATGGTTTTGGCTGCGGAGGGTTTTGCCAGCCGGGCCCTGGAGTATATGATCAGCGCGGCAGCGTTTTTAACCTTATCTATCACACGGAAACATTTTTTCTGCCTCCAATAAAACATGCCAACGTCGATTAAGGCCATTTTTCAGGGAGGCCCCATTCACAGGTTTGCGGAGCGAATCCGGGAGCGCCCAAGTCTCGAAGAGGCGGCGAGCACTTCATTATGCACGCGTCCCCCGCTTCCCACCGCGAGCTGCCTTCCCTCGGCGCTTGGGGCGCGGTCCTGCGGGCACGTGTCCGTCCGTCTGGCGGCGGGGTCGGAGAGCGGCAGGGACGATGGCCGGGACGTGTCACGTCGTATCTGGTGACAGGCCCCTGAAAGATACGGCGGCTGCGCGCGCCTGGCGGTGCTTATCTGGTACATGAGTGCACATTACTCCCCGAGCCCGGGATCGCCGTGGACAGTATCATTAAATGCCATGTCGTTACCTGTTACGGAGAGGGGCTCGCACTCCCGGGGCCTCTCGGGACACGGGCGGCCGTTGGAAGAGTGATGGGCGAGGACCGGCCGGCATTAAATTTTCACGGGCGCGGGATTGGCTTTGACTTTCCCGACGCCGGCTCTGGGCGATGGTGTTTGTCACGGGGCCGGGTTGCGTCCGGGGGAAGTTGCAGGCAGCTGAACGGTGTGGACAGGTGAAGGCTCCACGGGGACTGGCGCCGAGCGGAGCGCGGGAGGGGGTGGATGGAAGGTTTATTTATCCCGCCGGCTGTCAGGGTCAGCTTGCTGGAGAGCTGTCCGGCGGATGCTTACAAATGCCAGAACCCCGGCAGATTGTCGGGAGGCGCCTCCGGATCACTGACCTTTGTGCGCCCCCCATCAACGCGCCCGCGTCTCCGTGCCGGGCCCTCGGAGGGCGTTAAGTGGTTGGTAGAATGAGGCGCGTGTGGTTGCTGTAATGTCAACCCAGCGGCGATGTGTTTTTCACGTTTGTGTTTTCAGCGGGAAGCGTGGGGGTTAAAGAGACGCCTGATTGGCGGGGGGGTGGGGGTGGGGGGGCGGTGGCTGTGAAGAGGGGTCGCGTGGGCGTGGGTTTTGGCGAAGGTGTCCGTCTGGGTCCGCCTGGGTCCGTCTGGGTCCGCCTGGGTCTGCCTGGGTTTCTAGGTGTGGACGTGTTCAGAGCCAGCGAGAGGTGGTTCTGGGTCTCGGCTGCTGTCGAGATCCTCGTTGGAAACAGGAAGGTTGCAGTTCTTTCTTTTAAAATACGTTTTTATTGATTTCAGAGAGGAAGGGGGAGGGAGAGGGAGATAGAAACATCCATGATGAGAGAGAATCACGGATCGGCTGCCTCCTGCACGCCCCCTACTGAGGATGGAGCCCGCAACCCCAGGGCCTGTGCCCTGACCGGGAATCCAACTGTGGCTTCCTGGGTCATAGGTCGACGCTCAACCACGGAGCCACGCCGGCCGGGCTGTCACAGTTCTTTTTGTCGTCGCTCCGCCCACTCAGGGGCCCACGGTGACCACACGGTGTGCTGGGGCTGCCCCGGGTGTGATGTGATGTGGACGTCCTGTCTGCTTTTGCCGCGGAGACAGGACACAGACAGTCACGCTTCCGCTCTGTCTTTTGTGGAGGGTGGGTGTTCAGGAGGCACCACGGTGGTGACAGGTCACCAGCACGGAGAGGAGCCCCACGCCGTGGAGTATTATACACCCGTGAACAAGGGTGTGCTCTGCTTGTTGACCTGTAGCCTGGTCCACGGGCTCCGGAGAGAGATGCGTGTTTGACTCCTAGGATCAGATTTTACAAAAGAGAAGCCACCGCCCTAATAGGAGATGCTCCATCCGTGTAATTTCAGATCAACCATAAATAACCAAAAAATAGTTTTAACATAATTTGTTGTTTATCTGAAACTCACGTTTAACTGGGTGCTCCATGCTTTTCTTTGCTCCATCTGGACACTCTCTCCTCTCTCCCGGAAATGTCACGTGTACGTACACATCACATGTACGTGTCTCCGTGTGTGGGTAAGTGTGCGACATGTGCATTGTTATGTAGGTGTGGAATCAATAGGTGACTAGGAAGGGTTTTCTGGAAGGGGCCGCACCCGGGCCGAAATGAGAGTGTGCAGATGAGGAAGAAGATGTGGGGAGAAGGAGAGGGTGATGACTCCTGTCAGGACCTTCTGCGTCAGGGCCTGGGCTGGGCGCACTTAGGGTTCCGAGCAGATGTGGCCGGGGCTCCCCTTCCGGTGGGACCGCAGGCAGGTACGGCCGCCACCACGCACGGTGCTGCGAGGGCGGCCAGGAGGGGCCAGCAGCACTTCCCGAGGCTCGAGCTCCTGGGGACGGGACCACTGGGATTCCCCCCTGCCCCCCGCCGCCCCGCCCCGGCTTAAGGAGCCTCATTTTCATTCTATAAAAAGCGTGGAGCCTGAGCCGGTGGGAGGTCGGTCCTGCCGGCCACAGGGGACTGTGCTGTGCTTCTGGGGTGACAGAAAGGGGAGCACCCTGCACCCCCTGGGAGTTCATGCTGTCCCTGCGAGTCCCGATGAGAGTGTGTCGACCGGCCGGCCTGGGATGTGAGCAGGACACGAGGGACACCCTTCCCTGGAGACACCTGGGCCTCAGACTGGGGGCAGGGGGGACGACGGTGTCCGGCTGCCAGCCTGTCTCCATCGGGCTCTGGTCCGAGAGGCCGGGAGACAGGTGTGCACCGGCGATTCGCAGGTGGTGTGGGCTCCGTGCTCAGTCGGGTGTCCCCGTGGAATGGGAGGGGCCGGGGGACCCCCGCCAACCGCAAGCCGCGCCCCCCTGAAGAGGAGCGAGCTGTATCTCACGTGTTCTGAGCTGAACTTTAACGGTTGTTGGTAATTTTTACAGCAGGAACGTTGGAGACGGCGGACCCTGTCAACACGCAGTCTCACACGCCGTGGTGTGTGAGGTCTGAACTTTATCTCAGGGTGTCAGCTCTTCTGTAAAAAGGACGTTGACTTTTAAGTTCACGTTCACCTTGGGGGCTCTGAGGCCGAGGAATGTGACGCCTGCGAAACAGGTGGGTCTGGGGGGGGCGGCGACCCTCACGCTCACCTGCCCGAGTTCAAGGGTGGCCGGGCCCCCGCAAGGTTGTGGACCCCCCCTGTCCCCCCCCCCCCCCCCCCCCCCGGGAGCAGCTTTGGCTCCTGTGTCCTGGTGGCGACTGAGCTAAAACAGTCACCCGTAGACTGTGGACTCGGAAGTCACCAGCACCTGCCAAAAATGCATGAATCAGTCATAGTTTCAGATAATCCGACTCTTTTTAAAGAAACGTATTTTTATTGATTTCAGAGAGAGGAAGAGAGAGGGAGAGAGAGATAGAAACATCCATGATGAGAGAGAATCATGGATCGGCTGCCTCCTGCACGCCCCACACTGGGGATGGAGCCCGCCACCCGGGCCTGTGCCCTGACCGGGAATCGATCCCTGACCTCCTGGTTCCTAGGTGGACGCTCAGCCACGGAGCCACGCCGGCCGGCCGGCCTTCTCAGCTGGCCCCTTCCAAGGTGTCCATGCTCATAGGCTCTGCTGTGTCTTATTAGACTGAACCGCGTCTGTTTTTAAGAAGGAAGCTGGTCATGGAACTAAATTTAAAATCTTTGAATTTTTTCCCATCGAAGGTTCTCTCAGAGGCGTGAGGTTTCCAGGCGGCAAACTGAGAGCAGAGATGCCCCGACTGACTCAGTCTCCTGGGGATCCAGAAGCGAAACTGAAGTACCAGGTTACAAGGAGCAGGAGCAGGAACAAGGCTGTCCAGGTCTGGGCCTGGGCTCCCCAGAAGTCCCCTGCGGCCCCAGCACCAGGGCCGTGGGGCTGAGCGGGCGCTGGTCCCAGCGGCGTTGATGAGAGCGGCACGGGGAGACAAGGGGAGACGTGATTGGCAGGTCCGACAGGGAGGGCCGGCCTCTGGCGCTGGTGTCCCGGGAAACCTCAGCCTCCGGGGTCCTGGGAGCTTCATCTCTCTAAGTGGTGGTCCTTTCTATGCCAAGACGCTGCTCCTGTGCGGGAGACATGTCAGAAACGGTGACAGGAGACAGAAACGTCGCTGCCTGCCACAAGCACAAGGGAATGCGTCCAGTTAGCGGCCCAGACAGGAGACACGGCCTGGGAAGGAGGCCCAGCCCTGGAAGGAGGTGCTGCCCAGGCAGGGTGCTGGCCCAGGCAGGAAGCAGGCCCAGGCAGGATGCAGGCCCAGGCAGGATGCAGGCCCAGGTAGGATGCAGGCCCAGGTAGGATGCAGGCCCAGGTAGGATGCAGGCCCAGGCAGGATGCAGGCCCGGGTAGGATGCAGGCCCGGGTAGGATGCAGGCCCAGGTAGGATGCAGGCCCAGGCAGGATGCAGGCCCAGGTAGGAAGCAGGCCCGGACAGGATGCAGGCCCGGGCAGGAAGCAGGCCCAGGCAGGATGTAGGCCCAGGTAGGGTGCAGGCCCAGGGAGGATGCAGGCCCGGACAGGATGCAGGCCCGGGCAGGAAGCAGGCCCAGGCAGGATGTAGGCCCAGGTAGGGTGCAGGCCCAGGGAGGATGCAGGCCCAGGTAGGATGCAGGCCTGGGTAGGGTGCAGGCCCGGGCAGGATGCAGGCCCAGGTAGGATGCAGGCCCAGGTAGGATGCAGGCCCAGGTAGGATGCAGGCCCGGGTAGGGTGCAGGCCCGGGTAGGGTGCAGGCCCAGGGAGGATGCAGGCCCAGGTAGGATGCAGGCCCAGGTAGGGTGCAGGCCCAGGCAGGGTGCAGGCCCAGGCAGGATGCAGGCCCGGGTAGGGTGCAGGCCCAGGGAGGATGCAGGCCCAGGTAGGATGCAGGCCCAGGTAGGGTGCAGGCCCGGGCAGGATGCAGGCCCGGGCAGGAGGCACAGCGCAGGCAGGAGGTGCTGCCCGGGCGCGGCTCCTATTGCTCTTGCTCAGACGAGGAAATGTGCCTTCGGTGAGGCTGGATCCTTGCAGAAACGGTCGGGGCTGCACCCTGAGCAGCAGGGGGGCAGTTCCCGGCGGCTCAGGCCCACGACCCCGGACCTGGAGCTTTGGTGGGGGCGTGTCCACGTGGGTGCGCTCACAGCCTGGGCTCTGCCACGCCAGGCGCCAGGCCCACGGCAAGTCTCCCAGGGTCCAGATGCAGCCGGGCTCAGCCCACTCCGCGAGGACGCTGCCGTGGCCACTTCCTAGCTGGGCGCTTGGCAACGAAGGCTGATCTGTAGATGCCGGTCTATGTTTGGTTTCCATGTGACGGCCTCCATCCCCCTTGGTCACTGGGGTCCCAGGCAGGGCCCTGGCCACCGTCCGTCGTTGCACTGTAAGATGGGCAGAGCTCCGACAGGAGACGTCCTGACTGGCGTTTAAAGAGCAGGAAGCGTGATCTCCGTGAGGACATCCCTGCTTTTTCCTCGTTTTCTGAACAAGCTGCCTAGGATGATGGCACAGCTGGGCACCCTCAGCCCAGGATTCCAATTTAACAGCCACCTGCTCTGGGTCCCACCGGGGGCTGGAAACCCCGGCACACACACGTCAGGGCCGCAGCAGCCCTGGGCGACGGCAGGAGGAGCAGGCGAGCGGCTGCTGGGAGGGGAGAGGCTGCAGGGAGGTGAGCTGCTGCTGGGAGGGGAGAGGCTGCAGGGAGGGGAGAGGTTGCAGGGAGGGGAGAGGCTGCAGGGAGGTGAGCTGCTACTGGGAGGGGAGAGGCTGCAGGGAGGTGAGCTGCTGCAGGGAGGGCAGAGGCTGCAGGGAGGTGAGCTGCTGCAGGGAGGGCAGAGGCTGCAGGGAGGTGAGCTGCTACTGGGAGGGGAGAGGCTGCAGGGAGGGGAGCTGCTGCAGGGAGGGGAGAGGCTGCAGGGAGGTGAGCTGCTGCAGGGAGGGCAGAGGCTGCAGGGAGGTGAGCTGCTGCAGGGAGGGGAGAGGCTGCAGGGAGGTGAGCTGCTGCAGGGAGGGCAGAGGCTGCAGGGAGGTGAGCTGCTACTGGGAGGGGAGAGGCTGCAGGGAGGTGAGCTGCTGCAGGGAGGGCAGAGGCTGCAGGGAGGTGAGCTGCTGCAGGGAGGGCAGAGGCTGCAGGGAGGTGAGCTGCTACTGGGAGGGGAGAGGCTGCAGGGAGGTGAGCTGCTGCAGGGAGGGCAGAGGCTGCAGGGAGGTGAGCTGCTACTGGGAGGGGAGAGGCTGCAGGGAGGTGAGCTGCTGCAGGGAGGGCAGAGGCTGCAGGGAGGTGAGCTGCTACTGGGAGGGGAGAGGCTGCAGGGAGGGGAGAGGTTGCAGGGAGGGGAGAGGCTGCAGGGAGGTGAGCTGCTGCTGGGAGGGGAGAGGCTGCAGGGAGGGGAGAGGCTGCAGGGAGGTGAGCTGCTGCTGGGAGGGGAGAGGCTGCAGGGAGGGGAGAGGCTGCAGGGAGGTGAGCTGCTGCTGGGAGGGGAGAGGCTGCAGGGAGGTGAGCTGCTGCTGGGAGGGGAGAGGCTGCAGGGAGGTGAGCTGCTGCTGGGAGGGGAGAGGCTGCAGGGAGGTGAGCTGCTGCTGGGAGGGGAGAGGCTGCAGCGAGGTGAGTGGCTGCAGGGAGGGCAGAGGCTGCAGGGAGGGGAGGGGCAGGGTTGTGCAGCTTGTCTGCAGGACAGAGAGGGACGAGTGACCTGAGGTGGAGGGAGGGACAGTGACAAGGAAAACCTGCTGGGGAATTCCAGGACGAGCCGCAGCCACCGGCGTGGATTATGTGCATCCGTCAGTTGGAGCAGGAGGGAACCGTCACAGGAGAGACATCCCAGTGGAGGTCTGACTGCCGCTGCCTGAGGACCTGAGCGTCGCAGCAAAACAGTGTCTCACTCTGGGTCCAGCCTGTCGGCTCCTGGTGGGTAAGGGCTTCAGGCGGGCTTTCTTCTCCCTGAAGATAAAGCCTGGGGTCACAGAGAGCCCCCCTCGGAGAGGAAGCCCCTCCGACGACCCAGGGGGAGGGCCGTGGAGGGGAGGCTGCCCGACAGCCCGTCCCTTCCCCGTGACCGCGTCGTCCGGCTCTCACCTGGGGCAGACAGCCCCAGCCCCCTCGGCCACCAAGCCCCATCATGACTCCCTGGCCCTGGGCAGGTTTTGGTTGAAGAACAAAGTGATCAGCTTGGCCAGCTGGCTCGGTGGTTGAGCGTCGACCTAAGAACCAGGAGGTCGAGGTTCGATTCCCGGTCAGGGCACAGGTCCGGGCTGTGGGCTCGATCCCCAGTGGGGGGTGTGCAGGAGGCAGCCGATCAATGTTCTCTCTCATCATTGATGTTTCTGTCTCTTCCTCTGTCTCTCTCTGAAACCAATAGAAATATAAAAAAAGAACAAAGTGATCGAAGGAAGAAGAGTGAAGCAATAGGAGTGGCTACGATAACGCCAGCAGAAGGCCCAGCGCCAGGAGGGCGACATTGGCCGACCAAGGCTCGGGGCCCTGGTCGCCGCCCGGTTTTGTCCCAGAGACACAGAGAGGAAAGCTGAACGGCCTGTCCCGGCCACACAGACGTGGCCACGCCGAAGCCGTCCTCCTGCGATCCTTCGTCACCAGGCAGACGTGCTCTGAGCCGAGAGACGACGCGGTTCATTCCGTCCTGGGTTTGGGGTGAGCGGGGAAAGGAGGCTCATGACGGGGCGTGTTTGGGGTCTGGAGATGAAGAGGGAGGGTGATTATGTCTTCCCGGACCCTCCGTGGTCCCCACCCCGTGGCCGGGGCTCCCTGCCTCGAGCGGGGACGGCTCCTCTCGGTGTGACCGGCCGCCCGCTGGCCCGGGCCCCTCTCCCGGCGCCTTTTCTAATCAGCTCACAGGATTGAGTCCCACCAAGTGATGCTTCGCTTAATTCCCTTCCGCCTGTAGGTGTGAGGCTGGGAGGGCTGCTCGCACCGCTTTGGGGGCTCTGTCAGTTTGAAAAGAACATGACCTTTAAATTGTATCAGTATGTTTGCTGGTGCATAGGGACGGGAAAGGTTCGCCCTGATGGAAACTCGCTCGGAGAGCGAGGAGGAATTCAGAGGGAACGGTGGAGGTTCATTTGTGTATCCATAATGTGCCGCGGGGGCGGGCCGGGCCGCAGCCTGTCTCGGGCGTGGCTTTCCACTGCTTCTCCGTCGGAGGCGCGGGCGTTGCTCCGGTGGCATTAGAACAGGTAAACCATGAGTTCAGCGGAGGGACAGGTTTTGGTCTTTTTATAAAAATGTTTTTATTGGTTTCAGAGAGGAAGGGAGAGGGAGAGAGAAACATCAATGATGAGAGAGAATCCTGGATCGGCTGCCTCCTGCATGCCTCCTACTGGGGATCAAGCCCACAACACAGGCCTGTGCCCTGACCGGGAATCAAACCCTGGACTCTTCAGTCCACAGGCCGATGCTCAGCCACTGAGCCACACCAGCCGGGTGAGATTAATCGTTTTGGTGAAAAGAGGTGGTCCCTCAGATGCCATCCCATCAGGAGCCACGTGCCTGGGGCCCCTGTGGGAACATGTTGGACTTGACAGGCTGCTCTCAGCAGGACTGTTGGGGACAGCGTCCCGACCGTGAGCCCCTTTACCCTCGGCTGTGAAGAGTGAGCGTTGTCCGCGTAGGTGAGGCCCTGTGCCCACCCACCTGCCACAGTGCAGGTATCAACAGAGCCGGGTTCCTACCGCAGGACGCAGAGTGCGATAGAAACCTGCCTGCTGGGATTAAACATCCGTCTGGCTCCAGCTCCTGGGCCCCTGGCTCCGGAATAGAGGCAGGGCGTCTCACAGAGAAAAGCCAGCAAACCACCAGAACCCAGCCAGGCGCGTCGCCGGACGGAGGAGGCGCAGGCGGGGCGGGACCCGCGGTCGATTTCGCCTTCGCGGCTCCGGGGACTGTGTCGTCTCTCACGTCGATGTACGGGTTTCATTTATTTTAAGGAGGAGGAGGACACTCTTATTTTACCCAGGCACAGGCAGACCTGCGACCTGTGGGGCCAATGACACAGTTCTGATCACAGGGGAGCCGTCGTCGGGGGCCTTGAAAAGGAAGTGCTATCGGGCCCGGCTGGTGTGGCTCCGTGCGTAGGGCCTCGGCCCGTGGACTGAAGGGTCCCGGGTTCGGTTCCCGTCAAGGCCACGTACATTGCTTGCAGGCTCCTCCCTGGCCTGGGCCCTGGTCGGGGTGCGTGCAGGAGGCAACCAATTGATGTGTTTCTCTCACATCGATGTTTCTCTTCTCTCTGTGTCCCCCCCCCTCCCACTCTCTGAAATCTATGAAAAAATATCCTCGGATGAGGATTACCAAAAATATCAAACAGAAAAGTGCCACCGAGACCCAGGGCGTGGACGGAGTGCTCAGCCCCCTGCCCATGAGCCTGCGCACGCGGCCGCCCGGGAGCCGGCACAGGGACCTGGCATCGTCTGTCCACGGGGCGCCGGCGTGGGACACGAGACCTCCCAGGACGGGCTGGGCGTGGTCCTGGGAACTGTCCTTCATCCAAGAGGTTTACGATTCAGCCAAACAGCAGGAACCTCACGCGAGGCTGTTCCTGTCCGCGCCCGGAGGATGTGTCGGTCTGTCCACATTTCAGCCCGAATCTTCGGACTCGTAGTGAACCGTGACGAGCAGGCCCGTCGGGCCCCAGTGAACCCAGGTCCCGGGCGTTAATTCTATCTCCTCGAGGCTCGGGGAAATGTGTGCTGGGGACTCCGCCCTGGTGCTCCCCGAGGGCCGTGTGCGGGTTCCAGGCCGATCTGCTCACTTTGCTTGTGACGTCTCCCGCCCGCCCCACGGAGAGTGAAGACACCACGGTCACATCACATCTTCCGAAGGGTCTCCTCCCTCCATCTGAGGGCCTGGCGTCTCCGGCCTCCTCTGGTCGGGAGTCATGCTCCCCGTCTCCATTCCTGCTGCTCAGCCCGCCATCCTCAGCCCTGGGAAGGTGGGAGGGTCGGGGACTGCGGGGACCTTCTCCTGTGTCCGCTCCGCGAACCGTCGCCGACAGAAGCCTCCGGGGGAGCCGACCACTTGGTCCCCGTCTCCCGCGGCTCTGGGGCTGCCGTGGGGGTGGCTGTGCTGAGGGGACCCACGGTCTCCGGTTCCTTTTCCCGTCACAGTCTGGGAGGCCGCCTCCTCCAAGGAGCTGAAGGACAGTGTTGCTGAATCTGTTCATTTGTATCAGCAAGACTGGCTGGGCTTCCGCATGTCAGCCGGTCCCAGCCCTGCACCCAGGGCTCCAGGATGGCACCCTCTCCCTGCAGAGGGGACCCCCCGGTGCTGCCGGGCAAGCACAGCCTGAGGGGCCCCCCACCTCGGCCTGCGCCTCCCCCAGTCCGAGGAGCTCAGGATGGCTTCCTGCAGCTTCCCCGAGGGGCTGGGTGGGGTGGGCTCTCTGGCTGGTGCTTGCCACGGATGCACCCGCTTTCTTTGTGTCTTGAGTGAGCAGCCGAGATCGCTGTCCTGGGGCCGGAACCCTCCCTCCCTGAGCCTGAGCCCGTCCGGGCGGGTCCCGCTGTGTCTCCCCAGACGCTCTGGGAGGGACCCGGCTCAGCTTTCCACGAAACGCTGGCGTTGGTACGGGGACGTCTGGCCGCATTGTTTTTCGCTCTAAAATTACAGCTTTCGTGCATTAAGCTAATTTCATAATTCTGCATTAACTTAATCTCCCGTAAATCACACACGTCAGAAGGCGTTGTTGCGGAGGCACGGAGCCCAAATTTACCGCCCGGGCTCTGCAAACGCATGTTTTCATAATTCGCTCGGTGAGGCCCCGGCCGCCACGCCAGGCTCAGGAATTACCGTCCCGAGCCGGGCTCAGCCCGACCGGCCGCCGCTCTGGCCGCAACTGCTCTCCATACAAATCGAAACGATATATTCCCAGCCGTGTTCGTTGTCGTAATTACTAGCAAACGTCGTCGTGCGGCGAACATGTTTTAAACACCTGCCCTTGCGGTCGCCTCGTCTTCCCCTGCAGCTGAGCGGGGGTTCCCACTGCCCTGGGCGGAGAGCTCGCGGGTGACGGCCGTCGCCGGGGCCGCCTTTTCCTGGGGAAGATAATAAGTTTTTTTGGGGAAGGAAGAGCCTGTGTCCTCTCTCCACCCCCCTCCCTTCTCTCTCTGTTTTCACCTCGGGAAGCGGGAATTCATGGCCAGGCCGGCTTTCCCATGTCGCCGGGCCTCTCGCAAGGGTGCATGGCTGCAGCCCGGCCTGCGGGTTCGGGGAACAAAGGGACGCCGTCACGGGGGCCGCGGCGTGGGCGGGGCCGCCCAGGGGGCCTCGGGGTGGGTGCTCGGCCCACGCCATCTCCCGGGCCTGGCCGCCGAGTCCCTTGTAAATCAAAGGCCTGGTGAGCGGGGATGCCAGACATGTTTGATCTCCTTCCAAGCTTTGAAACAACTTGCTTATTTTTTCTGCAGTTCGGCTCCTCAGTAAAATAAAACAGCGCGAGATGGATGTTCTGACGGGTCACCGTGTGTCAAGCTGCCAGTCTGTAATGGTGACATATTTCAGCTGGGCCGGGCGGTGCCGGCGGGGGAGGCCGGGGCCCGGGCTGGGGTGAGGGAGGCGGAGACAAAGAGGGACACGGGCTCTGCTTTCTCCTTGTGGCTGATCCTCATTTAAACCAAACACTTGTCATGTTCGGGGGGAAGTTTTATAAATTTTTAATGATATTGGGTACAACTGGTGCTTTGAAATTTGCTGTACTTTAATTTTTTCTTCGTTAGCAAAGGTTCACTAATGCATTGAAGTGCTCAGAGCGTATCCTAGGGATGCCGCGATAATTGTGTTGTTAATAATATTGTGGCACGGGTAATGTTCTCCTGGTAATCAAGGCAGGGGAATTTTTTTAATATATTCAGTTATTACACTGCATCGCGTACAAATCATGTCAATTACAATTGCCAGCCTGTGACAGTTAAAATAATTGTATGCGTTTTCTAGAATTTTCCATTGGCTTGGCCAATCAAGCTAAGAAAAAAAAATCAACACATTATTTGCATTAATTTTGTGCCTCGTCTGTGTCCACCCCTAAATCATGTGTCCATCTCCTGCAGAAGGCAGCGCGGTGAGTGTTTTAATAACGAAGGCAGACGCACGCCCACACCTCGTTGAAGGGTCCTTCCGTGGGGCTGGCAAGACGCAGCGTCGTGGGCAGGGGCGGCGGTGACGGGGCTGGCACACCCACACGGCGTGCACCCGGGCAGCCGAGGCCGCGCGTGTGCGGACGGGCCCTGCGAGGACCGTCTCTGCAGCCTCTCCTGTCTCTGCCTCCGCGGCCGGCGTCCTGTCTGGGTCAGGGAGGTGCCGTGACTTTGGTCTCTCCGCGTCGGCGTCGCTGAGGCAGCTCGATACTCCTCTGCGCCGGGGATGATGTATGTGGTCCTCTGCAGAACAGCCCTGCGGATCCCGGCTCAGCCTCGCCCTCCCCGCCTGCCAGCTCTGCCTCCCGCCCGGCGCCCGCATTTCCTTTATTGGGAACGAAAATAGCGAAATGCTCACAACGCCCCGAAGCACGTGGGAGGGTCCCCCGCAGCCCGGCCTCCCTCTCGGTCCCCCAGCGGCCCTGCCGTGACAGCCGGGAGCGGGGAGGGGCTTCCCGGGAGAAGGGGACGGGGGGGGGGGGGCTGGACGGGGGATGTGGGTCAGGACACCGGGAAGGGCCCCCGAGGGGGACTCTCAGGCAGACCCCGCAGGGTGTCAGCCGGCCTCCTTCCCCTGCAGAAAAGAGGTGCTCGGGGAGCAGGCAGGGGCGTAGCGATTTCCCAAGGAGCCCCCCAGCCGAGGACCGGTGGCCAAGTAACCGTGCGAGGCCCCGAGGAAGGACAGGGGGACGGACGGACGGGATGACCGGAGCCATTCCGGGCAGCTCCGTGCTCTGATTTGGAGGAAGATGAGCTCCGGGGTCCGAGGTCCCCTCCCCCGCCCGCGCTGTCCACGCCCTCGAGGCCACGGAGGCGGGCTGGGATTTTGCCTGGTGGCCGGCTGGGGGCCACAGGTGGCCGGGGACCAGGGAAGCAAAGTCCCCCCCCCCCCCCCCCCCCCCCCCCCCGCGCCCTTAATGCAGCCATATGCTCCCGAACAAATCATCTCTCCGGACGCAGAATCTATTTCTCAGCTTTGCCCGGAGGGCGGCGGGGAGAACAGGCTCCCTTCCTCCCTCCGTCCCCCGGAGCCGGGCTGCAGAATGGATGGCTGCGGAGCGGCGCCCGGACAGGAAAATCAATGCGTCATACCAGGAGGCTTCAGGGGTTAGGCTCCGTGTCCATGTCAACAAGCTATTGGTTTTTTTAATGCTCCAAAGTTATCACTTCCCGCCCGTGAGAGCCTCCACGGTGACTTGTGTGGTCAGACCTTAACAAAAGAATTCCCGTGCCCATGCTCTGCAGCCTGCAATCTAATTGCTGCGCGGGGAGAAATTTCCCAAGTATGACAATCGAAGACAAACAGGCCAGCACACCCCGCACCAGCCCGCTCGGCAGACATCCCCAGGGCAATGGCCAGTGCCCTGCAGGGGGGCTGGGGCTGGGGCGGGGAGCCCACGGAGGAGCCGGCCTCAGCCCCGTGGTGGGATGGCGAGTGACCCCGGGGCTCCGGAAGCTCCCGGGAAGCGGGGACAGCCAGCCGGCCTCTGGGGAGGGTCGTCCTGGTGTTTGCGGGAGCGTGAGCCGCAGGGAGCCCGGCCTGTGGCATCTCCCCTGCGTCCAACAGCCAGCCCTCCCTGGTCCACCAGGTACGCGCCAACCTGTCCACAGAGCCATGTGCGGCGGGGGAAGGCCTGGCCTCGGCAAATCACGCTCGCCCCTCGATTTTAACCCGAGCGCCCGGAAAACGTGAAGCTTGGGTTCAGTCGTCCGTTTTGTCAGCTGGATCCCTGCCCTCGGTTTATGGAGCCGGGAGGCCTCCCGGGGCCCCGTGGCTGCCCTGCGGTGGGGCTTCTTTCCTTTTTCAATCCTCACCCGGGGATATTTTTCCATCGACTTTTGGAGAGAGCGGAGGAGAGAGGAAAGACAGAGAGGAACATCGGTGTGAGAGAGACACGTGGACGGGTTGCCTCCTGCACACTCCCCGACCAGGGCCTGGGCCGGGAAGGAGCCTGCCACCGAGGTCCATGCCCTTGAACGGAATCGAACCCGGGACCCTTCAGTCTGCAGGCCGATGTTCTCTCCTCTGAGCGGAACCAGCCAGGGCCAGACCTAGAATTTCCTAATCCGCTGGCCCAACCCTCCCCACGCCGCCAGGCAGACCCGTGACCTCCTAAACGGGCTCATGACCCGGGCCCACCGGGCCCTCCCCTGCGGTGACAGTGCTAACACCGTGGCTGGAGGCCACACTGAGCATTGCTCACCGCGGGCGGATGGAGAGGCTGTGCAGATGTAATTTGTTTTCAATGGCTGTTTCAAAAGAATAATTGTGGTGACATTAGGGGATCGATCGTATCGATTTTTGTTTTCAAGTACACTGTATGTGCGGTGCTAAGGGGAGGCAGGAAATATAACACTGCAGCCTGAATACAATAAAAATGGATTGAGGGCTGCGGGGACCGTCGGCTGCGAGCCACCGGGGCTCGGAGCATCATTGGCGGGATTACCGCGCGTCCTCTGGGCGGGGGCTGCACGCGAAGACGTCTGCGTTTCCCGTCCTTTTCCTCGGCTGCTGCTTCTGGGACCTGCTTCCCGAACGCGAGGGGAGTCACCGGAGGTGCGATCCGGGCTGGGCTCCGCTCGCAGCCAGGGGGCAGGGGCACGGCTGCGTGTCCGGGTGCGGGAGAGGGCGGGCTGGGGTCTGTGGAAGGCACAGGCATTTCCTCGCAAAAACGTCAGCTTCCTACCCAGGTCAGGGGCAGGCGGCCTCGAGGGCTGCTCCTCACAGGGGCCGGTGTGCCCCGGGCGGAGCAGGGGCGTCCGTGGTTGTGGGAGCCGAGTCCCCTTCGAGGGACCAGGCTGCAGGGCACATGCCCGGGCTGTGGGCTCTCTGCCCAGGGAGCGTGTCTGAACGTGACCACGCCACTGGTCAAGGCCGCGGAGTCCGGGTGGGTTTCAGGACTTGGGGTAACAAGGCCCAAACGCAGACCCCAGGGTGCAAATGGTGTGACCAGAGGTCAGTAATGAAGCTGAAGAAGTGCGAGGAGATGTGAAGGCACGCGCGGCCCCAGCCCCGGCTTTGCAATGAGCTCCTGAGAGAAATGGAGGCTCTGGGAAAATACCGGCCCGGTGCTGGCTTCCCTTGGTGGTGGGTGAATGCGGTTCGTCTCCGGTGAGAAAACAGTCAGGGGGAGAGCAGCGCTTAGGGCACCCGGGTCCGAGCGCCGGGGCGTCTGGCCTGATCGATGCCTTTGACAGGAGGGGAAACCGAGGCTCAGCCGGGCCCGGCCCGCCCCGCCTCCCAGCGCCGTGTCCTGACTCCCAGCTCACCTCTCCCCAAGCCCATGGCTTAGCTTGGTGTGGGCAGCTTTGGCGTGGACAGCAGGGTGCCTTCGTGTGTGTGTTCTTTCTCGTCCTTTTTTTAAAACCGAGGACACAGGTGACGTGGGGAACGTTCCATAAAAAATGCAGCTCCGATCCTATTGGGAAATCCAAGCACTTAGCAACGCGGGACCCAGTCCTGGGCGGTGGGCGGCGTCTGGCTGGGCGGCCCCTGCAGCTTCGCGGGGGGGAGCCCTTGGGGGCGTCGGCCTGGGTGTGGGGCTGCGGCGTCTGCAGGGTCTGAGACGCACCGAGACATTTGGGGCACAAATGAGCTGGGCCGCCCGGGTCCTCTAAGCACAGACGAGGGTCAGTAACGGTGAACGGATCAGCACCTGGGCCTCCAACCAGCTACAAGGCGGTGTGTGTGCCGGTGACACCAGACTCCAGGAGGCAATGAAAGCCGATTCGTCTACAACAGCGGTTCTCAACCTTCCGGCCCTTTAAATACGGTTCCTCATGTTGTGACCCAACCATAACATTATTTTCGTGGCTACTTCCTAACTGTCATGTTGCTACTGTGATGAATCGTCATGTAAATATCTGATCTGCAGGATGGTCTTAGGCGACCCCTGTGAAAGGGCCGTTCGCCCGCCAAAGGGGTCGCGACCCACAGGTTGAGAACCGCTGGTCTCCAACATTTCAAAGTGGCCAGGGGTTTACACTCTCCCCTCCTGCGGGTTTCCTTCAGCAAACGTTCTCCAAGCTCCTGGCTCGGAGAGAGACAGCAGGAGCTCGGAGTCTCGGAGGAAAACAGCAGCAGCAGCAGCAGCAGCACAGAACGGGTGCTGGGCGCCCACGATGCACGCTCAGGTCCTGTGCAGTGAGCACCTCCTGTGTGCCGGCCTGTGATGATTTTCAAAGTCACCAGACAAGGACAATAACCACAAAAGACAAAGGACAGCAAAAACAAAACCAAAACAAAATCCCAAGCCAACGACAACCACAAAACCCCACATTTATGTGTTAAAGGGTTTGAATCTGGTTAAAGAGGAATCAGCATCTTTTTAAAGACGCATTTTTATTGATGTCAGAGAGGAAGGGAGAGGGAGGGAGAGAGAGAGAAACATCAGTGAGGAGAGAGAATCATGGACCAGCTGCTTCCTGCACCCACCCTACTGGGGATGAAGCCCACAGCCCGGGCCTGTGGCCTGACTGGGAACTGAGCCTCGACCTCCTGGTTCCTAGGCCGACGCTCAGCCCCTGAGCCACGCCGGCCAGCCGGGCGGGAAATCTCTCTGAGAGCCGTGCTGCCAGCGTGTCAGGGTGGCAAGTCCGGTGCCGCCCGCCCTGCGTCTCAGGGCCCCGAGCCCGGTCCAGAACTCTCAGCCTTCCCCCCACGTCCTCCCTGGGGGTCTGCAGGGCTCGTGCCCAGATGGGACCCCAGGACCCAGGTGTCCCGAAAGCTCTCACAGGAACCTCCAGGCAGATTGGAGTCAACGGGCCTGGCAGATGGGAGGGCAAATTGCTCTCCTCAGTGACCTCGGCACCTGGAAGTGCTTCCAAGACGTTCCCTGTGGCCCGTCAGCTTCCAACAGGAGGAGCGGCGAACAGGACACACCCGAGGGCTCCCCATTCGGCTTGTTTTCCCCGGACCCACCCAGGAGCCCCGTGGCCGGAGGCCGAGTCCTGGGTGCCCGGTCCTGTTCACCCCACAGTCTTGCTCCCCTGCGGGGTGTCAGGTCAGCATTAAAAAAAAAAAGTATATTTTTATTGATTTCAGAGAGAAAGGGAGAGAGAACTAGAAACCTCAATGAGGAGAGAGGATCATGGATCGGCTGCCTCCTGCACGCCCCCAACTGGGGATCAAGCCCGCAACCCGGGCATGTACCCCGACCGGGAATCGAACCGTGACCTCCTGGTTCATAGGTCACGCTCAACCCCTGAGCCACGCCGGCCGGGTAGGAGGTCAGCTTTGCCTGTAGCAGGCAAGTCTACCCTGGGCTGAGTGTGAGCACGTGAGCCTAGTGGTCAGGGCAAGACTTGGGTCCAAGGGGAGCTTCTAGAACCTGATAGCCTGCCACAGCCCAGAGGGAGGAGGATGGAGTCCCAGCGCGGCCGGAAAACAGCTGGTGGAGCCCCGGCCCCGTAACCGGGGAGAGAACCTGCGTGCGCACACGGATCGAAGTGAGACCTTCTCGTTATTTTTACATCCAAGCATTCCTCTTCCAGCGCCGCCATATCTCATGAAAACTCTGATTAACATTTCAAAGTGACCTTCCCCCGGCCCCCTCCCTGGCAGGGCGGTCGGTCCCGGGAGCCATAACCGATTTGAAGCATTTTCGTCTTCACAAACACCATCAAGCGAGCTGTCCTCGCGGAGATGTGTGGCTCTCATTAGGGATACTTTTTAGCCGGTAGTGCGTCCCCGGGGAGAGCGCGACAGGGCGTCCTCTCTGCAGGCAGAGTTTTCAAGCCCGGACACTTCATGCAAATGGCCGTTTCACCTTTGGGGTCTTGTTGCCACGTTGGCCTGTGGCTGCTCTGGTCTTGGATGGGGACGCTCAGGGCTCTGGCTGCCCTGAGAGGCAAGATGCGTTGGGTGGGATGGAGCTGGGGGAGCCCCACAGGGAGCCCCGACTTGGGACGTGGCTGGGCCATCGGAGGGCAGGGGCAGGCCCGGGGAGCCCAGGACACAGCAAGGCTCACGGGGAGACCAGCTCCATCCGTCTTCCAGGCTGTGGCTGCAGCTGCTTCCTGGGTGGTGACTGGCTTGGGTGGCAGTTGAGGGGTAACTTTAATTTTAATTTTATTTTTTTGCAGAGAGAAAGGGAGAGGGAGAGGGAGAGCGAGAGAGAAACATCAATGATGAGGGTCATCGATCAGCTGCCTCTTGCACGCCCCCCCACTGGGGATCCAGCAACTCGGGCACATACCCCGACCGGGAATCAAACTGCGACCTCCTGGTTCATAGGTTGATGCTCAACCGTTGAGCCACCCGGCCGGGCTCAAGGTAATTTTCAGGCACGCTGCCTCCGGCGGGCGGCGGGCCGCATCCAGGCTGCCCGGGAAATGGCCTTTTTATGCAGCCGGATAATGGCAGCTTGCACTCAGCGGGATCAGGCCGACGCTCTGAGGAATGGCTGCCTTCCCCGCTCCGCTAATTTGTCAGGAGAAATGCAGCCCGTCTCTCCAGGAGGCCTCGGCGAGGACATCACTTCCCCGCGAGCTCTGCCGGGGTCAGCGTGCGCTCGGCGCCCCGCCGGCCCCTGTGGCGTCCACCTCCCGGGGACACTCTGATTTATTGGGATTAAACAAGCCGTGTCCCCCTCTTGACTCAGCCCACGGGACGAGCACCCCCTCCCCGCCTCGCTCGCTCTTCCCCCCGGAGCCGCAGACGAGGGCAGGGTCACTTCACAAATGGCCCCTGTGTCTCGCGGGAGGCAGTGCCAGGCACGTCCACGCTGCTGGGACCGGGTGGTGGCTTCAGGGACAGCTGGCCTGCAGGGAGAGCCCGGCCCCCGGGCAGCAGGCTCTGGGAATGGCTGTCTGTCTGGTTTCCAATGTGAGGACCCAGGGACACGGGACCTCGCGTGCTGGAGAGATGAGCTGAAGCTACTGGTGCTTGGATGCACCTCCTCTCCCCACGCCCAACACACAGCACCCACCTGCACCCACTGCTGGCGACCCAGGTGTGCCTTGCGACCATTTTATTTCATTTATTATTTTGTTATGTATATACTAGAGGCCCGATGCATGAAAATTCATGCAAGAGTAGGCCTTCCTTCCCCAGGCTGCTAACACTGGCTTCCCCTGGGCCACCCACAGGCACCCAGGACCCTGGCTGGCTTCCCCTGGGCCACCCACAGGTACCTGGGACCTGGGTTGGCTTCTGGCTTCGTCAGGAAGGATGTCTGGAATGACATCTGGTCTAATTAGCATACTACCCTTTTATTATTATATATATGTGTTTGTTTTTTTTTTCAGAGAGAAAGAAAGAGATAGAAACATCAATGGTGAGAGAGGATCACAGATTGCCTGCCTCCTGCACACACACACTAGGGATTGAGCCCGCCAGCCGGGCCTGTGTCCTGACCGGGAATCGAGCCGTGACCTCCTGGTTCCTAGGTCGACGCTCAACCCCTGAGCCATGCGGCCAGGCTGGCTCGTGACCATTTTAATTGCATTTTCACCTGAGCCCCCCTCTCACTAACGAGGCCTGCTCTGGCTCGGTATCTGCTAAAGCGTCTTGTGTGGTGGGTGGACGATGATGTCACGACTATGATCCTTCTGTGAACAATGCAGACGTGGCCTGGTTCCCACCCTGAGCATCTGTCATCTCACGCATGCGATGGCCTTTGTCCCCGAGGCCGCAGACACTGCCTCCCGGGGGGCGGGGGCCACGGGGCAGGACAAAGGTGCCCCCTCACAGGGCGAGAGTGAGGGGAAAGGAGTGACCACACATCCTCAGACAAGGCTGGTGCTCGGCCCGTGGCCAACCCCGACGAGCACTCGCCTCCTGGTGGCCCCGCCTGGCTCCTCCGCCCTCAGCAGCTCCCCTCTGCGGAGACCCGGGGGGAGTGAGGTGTGGACTGAGGACCGAGGGGGCGGGACTTGGGCACGGAGGCGGAGGCGGCGCTGTGTCCCCGCACTGTGACTCACGCCTGCCCCAGGAAGCCTGTGCCCTGCGAGGCGCTGTGTGGTCGCCAGGTGTGTTTGGAGTCTGCGGGCTGGCCTTGGCCTGGAGGCCGGGGAGGGTCTGGTCCCGTGACCCAGGAGGGCCGGCGTCCGGCACCCGGTGTGGTCCAGGCCTGTTTCCTCCTTGTCTTTCCACGGGCGTGATGTCTTCTCTAGTCTCCCTCCAACTTGCCTGTCTTCCCAGCTTGCCTATCCCACCCACGGGTGCACCTGCGGACCTACTGTGCGTGCCAAGACTTGGGAGGGCGTGTACTTCCTCCCCATTGGGAGGAGGAGGTTGCATAAACAGGGTTTGGTCGTTGAAATATCTCTTCCTGTCCTGGCCGGTGTGGCTCAGTGGATATGTCGGCCTGCGGACTGAAGGGACCCGGGTTCGATTCTGGCCAAGGGCATGTACCTCGGTTTCAGGCTCCTTTCCCAACCCGGGCCCTGGTTGGGACTCATGTAGGAGGCAACCAATCGATGTGTTTCTCTCACATTGATGTTTCTCTCTGTCTCTCCCTCTCTCTTCCACTCTCTCTAAAAATCAATGGAAAAATATCCTTGTAGACGCGGTTCCTGGGCAGAGAACGGAGGAGCCTCCCTGTGAGCCCCAGGCCAAGGCCAGTCCGCCCGGCCACCACCTCGCAGGCGCCCAGAACTGGGCTGCCTAGGGACCAGGTGAGCTGGTGAGGAGAGCGGAGAGCGTTCGACAACGGCGTGGGCCTTAAAAATACATCTGAAAATACACAAAGCACCCAAATGATGTTATTAAATGTCTTGTTGGAGGAGGTCCCGGGGCGGGGAGGGGGGCAGCCGGCTCCGCTCTCTGACGGGTGACGTGCTGAGACCCCACTTGTTGCGTGAACAAAGCCATTTCCATTCCCGCCGTCCTCCCTCTCTCCCTCTCTCCCCCTCTCTCTCTTCTGCGTTTTGCTATTCCTCCCGAGGAGACAAGTCTCGGGAGGACTATTAAGTTGCAGATATACCAGAGCCAAAAATAGAGGATGGAGCCTTATACACGTTTTGCATATTTGGGTGTAATTTGTTGAAAATAGTACAAAATATGCTCACAGTTGGCATCTCGAATGCAAATATTAGGCATGCAGGCCCGAGAGCATTATGGCTCCCAGCAGCGCAGCCGGGCTTGTCCAGGAGCTATTGTGCGGCTCGGCCGCTTGCTGGAGTGCGAACAATATTGGCGACTTGTTTGCACAGCGCATCGGGGACGTACCTGTCGCCGAGTGACTCGCCGAGTGACGTTCCCTCCCCCAGAGGCCCCCGGGGACGACCTGCGGGAGTAGCTCAGGGCAACACCGACACAGGCATTCCTCTCTCTGTTTAAAAATATATTGTTATTGACTTCAGAGAGGAAGGGAGAGGAAGAGAGAGATAGAAACATCAACGAAGAGAGCGTCATGGCATGGACCGGCTGCCTCCTGCACACCCCACACTGGGCATGGAGCCCAAAACCCGGGCCTGTGCCCTTACCTGGAATCGAACCGCGACCTCCTGGTCCCTAGGTTGACGCTCAACCACTGAGCCACGCCGGCCGGGCTCAGATGCAGACATTTCTAACCTCACGGGTGCTCATTGCTCTTCCGAGCTCTTGATGAAAACCGGGGTGGGGACCAGGGTGTGCGGGCCTGTGGGCACGGCCATCTGCGTTTGTTGTGCAGACACGGGGTGGCGTGGGGGCCCCCCACGAGGGGTCTGCAGTCACGTGTGAGTGGCGGGGTCTCTCCCACTCAGAGCGTAAAGGAGGCCTCTGGGTCTACGGCCGACGGTCAATCCGTGCCCCTCCCTGCAGACGGGTGAGGAGCTTCCTCATTGCTGGGGCCTCGCCGCACATCTGGATCCCTCCTTGCAGGTGAACCCCCCTCCCCCACACACACACCCCGGCTGAGAAAAACAAGGTGTCTCTCTTGGTTATAAATTTAACTCTTCCATGATTAGCCCGGGCAATTAGGACACCCCTGGGTGGCGTGTGTGGTGGAGGCACCCGCTGGAAGCCTGATGAGCTGGGGCCTCCGGCCGCCTGCTCCCGTGGTAAGTGCCTGGCACAGAGAGTATTGATTTCCATTTAGATATCTTAATGCCTCAGACAGCCAGGCAGATGCGGGCTGAACGCGGATCCGCGGGCGCGCGGGGCTGCAATCTGCAAACATTTTTCTTGCCACTTTGTTTCATTTTTCCTAAACTTAACTGATTTGGAATCCGGAGATATAAATGAGCGGCGCCGGGCCGGCCTATCCATCACCCCGCGCACAAACACCGCCACTGCCCTCTCCTCACATCCTATTACCACCGGGGAGTGGGCTCGCCAAACAGGAATAAAAATTACACCGCAAACATCATAAGTTAGGCTTGATTTGTTGAGCAAGTAGCCTGACAATCGGCTGAGAGTTATGGACCGCGGCCGCGCTGGAAATCAGGCTTGTTATGGCTCTGGTACGTCTATAAAGATTGTTCATTTCATATAAAACAGCTACCTGCACTGAACGCTCTGGAAGGAAGAATAATGCCGGTTATAAATATCGAGGAAAATCTATTTGTCTGCCCCTTCACGCCGCGCGCGGGTCCCACCGAGCGGCCCCGGGTTCCGGAGGCGGGCGCAGAGCCGGGCCACCTCCCCCGGCCGCGTGCTGGGCCGGTGCGGGTCATCTCTCTCCCTGTCAGGGCGAGGAGCGGTGGAGTGTGACCAGGCCAGCGCCTCGCTCCCTGCCCACCGGGGGGACGCTAATGACGGCGAGGAGCCGGACGGCCCTGCCGTGCAAGCCGGTGGCGGGGAAGGCTGTCGGTCGGCCGGCCGGGCCGGGTAACAGTTAACGTCAGAGAAGATAAATAGAAATTATTAGAATGGGTTTGGGAAGATTTTTTTTTTTTTTTGAGGGCAGGGCTGTGTTTGCTTAAAGATACATTATTGGACTGTGCTATCTGATTTCAAGCGGCCGGGTAATTAAGATGATGAACGCCCCTTACTCACCGGGTTCAATGCATTAAAGTTTTAAGCATCCTTTGTGCTCAGCACGGAAGGAGGGAACATCCATGGGGGCCCGGGCCCGGGATCGCTCGGCCTCCGGGCGTGTGGTGACCTCTCTGGACGGCGCGGCCCCGTCTGCACGGTGGGCGCATGCGGGGTGGGCAGCGTCGGCTCACCCACCCAGCCGGCCGCCCTGGTCCCGAGGGGAGGGAGGGAGGGGGGAGCAGAGAAACCCCAGATCCTGCCGGGAGGCGCCCCGGGCTCCTCTCCTGGTGCTGGGTCCTCCCAGCTCCGGGTCCCCGGGGGCCACTCCATTTCAGGGTTCAGCAGTTGTGCCCCAAACACATGTCTAGCTGTCAGGTACACAGTGTCAGCGGAGGGTCCGACCGGGGTGCCCGCGTCTTGCGGACGTGCTGGAGTGGGGAGGGGGCGCGCCGCCCATCCTCATCCCCAACGTGAATGCTCCGGACCACGGTGTCCTGGACTGTGCTCCTCCTGTTGGCATTCGTCCGCATCCAGCCACGCGTTGGCGAATAAAGGGGCGTTTTAAAGGGCTCACTCGAGACGGCAGAATAAAAACGCGGCTGTTTTTGGGGTCTGCTCCTCTTTGCCATCTTGTTCCCCAACCACAAGGTGATGTAAGGCTCTTGACTAACCTCCTCCGTCAACGCTGGCCTCTGGGGGTGCTGATTTGGAAGCTTGAGACACCGACTCGTTTTCTTAGGCCAAGCATGGCTGTGAAGTTAGCGTCTTCTGGCAGACTCTTGGGGAAGTCAAAGCCGTACCTCCCCGCTGGGTGACCTTGAGCAAGACGGTTAACCTCTCTGCGCCTCAGTGTCCGTATCTGCAGGGCAGAGGTCCGTTTGTCTATGTGTGAGCGGCTGTGGCCAGCATCCATGATCACGTAGCGATGTTACTATCATGCCCGGGTCCGAGACACTGAGAACCCAGGAGGCAGGAGTGGGACCACATGCTGAGCTGTCGTCCTCGTAGCTGGCTGAGGGTTCCCCAGCCACCTCTGTGCCCAGGTCATTCGTTAACATGGAAACTTCTGGAAAAACCATATACAGGCTATACCTCCTCTAACTGATGTCAAAAAGCAAGAGAGATAAAGAGAAAGGGAGGGCGGAATAGAGAGAAAGTGCCAGAGAGTACGAAGAGGGCTCCTGCCTATGTGGGTCCCAGTCCCAGGCCCAGCCCCAGTCCCAGGCCCATGAGTCTCCAGTTACTCTGCTTTCCCTGGGTGGGGGCACCTGGGGCTCGGCCAGCCCACGTGTGAGTAGTCATTGCTGCGTCCCGCGTGGTGACCTGGGGGGAAGAGTGCTCCACCAGCTTGGCCGGGAGACACATCACTGATGCCTCCACCTTTTGTCAAGGAGGATGGCTACCCCCTGCATTGGCCCAGGTCAGTGCTGGCTTTCCCAGGGGTAACAGCCCCCCTTCAATCTGCAAAGTGGCCCTGGTGACATGATTAGTAGCGACACCACCCAGGCCAGCAGGGACCGCGGCAGCAGGCGGTCAGGTGGTCCCAAGTGAGCTGGAAGGCCTTCTGACAGTACAACCTGGGTAGGAACATCAGGGCGTCTGTCCCCAGGGGCCGGGGGCACCCACGGCCACCGTCAGCTCATGGCTCGAAGGGCGGCCACGGCAGGGCGTTTGCTGCCAGGCGCGGAACCCACACGCGTCCCACGGCGAAAGGAAGGGAATAGAAAATGTCATCCTAAGTGTTTGTGACAAGTGTTTGCTTCTGGGGAAAAGCTCATTTTAACTCCGGCGGCCGACGCCCCGGTAACGGTTTGTGAAAAAGTCCAGGCGCACGTCCGAGTCCTGATGTGTTTCCCCGAGTGGCTCTGCTCTGAGCGCTTCAGAGCGGCCGTGGCGCCCCAGGTCGAAGCCTGTGGTGGTGACACTGGGACAGCTGTTTCCATCTGGACGCGGCGGAAGCCTGAGAAAGAGCAGAGATCAGGAGCGCGGGCCGTCCGTCCATCCGTCCGTCCGTCCTGCCTTCCTCTTGTCCTCTCGTTGGCGGCCTGTGTTTTGGTCTCAGGAAAGATGTGGCTGTCCCGGTGGTGTCGTTCTAATCGCCATCGCAGTGTCAGGGGCCGTGTTTGCAGGTCGGGACACAGCGGGGCCAGGGCTGCGCGGGAGGGAGGCCGGTGGGGAGGTTGTCACGCGGGAGGGACAGGGCGCGCTCTGCCCCTGCCTCTCGATGCTCCTTCCCGCGTCGCCTTGGTGACCTGTGGGGACCAGGGCCCTTCCATTCATGGCGGCGTCTGGTCCCCGATTCCCGGACGTCGGAGGGTGCCAGCTGTCCGTGAAAGACAGACACGTGGGACCCAGGGAAGGACTGTTGGCGTGTAAATCGGATTTGGGTCGAGCTGGAAGTCATCGGACTGTTCGGTGGAAATGCGAGGTCGTCTTCAGGTGGTAACGCCGGGGACCGGCGGCCTCTCCCCGTTCTGTGGGCCCTGGGCCTCTCTCCAATCGCCCCCCCTCACCCAGAGCTGTTGCTCCCATGGCCCTGCCACGTCCTGCCTCTGGAAGGACCACTCAGCAGAGGCGGAACTTGTCCATCCACTGTCCCCTCCTTCTTAGACAGGAAGCAGCCAGGATCATGGGGAGTGTGAGTGTGTGTGAGTGTGTGTGTGTGTGTGTGAGTGTGTGTGTAACACGTAAGAGAGAAAAGACCAGATAAAAATCAGGACAAAAGGCATGTCCTAAAAGCACAGTTTGCGACAGTCAAGATGTTCCATCCAAGGAACCAGCACAGCAGCCTGGGGACAGGCTCCCTCCGAAAACAAGAAACGATGTGGAGACTAAACACCGATTCCCCAGAAAAAATGAAGAAGCAGGAACAGGCCTGGGCAGAGGGGGCGTTGTGAGGGGGGACCCCGGGGGCCGGACCGTTGTGGGGAGAATGCGCGTCGAAGAGCCGAGGAAACGACGGGACATCCCCCCACGGGCGGCGTCTTCACACGAGCGGCCCTCCGGTCTCCGCACGGGAACACGGTGCCGCCACGCTCCCCCACGGGACCCCCGGCACGGGAACGCGGTGCCATGCTCCCCCACGGCACCCCCGGCACGGGAACGCGGTGCCACGCTCCCCCACGGCACCCCCGGCACGGGAACGCGGTGCCGCCACGCTCCCCCACGGGACCCCCGGCACGGGAACGCGGTGCCGCCACGCTCCCCCACGGGACCCCCGGCACGGGAACGCGGTGCCGCCACGCTCCCCCACGGGACCCCCGGCACGGGAACGCGGTGCCGCGCTCCCCCACGGGACCCCCGGCACGGGAACGCGGTGCCATGCTCCCCCACGGCACCCCCGGCACGGGAACGCGGTGCCACGCTCCCCCACGGCACCCCCGGCACGGGAACGCGGTGCCATGCTCCCCCACGGCACCCCCGGCACGGGAACGCGGTGCCACGCTCCCCCACGGGACCCCCGGCACGGGAACGCGGTGCCATGCTCCCCCACGGCACCCCCGGCACGGGAACGCGGTGCCACGCTCCCCCACGGGACCCCCGGCACGGGAACGCGGTGCCATGCTCCCCCACGGCACCCCCGGCACGGGAACGCGGTGCCACGCTCCCCCACGGGACCCCCGGCACGGGAACGCGGTGCCACGCTCCCCCACGGGACCCCCGGCACGGGAACGCGGTGCCACGCTCCCCCACGGGACCCCCGGCACGGGAACGCGGTGCCGCGCTCCCCCACGGGACCCCCGGCACGGGAACGCGGTGCCACGCTCCCCCACGGCACCCCCGGCACGGGAACGCGGTGCCAGGTCGGGCTGGAGCTCCGCGGCCGCAGCAGCGTTTGTTCACATCGTCACAGCCACAGAGAAGGCGTCGGGGAAGCGATTTTAATGGTTTACATTTTTGTCTTTTGGTAAATCTGGAACACAATGACAGTAAACAGAACATAAAAAACACCCGGGAAAGATCACTAAGAGGCCACGCTCCCGGGATGCTATCGAAGCTGAACTTTGGGGACTCGACAGCCTGTGGTTTTATTATTGAAGCTGAGGGGGTACGTGTAGAGGAAGTGAGTAGTAAACGCAAGATATTAGAAAAGAAACTACGAATTTAGAGGACGGAAGAGAGATGAAAGATAAAATAAAGGCAGAAATCTTAATATACATTACACAGTAAATATATATAATCAATATTTAATATATTCAGTTAAAAAGCTTTTGCATATGTGATATGTATATACACGTATAGTATATTACATATTTATATAAAACTAACTTACATATTAAATATACAGGACAATAAGCAAAGAATATAAATATACACCAAGACAGCATTGCTATATTACTAATTCTTTGTTTTCAACGTTAAATTAACCAAAGTAAAATAAATTATTTTAAAGAGCAAAAATAAATAAGTTGTAGGACTAGTATATAAATCTAAGCCCTGCTTCAGTAGAACTATAGGTAAATTTTTGACACAGTATTTAACAAGAAAATTCTTCCTCAAATATATAAAACAAGTTATGAGAAAAATGAGAGTAATCAGATCCTTTTACAGTATTATGTTTACAATAAATTAGAGAATTATATATAAATTGGTTGGTTTTAAGAAAACAATCCCAGTATTACAAAAAACACAACCCTAGACTATAGAACTCTTGCACAAATAAATAAGATAGAAATACTTAAAGTTATCAAAACTTCACTTCCAACAACAGAGCAAACATAAGATGCTTTGATCAGAAACGTGTGTTTTTATTAAGAGTTTTAGAGCCGAAACCAGTTTGGCTCAGTGGATAGAGCATCGGCCTGCGGACTGAAAGGTCCCAGGTTCGATTCCGGTCAAGGGCATGTACCTGGGTTGCGGGCACATCCCCAGGAGGAGATGTGCAGGAGGCGGCTGATCGATGTTTCTCTCTCATCGATGTTTCTAGTTCTCTGTCCCTCTCCCTTCCTCTCTGTAAAAAATCAATAAAATATATTTTTAAAAAAAGAGTTTTAGAGCACGGTGGCCTCTGAAAACACCGGCCAATTCATTTGACAAAACCATGGTAACACTACCACCATAGCCAGGCGAAGGCAGTTCAAAAAGGTAACTCGCTTAGAACATAACATAAAAATATTAAATAAAATACGATGGAAAAAAACCTGACAAGTGAATAAAAGGATAATACCTTCTGACTAAATACGTTCTTTCCACTGAGGGACTTAGGGTAATTAATATATTTAAATACATTAATATATCAAGAGTTAAATTGACATGTATTTTCTGTTGAAATGACTTATAATAAAATTCAACACTCATTTCCCAAAAAACCCAAAAAACAAAAAACCCCACCAAAAACCTAAGACCTGTTAGTAGGATAGACATGACAGTAAAACTTTTTTATTAGGGGAGGGTGGGTGGGTGGGGAGAGATCAACCAGCGAACTTGCATGTGTATATGCACAGCCATGGACACGGACAATAGGCTGGTGAAGGCTGGGGTGGGAGTGGGGGGTGGGGGCGGGCTAGGAGAGGTTGATGGGGGTGGGGGAAGGGGACACAGGTAATACTTTCAACAATAAAGATTAAGAAATAAAGAATTTGGAATTTACTTTCCGACCCCCTTTACGTCTGCTCTTTCAGCCATGAATATGCAGAATGGCGAGAAAAAAAGAAGAGAGCAAGGAAGGCAGCTTCGCTTCCAAAACACTAGCCGGTCGCATGCTGTCGAAGTAGGAACAGATTCTCACAGCCCGGCCACGGCTAAACGGTCCTCTCCGTTCTGCCCAACGGAATGGCCCAAAAGGAAAAAGCAAGGGGTGGCTGATGGAAAGCAGATGACCAGTGACTGTCGCTTCGCTGAGGTAGGATGACCTCTCAGAGAACCCCGGGGAGTAACTGGGGGAGTGTACACCGCGAAGTGAGCCCAGAAATAAGGTTCGGTCAGAATAAACACAGATGAAAGTTAGTTTGTCTACGTCCCGGTGAGACGATAATATGAAGAAAAATACCATTCACAGCAGCAACACAAAATGTGAAATATTTAGGATAAAGCTCACAAGAAAAGTGCTGAAAAAGCACAAGGACTGAACATGGAAAAAGAATGTTACTGGATTCACATTAACAATAAAAAAGTTGTCAGTTCTCTCTGTCGTATCTAGAAGTTTAACAAAATCCAAATGGGACTCCGGAATGATTCTGACACTCATGGGGGAGCTTAGAATCGCCAAGAACGTTTTGAAAACTGGGAGGATGACAAGGGACCTGTGCAGTGACGTCCTGGCGGCTGTGTGTGTCCGCAGTCTGATGTAACTGCAGGGATGGAGAATCCATGACACAGTGCACAGAGAGCAGAGGCGGGCCCAGGCAAACGTGAATTTCACGTAAGATACACGTGGCGTTTCCAATCAGCGGGGAAAGAAGATCAGTAAGTAAAACTGGGTCAATCTGTGGACCAGGTGGGAAAAAAATAGAGTTTTAAAGCATAACATGTACTAAAACCTTTTAGACTGATAAAGTATTTAAATATGAAATTTGAAACCATAGGAGTATTTTAAGAAAAAGACACTGATATTTATTTGATGTTGTGGTATGCAAGTTTTTTTTCTAAGCTCATAGATAGAGGCCTAGTCCGTTGAATAAGAGACTGATGGATTTCACTGCTCCTCCTGACAACAAAACTAAATGTTAGACCAGAAACTAGAGGGAAACATTTTTTTTGCAACAAAAGCATTTAGTACCCTGATTATAGGAGTGCTTGCAAATTAATAATTTAAATGCCAAACGTACAAGAGAAAATGGGCAAAGAAAAGTAGCAGGAAATTTTATGATGAAGGATCACAGTGGCCAATGAGTGTAAGAAGAAAAGAGTTCGACTTAGAAATTAGGGACCTAACGGTTGAAAGGAAGGATTGGTGAGATTCGTTTAGTTCCGTGCCAGGGACATAGAAAGTCCTAGATATGGATTAACTCTTTGTAAGGTGATGATGATGATGGTGGTGGTGGTGGTGATGGAGATGATGTTGATGGAGGTGGTGGTGATAATGATGAAGGTGATGGTGGTCGTGGTGGCAGAGACGATGATGATGGAGATAATGTTTCCTTCAAATGAGAGCAGTCTCTATTGGCATATGGCATAGTGGTGTCAGGATTATTTTCTCGGTGGAAGAGGAAGGTAATGTGTTTCTAAAGTGTGATTTGCAATATGTACCCAACCGGTGCAAAAAGCAAATGTCTTTTGATGAGGGACTCGCTTTCACACATCTACGCTAATAAAGTCTCAGGAAGTCCTCCCCAGGATTGACTTCCAGGATGTCTGTCACAGTATTAGTTACAGGAGCTGCCGTAAAACCGGCCACATGGGCGGCTGGTCCACGTCTGGGGCCCCCGCACGGTAGGACAGTGTGGGGTGGTAACCGAGGGGTCGTAGGACACAGATTACCCACGTGAACTCAGCCCCCAGGGTCTCGGGTGGAAATGGGCGTTGCAGTCACACACCCAGAAGCAGTCTGCGTCCGCTTTGCAGAGGCTCCCGTGTGATGTCTGAGTGGAGGGATGGTGGGCGATTGGATTCTCTCCTCTCAGTATTTCCCAACATCTTCTATGAGTGGGTGGTAATTTTATAAGCAGAAAGACTACTGGTAAATACTCCCCTTCAATTTTCAGAAGAAGACCCCCTGGGAATTTGGGAGCTGAGATTTGGGGCGAGTGTTTAGGATTTGTGGCGTGACCGCCCCCCGTCCCCCACCTTCCAGTCCTTAATTCCCAGAGGTGAGGGGAAGCCGCTCGAGGGCACAGTGGCAGGAGCCATGCCTTCGCCGGGAGCTGCCGAGGGCCAGGAGGTGCCAGTGTCTGGGACCCGGATGCCCTCGTGGGTCCTGCTGCATCGTCTATTGGCAGTGTGTCCCCGGACGGGGCCTTCCGCTGGGTGAGCACAGGGCTCCCACGGCAGCCCCCACGGGCGGCGCCCGTAGACCAGGAGTTAAATATAGACCCAGAGCTAGAAGGCTGCCCGGGCCTCTGGCCCAGCTCCTGTCTGCAGGAGCCCCGCCGTGGTGCAGAGCCTGGCTCCCCCTGGGCTGGCGCCCTGCCTGCCGCCCGGTGTCGGCCCCGGAGGAGGCACCGGCCAGCCCAGCCTCCACGCAGGGCGCTGCAGTCCCCGGGCAAGGAGGGGCGGGTTCTCTCCGAGGGCTGCCCGCAAGGTGGCCCCGGGACAGGGGCCTGTGGGGTTGCCTCTGTGTGTTTGGGGTAACAGGGTGAGGAAAACCCTGGAAGGCCACCTGCCCATTTTGTTTCCACCTCCCGGGGCAGCGATTTTCGACCTGTCCGCCTCCTGCACACACGAACTCATTCCTAAAATTCAGCAGCCCACCCCCAGAATACTTTTTGCCAACCCGACAAAAAGTAGGTATAATTTTTATCGATGTACAAAAACAGGTCACAGAATGACTACGCTTTTGCTCCAAAGGGTAACTCCTTTTTGCTTAAAAAAAAAAAAAAATCAGGTGCCTCTCCTCGTATATAAGGATTTCTGGCACCAAGAACGAACCAATCAGATGCAGCCTTCGTGTGCGACGTGGCCAATAAGATTCGCCTCTGTTGTCTGAGCTGTATATTCAGGCCATTCGCACCGGCGGCACCGGGCGGCACCGGCGTTCACGCCGGACGGACGGCTGTTGCTGTGGTGGCTGTTGTCATTGTTTTTTCTGACAATCTCAGGGAAAAGAGGTGAGTGCCGCTGCCCACGTGGGCGGGTGTCGCGTGTGTTAAAAATTCCCGCAGGACGTGAGGGCGTTGAAAATTGCTGCCCTGGGTCGACCGACAGAGAGCACGCGTCCTGTGGGGCTCTGTGCCGGGATGGGGCGCACCCGGCCCCCAGGCGGATCCCAGGCCTGCGGCTCCTGTTGCCTCCGAGATGAAAGCCTGCCAGTCCACCCCCCTTCTCTCAGGCTCCTTCTCTGACTCCGCCTCCACCCCCTCTGCCCCACAGATGATTCAGTTTAACTTCGTTCACACCGACTCCCACTTCCTCCAGGAAGCCTCCCTGGATTTGGGGGGACTTGCTAGTTCTTGTCACAGGCGACGCAGTTTCCTGGAGGCCTCCACCCGTGGGTTGCTTGTAACGGCCCTTCAGCCGTCTCTCTCTCTCTCCTACCAGCGTGGCCTATCCCGGCCGGCCCGTACGGAATGAAACACGAAGAAGACGCGGCCTCTCTTTACAGGGGAGATAGACGGGGGAGACACATTGGTGCGACCGTCATGGGAGAGGAGGCAGTTCTGTCAAGAGGAGGCGGTTCTGGGGTGCCCTTGGGGAGGAGGAGCCGGAGCAGGTCCCTGCAGGGGTGACAAGAGTGTTGGGGCGCAGGCGTGAGCTCTGGGCGCTTCGCTTCCAGGTCACACTGAGTGGGCCTGGCAGAGCCCTACTGTGCGCCTGGCCCTGGGCACACGGCTGACTCCTCAGGGCCTCCTGACAGCCAGGCCCTGGACTGGGGCTGAGCCTGGCAGTGGGCGGGGCGGGCCGGCCTCGCCCACCAAGCACCAGGGCATATGCCGTCCTCCGCCGATTCCGGTCACATCCCTGGCTGCCCAGCTGCCGCTGCCGTAATGATGGCCGCGCCGCGGGGAGTGCGGTGGTGGGGGCCCTGGTCCCCTTAGAACTTTACTGCTGTTTACGGCGCCGCTCCGGCGTATCGGGACGTGGCCGCCTTCTGCCCGTCTCTCAAAAACGGCGGCGATTCCCATCCATCACGGGCGGCCAGCTGCTGCGGGCAGCTGTCAGGGCGGGCTCTGTGCTCTCTGACACGCGGCCCTGACCTTGGGGAGGTGGCAGCCCCCAGGCAAGTGCCTTTCTCAGGAAGGTGTGGGGCCAGGCCTCGCCTCTGAGCCCAGGTGACCGCTTGGTGCGTGTGCTGTGGCCCCGTCTGCCTGTCCATGGCCCGGTGTCTGCCGGGACCATGACCTTCCCTGTGCAGGAAAAACACCTTCTGCAACTAACGGTTGTGTTTTTTTTTTTAAAAAATATTTTATTGATTTCAGAGAGGAAGGGAGGGAGAAAGAGAGACAGAAACATCCATGACGAGAGAGAATCATGGCTCGGCTGCCTCCTGCACGCCCCACACTGGGGATGGAGCCCGCAACCCGGGCCTGTGCCCTTGACTGAGAATCGAACCTCCTGGTTCAGAGGTCGATGCTCAACCACTGAGTCATGCTGGCCGGGCCGACTAAAGGTTTTATCTTAGATTTGCCCCACGATGTAAAAGGAACATACAATCATTGCAATAAAAATGGGTAACGTTATTGGCTGTTTTCCAGGTCCCAGGCATCACTTCATGAGGACCCTCGAGTTCACCGCTCAGAACAAGACCATGAAGTAGGCGTATGGTTTCCATCTGCCAGGTGAGGGGCCCGGCCCAGAGAGGTTATTTAACCTGCCCAGTGCCACACAGCTCGGGAGTCGGGGCTGGGATTCAAGGTCAGGGAAGTCTCCTTTCAGAGTCCACACACGTGCCCCGTTTTAGGAACTTTGGAGAACAAAACTGTAGAAGAAAATCATCAATAATTTCATTTTTCTTTTCTGTTGTTAATCCTCCCTGAGGATACGTTCTTCTCCATTGATTTTTAGAGAGAGTGGAAGGGAGGCGGAGAGGCAGGGAGAGAAACATGAACGTGAGAGAGACGCATTGCTCGACTGCCCCCCTCATGCGCCCGAGTGGTTGGGGCGAGGGATAGAGCCCCCACTGAGGTACGTGCCCTTGACGGGAATTGAACTGTGACCTTTCAGTCGAACCACGGAGCCAATCCGGCTAGGGCAGTTGTCGGCAAACTGCGGCTCGAGAGCCACATGCGGCTCTTTGGCCCCTTGCGTGTGGCTCTGCCTAAGCCTTAGGAGTACCCTCATTAAGTTAATAACCATGTACCTACCTCTATAGTTTAGGTTTAAAAAATTTGGCTCTCAAAAGAAATTTCAATCGTTGTACTGTTGGTATTTGGCTCTGTTGACTAATGAGTTTGCCGACCAGGGGTAGGGCAGTGGTCGGCAAACTGCGGCTCGGCAAACCGCGGCTCACAAGCCACATGTGGCTCCTTGACCCCTTCAGTGCGGCTCTTCCACAGCATACCGGCTTCTGCGCATGGACCACGATGTTTCAATCGCACTGTACATGCGTGCCCGCACGTGGTATTTTGTGGAAGAGCCACACTGAAGGGGCCAAAGAGCCGCATGTGGCTCGCGAGCTGCGGTTTGCTGACCGCGGGGTGAGGGCAATAATTTCACTTTTCAAACACAACTCCGTCTTGATATTTTTCCTTTCATGGTTTTTCTACTCGGTGCTTTCCCATCATTGAGATTATATTGTGCAGTCACTTTGTCCTGAGTGAGAATTAATGTCGTCCCCTAAACGTTGCTCACAGTGTGTGTATCGTCGCCCTTTCGTGGGCTTCCTAGCTTTTCCTATTCCCCTTTTCGTTGCGTATTGAGTTGTATCCCATTTTCCCCAAGTGGTAAATGACATTGCAGGATGTGAGTGTGTGTGTGTGCTAGTTACTCTACGCTTAGCTTCTGTTAAGGTCTGTACGTACAGTACCTGATTGGTTCTTGAGGTGACCTTCCAAGGTCAGGAACGGTAACTCCCCCATTTAACAGATGAAGAAACTGAGGTTCAGTGGTTCCATCACGCACCCAGGTTTGCACAGTGGGCAGGTGAGGTGCCCGGGGTCACCCTGATGTCAGGTAGGCACAGGACATGCATTCTTGGCCACTAGACTATATACTGGGACCATAGAGCTTTCCCAGTCAGAGGCGGGACTGTGAGTTAAGTGAGTCGGAGGCACGTACACTCTGTTCCTGCGGTCTCTCTCTCTCCTGCCATCGATGGGATCGGCATGGGCTCCTGCGAAGGGCGGTTGACGGCCGCCATGCTCAAGGGCCGGTGCCAGCCAAGTCCGCTGCTTCTCACGCCCGCGTCCGTCGGCGGGCTCTGCCGGAGATCGCTGCACCAGCACCCACACTCCGTAGATTTTCCAAGTGGACCCGCGAGGCCCCCATTTACGCACGCCCCGAGGTCTGAGCTTGGGTAATGGATTGCGCTTTGCAAAGCAACCCTGCGGCGTTGGCCTGCGAGAGATCCACGCAAGACCACCTCCGCCCGGCTCGGCCCCGAGGCCGCTCTTCCGCTCGCGTGTGCGTGAACGGGCGGGTGTGCGGGGCCGTTAATAACAGACTTCTACAAGGGGCTTAAAATATGGAGCGTGGCTGCTCAGGCCTCCCCCGGCCCCGGCGCGCGAGGACGAAGATGGGGCTGAGCTCGCCACGTGTGGTGATGCATAAATATTAGCCTTAAATAACCGTGAATGCCTTGTTTCCCGGAAAGATTAGTGGCGCTTCTCCGTGTGATAAATTGTGTGAGTTACAGTGCCGACCTGTCTTCCCACTGTGTTATCCCGGAGCCCTTTAAATAACAGAGTCCGACCGATGCTGGGCCAGCTCCGGGCCGGGGAGTGCCAGTCGGTTTATTATTCTGTTTCTGCCTCCCCCCACTTCACTTCACTCTCCCTCGGTCCGTCTCTCTAAGTCATCCTCTCTCCCTGTCCCCCTCCCCCCATCTCTCTGACTCTCGGACTTCTCCCTCTGACTCCGTGAGCGTGCCAGATGCGCATAAAGCGGATAGAGTTCTGAGCCCCGTCCGTGTTCCCTATCACCTACTTCTCTTTTTAAAAAATTAAATATCTTTTTATTGGTTTCAGGGAGGAAGGGAGAGGGAGAGAGAGAGATAGAAACATCAATGATGAGAGAGAATCATGGATCGGCTGCCTCCTGCACGCCCGACACTGGGGATGGAGCCTGCAACCCTGACATGTGCCCTGACCGGGAATCGAACCCGGGACCCTTCAGTCTGCAGGCTGAGGCGCTATCCATTGAACCACAGCAGCCAGGGCATCATTTACTTCTAACAACGACCCTGAGAGGTCGGCACTGCCCGCTGTGGAGACGCAGTCACGGAGGCACAGAGGGGTCAAGAAGCTTGCTTAAGGTCACAGAGCGAATAAGGGGGTGCAGCCCGGACGTGCACTGGGCGGCTGGGCCTGGGGAGCAGGGCTGCAGGGCTCTGTGGGGAAACTTCGTGCAGGAAGGCGGCAGCCCCGACACGCAGCGGGGACCCTTCGGCTGTGCCGGACGCAGGGCCTCTGTCACAAGCTGGGTTGGGCCTGCTCCCCCCAGGCTCCGGCTGGCTTCTCGTTTTCTTCCTGGTGTTTTCGGGGGAGGGGAGCGGACGCCTGGCCTCCAGGAGCCGTGGCTGCAGCAGGAATATTGAGGGCCTGCACCACCGGGCGAGGCTCCAGGGGGACTTTGGTTTACTGGCGCTGGGGCCGGGGAGCTGCATGGACGCAGAGCGACCAAGGCCCGCAGTGGCCGGCGGGTCATTGTTCCGGACGGAGAGAGAGCGCCGGGGGGAGGGGGTTCCCAGGGTGTCTGGGCCGGGGGGTGGGGGGACAATGGTTCAACTGGGCGGGAGCACGGCGTTCCCGCAGGAGCTGGTGCGCAATAGGCGGTGGAGATATTCCGAGATTCATGTCCACGGAACCTCCCAGTTTCCCACCGCGTAGGCTTGGGGGTGTTTGTTTTCCTAACCCCCCTCTTTAAAATCGAGAGTTAGGCGCCTTGCAAACATTTCACCGAATCCCCTCACCGGGGCGCTGGTTCGCGTCATAGTAACATGGAGGCTGTGTGTGCGGAAGGCCGGGCGGGGGAGCTCCCGTCAGGAGCCCCCAGAGCAGGGCGGGTGTCGGGGACGGGATGGGATCCCAGGCTGCGCGTGTGGAGCAGGAAGAAGGAAGGGGCCCGGCCGGTGTGGCTCAGGGGTTGGGCATCGACCTAAGAACCAGGAGGTCAGGGCACAGGCCCGGGTTTCAGTCTGGATCCCTCGTAGGGGGCGTGCAGAAGGCAGCCGGTCCATGATTCTCTCTCAGCATTGATGTTTCTATCTCTCTCTCCCTTCCTCTCTGAAATCAATAAAAATATATATAAAAAGAAAGAAAGAAAGAAAGGAAGACAGGCTCTGGACAGAGGCAGAGCGCAGCCTTCCCTTAGAGCCGTGGTTCTCAACCTTCCTAAGGCCGCAGCCCTTTAATACAGTCCCTCATGTTGTGGTGACCCCCAACCATAACATTATTTTCGTTGCTACTTCATCACTGTAATGTGGCTACTGTTATGAATCGTCATGTAAATATCTGATATGCAGGATGTATTTTCATTGTGACAAATTGAACATAATTAAAGTCTAGTGATTAATCACAAAAACAATATGGAATTATATATGTGTTTTCCGATGGTCTTAGGCGACCCCTGTGTAAGGGTCATTTGACCCCCAAAGGGGTCGCGACCCACAGGTTGAGAACCGCTGCCCTAGAGGCTGAACTGACCTGGAGTGGACGGCAGCAGGCAAGCAGGGGGAGGGCAGGAGGGCATCGTCAGGGCAGCCAGAGGCGAGGTCACACAGAGGGCGCCTGCCTGCCGCCCAGCGTGGGATCTCACCTTCCCCGGCTTCCTCCCTCCCACCCCCACCCCCACCCCGACCCGGACCCGGACCCTCGCCAGCGGCCCCGTCCGCTCCTGGCCCAGTGTTTTCTGAGGAGCTTGAGACAGGGCTCCAGAGAGTTCGCCTGTTTTCTGTCTCCGGGGGACCCCTGGCCAACGCCCCTTCCCTTCTGGGGTCACTTTTCTGTCTTTTTTTCCTTTTTGTTAATCCTCACTGGAGGATATTTTTCCCACTGATTTTTTTAGAAAGAGTGGAGGGGAGGGGAAGAGACAGAGAGAGTGAAACATCAATGTGAGCGAGACACATTGCCTGGTTGCCTCCCACACGTGCCCAGACGGGGGTGGGAGGGGAGGGGGGATAAAGCCTGCAACTGAGGTACATGCCTTTGGAATCGATCCCAGGACCCTGCAGTCCACAGGCCAGCGCTCTGTCCACGGAGCCAAACCGGCCAGGGCTCATGGTTCCTTTTCTGAGCTGGGGCGTTGAGGGGGGACCACGGCCTGGGCTGCTTTCCCACTTGACCCCCACTGTGCCTGGGCTCGGCCGCAGCCCGCCCCCCACCCGCCCTCCTCCCCAGCTCTCTACAGGTTCATCTCCATGCAGAGCTTTCTTGGTGGGAGCGGGGGGCCGAGTGCCCCCGGATCTGAGCACGTCTCTCCCGTTCCTAAGAATCCGTGATGCCCAGCATCGGCCCACACGCTCATGCACAGACGTGAGGGGCTTTCCTAGGCCGAGGAGAGAGCTCAGCATTGAGCCTGCAACGCTGTCCCCGACCCCCCGGGAAATCGCTGTGCGTGAGCCGAGGGGGTAGCAGAGGGACGGAGGGATGCGGCCGACCCCTGGGCCCTGGTCAGACCGGGGAAGGCGGTTCTCGGGGGACCTCCCTCCACGCGGGTCCTGGCTGCCTGGACGTGCGGAGGAGAGCTTTAACCTTGAAAGATGAAGATGTGCTCACGCAACCAGCCAACTCTGTTATTAGACGTTCCAGCCGCCGAACGGAACGCCGAGGGTAACTCGTATTTTGAAGTCCTGAACCTCCTGTAATTAGAGGAGCCTTTAAGAAATATTCCCAGTTAAGGCGCATTAGACTGTATTCCACAACACAGAGACAGCCTGACAAGGGAACATTATTCTTAGATTTACAATTAATTACCCTTATGTCTATACCTTGCATCCATTTGCATATCTTACAAGTGCCGTAAATTTTCGAGGGACTCCCTGTTCTTTAAGATCGTGCGGCTGAGCAAAAGTTTCTTCAGTGGGAACTTTCTCTCCGTCGCGGCGTGGGGAGGTCAGTAAATCTGGCTCCGCGGGGCGCACCCGTGTTATGATTTGTGTGTGTGCGCGCGTGTGTGGGTGTGTGATCATTTGGCTCCTGTTCCTCTTGCCCTCTCGCGTATTATCTCCCAAATAACGAAGACAGAGCGGCGGCCGGAAGACGGAGTGAGTGGCCAGTGTCCGCCATGCCCCCCCCCACCACCTCGCGCCTCTCGGGGCGTCTGACACGGTCTACACATCTTTCTGGTGCCAACCTCATGACACAAACAGAACGTGGCACAGAAGTCGCAAGAAATGAAATTTCAGGCCACCAGTTTATTCTATTTCATTTATTTATTTTAGGCCCGAGGACGGGTGAGCTCCGCGGGGCCCCTTGTCCCTGCCCCTCCCCCTGCCCCCTTCCCGAGTCCCTCGTGGGGTCCCCACTATTTTCATGACCTTTCATTGGGCTGAATGGTTGGTTCGCTGTGGACGTTGTGTTCTAGAAAGGCCGCGTTGGATCTCCTAAATTATTCTCGAGGCTCCGTCAGTTCCTGTAAAATGTTATGTATTTGGGAGAACGCCGGGAACTGCGCTCACCTTCCGGTGACACCCGTGTAGCATGTGCTTCAGCTCACGTCTACACGTGGTCGCGTTGGTGTTTCCAGAGGGCCCCCTCCCCAGGCCCCACGTGTGAGGAGCGGAGCCAGCCTCCGGGGACGCGGGCAGCGCTGTAATATTCAGGTGGGGCCGTGACAAATAATCTCAAAGATTTAAAAAAAAGAAACAAATGTTCCAACAGAAAGTAACCCGTTTCCTAAGACCATGTTTTGTTTAAAAGCCACACACACGCCCGGCCGGCGTGGCTCCGTGGGTGAGCGCCAACCTATGGACCAGGAGGTCAGGGTTCAATTGCCGGTCAGGGCGCAGGCCCGGGTTGTGGGCTCGAGCCCCAGCGGGGGGCGTGCAGGAGGCAGCCGGTCCATGATTCTCTCTTGTCATCGAGGTTTCTATCTCTCTCTCTCTCCGTCTCTCTTCCTCTCTGAAATCAATTTAAAAAAACATATTTTTTAGAAAGCCGCACACAGGACAAGAGCTGGCACCCCGCGGGCGGACTTTCCGTGTTGCTCTCTTTTGTTCTCTCCGACGTACTTTATTGCAATCATTGTCCAAACCGGGGGTAACATCTGCGTAGACCCGGCCGCCTGGTATCACCGAGGAGCGTGGGGCCGGCAGCGGGTGTGGGAGCCGCGTCCCCGTGCTGCTGGCGCGAGGGGAGGAGAAAGGACCCCAGCCCTGTCGTTGTACTTGGAGCAGAACCAGGTAACTCCCCACGGATTCCCCTTCTCCTTATTAATTGGTGGTTTATTAGAGCAATTTTTAAAACGCAGGTCCATTGCCATTCCTCCATTATAGCTACCAGAGAGCCAAGGGTGACGGACGTCAGGACCCGGGCAGGCCTGGCAGACAGGCCGGGCAGGAGGGTGGCTGGCACCCTCCCCCTCCCAGAGCCTGGCCCCCGCCCGTCCCAGAGATCGATGCTTCCTGTCCTCTGCTTCCTCCCGCCCCTCCCACCCAGGGGTCTTCGCACCCCTCCTGGGAGGCGGGTGAACGGGAGACTTTTTACAAATTTATTAATTTCTGGCAGTGACATGCTCCTGGCGATTCGACGTTGTGAGCGAGGGAGTGAGCCCCGGGATTTCAGAGAAGCCCGTCCATCCTGGTGCACGCGGGCCTGCACGCTACGCGGATGCGAAAGCGGCTCCCTCCTCGTGGATGATAATACAATATTTCTATTTAAAATCACGTTCAAAAGCCTCCTGAACATGCAAACGATACTTTTCCCCCCAAAGAAGATAGAGCTACCCCTGGTCGTCGGAGGAGCGGCCCTAGCCTACCTTGGCAAAAGTACCCCGGTAGCAAGAGTTTCCCTAGTCTTATGTCCTATATACATCTGTTAAATTACTCTGAGATCTCATTAAATAAAGCTAATGTACTTGTAAAACAGTAGGGAGAGACAGTTTATCATTGTAACTGTTAGAGAGAGCCATTCGTGTGGGGAGGGAGCCAAGAACGCTAGGTATACGCTGGTCAGTGCGGATGCCTGCGAGCCATAAATCTTCGCTCTTTCCCGCCTCGTTATTGTGTATTTCTTCAGGTGGGAGATTGATTGTAGCAGCCGAAGACGAATTTGCCCGTGGTCCCTCCTCCTCCTCCTCCTCCTCCACGAAATGGCACAAAGAAACATGGAAGGTGGGTCTCTGCGGTCGGGCAAACACGAGGGCATGAAGATGTATCGTGTCCCAGGCGGGAGGAGGCCCTCCCGGGCCCCAGGATTTATCGCCGCTCACCTGAAGGAGAGCCGGGGCACGCACGCCGCCAGGTACCGGAAGGCGCCGCCGTGGCCGCGAGCAGATGGCGAAGGGCCTTAATTCGGAAACACGGAGGCATTGTGTACGCGCGGCACCGTGACAATTGCCGTTTTATCGCCTCCGCGCGGGGAAATGTGTGCGGGGACCATCGCGGGGCCCGGGCGGGGAGAAAGGTGCTTCTGGTGAATATATAGAGACGCTGGATTTATAAGGATCAATATAGTCGCCAAATGTTGTACAACATGTCAGGCTGCCGTAAAAGGCAGGCGGTTCTACATAAAATGCCAGCTTCATCTTGGAGGTTTTAGAGCCTCATTAAAATGTGGGTGCAGTCCACCGACGGAAAGGCAGCCTTCGGAAGGGGGACGTTATCTCTCCGCCAGCGTCGGGGGCCCTGCGGGTCGTGGGCCGGTGGGCCTTCAGGCGGGGGGTGCCCTGGCCTGGGGGAGGCGTGTGGGACTAGGGCTCCGCTCCCTGCTTCGGACACCCCGCCCTCCCCTGTGAGGCAGCAGGTTCAGGGAGAGGGGCCTGGTGGGCAGGTCAAGTCTTGCTCCCGCTGTGCGGCTGGCACGGCTGCGGGTGTGTTTGTCCCATTGGAGGCCAGCTCGCCCTGCAGGAGAGGGGAGGCCCGAGGGCTGCGTCAGGGGCTGGGTGGTAAGACCGGGACACAGCAGCGGGGAGGGCAGGCGGGGGGAGCAGGGGTGAGGAGCATGGCTCACTGAGCTTGCTGGACGTCCCCGTCCTGGGCAGCCCCACCTGTGAGGTGACTCCTTGGGGGCTGTTCGTGCAAAGGAGACAGGCCCCAGCCCGGCGTCTGGCTTCCCCCCTCACGTCCTCCACGCCCAGCGATGGCCGCTGCTTCCGTTCCAGGCCTGAGACCCCGCCGGCCCTCGGGGGGCACAGCTGCCGTGAGCCCCTTTGTTGGACGTCTCGGGGTTCCGTCTGCTCTGCTTGTTTTTCTGGAGAAACTTTGAAAGTCGAGCAGGTCCTCTCCCCTGATCTCTCTGCAGCGCTGGCCGCATCCCCTCATGGGCAGCCCGTGGGGCCGGAGTCATCTGTCTCCGCCGGCCTCACCCCGCGGCCGCCCGCCAGCCCTGGCACCGGAGAGTTAGCCCCGGGGCTCCCAGGTGGCCCAGGTGGCCCAGTGGCCGCTGTTCTCTGTGATGTAGGAGAGGCAGCAGCCACGCCCCGGCCCCCGAGGCCGGCAGAGGACACCTCGGCCCTGTCACCTCTGAAGGACGGTGGGAGTGGGCGCCCCTCCCTGTGAGCAGTGAGGATTTATGGAACATCTGTGCTGGGCACGGCCGGGGAGACGGTCCGGGTAATTGCTCACACTCCGCTTAAGTAACATTTGAATACCTCATGTCAGGTTTGAAGGATCTCGGCCGGCGGCCAGCACACCTCCCCTTTGGGTTGCGGAGGGAGAGGGCAGGGGGCGCGGCCCTTCAAGTTCTCCTCCGGCCAGGGCCGCCCGCGGCAGAGGCCAGTGGGAAACGCCGCTGCTTTCCATCGAGCGGCCCGCTACTTCCCGCATTTTCCGTTGTGATAAATCATTAGCGTAACGAGCTCGGTCCCTTCGCTGAGTGGTGGTAATTTCCCCCTGGCACCCGCCGTGGAGACAGCGAGCGTGTTATATAGTTCTGTACCCTTTCCCGTGATGCCGCGGCCATGGGAAGGGCCGGATGAGTTAAAGCTGATGATTTATGGCGGGTTCCCGTCAGGCAGCACGTGGCCGGAGCGCCTGCCCGCCCGCACGAGCCCAGCCTTCGGGGCGGTTCTGGGCGCGGGCCCTCGCCTGGTCCTGGTCAGCTCAGGTGTCGGTGTCGCCGAGTGGGGAGGAAGAGGAGCCTCGGAAACCGGAGACGCTCCTTTAATGAAACTTTGTTCTGGGAGGAAAAGGAAAAAGGCATCGAAACGGTGGCATCTAAACCTCACATTGGACGTTAAATCCGCTGGCAGGCAGGGCTCAGTGGGTGAGTGTTAACCTAGGAACCAGGAGGTCACGGTTCCCTTCCCAGTCAGGGCACAGGCCCGGGTTGTGGGCTGGATCCCCAGTGGGGGGCGTGCAGGAGGCAGCCGATCCATGATTCTCTCTCATCATTGATGTTTCTCTTGCCCTCACCCTTCCTCTCCAAAATCAATAAAAATCTATTTTAAAAATAAAATAAAATGGTTTTTGAGGTGGAGGCGAGGCAGAGGTGGATAATGAGAAGGAGGCGAAGGCTCCGTTCAAGGAGAGGGTGGCACCAGCGTGCGTCTCCGGCTGTCGGGGATCCCATGGAGCATTTTGGGGGCCTGGAGGCCAGGAGGCTGCTCCCCAGTTTACTGCTCGGACCCTGAGAATCTGGGACAAGCCCCACGGAGCGGCCGGGCTCCGGGTCCGGGGACCGTCCTGGGTGGGGCCGTGGACGTGCCCCGAGAGCCTCCGGGAGCCAAGAGGACTCCGGGCGAAGGGCGATCGCTGGTCACCTCTGACGGCGGGCGGGCGTGGCGCCGGCGCTCTGAGAGGTGCCCGTCCGTCCCCTGCGCCGACCGCGCACAATGCATCCCGCGCCTGTCAAGGCCAGCGCCAGGTGCCCGGGCCGCGCGTATCCTTCTCCATCAGTCATCCTGCGGGGAGCAGACAATTAATTCTGGAGCAAAATTGAAAGTCAGAGGCAGAGTCTGAAAGAACAGAATGACAATAATAAAGTGCGCCGGCCTCGCATTAATCTCCCTCACTCCAGGCCTGTCACGGCCGGCCTGGCTGTGACTAATGCCACGCTTTGCATACAGTGGTCACAGACACGCGCAGCCGGTCCCTTTACGGCGCCCGCGACGCGCTTTGTTGAGTTTCTGACTCCTGTGGAATCGCTGAGAAAACATCGCCGCCGGCTGTAGGTAAGGGACAGAGTCCCTCCGTCATGCGTGATGGCGGCCTGGCTCCGGGACCCACGCGGGCACCGTGGCGGGCGTCCCTCTCTGTCTGCGGATACGCGCTCCCCGCGTTCGTCCCCACCCGCCGTCTCCTCGCTCACCCCTGCCATCTTGGACTCAACTCTGCCGGCTGACGGGCGTCCGCACCTGTGCCTGCGCATCCTGTGGGCTCCTCACCGTCCTCAGAGCCCCGCTCAGCCAGTGGGCACTGGAGGCGGGTTGGGGGGACGCATCCCAGCGCGGCCGAGTGTGCGGGTTGTGGGGCGTCGTCTGCACACAGGTCTGCACCGAGGAGGTGGGCGTGGCTCACACTGACCCGGGAGCTTTAAAGACTGGAGATGGCAGACGGGGGCACATCGGTCCCCTGAGGCCGGGGACGCCTCTCGGGAGCCCAGCGAGTGGCACGGCCCCTGGGGGAGCTGGAGGAGGCCGCGGGGTGAGCTGTCACCGCAGGTGGGCACACACCCACACATCAGCCGGAGGGAGGAGAAATGGCTTCTCTAACGGGGACTCGAGGCTCCCTGCTTCTATTGAGTTGGTTTTTTTAAAGAATATATTTTATTGATGTCAGAGAGGAAGGGAGAGGGAGGGAGGGAGAGAGAGAAACATCAATGATGAGAGAGAACCATGGACGGGCTGCCTCCTGCACGCCCCCTACTGGGGATGGAGCCCGCAACCCAGGCCTGTGCCCTGACCCGGAATCGCACCGTGACCTCCTGGTTCATAGGTCGATGCTCAACCCCTGAGCCACGCCGGCCGAGCATCTATTGGGTTTTTCTGAGTAAAATAAATAGGCCTTTGGGAAGCAGGCATGATGACGGATTTCAGCAGGTGTGTGCAGCTTTTCCTCCCATAAGGGTTAAAAGCCCCAGTGTTGGGGGCATGCTCACCCCCACATATTTGTTCTAGAAACAGAGACCAAACGTTGGGGTCGTCGTTTATGTTTGAGGTGCAGAATGACACCTCCCCGGGGGGTGTCCACTGAGCCCTGGGAAAGGCGCCAGGAAGCCCCACGCGCTGGGCGTGAGCTGAGACGGGGGTGTGGGTGGGCTTCAGGGCATAAAAGGGTCCCGGCGTGTGGTGACGGAGCAGGCTCTTCCCAGAATCGCCGGCTCTTTCTCACGACCCAGCCACAGCCCCGGTCACCTCTGCAGGCAGCAGGCCGGCCCGCCTCCCGGGGAACTGGCCTGCGTGTGAGTTCAGTGCCTAGGAGGGGAGGCCCCCCGTTGGCACAGAGCCTGGGGAGGATGGTCGCCCCACGCAGCCCAGCGACCACCTGGGATCGACCCTTAGCCTCTTGCAAGTCCATAATGAGCATCATTAGCGATAATCACAGGCCCACATTCCACCCCGGGACCTACTGGTCCCGTAGCTGTGGGCGTGAGGACCTGGGCCCTCCGCCTGCACACGGGCACGCAGCCCGACCACAGGGCCAGACCGTCCGGTGCGATGCAGGGATTGGAGCGCAAGTCCTTCCCAGTTCATTGTTTTTCATCCGTATTTCATCTTGTCCTTTTTATCACTGTGGTTCCCACGCCTGTGTTATATGGAGAGGTCAGCAAGGTCCTGGGATGTCACCGCTCGTCTTGGGTCCCTGCCCTGCCTTCGCTCCACGCGCGACATCTGTCCTCTCAGCCGCAGCCTCGCGTTTGTGGATGAGGTGACCATGACGCCCGCCGGCCCTGGGCGGCGGCTCCCGCGACCGGCCGGGTGCCCGCGCCCCCACGGGTCTGCCTGTGGCCCCGGCTGGCGAGGACTGGGGTTTTCTTCCGCACAGTCTTGCTGGAGGCCCTATTCCTGGGACTCCAGTCCTTTCCCGTGTCTTGATTTTTTTTGAAAAGTCACAAAGCCAGGCCTGGACCGGCGCCTCTCTGGGTGTGAGCACCTTCCCGGCCGTCTTCCCAGGCCGCGGGAACCGAAGCCAGGACGCTCACAACAGGACACCCGCGTTGTTCTCCCTTCTTTGGGAAAAAGAAAGAAAGAAAGAAAAAACAACAACCCGCATCTCTCTGCTTTTGTGCCACTGCAAACATTGGGGCGTTTTGGCGGGAAGGGAAGCTATTTTGTGTATGTGTGAACTAGCGTTTGATAGACAGGGCGCGTTGCAATCCAATTCTAAACTATAGATTTTCAAGCAGATTGATGCAACAAATTGTTAGCAAATAGCAGTTTGCAATTTGATGCTAATTAGACATAAGGCGAATATGTGCCGTGACAAATTAGCAGCGAACCATACTGCAGGGGATCAGCGCGAGCTGGCACAGCCCGCACCCGGCTTCCGCACCTCCCGCCGCGTCCTCGGCGGCACCGTCGGGCCCGAGCCAGCCTCGCCTCTCCGCGCGCAGGAAGCCGGAGGGCAGGCGGGAGCGCCCCAGGCCGGCTCCTGGTGCCTTCACTTCCTCCGCGTCCACCTGCTGGCCAGCGTGTCCTTGCCTCCGAGCGGCCGGAGGTTCTGGGCAGCTCATGCGAGATACATCTATTTATGTGATAAATATAAAAACAATCCTGGAAACGTTAGAAAGTAGGAACAAGCGAAAAACAAAAAAACAAAGAAAAGAAAGGAAGGGCAAAGAAAGAAAGAGAAAGGGAAGAACCCCCACATAATCACTGCTAGTAACTTGGCTTTCACCCATCGAACCCTTTGCTTCCATGAATATAGACCGAGTGGCCAGGTTACTATGGCCACCTGACGTTTGTAGGCAAATTAGCTATAATTTCGCGATGAAGTTGCTAGCGGGCCAGATCATTATAAACGCCTGAATAGCACAACATATCTAAGTATCGTTGCTGATCAAGTTCATCCTATCATGTTGATGGTGTATCCCAATGGAGATGGCTTCTTCCAACAAGACAAGGCGCCATGCCATGGTGCTCGTCTTGTGCAGGAGTGGTTTCAAGAACATGAGGGAGACTTTACCTTGCTCAGGTGGCCCCCACCATCACCAGATCTCAATCCAATTGAGCATTTGTGGGACGAGGTTAAAAGAGCCACCAGGTAGCTGGTTCCACAACCATCAAATCTCACCGAACTGGACAGTGCTATTCATCAGGCATGGTGTCAGGTTCCTCGCATCACCTTTCAACCTCTCGTGCAGTCAATGCCAAGAAGAATCGCCGCAGAATTGAAGGCAAAAGGTGGCCCAACGAAGTACCGATGGGGTGGTCATAATAATCTGGCCACTCGGTGTATATAGAGAGAGCGATACATCTATCTGTGCATGTAATTATTAGTTACAACGGAATAGGGTTCGTGCATGTGTTGTTTGCCACCTATTTTCCACTTAATTCTACTTGCGCACATTTTTTCCACGTCCGTAGACGTGGGTCCACATGTAAACAGAGCTGCACTGTGTTTTCTTCTATTGCTTCGCTCTCCAGGGAGCCGCCCACCTCGGCTGAGGAGCTTTCTGCTGCTGCAACCCCGCGGCACCGGGCGGGTGGGGCAGCCATCCTGCACCCTCGCGGTTTCCCCCGAGGACATGCTCCTGGGTGGGGACAACTGAGCCACAGTGGAAAGTGGGTTTGAAAAGCTGTCTCCCCCAGCGCGGCCATTTCGCACGCCCCGACCGCCCGTGGCTGTTACTCTGAGTCTCTTCAAGCGAGACTTGCCCCCAAAGTGACGGGTTGATGTGTGCTTGTCTGTGGTCCTGAGTGAGGTCTCTGCGCTCGGGAGTCTCACGGGGCTCACCGTGGCCTCCCCAGGTGTCTTGGGTCCTCACCGTCCCTGCAAAGAGCCCCGGAGATCAGACTTGCGTTTGCAGTTACTTTGCCAAATTTCTCTGTGATGAGATTTCCATGTGATTTCAAAATCACGGAGCCCGTGGAGATAAAGCTAACGTGGCCGTGGGCAGCCAGAGAAGCAGCGTGTGCTGCCCCGACACCCACCCCAGTGCCGTCGGAGTCGAGCCCCTCCTGCTCTGAGGGGCGGGTGCTCCCCAGTTTTCCAGCCTCGGGCGTCGTAGGTTAACGCTGCCGGCAGGTCTTACACGTGCATCCTTCCCGTCACCGTGGTGACTGTTCTCCCGGGAGGCGGGAGGCTGGCCCAGGATGCCCTTACGGGGCTCCCCCTCCAGGCTCTGGGCCTGTCCCCCTCAACACGCAACCTAGAGACGTGGGTTCAAGTTTCGGGGACATAGGGACCACCCCACCCTCTCAGAGCCCGTGTTTCCTTGTCTGCGAAGTGAGACGCGAGAGGCATGGATGACGCACCACCAGCCCCGACGGCAGCGGTTCTCAACCTTCCTAATCCCACGACCCTTTAATACAGTTCCTCGTGTTGTGGTGACCCCCAATTTCATTGTTACACATTGAACATAATGAAAGCATAGTGATTCATCACAAAAACAATATGTAATTATATGTGTGTTTTCCGATGGTCTTAGGCGACCCCTGTGAAAGGGTCGTGTGACCCCCAAAGGGGGCGCAACCCACAGGTTGAGAACCGCTGCCCGACGGGGATCAAGGTTAGTGGTACACATGTGCACTCCCCCCCTTCCCCACGAGCGTGGCGTGTGGACACGTGGGAAATACACGAGACGTGACGCGATCTGGAAACCACCAGGTCCCACGGGAGTTGGATGGGAGCGGGAGACCGTATTTTCCACGACCAGTTTGGAAGCTGTGTTGTTTGGGGCCTGTGTGCACAGCTCCGTGTCCGTGTCCGTGTGTCTGCGCAGTCACGCAAGCCCCGCGTATGGGTAAGCACACGCTTGTGGGGCGACGAGGACTCAGCTCTTTGGCGGCGTTACATCTGTCTTTCCTTTTAAAATCCGCGTGGAAGTATAATGAGTACAGCACAGATGCCTACATCGTGAAATGTATAATGCGTTTATTGTAAGTCTGACGTCCGACCTGAAGCGGGTAGGTTTAATTAATGATTGTTTTTATCAGAATGGACCACCTTATTGCAAAACTGTTTCTAAATCTTTTTGGTTTTTTGCATTTTTAAATTTAAAAATTACAGTAATGACTTAAATAAGTAGAGGAATAATTGTGGTATAAATATCTTTATGTCTGAGTATCTGGATAATAAATACAATATATATACATATATATGAAATTTTCTTTTAACCCTAAATCATTCTGGTCATTTTGGGTATATTATTGGTTATATTTTCTATGTGATCATTGCTTTATTTCAGGAAAGTGATTACATTTTAAGGCTTATTATTTGACCACCTTATTGCTAGCTCTAATAAGTTTACAGTGCTGTTTTTTTAGGTAGACAATCACAAAATATGTAAATACTGACCTGTTTTCCTTCTCCTTTCCTAAATTTATATTTTATATACCTTTTTCTTATCTTATTGCTTTGGATAGAACTTTCAGAAAAACTTTCTATAATGGTGGTGACAGTGGGCATGCTTGGAAAGATTTTCCCTTTAAAAGGACGATTTGAATGTTTTATTATTAGGTGTCATGGGTGGTGATTGATTTGAAATTGTTGTGTGTTTTTTAACCATGCAAAGGAGTTAGACTTTCATTTTTAGTTTGTACGCATTTAAAAAAAATCAGGAATGACTATTGAATTCTATCAAATGTCTTTTCACCAGCCAAGAATAATTTTGTATTTCCTGAGTCATATTTGATGTCCTACATTATATGTCCCATGTTGAGCCATTCTGACTCTCCTTGAATGAAAGAGACTTGGTGATGGACCGCCTGCCATTTCTAATTCCCTGCTGGACAGTATCGGTCCAAGTCCTTTAAGCCGAGGACTGGAGAGCCGGAGCCGCGGTGCAGCACAAGGGAGCGTCTGGACTGTGTGCTGAGGCTGGAGCTGAGCATCCGGTCTGGAACGCAGGGCATGGAGAGAGCAGGTGCCACTGGGAAAGCAAACTGGGGGGCGGGGACATAACCTGGAATCTCACATCTGAGATCTGAATTCTAGGTCTATCGACGGATGACGACATTTTTAAAAAATATATTTTTTATTGATTTCAGAGAGGAAGGGAGAGGGAGAGATAGAAACATAATGATGAGAGAGAATCATGGATCGGCTGCTTCCTGCACACCCCCTCCTGGGGATCGAGCCCACAACCCGGGCACGTGCCCTGACCGGGAATTGAACTGTGACCTCCTGGTTCCTAGGTTCATGCTCATCCACAGAGCCAGGCCGGCCGGGCGATGATGACATTTTAAACCAGGAGAGAAGGCGAGAGGTTCTGGAGAGTATTTGGGATGAGATAAGAAAACTCTGATGAGAACTTTGAGAAATGCCCACTTTTCAGAATTCATGGCGATGGTCACAAGGGCCTAGGACAGTGGTTCTCAACCTTCCTAATGCCACCACCCTTTAACACAGCTCCTCATGTTGTGGTGACCCCCAATTTCATTGTTACAAATTGAACATCATTAAAGCATAGTGATCAATCACAAAAACAATATGTAATTATAGATGTGTTTTCCGATGGTCTTAGGCGACCCCTATGAAAGGGTTGTTCAACCCCCAAAGGAGTCGTGACCCACGCGTTGGCGACCCACAGGTTGAGAACCTCTGGCCTAGGAGGCCAGGGAGAGAGGAAGAGAAGCAGAGAGTGACAGTGTGGACAGCCAGCGGGGCAAGGGCTTCAGGAAAGAGGCGGTCGGAGGGGTCTGGCAGGATGCAAGACGGGAATAGGCTGGGAGTTGGTTACTTGAAGACTTCGTGAGGGTTCGGTCCCCTGAAAAGAGGTGGAAGAGTGAAGAGACGGCGGCAGAAAGGAGACACTTAGGCCGTGTTCTTCTCACGATGATGATTCTCATCATCACACCCGCATGGCGGACGTGGGCCCCGACGTGGCATGAAACAATTCATCAACATTAAAACATCGTGTGGCTCTAGGAATGCACACAGTCACGGGAGCAGAACGGATGAGGTGGGGAACAGCAGGCAGACAACGCAGGAGAACAATGTCTCACCTCTCGCTCCAGCCCCTGGGGGAGTTCTCCAGACAGTTCTGAGAACGATCAAGAATGAATGTGGCTGTGAATTTATTTTTCTTGCAAATTTTTATTTAAATAGCCTGTAATAGGCTGCAGCCTGCCAGTAGCCCGTGGGGTCAGGGGGACGCTGGGGTTTGGGGAGCTGTTGTGGCTGAGAAAACTCTTCTGTACACAAGGGGGGAGCCCGTCTGGCTTCCGTGAGCTCAGGGCCGCGGTACCCCGACCCATCGTGTACCATTGTTTTCTGAGTTTCAAGGATCCTTGGTCCCTTGTGAGAGTCAAATAGGCTTGTGAGTGACTTCCTTCAAAGAGACCAAGCAGCCCTGGCCGGTGTGGCTCAGTGGATAGAGCATCGGCCTGCGGACTCAAGGGTCCTGGGTTCGATTCCGGTCAAGGGCACATGCCTGGGTTTTGGGCTCTATCCCCAGTAGGGGGCATGCAGGAGGCAGCCGATCCGTGATTCTCTCTGATCATTGATGTTTCTCTCTCTCTCTCCCTCTCCCTTCCTCCCTGAGATTAATAAAAATATATTTTAAAAAATACAATAAAAAGTGTTTCACTTCTCTGGGATACGCACGTGGGAGGATGCACCTACTTGACCTTCACCCTCAGCATATGTGTCACATGAGGAAAACCACAAAGGGAATCTTGACGCGGTGGGTGTGTCTGTTCCTCACACAAGCTGCCCTCTATTATTAGGTAAGATAGTATATTTATATATATTTATGTTTTAATTTTTATTGATATAAAATTATAGGTATTGTAACATGTGTGCGATATCTCATTGTGGTTTTCAATTGCATTTTCCTGGTGCTTAGAATTTTAAATTTAATGTATATATGTATTTTGCTATTGAGTTGTGTGAGCTTTTTATATTCTTTGAATAGTAATCCCTTATCAGATACACGACCTGCAGTTCCTTCCTTCCGTTCGGTAGCTGCCTTCTCACGCTGTTGACGGTTCCCGTGGCCGTTGGGAAGCGTTGCGTTTGAGGAGGTCCCTCGTTTACTGTTGCTGTATTTGGCTTTGCTTTGATGCCAGGTCAGACATGTTTGCCAAGACCAGCGTCCAGGAGCTCTCGGCCTGTGTCTTCTCCCAGGGATCTTGTGGTTTCAGGTCTCACATCCACATCGCGAGTCCGTGCCCAGGCGCTTGGGTGTCTGGCCTAACATAGCGGCCAGTTTCATTCTCTCGCATGTGGCTGCCCGGTTTCCCAACGCCATTTACTGGCGAGACCGTCCCTTCCCCACTGTATACTCTTGGCTCCGTTGTCTCCATTTTCAATGACAAAATTAAATAACGAAGGATGATCTTTTGTCTGTTAGTCCAGTGGATGTGCCTGTCCGTTGGCTAAGGAAGCTTTTGGGATCCAAATGGAAGATGCGTTCTCAACATCTCCTTGTCCCCTTGGAATCGCCTGACCCCGCGGCCTGCATTTAATGCAAATACTCAGTAACTTTGCCTTTTGGCTTAATGCTTGCCGTAACTGCCTAATTACTGTCTGTCCCGGGTGGGCCCTCCCCGCTGCGATGGGGACCTTTCGTCTGCTTAGCTCACCCTGTCCCAGGCCTAAATGGAAGCTCTGTGCAGACGAGAGCTTCCTAAGTGGGTTTCCTGACGGCGGGTGGGGATGGAAATGAAGCCGAAAGGAGAGAGCTGCTGAAGCCGGCGGCTGCCCTGGCCGCAGTCCCTGTCCTGAGAGCGTCTGACGGTAAAGTGCGCCCTCGCCCGCTCCACGGGGTGCCAGCCAGTGTCCACGTTCACCCTTGGGAGGACCCGGGGCCGCCAGCCCCTCGGAAGGAGGGATTCGAAGGGCAGCTCCTTGCTCCCAGGGGCTTTCCTTCAGGCGGGCTGCCTCCCTGCATGTCGCTCAGGGGCGTCTCCGGTGAATGCACCACCGGCCCCACTGTCGGGGCCAGGGCCTCCCCTGGTACATCTCTCTCCCTAGAGGAGGCGAGTTGCCAGCACAAGCCCACGGGGGAACCAGGGCCGGAGGCCACGGTCTCTGTGTGGTCAGGAGCCAGACAGCGGCCCTGATTCAGGAGAAGGGCCATGCTGGGCTCCTCTGTGCCTGGATCCGAACGTGACAGTGAACGCGAACCGCCCTCCAGGCCCGTCTGGGCTGGCGGCATCCGAGGCCCGTGTGGAGCTGGAGGGCATCTGCGGTGGGTGGGCTGGCGGAGCCCGGGGCACGGTGGCCCCCCTCTTAGGAAGCCAGTGGCATCGAGGAGGAAACAGACTTGCTCCCCAGCCCAGGAGCGAGGAGGAGACAGCGTGTGGGAGCGGCAGCAAAGACGGCACAGCCCCGACGATGGGAGGTGTCGTGGGACGTGACAGCTTGGGGTCAGAGGCTTCTGAGGGACCCCAATTGTGGCAGATGGACACCTCTCTTTAACCCCGTGGTCCACGGGTGGAATTATGCCTACAGAGCGAAGCCAATTTTCCAGCCACTGCCTCCCTGCTCTCCTCTCTTCTTCTCTTCTTCCCTCCCTCCCTCTCAATAGGCTGCTGCTGCCCCAGGGCCTTTGCACGTGCTGTCCCGCCTGCCTGGAACACCCTTCCCCTGGATCTTCGCATGCTGGCTCCTTCCTGTCCCCCAGGGTGGACGCCAATGTCACCTTCTCATGCCTGTCACTCTCATCCCACTATCCTGCCTCATTTTACACAACACAATCTCAAGTTGGTTTGGTTTGTTTTCTTCATTCCTCCTGCCTCCCTAGAATGCAAGACCCCAGAGCAGGAGCCAGGTCCAGGGACTTCACAGCATGCCTCCCCAGGGCCCAGGCCCCGGCAGTCTCCGGGGAAGGAAGGGATATGCCCTCCGCACATCGGGCTATTTATTTCTCAAGACACTGTTGGACACAGCAGGAACACGTCTGATAAGAATCTCAACCCTGTCAGAAAGCAGAAGGATTTGTTTGGGAAAATGGAAAAAAAATATATATTTAAGCTCCATAAACATATGACGAATGCTAACAAGGTATTTTCAAAAGAAGAACCGCATAGAAACAGCTTATGTTTCTGGTCAAATGAAGTTGGAATCAAATCGTTATCAAAGCGAAAGTAAAATCAGAAGAAGTCAAGAGGAATTTTTGGGCAAGAGTTGGCAGCTTATTGTACATGAAGAGGTGTTTTTCTTTTTTTAATAAAAATTTCGTCGTACCCGGCCGGCGGGGCTCAGTGGTTGAGCGTCAACCTATGAACCAGGAGGTCACAGTTTGATTCCCGGTCAGGGCACAGGCCTGGGCTCGGTCCCCAGAGGTAGGCGTGCAGGAGGCAGCTGATCCATGATTCTCTCTCCTCATTGATGTTTCTATCTCTCTCTCCTTCTCTGACATCAATACAAATATATTTAAAAAAATTTGCGTTGCTTCTAGGGGTACACGATTTCTCCCGAGTGTGGTCCCAGCCCAGTGGCACTCCGTGGGGACAAAGAAACATGGCCTGTGGCTCTCCACGCCCTCGCCCGGGCCCTCGGGCCGGAGAACTCGCACACAAAGGTTCGCCTGCACGGCTTGCCTTCCTGCCCAGACCAGCAGAAACGCTCGCACAGAAATGCTTAATGACTGAGCCCGGCTGCCGGAGTCATGCTTTTTCCCGAGAAGCCGGCCAATTAGCAGTGCTGGTATTATTTACATTCCGTGCAATAGATCACTAAAAGTGTGTTGATGATTGATCATTTATATTATGGTATTGTCAGCATAATTTATTCAGATCATGCTGAGATACCTGGAAAATTAAGTAAAAGGAAAAGAAATGGTGTGGAATCCACAGATATTTATTTCTTAGCTTCTCTCTGCCTCTCTCTCTCTCTCTCTCCCTCTCTGTCTCTGTCTGTCTCTCTTTCTCTCCCTCTCGTTCGTTAATGAGGATATATGTTAAGAAAAATCATGGATCACTTAGCTATTAAACTGTTCCAGGATCTTCCGCATTAGAAGTTTCCTAGGCATTCTTTCTTGGAGGGTGACTTGGGCCTTCATTTGATTTTCTTCTGTATCATTGGCTTTCAGTCTTGTTTTAAAGCAAAAGGAAAAAAAAAAGAAGAAAAGTAAATTCAATTGTCTTTAAAGTTGTGCGGATTAATATGAGACTGGAGGCTTCTCTTCCAATTTATAAAACATCCTTATCTCCTGCTTTATGCTCTATTTGCCCCACCCTCTGGGAAATAATTGTTGCTTATCAGAATTAGAGATAAAATATTCTGGTTGTTGAAGCCATTAATCATCTGGGCCCGGCAGAGAGGCAGCGCGGAGCCCGCTGGAGGCAGGGCCCCGGCCCGGCCCTGGGTTCTGGTCCGGCTCTGCCCGGCCTTCGCGTGATGCCAGGAGTCGCTGAAGTGCTCGGGGCTCCTGGGTCCGCAATGGCGGCCGTGGCGTTTCTCACAGTGCGAGGCGAGGGTCTCCTGGCCCATCCCGTGCCTCAGTTTACCTCAAATGTACATGGAACTGTGGCCCCAGGGAGACGCTGAGCACACAGGAGCCTCAGGTCAGGAGACAGGAGCTGCGCGAGCCCACCGCCCAGCCCTGGGGGTGATCTGTCCTCACCTCAGGGTCTGAGGTTCTCAGACCAGCAGCCAGAGTCCCCTCAGGAAAAGGCCTCATGCAGCGCACTGTCTTCACATGCGTCCCACCAAGCCCCGGACGCTCCCCTCTTTTCTCAATCAACATTATGTTGGTCAAAGCAAATTTTTTAGCTGCGTGGAATGGTTGCTCCCCACCTTACAAATCTGAGGTGAGGTAATGGACAGACATACAACCTATAGGTGCCCTTTACATGCACACACGTGTACACACGCACCCATACACACTTGCACACACCTGCACACCTGCACACACCATACAGGCACACAGTTGCACATACTCACACACACATGCACACTTGCACATGTGCACACACCCACATGCACCCATACATGTATACATACACAGTTGCACACATATGCATACTTCATACCTGCACACACACGCACCCATACATATGCACACTCACACACATGCACACATACACACTCGCACACACTTGCACACGTGCGCACACATAGATGTAGTTAGTGGTTGTAACGTGATCGGGTTGGAACAAAAGCAACACCCAACTCCCGTGCCCATGAAGACCCCAGGCCTGTGCCTGCCCGTCAGCCCCGCGAGCAGCAGATGACAGTCCATGGGTGTGCTGAGCTGCAAACTAAACATTTGTAAAAAGGCTGTAATTAATGCAATTAGCTATTTACACGATGGCCCATAATGAATCCAAAGGCATCCTTATTGACTATTGAGTAAATAATCTGACATTAAAAAGTCAATGATCTGCAAATGAAATATTCTCTCTCTTTCTTTAAAGGGGGAAAGATGAAGGAAAGAACATTACAGCAGAGGGGCGACGAGGGGAAACCCCGCGTAGATGTCCTGGCATAAGAGCCCGTTGCCCGGACGTCTCCCTGTGAGCCGCCGCCAACTCTCACAGAAATAATTGTGCCACAGGCCGCTGTGGCCTCGCCGTGGCCTCGCCGTGGCACCATCTTGCATTTGCATATTTACTTAATCAATGGAAATTAAGCACAAAAGTGGGCCTTTGGGTTTCCGCCCCGATTTCACCTTTGTGGTTGGGGACAGGTGAGGGTTGGGTCCCTCCGCTGCCTGTGGGAGGCAGCAGTGCCCAGGTCCCCAGCTGTGTCCGTGGCTGGCTTAGCGTGTGGGCACCAGAAAGGCGCTGAAGACGCCGAGAACGTGGCGCCGGGCAGGAGGGCGCTCAGAAGCACCTCAGTATCCCCATTGCACTATTCTCTATCATCACCTGGCTGTGCATATACTGGGTGTACGGGTTAATAATGCGGATTAATTATTAACCAGTTAATAATGCAGATTAACAATTAACCGGTTAATAATGCAGATTAATTATTAACCGGTTAATGATGCAGATTAATTGTTAACCGGTTAATGATGCGGATTAACCATTAACCAGTTAATAATGTGGATTTTGTAATCAAAGAAAACATGATAATTTCAAGAGAAACATCAAAGTGCTTTATTCAAAGTAATGTCCGTCGCTAGCCACACATTCCCCCATCTTTCAGGTAATTTGTGGATCCGTCCCAATAGAACTTTTGTGGTTCTGAGGCAGACCATTCAGAGGCCCCACTTTCCACGTCTTCGTATGTGCACACACACACACACACACACACACACACCCACCATTGAAGACCCTGGTGTTTATGTTTGAAGCTGCAGTGGCCAGAGAAACACGAGGCGAAAGAGGCCCCTTGAGACGTGGAGGGAGCGCGGGCACTGCTCTCCGAGGGCGCGTGGCGGGCACTGCTCTCCGAGGGCGCGTGGCTGGACAGGAGGGCGGCTTCTTGGAACCTGGGGAGTGACAGAAGGTAAGCCACTGCTTTCTCTTAGAGCCCAGCCCACAGGAGGAATGAGGGGAGCTGATGTGTGCAGGGAGCGCTGTGCTTATGAAGTACACGGACATCCTTTAATGCAGTTGCTCCTCGTGACAAAACTCATTAGCAGTGGAGAGGAGTAACGGTTTCTCTGCTGAGCGCCGACGAGCCGCTCCGCCCCACGTGGTCCGTGCATTCGGTCACCGCGCCCCCAGCACCCGGCACCGCCTGGACCTCAGGAAGAGCCGGCTGTGTGTTTCCCGAGGGACCGAGTGAGTGAGTGCACCTCGAGGGTCCGTCTCCCTTGACACATGAAGAAACAGCTCAGAGAAGTACATTAACCTGCCCAGAGTTGCACAGCACGTCAATGGCAGAGATGGGCTTTGAGTCAGACTTTGTTCAGAGAATTTCCAAGCCCAAGGACCGCGGGCCGGGGTGGCACTGGGTCTGTGTCTGTGTCTGCCGGGACCAGGACCGGGGGCGGAGCAGCTCTGTGTGTCCCGTCTCCGCCCAGCCTCCCACCTGGGAAAAGGTGGGCCTTTTCATTCCCACGAAAGCCCTGGGGGCTGACGAGACAAGATTCCCAGTGTGGGGGGCGGGTCGACGTTGCCCGCGGGTGCTGCAAGGATGGGGCTGCCCCGCGTGCCTGGGGCTGAGCAGGCAGAAGAGCCCGTCGGCTTCTAAAGAGAATGTTTGGCTTTTCAAATGGTTTTCTTGCACCGGAACCGATTGCTGGTCTCTCTGTTAGGCCAGCACAGCCTCTGCCTCTGGCCGGTTCTCATCCACGAGGGCCATGCGGGCGCAGCACAGGCCCCAGGCGGTGTGAGCTGCAGGCAGAGCGGTGTGTTCACCACCACGAGGGAGGGTGGGCTTTGCCTGTGTCTGAGGAGCAGCCAGGGCTGTGGGACGCTTGCTCCCGGGACGGGTGGCCCCTGGCCAGGCGAGGCAGCCCAGCGAGGGATGGAGGGCCCACCGGCTAGTCCACCTTTGTTCTTTTTTGTTTGTTTTGTTAATCCTCCCCCAGGATATTTTCCCACTGACTTTTAGAGAGAGTGGGAGAGAGAGGGGGGAAGACAGAGAGAAACATCCATGTGAGAGAAACACATTGATTGGTTGCCCCCTGCATGAGCCCCGGCCAGAACCAGGGCCCGGGCTGGGAAGGAGCCTGCAAGTGACCGGAATCGAACCCAGGACCCTTCGGTCCGCAGGCCGACACTCTATCTGCTGAGCTGCACCGGCCAGGGCTGGGCCTCCGGTGTCCCTGCTCACAGGCCCCGGTGCGGAGGCGCTGGGTGAGCCGCTGCTCGGGGTTCTGAGCAGGGCTGTGCGTTTTGTACTCTCCGTCTCGCGGCCGGTCCCCTCCGCAGGGCCTATCTCTGCATCTCGCGGCGGCGCGATGGCTTTCGAGCGTTGTCGCCAGGGCTGGCGATTAAACAAAGCGGAGTGGCTGCAGCAGGTGCCTCAGAGTCGACAGGGGCAGGTACTGCGACCAGCGCACCGAGGCACCATTTATCACAGTTTTATCTGATCGGCGGCTCTGCATTTATCAGTCACCGCTCACACATGGTGTCCGGCCGGCCGCGTGCGTCTGGAGCCGCTCCGCTTCTGCACGGAGCTGCCCGGGGCGCGTGGCCGTGAGTGGCACGGGGGACGCAGCGCCCTTGGGGGAGGGGTGCGCAGGCGGTTGTGCCCAGAGAGCTGAAGCGGGGGCGAGTTGGGGCCCGGGGTTCGGTGCCGTCTGGAGGAGGACGCAACAGGCATCCTGCTCAGGAGAGGGCGTGTCTCGCTGGGAGGGGAAGCCCACATCCTTCAGGTCCCAAGATTAATTACCAGGAGCTGCCGCGGGTGGAATGGAGGTTCTCGGGGAGGGAGTGGGGGGCTTTGTTTATGGAGAACAGTGTTGCCCAGAGGATGCCGTGGGCCCCTAAAGCAGTGGTTCTCAACCTTCCTGATGCCGCGGCCTTTTAATACAGCGCCTCATGTTGTGGTGACCCCCAATTTCATTGTTACAAATTGAACATAATGAAAGCACAGTGATTCATCACAGAAACAATATGTAATTATAGATGTGTTTTCCGATGGTCTTAGGTGACCCCTGTGAAAGGGTCCTTCAACCCCTCAAAGGGGTCGCGACCCACAGGCTGAGAACCGCTGGCCTAAAGGGTGGTGTGTAGCAAGAGTGACCTTCAGGGCTCCTCTTAGAAGATTCCAGGCTCAGTAGACAGAAAGGTGAACGGGTGTGTTGACCTAAAAATCAAAGGAACACTCCACCTAGGAGGACATCACATGCCGAGGCCAAAACAAGTATCAGGATGAGAGGAAGTATTTGCAGTCTCTGTGTCACAGGGAACCTTCTGTAAACGGTACAAAGTGGGATTTTGGTCTCCCTCTTGCAACCCCACCGAAAAGGCATGAAAGGGTATTTTATTATTTTAAATCTGTGTTTTTATTGACTTCAGAGAGGAAGGGAGAGGACGAGAGAGACAGAAACATCCATGACGAGAGAGAATCATGGATCGGCTGCCTCCGGCACGCCTGCTACTGGGGATGGAGCCGGCAACCTGGGCCTGTGCCCTGACCGGGAATCGAACCCTGACCTCCGGGTTCACAGGTTGACGCTCAACCACTGAGCCACACCAGCCAGGCAGCATGAAAGAGTATTTTAAAAGCAGGAGGACAGGAGAAGTAGGAGTGGAAATGGCAGCAACAGAGTTTCGGAAGGTGGGAGACAAGGGGGCGAGGAGTCAGGTGCTGGGAGAGTCGAGAACACCAGCTCCGGAGCCGGAGGGAAAGCTGCGAGTCTGCAGGTTGGCACCCGGGACCTGCCAGGGGCTTTGGAATTGGCTGGGTCCGTCACAAAGCTGTTGGGCCTCCTGATTCCCCTCCGCGATGCAGCTAGAGGATGTACCTGAGGACGTCACCCAGAACGCAGGCAAAACATATCAAAAGATGGAAAATAGGAGAGGAAGGGGGAAGAATAGCAGAGGACTGCTATAGGAAGCATCTGAGTAAAGGAGTTCCAGGAAGGGAGGTGAGGAGGTCATTGGGGAAACAGTGCAAGAGGATTTCTCATGCTCGTGGGTTAATAATTCCCAGGCTCTGAGATTCCGGAGAGAGGTTCGTGCCCAAGATGCGATTCTGAGAATGACCAGAAAGTAAGTGCCCTGGAAGCCGTGAGCGTGGACGAGGTCAGCCAGGGAGAGTGAAGACACAGCATCAAGAGTGGAAACGCGGCCGTGGCCAGTGTGGCTTAATGGTTAGAGCGCCAGCCTGTGCACCGGAGGGTCTTGGGTTCAAGTCCTGATCAAGGGCACGTACCTGGGTTGCAGGTCCAATCCCCGCCCCTTGTCGGGGTGTGTGTGGGAGGCAACCAATTGATGCCTCTCTCACCTCAATGTTTCTCTCTCTCCCCCCTCTCCCTGTCTCTCCTCCTCCCCCCTCCCACTCTCTCTAAAAAAAGTCAATGGGAAAAACACCCTCACTCCTCAGGTGAGGATAAAGAAAAAAAAAGAGAGGACATGCAGGCGACACCCACCTTAGGGGCTGGGAAGCGAAGCCCCCAAAGCAGGCAGAGCAGGTGGAGGGAGCAGAGACCTCCTAGACCCGTGGCCGGCAAACTGCGGCTCGTGAGCCACATGCGGCTCTTTGGCCCCTTGAGTGTGGCTCTTCCACAAAATACCACGTGCGGGCGCACACGTTCAGTGCGATTGAAACTTCGTGGCCCATGCGCAGGAGTCGGTATTTTGTGGAAGAGCCGCACTCAAGGGGCCAAAGAGCCACATGTGGCTCACGAGCCGCAGTTTGCCGAGCCGTGGTTTGCCGACCACTGACCTAGAAGGTGGGGAGAGCAACGCGCGGACGGAACTCTGAGGCCCGAGCTGGGCCCATTTCCGGGAACATTCTGTTGGGCTCGGTCTGCACCCCGCGCTGTAAAGCTCCTGCTTCACTGTGTCCTCTCAGACTCCCCCAAACCCACGCGCTTGAGCCCTCGGGGGTTGCCTCTCTGTGTCCGAGGCGACTCCCCCTCACGGAAACAGAGGTGCCGTCACTTAGAGAGATCCAGGGCCCCTGAGCAAAGGGAACACGCCGGGCTGTGCTCGCAGGGATGGGACCGGCGTTGGGGCGCCCCGTCCTTTGTTGAAAAAAATTAATCCGTAAATACTTTATTAAAGGTCGGAAATGCTGCCAGCGCCCCCCTCCCTAACCCCCCCAAAAACAGATACAACATCTTTAAGAGATTGCGAAGGTAAATCGTATTGTCTGGGGAAATGACTGCGGCTCCGTTATTTCTTTTATTGCTCTGCTGAATGTGACGGCGTGACTCAGTTTAATAAATCCCGGTCTATCTCCCGGTCCGTGTAGGCTGATATAAATATCTCCAGTTATGTCACATTACCACCTTTGTACCGCCATGCCGGGCCCTGATGGCTCGGCCCTGATAAATGCAGAACCTCATTTGGTTTGTGAGTGATTGAGCGCTAACACTGTTTAGATTTCTTAATATACTTGTATTAGCATGAATAAGTAATGAGCATCCCCGGCTTTTTTGAATATTTGATTGTATCTTGGTAATGGATTTGTGTCTCTCTCTTTGTGCTAATGTCATTGTAACTTTGTTGGTGTCATAACTCCAGGCCGCGGCGATTGATCTTTATCGCCCTGTCTTGAGTCAATCACCCTCTCCATGCTGAGCGGCTGCGTGCCGGCCTCTCTTTCCCGAACAATCCGCACGTTGTCCTTCGAGGAGGGTGCCAGCCACACCCGTCCTCGGCTGTGCTGCGGTGTTAGCTCTCCAAACAAGGTGGGGGGGGGGTGAGGCTTGAACACCCTCATGGACAACACCCTGTGCGAGCGAGCCATGTCCAACAGCAAAGCCCTGTCTACCTACTCATGACTGTGGGCCGGTGGGTCTGTCAGGGCCCAGCAGCTTCTACGGCCGTGGGCTCTGGGCAGAGGGGACCTGCTCCTGAGTCTAGAAAGAACCTACAACATCCAGGTTCCGTGTGCGTGTGTGTGTGTGTGTGTGTGTGTGTGTTTTAATCCTCACCCGAGGGTATTTTTCCATTAATTTTTAGAGCGAGTGGAAGGGAGGGGGAGAGACAGAGAGAGAAACATCGACGTGAGAGAGACTCATTGGCCGGTTGCCTCCCGCATGGGCCCCGATCAGGGCTGGCATCGAGCCTGCAACCGAGGTACGTGTCCTTGACTGGAGTCGAACCCGGGACCCTTCAGTCGGGGCGGTGGGGGGCTGATGCTCTATCCACTGAGCCAGGCCGACTAGGGTGAGGCCTTCTTTAACTTGAGGGCGTTCTTGCTTTCTGTGAAGAAGGCACAGAACCCCGACCTTCGAGGCCGTGGCCACATCTTTGCGGGAGGGGGCTGTCCTCTCACGGAAGATCACCTACATCTTCCCGGTCGGCCTGCCCGCAGCGGACAGCCGGGCTCAGACCCCAGCTCGCGTGTTACCCGTCTGAATCCGTACGCGACGCGGCTGCCAGGACTGCTTCCCGAGTGCCCACCAAGAACGTCCGTGCCGTGGCAGGGTCACGCGATGGTGGGGCAGGGAAGGGGACACGAGACCGTTTGAATCTGGGCAGAACCGAGAGCACCCTTAGCGGGCGGGGACCTCACATATGCCCACGGTTCTGCTCAGTCACTAAGGAGGCGCTCTGGCTTGAACTGAGTTTAAGAGCCGATGGCCCACCTACAGCACAGGGGGCAGGTGGTGCGCAGGCCGCGCGGGAGGGGAAGGCATTAAGCCGACTGTCTCTGCTCTTCCCGGGATCAGCGTGGGGCCTGGGGAAGCAGAGGGTGGTGTGTGACCTCGGGGGGGCTCTGGGGAGAGGACTGACGAGACCCGGGCGGAAGGGGCTCTGAATGGTGTTGACCCCTAAGGCAGTGGTTCTCAACCTTCTGGCCCTTTAAACACAGTTCCTCTTGTTGTGACCCAACCACAAAATTATTTTCGTTGCTACGTCATAACTGTCATGTTGCTACTGTTATGAATCGTCATATAAATATCTGATATGCAGGATGGTCTTAGGTGACCCTTGTGAAAGGGTCGTTCGACCGCTAAAGGGGTCATGACCCACAGGTTGACAACCGCTGCCCTAAGACCTTGGTAGGGCCAGGCCAAGAGATGTCACGGGCCTTCTACAGGGCTCAGGTGGGGCGTTCCCCGCCCCGATGTCATTAGATGAGTCACCCTTTTATCTGTTTCTAAATGGTCTTTTCCTTTTGTGCAGTTGTGTGGAGGACACACACACACACACACACACACACACGGACACGCACACGGACACGCACATGGACACGCACATGGACACGCACACACACACGCACACACACACACGGACACGCACACACACACACGGACACGCACATGGATATGCACACACCCCATAGATCAGTGGTCCCCAACCTGTTTTTGGCCATGCCAAAAGCCTCTCTAACACCCTGATGCCCCCCTCCCCCCCCCCCCCCCGTGACATAGAATTCTTATTTTTCACAAAGTGAGCTCCTAGCCACACGGAGGAAGCCTGAACGGCCATGAGCTTGGTCTAAACAAGCTTCCAAAGCACATGGCGTCCATGGAAGAGAAAAAATAAAAGAAGGAAAGGACAGGGGAAGTGCTGAGGAGGAAATCACTAAGAAATTCTTCAAATAATAATAATAATAATAATAATAATAATAATAATAATGATAATAATATGGAGTGGTAGGAAAAACAGCAAATAAAGTTTCAAAACATATAATAGAGAACTGAAATGCATGCATGTGTCACAACATATGTTTATATGCTGCACATGAGGCCTCTAGAACCATAAGGAATGCAAAGAATTCACGGTTAATACCTCATTCTCAAATTGCCCCCCTTAAAGATCAAACTGCCCCCTGTGGGCGTGTGCCCCATGCTGGGAACCACTGCCGTAGGCAGACACCTTCTGATCGCCTCTGTTCCACGGACGCCAGGCCGCCCCCACCGTATGTTGCGTGATGGGGGAGAAACGTGTTAGAAACTCTACCGTGTGTGTGTGTGTGTGTGTGTGTGTGTGTGTCTCCTCCGTGAAGCGCCGGCAGAGTTGAGTGCCTGCAGCACGCCACCCGCCCTGTAGATTTTGTCCTGATTATAAAACACTGACTGTGGAGAGCTAAGCACCCGGCGGAAGACGTATCCCCTGGTTTACGTGAAGTCAGCAGTGGGAACAAGAATTGTGGCCGCACGTGGATGTTTATTTGCTCCACCTTCACGCCGTGCGCAGAGCTTTGTCTTCTGTGCCACGCGTCCTGCTTGCCAGCGATGACAATGGATTATTTCTGTAAGCAAGTGCTCTATCCGTTATTAAATTGATTATTCAAATTTCATTTAAAAAAAGAAGCCAGATGGCAATTTTCCATTATTTGTTGCTACTGACAACCACCAGCCCTAAACTGAGAGATTTTTCCCTTTTTTTTTCCTTCTTCTTCTTCTTGTTCTTCTGCTGGATGAAGAGGCTGCGGCGCCTCCACCCAGGCCAAACGTGGATCGCGGATCACGGATCGGAAACAAATAGGCAATCACCGAACACGGTGGTCGTTATTGACGGTTTCAGAATCGTCTCTGCATTGACAGAGCTGTTGTCCTTTTGACGATTCCATAATTAACTTATCTATCTCGGGCACGGTGACTTTGCTCCCGTCGCGTGTGGATGTGCATTATTGTTGTTATTTGGTTGTCATGACAGCGAGAAGCGTGTTTTTACATGTCCAGCACCCTGGCTATTTTAAGATCCTAATAAGTATGCCTAATGCATCAGGGTAGCGGCAGTCCTGAAAACAATGGTCTTTAAAAGTCGAAGGGAGTCTTAAAACCTACGTGTGACGTAAGTGCTGTGATGAGCATGAAGCGTGTGCCTCCCACGGCACGCACTCGCCAGGGTGTGCACACGCGTGGCCTCGTCCTGTCCTCCGTGCTCCTGCATCTGCGTGGCGGTAGCTGGCTGTGGCGGTGGCACTTCCACGGGAGAACCTGTCAGGACCACACTGGTCAGGTCGTCTCCTGGCCGCGGCCGGGCTCGGCCGGTGTGTCCCTGCGCTGGGAACCTCCTGGGGGAGCCCCCTTTACGCTCCTCGGCAGCTGTTCGGAACACCAAGGTGTGTGACCCTCCGTCTCTCCAGATGTGTCTGCAGCTGCACAGCGGGGGTTTGCTTTAAGTGACTGAAACCGGAAGGTCACGCTCCTCGCTGATGGGGCTCCCACCCCTTCCGTATCTCACTTTCACCACTCCAGCTCCCCCCGGCGTTTGGGTCGGGTGACCTTGCCCGGACAGGGTTACACGGAAGGGACACCCTGCCTGGGCTGTGACACACAGGCACGCCCCTTGGGCATCTCAGGAGATTCAAACTGTGGCCTCCACATGCTCTACTCTAGGGGGTTTTGGAACCTTCCAATCAGGGGTCAACTAATCCCTTTGGTCCCCAGGGAGGAACCTAATATATCTTTATTTAAAAAAAATATATCTATATCTATATCTATATCTATATCTATATCTATATCTATATCTATATCTATCTATCTATCTATCTATCTATCTATCTATATATATATATATGTATATATTTATTGACTTCAGAGAGGAAGAGAGAGGGAGAGAGAGATAGAAACATCAATGATGAATGATGAGAGAGAATCATGGATCAGCCGCCTCCTGCATGCCTCCTACTGGGGATCAAGCCCGCCACCCGGGCATGTGCCCTGACTGGGAATTGAACCGTGACCTCCTGGTTCATAGGTCAATGCTCAACCCGAGCCAGGTGGGCCGGGCCCTAATAAACGTTTTGGTCAGTGGCGCTGAATTCAAATTCTAGCCCAAAGAATTCAGCCCCTTCTGCCTCTTCGTAAAATCAGAGTCGTTTCCTCTTCTGGACAGAGCCTGGCTGTTGGGAGAGAACCGGGTGGGCGATGGCTGCCCCCCTTCCTCGTGGTTTCGGGAGAACCCTCAAATAATTAACAGTAATAATCAGCTCCCCACGGGGTGACCCTCCGGGCCGCTTCCCACAGACCCCCAAGTGGAAAGACCCTTTAGCACAGGGGACACCTGCAAGAGGGAAGGAGTTCGCGGCATCAGCATACCTGGCCGTTGTGGGAAACGCAACGTTAGCCCAGAAATGCTGGAAATGGCGAGCACGTGCCGGCGCCCGCGCTACGTTTCTAATCAAACATTGCAAAAATGCATTAATCAGTATTTCATAGTTCATTACGGTCTGACTAATTTTGAAATCCCTCATGTAAATTGATTAAATGTCTTCTGCAGGCAGACAAATGGGCTTTTGTTTTAAGCAACCTTTACGGGGGGGAACCTCACGCCTCCGTGACTTGCGCCTTGCACACGTGTGGCGGGAGGGCGGGCGGGCGCGAGGCTGTCTCTCGCTGATCTGGAAACTTCCCGCGTGCCACCGGCCCACAAGCCGATGGGAACATCCTGGCTAGGCCCACGTGTTTAGCGAGCAGCTACTTGGTGCCGAGAGAGAAGCCGGGGGAGCAGGAGGCGTGACCCTCTCCCCCCGGGGAGAGGCGACTCACCTGTGTGAACCCCTGGAAGCCACACTTACTCAGGAGCTGACTGCAGTGCCGCTGGCAAGCTTTCCTCATGTTCCAGAAATATAAACTCCCTCCGTTAGCTTTTTAAAAAGGCAGGAGGTGAGTCGTTGGCAGGGTTCTGGGGCATTTTCCTGTGAATCCACGGGGAGGGAGGGGCATCTGGAACCAGAGACCCTGCACTCTCGGGCGGCCCTGTCCTTGCTCTCTGACCGGCCTCCTCACAAGTCTGCACCCTCCCAGGTGCTGCGGACCTTGGCCCCCGTCCCCCACCCCCAAAGCAGCTTTCTCCATCTGCTCCTGTTGGAAACTCCTTAGGAATGGCTCCAATTGGCTCAGCTGTACACGTGGACCAATCACTGTGGCCTCCAGAAGGCCTCCGATTGGCTCATTGCTTAGGATGAAGATGACATTTTTTTGTCACGCGAATTATTTAAAAAGTGAACTGTATGGCAGCTGGTATGCAGATATGACAAACAGCACCAAGAGGGAGTGCGAAGGGTAGTTTGGTGAAACACTGGGTCGCGGTCCTGGCCCCACAGAGCAGGTCTATCACCAGACTGCCACCTCCCGCTCACAGCCGACCGTCCTGCTCCCCCATGCCAGGCGCCCACAGCGCCGTGTCCTCCAGTCCCGCCCTCCTCTGTCTGCCCCCCCTCCAGACTCACTTCCCTCTCCAGAGTCCCACTCGCGCTCCATTCGCTATTCCAGGAGGAGCTGGTGTGGTGCCCACAGGGCCCTGCTGCTGACGTAGGCAAATGGATTCTTGAGGGGCTGATCTTGAACCCGAGCGTGCCCTCCTTTTGGTGACAATTACTGAAGAGTGGGTGGACTTTTTCCTCGGTGACTGATCTCTTCCATATTCAGCGCGAGACGCAAGTCACCGGGGGCTGGAGGCCGCAGCCTGAAGTGGTGTTTGTCCTTCCCACCTGGGTGACAGGGGTGGTGGCTGCAGGCAGGACGGGCGACTCTGCAGGGGCGTGTGGAACAGATCGGCTTCCTTTGAGCAAGTCACGGGGAGTCCTGGAGCGGGGACCTGCCCTCCCAGTGACCCCCGATGAATTTTTTTTGTATTTTGATTTCCCCGTTAGCTTCACCCCATTCTGTGCGGAGAACAGAGTGTCCCGCGTTTACGTTTTCCTTCAGCGTTTCAGTCTGACCTCGTCATTGCCAAGCTCTGAGTCTATGGAAAAATTGATCCCATCCGCCATGTGTCATTAATAAAGTTATGATTTAAGTTCCGTCCCGACGGATGTTCTGATGGAGAAACCACAGGTGCGCGGTGCGGCCCTTTCATCCTCCGTCTGGAAGATACCGCTGCTCTCGGGTAATTAGCTCGTCCTCGTCACGTGAGGAAGGAGGGGACCAGACGCCAAGGTGAGGCTTTTGTTTGGACGGGGCTGTGAGTTGTTGACCTGGACGCACGAGGAGGCCCTGGACGTGCGCCTTCCGCATCTGAAATATCAATGAGCCTCGGGCGCTGCTCTCGGCGCCTCACCTTCCCCTCGTCCTGCCGCCCACGGGACGCTCTCCTGCCAGCGGTGGTGCCAGGAGCGTCCTCCGGGGAAACGGTGACTCAGCAGAAAGGACGCGCCCGGCTGGCTTTCACGTCAGATCAATGGCTCCAGCCCTGCGGGCCCTCGCTCTCACTGGGCTCGACACTCAGCGTCGGCCCCACGGAGGCCGAGTTCGTTCCCGTGCACCTCGTGGGCTTGTTTCTAAAGGAGACTGGCCTGGCCTGTGGGGGTGCAGCGGGGTGGGAGGAGCCGGAATACACAGGTGAGGGTGAGAGGACTCAGGGGGTGGGGAGGAGGGTCCGGGCACTGACTCAGAGCCTGGAGGGGGAGCGGTGGGGGCAGTGATGCCTGGAGAGCAGAGCACCTGCCCCCCCCTTGGTCCTCATGCCCCTCTCTGGCACCGCCCGTGCCCAGAGCCCTCCTTCCTGCCCTCCCAGCCTCAGGGACTCAGCCCCCAGCGCCTGCTCCCTGCCCTTCCAATGGCTCGAGCCTATGGGCTCTGTCCCTTCCGGCATCAACTCCTGGTCTCAGCCCGGAGCCACGGGCCCCTCCCTCTGTACGTGGCTTTGATCCTTAGTTCTTCCCAGACGTGATGAGAGCGAGGCTTGCTTCCCTAGGCGAGGCCCCGGACTCAGGCTGCGGGCGGGGAGGGCCGTGCGGACGCGGACGCGCAGGACACACGGACGGTGAGGGGCTCGCGGGGTTGGTGGTGGCCGAGCGCCTTGGTTGGACCCGTGCCGCAAACACTTTCTTTAAAAAAAGTTCATCAGGATTTTGGGGTGAAATCTCCCGAGGTTGGCAGCCAATCCAGTGACAGTGTTAAGCATGAGTTGGTCACCAGTCTGTTGGGGGCCACCCCGGCCCTTGGCCCAGCGGCTCTCCGCTCCCTCCAGGGAGATGGCGAGCGCTGCCTGCTGGTGGCAGGTGCCCACCTCTCCTAGGGCCCAGGGTGCAGAGATGTTGCCAGCCGCGGGGAGCAGCCCTGCCAGGTGGCTCCTCACCTCCCAGGAGGATCGGCACTTCCTCCCGCGCTCCTGCTGCCGCGGCTGGGGTCACCTTGGCTATGCTCGCAGCATCAAGAAAGCAAAGAAAAAAACCACCGCCTGGCGGCTGGCAGGGCACCTGCCCGGGGTGCGGGCTCGATCCCTACTGCGGGGCGTGCAGGAGGCAGCCGATCGATGATTCTCTCTCATCATCGATGTTCCTATTTCCCTCTCCCTTCCTCTCTGAAATCGATTAAAACACATTTAAAAAGAAACCCACAGCCATCAAGTGTTCATGCCACTCTGCGAGGGCGGCCGGGGAGCTGGCAGCTTCTCGGGCAGCTTCCCTCCGAGGTGTTTGGTACACGAGGCGTCCGGCAACTTCAGAAAAGCATCCTTGTTTGTCTGATAGACGCAGCGGCTCCCTCAGTGCCCTCCGCCCGTGGGGTGATCTTCAACCCACGCGGCCCCGTGCACCTGGCGAGGCCGCCTTCCTGGCATCAGTGATGGAGCTCAGCCCCGTGCCCGGGCCGGCGCCTGGCGCTGCCGCCCTCCGCACGGTGGGCCTCGCGATCCGAGCCATTAACACCGCGTCGGCGGCAGGTGCCGGGGGAATTATTAACAAGCAAGGCAGCGCCTCCGCCCCAGCGCCAGCATTTCTGAAGCGGCTCCCGGCGAAGGGGGGGGGGAAGGGGGCGGGAAGAAATTGTGTTTCTCTCCACACGGCAGGAAAAATAAGAACGGGAAGGAGAGGGAGCAGCGAGGTGAAGGCAAGTGATCACAGAGACAGTGCCTTCCTCGAGGGTTCTTCCTGCCTTTTTTTTTTTAAAGGACTTTTTTTTTTACCCGAGGATATTTTCCCCATTGATTTTATTTTTTTAGAGGGAGAAGAGAGCGAGAGCGAGAGAGAGAGAGAGAGAGAGAGAGAGAGAGACATTGATGTGAGAGAGACATTGATGTGAGAGAGAGAGACATTGATGTGAGAGACATTGATGTGAGAGAGAGAGAGAGAGAGAGAGAGAGAGAGAGAGAGACATTGATGTGAGAGAGACGCATCAACTGGCTGCCTCTGCACATTCCCCGATGGGGGCTGGGGTGAGCCTGCAGCCGAGGGGCATGCCCTGGACTGGGAATCGAACCCTCGGCACTTCGGTCCTCAGGCTGACACTCTAACCACTGAGCAACCAGCCAGGGCTGGACGTGTCCTTGTTGTCCGGGGCCGTCCTGTGTGTTCCGGGAGCGTCTCTGGCTCCGCCCACCGGGTGCCAGTTCTAGCCCCTCACCTGCGTGACCACCAGAGGGTGTGTGGCCGTGGCCGTGGAGTCTCTGTCTGGTGGCTGACCCGCTCCGGGATGGCTGGGGGACAGTGGGTAAGAGGGAGCCGGGGACTCGGTCCCAAGCCAGCCCCCACCTGCCACGTGCAACCTGAAGCTCGGTCGGGTCTCTCTGTTTACCCGTCTCTCTCCGACCCAGGAGCCGGGCACCCCGGGAACGCCGCCTTTCAGGGGCTCCCCGAGCACGATGACCCGCCAGACCCCGAGGATTCAGGGGTGGCATGAACTAGTATATGGCCCCTTCCTCTTCCTCTTGCCCTTGGGCGTGGTCAACCCCTGATACAACCTTTCTCTCTCTCTCTCTCTCTCTCTCTCTCTCTTCCCTCCTTCCTTCCTTCCTCTCTCTTTCCCTCTTTCTTCCTACCTTTCTCTCTCTTTCTTTCTTTCTTTCTTTCTTTCTTTCTTTCTTTCTTTCTTTCTTTCTTTCTTTCTTTCTTTCTTTCTTTCTTTCTTTCTTTCTCTTTCTTAAGTAGCCAAATGACATGTGTGAGGCTTCATGGAAACAGTAATTTTCTTGGCAAACGTGATCTTTATCAAATTCCAGAAGTGTGGGAGTCCAGGGAGGGGCCCCTGGGCAGGGCACAGTGTAAGGAAGGGACCCTGCAGGACCCGGGAACGGGCAGGTCACGGTCAGAGGGGCTCACCAGCCTGGGAAGCTGCTCCCCGTGGCGGGAACTCCGTGTCCCCGAGACCCGGCCACACAGGAGCCGCTCGGCTTGGGGCAGCCGACCCGTTCTGGTGGGCGGGGAACACACGTGTGAGCTCCGACACTGGGGGGAAAGACACTGTACGTTCCAGGATTTGAACGCATTAAAAACACTTCCCCCAAAAATGTCCGCTCCTGCCTGCGGTTTCTCCTCCTCCTCCGACGTGCTAACGGGAATGCATTCTTTCCCTGGCGTCGCGGTGACCTCTCCTGCGACTTTCCAGGTCACTAATCTTTCTGCTTAGAGTTCATTCTGTTTAGACGGAGATGCTGTCTGCTTTAATGAGGTTATTTCTGGGCTATTAGCTCCCCGTTCTGCGATACCTTCTGTGCGGCCCTCATGGACGTGAATCACGCATGGCTTGCGGAGAAACATCGACGTTGTCCCTCAGATACTGGTGGGTCTCGGGGCACCCTGGATTTCGGTTTTCAAAACTCCCTTCCAACACACGGCTACATGGAGCTAATGGCACCAATAAATCCTTTCTCGTTCGTAGAAATTAGCAGGTTCGGAGACGTGGAAGCGGAAGGCGGGCACTGGCATTTTGGTTTGCTGAGTAAGCTTCCGGCAGACAGGAGGCTGAGCGTGGGGTGGGGGCGGGGGGTTAATCGTGCAGCTCGCCGACATCTTCCGAGGAAGCCATTCTCACATAAGCCATTAAGCTTTAGGTTAATTTTTAGATATTTTCCCGGACGTACTTAACGAAGAGAGGGAAAATGAAGCAGAAGAATTTCCTCTGGAATGCTCGGAGGTCTCGCGGCTCCACGTGGGGGGCGGGGGTGGTTCCTGTGGCCGCTGGGCGGTCGCCGGGGCCGTGGCGACGGCCACGCTGGCAGCAGGAGGAAGCTGTTGTGTTTCTCACGTTGCTCCCGGACATGAGGGCTGTCACGGCAGATTCCGACGAGCAGGCATATTATTTTATCTCAAAAGATGAGAAAAATATGGTCGGCTCCCTTTTTTCCTTAAGGTCTTGTTCATTCATTATGTTGGCCGCCTGTCTCAGAGAGAAATTGCTCCACGCCTGGGCACACCGGCCAGCACGGAGCTGCTCCGCGAGAGCTTGGGAGGAGGCGAGTTCGTGGAGCTCGGGGACACGGGGGAGGGGGGGCACAGGGTTAGATGGCAAATGGGGAGGGTGGGAGAGGGGGTGACACCGGGAGGCAACTCCCACTGTGGCTGGTGTTGCGACAGCCAAAGGTGTAGGAGTTTGGGGATCAGAGCACCTGGGTTAAATGCCAACTCTGTCCCTGAATAACTGTGTGACTTCCGGAGGGACGGGGGTGGCGGGGTGGGGGGGAGGGTTCCAGGGCGTGTCCAGCCCATCTCACCCAGTCCCAATCAGCCGGACCCCAGCAGCAAGATAACCTACTGGTCAGAGTGTCTGCCCTCTGGTGGTCAGTGTGTGTCATAGCGACTAGTCGAACAGTTGGACACTTAGCATATTAGGCTTTTATTATATAGGATTTTATTGAAATCCTATATAATAGGGGAAAGGAGAGAGAGAGAGAGAGAGAGAGAGAGAGAGAGAGAGAGAGAGAGAGAGAGAAACATCAAGGATAAGAGGATCACTGATTGGCTGCCTCCTGCACACCACACACTGAAGATCAAGCCTGCAACCTGGGCCTGTGCCCTGCCCGGGAATTGAACCATGACCTCCTGGTTCATAGGTTGATGCTCAGCCCCTGAGCCCCGCCGGCCGGGCCTTGCCTGGTTATTAAAGCCTGAGAAACTCCAGGTGAGCCGCCCTGCAGGAGGTCAGTGGGGGCATCGAGGTCGGTGTTGCGCTGGTGACGTAACACCGTTTGCGAGAAGCTGCTGCAGGCGGCACTAGGAAAGGACTGTGGCATCTCCCTGCTTATTCCCTTCACTGGATACGACCCACAATTATTTCAACACAATTTTAAATGTCAAGCGATGGGCACGTTTACGATTGTTCACAGGACACATGAGGTTAGGGGAAAGAGGCAGTTGTCACACGATGTCATGGTTGTGTCGTACGTAGCTCTTCCGTCAGCCCTGCCGTCACCTGTGATGGAAACCTCTCTTCTGGCTTCAGGCTGGGAGCAGGGCTCCCCCAGCCTGGGCTCCCCGCTCCCCTCTGCCCCGCGGCACAGCCCTCATTCTGGTGGCTTATGGCTATTCCCACGACAGGTCATGGGCCACTTCATCTGAAATCAGGAAAATCAACATGGGCAGGTCGGGGGGCCTTGAAACCCCCACTGGCTGGTCAGGGCCCCGCTCCGAATGCCGGGGTCCTGTGACTGAGTGGGCACCAAGCCGGGTCACGGGTGCAGCCGGGGCCATGAGGAGTGGGGCTGAACCAGGGCCCCCCACACGCGTCAGGGCCACCTGGCCCCCGGCAGGTCCTCCGCACGCGTGCAGGTGGACATAGACACGGGGTGAAGGTCCCCTGCAGTGAGGGGTGGCGATGCCGACGTGCCCAGGGGCGGCCCCCGGGTGCCTCCTCGGGCTTCTCCAGGCCCAGCATTCACATGTGCAGTCGAACCCAGGGCCACTTCGGACGGGGCTGCGGGGCGGGGCTGGCTTCGTCTCACGCCCTCTGAATGGAAGACGGGATTTCTGCAGGGACCGTCCCCACAGGTGCTCCCGCAGCGTCGTAAACAAGATGGAAGGGACAAGCCGCATCTGTCTGTTTGCAATGAAAACCCCTCAAGAACAGACAAGATGGTGCGGGGGCCCCGCATCTGCCGCCGCGGGACCGCGGCCCCCGCACTCGCTGTCTGGCTTTGTCTGTGCAGCTGGGAGGCGGGCCTGGCGCCGCCTCTCTGAGGGTCAGCAGCACGGGGACACCAGGCCACACCTGGCCCTGCAGGGTCGGGAGCCCTGCTGTCCCTCTCTGAGGGGCTGGGGACCCCTCCCCGGCCCGTGACCACCCGGCCTCCAGGGCACCATCCACCGCCTTCGTGGCACCCCCGTGCGTAGGAGGCTGGGAAAGGCCCAGGGATCTGGACAGATGATGACAGAGCACATGCACAATTCAAACGGACATTCTTCCCCCCAAAACGACGATTTAAATAAGTTGGAATGAACCTTCCTCCCTCCCTCCTCCCTCCCTCTCTCTCTTCTCTCTCTCTCTCTCTCTCTCTCTCTCTTCTCTCTCTCTCTCTCTCTCTCTCTCTCTCTCTCTCTCTCTCTCTCTCTCTCTCTCTCTTCTCTCCCTCTCTCTCTCTCTCTCTCTCTCTCTTCTCTCTCTCTCTCTCTCTCTCTCTTTTCTCTCTCTCTCTCTCTCTCTCTCTCTCTCTCTCTCTCTCTCTCTCTCTCTCCTTCCTTCCTTCCTTCCTTCCTTCCTTCCTTCCTTCCTCCCTCCCTTCCTTCCTTCCTTCCAATCCTCACCTGAGGATTTCCCCCCATTGCTTTTTAGAGAGTGGAGAGGGACAGTGGGAGAGGGAGAGAGAGAGAAACATGGATATGAGACACGTTGATCAGTCACCTCCCACATGCGCCCAGGCTGGGGGGTTGGAGACCCAACCTGCAGCCCAGGTAACGCCCTTGGCGGGAACCGAGTCCTGGGCCCTTCGGGAGCCACTGAGCAACACCAACCAGGGCCACGTCTTCCGTCTTAAGTTTAGGAGCTGGGAGCTCTGGGGAAGCTCACTGAACCCACGCTCTCCCCCGGCGAGGGGCCCTGCAGCCCCATGCGGCCCGTCATCATGACAGGCAAGCTCCAGGGGGCAGGACGCAGGCAGCTTCCTTTTTGGGTCTCCTGCCCCAGGTGAGGTCTGGGACCCCCTAGCCTTCAGGTGGTTCAGTCGCAGTCACTCACTGGTCATTGAATCCAATTCCAGAACCTTTCTAGACGTGCAGCTGGGCTGGCCCAAGAGTCAGCCCTCACCTCGGGGCCACACGGCTCATAGCACTGGACTGACCGGGCACTGGAGTCTTCATGGGGGTCCGTGCCTCTCTGTGGCGTGGGGACCGGGAGGGATGGCCCACGCGATGACTGACGCTTCCAGCTCTGCCTGTATTTAGTTTTTGAGTCCTAAGTTAAAAGACTTAGAAAACAGGATGGGCTATTGTGTCAGTCAATCAATCAATCAATCAAATACGCTAATGAAAACGTGGGATTTCATTGGGCAGGTCGGTGGGTCTGCTGCCGCCCCGCGTCAGGCCTCTCCTAACCCACGGGCAGCTCACCTCCCCTTTGCAAACCTCGGCCCTTCAACGTCCCACCTTTGTGTTCAAACCTGAAACTTCTCCCGGTGTCTCCTCCAGCTTCCAATGGACCGAACGGCTTTGGGGACCCGACCATCTCCATCCGCCCGCCCAGCTGCCCTTTGCCCCGCCATTGTGTTGGCACAGTAGCCCCTGGTCAGCTTAGTATCGCCGGGGAGGGCACTGCGGGGGGTTTGTGAGCACCAGGGCGGCCCAGGTGGTACCCGGCGACACAGCTGTTCACGAGAAGTGGGGAGGCAGGCAGCACCTCCCTTCGCCTGGAGTTGAATTTGTGTCTGCTCCGTAGAACGGCAGACGTCCGCACCCACATGCCTCCCTGAGAACCTAACGGGAGAAACCCTCGCTCTGTACGCGGCATCCGCTGTCTCCCAATTTCGAGTATAAACTGGCTCTCCACTTAGACTTCCTGCCTGCACGCCTCCTTCATTACAAACATCCCTGCGTCAGGTGACACCGGGAGAAAGGAAGGAACACAGGAAAATACTTAATTTCATTCATCTCCTCGGCAATACCAATATAATGAGGCATAATATTGATTTTCTTACTTAGGATTTAAAATCTTGACTTCTTTCCGCAGAATTAAATGCTTTCAAACCGATATCCCCGTCCTTACAGCCGCATCTTTAATTTAGTTGTTATAATTAGGCATTAACGGGTGTCAGTAGGGTAGCCAGTTAGAGACCGTTCTGTTCTGCTTGTCTTGATTATCACAGTTTAGATGTAAAGTAAATTAGAATGAAAGACTATACAGTCCAATTACAGATAAAAGCAGCAAACGGCACTGTTGTAATTAGATGCCAGGACTATTTTTCTTAGATTTTGTCTCTCTGAGGGCCCTTCTTGGAGCTGCTTGGCCGGAGCCACACTGCAAGGTGTCAGGATGGGCCTGAGTCATTGCAGCCATATTGTCTCTTCCGATGGGCTCCCTTCCTGGGAACCTTTCTCGGCCGAGCCCCGCAGGACCTGCGGGGCTTCCCCTGGGGGACCAGGCTGTGCAGCGTCCCTGCTGGTCACTGCCCTGGAGCTCAGGCAGCCGCTGAGCCAGGAGCCAGGGTCCCTGTCTTTGTGTCTCTCTGGCTGCTCCTCCCCTTCCCTCCTGCCCTTCCCTCCTCCTCCCCCCTTCCTCCTTTACATTGAGGTCCAGTCTTAGCATTGCCCTGCCTTTGGGGCCCAGGATGGTGGTCAAAATCATGCTTTCAAGACTGGTGCGGAATGTTCAAGAAGCGAGGATATGCTAGGCACACACACACACACACACACACACACACACAGAAATCGGAACCCAAGAGGAGACCTCACTCCCTGGATATGTGCTAAGAGAGACCCACCGTTAACTTAGGAAGGTTCCCTTTTCCACGATTCATTAATTTCCCAGAGATCATTTAAGGTGTGTGATCCAAGCATATATTTTCTTTTGCCACCAAACGGATCTGACCTCTTACTAATTTTGCCTACAATTAGTTTGGTGTAATTACCGCCACTTACAATCCAGTCTGCTTTCACTAAAAAAAAAATTATTGTTCATGGGGTCATAAAACTCTCTAAAAATTGCTTCGTGAAAAATGGAGTCTTGGGAATGTCACACAAGATAAGCTCGGCCATTAAATCCAGGACTTCCCGTGTGCGTGAGGGGGTGGCTTACGCCAGAGGCCCTTCAGCAGTGTGTGCGTGTGCGTGCATGGCTGTGCGTGCATGTATGTGCCTGTGCATGAGTATGCATGTGTGCTTGTGGTGTGCATGTACATGGGTGTGGTGCATGTGTGCTCACGTGTGTGGTGTGTGCACGTGTGCATGAACATGCATGGGTGTGTGCATGGATGTGCATGTGTGCGTGTACATGGGTATGTGTGCATGTGCACAGGTGTGTGCACGTGGTGTGCGTGTGCGTGTCCTCTGGGCTCATCTACCTACCTCTGCCCCACTCCTCTCTCTCCAGCCACCCCAGCCACCCCTCTGAGCCCACGCTGCCCTCTGCCTGGAGGTCCCTCCTTTCACCTCATCATGTCCATTCCCACAGGGCATTCTCAGGGTGGCCACCTGACCACCCTCTGCCTGCCCCTCCTGCTCCCTGGGTCCTCACCTTCCTTCGTTGTCACCATGGGACCTGTTCATGCCTGACCTTACCTGCTGGAGGGCCGGGGTCTGGAAGGGACTCTGCCACTTACCAGCTCTCTGACCTTGACCCAGTCACATGACCTCTGTGTCTGTCTCTCCTCGTCTGCAAAGAGGGATGATGACAGTACTGCCCGGCCCTGGGGGCGACAGGACTGAGCGACACCACAGCCGCAAAGGGCTTAGGATGCCTTCGCAGAGAGAACGCACCGGGAAGTGCTGGCCGCGGTCCTTTTAGGGATGGCATCCACATAGGACTTAGGCGTGTAATTTGTACCCACACCTGCATTTAACGTGTAGTAATAACCAGTCGTCTGTTGTCCCTGGTGAACCAACGCAGAAGCCTGCACCGGCCCAGCCCCGGATGGAACGCAGGGCCCCACGTGCCGTCCGCACCCGCCAGCCCATGGCACACACTTAGGCACGTGGGCCGAGTCTTTTCTTTCTAAAACTGTGTGGCCCAGACCTCGGGACTCTCCTGCAGCACTTTACAGAGATAAGGAAGATTTGGCCAGAGCAACCGAGCAAATGCTGCCCGACCCAAATCGAGACTCCCTGCCCGACCGGCCCCAGACTATTTTCCAAAATTCTGGGGGGAAATAATGGTATTTGCATGGGATCCCCCGGTGCATTGTGTCAGGGCAATTTACCGGCGACGGAGCGGGGGCTCCGGGCAGAGGCCCAGGCCGCGCAGAGCCCTGGCGCGCGTGCGGGTCGTGATAAATGGGCCTCTTTGTTCGCGCTGCTCAGATCTGGGTGTTCCCTCCAAGGCAGGAGGGCTCCTTCCAAAGTGTCTTCCTGACAAAACTGCTTCTTTCGTCGGTCGCCGTGCTCACTTAAGGGAACAGCCTCCTTTGTTGTGGGGAATCTGCCCCCGGCAGCTAGTGCTGGGGTTTTGTTAAGCGGCCTCTACATTCCGTGCCCGTCTGTGCGTAAAATGCTCCCTCAGAAAGAGTATGATTTGTGAAGTGAGAGGTGTCTGAGTTAAAGGATGTACCAGACTGACTTAGTGACTGGACATCCGTGAAGACGTGGACTCTGTGGGGTGGAAACATCATATCCGCCCCCCCCCCCGCTTTGTTCAGAAACACAATCGAGGGGTCTGGGCAGCCTCCTGTTGGTTTCGGGAGGGCGGGAAGCAGAGAGTCGCGGCCTGGTGTCCCTGCGCTCCGGGCATTCCTGGTCCATCCACCAACACGTTCTTGGTCAAGCGTGTGCTGTGACACCGGACCGGCTGGGCAGCCACTGTGGCCGCCCCTTCCTCCGTACGGGCAGGGCCACGTGTCCAGCGCCTCTGAGTGTCTCTGTGTGCTCAAGTCTCTGTGTGTTCAAGTCCCTTTTATGGCCTCCCGAACAGAACTGGGTGTCAGGGAGGCATGGCCATGGCTGAGGAACCTGTTTTGCATCTTCTCTACCTTGAGGCTGGCTCCAGCCCTTCTCTTTCTCTCTCTCTCTTTTTTAAAAATACAGTTTTATTGATCTCAGAGAGGAAGAGAGAGGGTTAGAAACATCAATGATGAGAGGAAAGCATGGATCGGCTGCCTCCTGCACCTCCCCCACTGGGGATGGAGCCTGCAACCCCGGCAGGTGCCCTAACCAGGAATCGAACCGTGACCTCCTGGTTCATAGGTCGATGCTCAGCCACCGAGCCAGGCCAGTGGGGTGTCCAGCCCTTCTCTTTACCTGGTGAGCCCGGGAGGCGGGAGCAAGAGCAGACGTGACCTGGAGGGGGACCTGGGTGCTGCTTTGCTCGGCCCCGAGGGCCCAGTCCTTGGCTATGCCCGTGGGTGTGCCCTCGTTAGTGGGGCTGGGCTGCCCGGGGTGGCGGAGGCTCAGGGTTCTGGCTCTTCTCTTGCTCCTTGGCCTTCAGCAGCTGCAACCCCCCTCCCCTGTGGGGGCGGGACCGGAGGCCTCTGAGCGCCCGGAGCCCCTGTTATTATGGCAAACTTAAGAGTAGTAAATAAAAGCAACAAACAAAATAAAAACACAAAATGAAAAAATAATTAAAACAATAACTATTCCATTCATTCTGAGCACATCATCCCAGATTGCATTAGGAAAAACTACAATAAAAACATGCTTTTAATCTGATAGTAAAAAAGCCCAATAAAATAAAAATGAGCTCCATTAATGAAAATAATGGCTCTTACCCCAGCCAGTTAAAATGCTGAGCTTATGTGTTTTGGGGTTTGGGGGAGCTGAGGACCGTTGTTTTTTTTTTTTTCTTTCCCATAGCTGGTGATGGATTTGCTTTTGTTACACGCTGGAGATGGCCCCAGCTAATTAGTGGTGCTCAATGTGGAATCTCACCTTTTGTGTGAGGCCCAAAGAAATTGTGTGGGAAGGAACCGATTCCTGGGGAAGTGGGCAAGAGGAGGCCGTTGCTCTATTTAAGATTTGGACTTTAGAAAGGAGCCGGGATGTGCAGCCGCGTGTGTGTGTGTGTGTGTGTGTGTGTGTGTGTGTGTGTGTAGCTTTGTGTGTGTGTGTTCTCTTTCTCTCTTTCTCCCTTTCTCTCTCTTAATCTCATATCCTCTCCTGCCCCCCACCCCCCGCCCCCCGCCACATCATTACTTCAATTTGCTTTTGTCCCTTTTAAGGAAAGGACTTTAATTTTCTTGCAGATAACAGGGAGCCCCACCTCGGACACTTGCCGGCTAACATGGAGGCATAAACAGGTAAGTCCCCAGTCACAGGCGACCTCAGCAAGACCTTACCTTCCGTTTTTGCTTGAAAAGTGGTGCGGCTGAGCTCAGCTGTCCTGGGCACCGTGCACTGCGGTGGTGGAGGGCCTCCGCCCCAGGCCCTTCCTACCTTCCTTCCTGGTGGGTGCCACAGGCGGTCATTTGCGCTTCCTGTGAGTTCACTGGCTTCATCCTGCCTCCCCCGAGTGTCGCTCCAGAAGGACAAATGACACACCACCCACAACCCACACCTCGACGTCCACAGGCGTTGCTGCGAGCGGCCTCCCCAAACCTAGGGCGGCAGAACCCGTGCAAGAAACTGTCCCTTTAATCAGCCCTCTGCTGCCCTCCGAGGGCCCTGGTGCTTCCCCTCCCCGCGCGTATTTGTCCAAATGAATATTAACATTGTAATTTAGTACCCAATTACGCGCCTCGAGTCATAACCGGGAAGGCGGTATTAAAATCCTGACATGCTCCCTGGCTATCAGCGTGTACCTTGGTCAGTACCCTGGGATTGCTGGAGATTTCTTTAATGTACCGTCGCCCGGCTCATATCTCCGCCTGTCGCCCGGCCTCCCTCGTCACTCACCGATTCACCCTCTGCCGACGCACGCTCTCTTGGGTCTTGCTGGAATAAAACAGGGCGCCTGGAGTTCAGCTCCTTCCTAGGGAAGCGTGTGCATAGATGGTTTTCAGATAACAGCCACGGGCATAAGGTTTTAGCATTCGGCCGCTGGGGAGACCTGCCAGCCAGACACGGGTGCTCTAGACAGTTTTGCTTAGCAACTGCTCCTCGCCTTGTCATAGCTCTAGGCCAGTGGTCCTCAGTCCTGGATGCACATAGGAAACATGTATGTTTTACCCGGCCCACATGGCTCCGTGGTTGAGCATCCACCTATGAACCAGGAGGTCAGGGTTCAATTCCCATTCAGGGCACCTGCCCAGGTTGTGGGCTCGATCCCCAGTGTGAGGCGTGCAGGAGGCAGCCGATCCATGATTCTCTCTCATCATTGATGTTTCTCTCTCTGTCCCCCCTCACTTCCTCTCTGAAATCAGTAAAAATATATTTAAAAATATAGAAAACATGTATGTTTTGTAAAAGTCTTTATTCTCGTCTCAGGTCAGAACAATGAACTCCATGTCTCTGTGGATGGGGCTCCCAGATGGGTCCCACAGGCAAGAGGAACGGAGACCAGCGTTCCCGGTCCAGCCAACAGGCCTATGTCGGGAGGGGCCGCTGCGCCCTGACCAGCCAGCTCTCGTGTGCAGCAGCCTTGGCAAATGGTCAACAACTTCGTCTCCGCTTCGCACTTTCCAGGGACTGACTCGCCCTCCTGAAAGCGCGGTGGAGGCGGGAGGGAGGTTTAATGTTGCTGAAAACACTTCTGAAGAGGCTGGTCTCTTAAAACACAGAGACTGTCCTGATAGGAATTGTGTCTGAATGCTATTTGCTGCCCCAACTTCCGGCGGTTGTAGGCCCGTTTCCGTGTGCGGGAATCCCCCGTGGGGAGGACTGGGCGGACGTTTGCACAGGACGCAGATGGCTCATTAGCAACAACCCTGCTAACAGGAGTCAGGAGCACCGTCCGGGCATCTGCTTCGGAAACATCTCTTTGCAACTGGGGGGAAGAAGAGGAAACACAGCAAATGGCGTGCCAGCAAGTCACCCTCCAAGAAAACATGTGTTTTCTGACAACGCTGTTGTGTTTAGGGGGAGGCTTGCCCAGCAAAGAGGACCCGCAGGGGGCAGCTCTGTCACTGAGTGGTGACTGTGCCACATCACTCTTGCTCAGGCTCAACAACCTTGAGCTCCCAGGATTCCACGAGTGTGGGTTAGTGTTGCTTTGTTGAGGGGACATGGAATCAGACACGTGGTAGAATGGCATTCTCTGCCCAGCTGCCAGGTACAGAGGACACCGTCAGCACCTGGGCACTCGTTTGTCGCCCATCTGCCTGGTCAGAATATACGTCCCACGAGGGCAGAGATCTCTGTCGTCCCAACACTGAGACCAACATCTACGCACACAAGTGTTTATTAATTAAATTAATAAACGTTACTCTTCTGACAATGCAGGGTAGTGACTAAGTGTGTGGGCTCTGTCGCTGGGCCGCCTGCGCATAATTCTGTGTTTGCCAGCTTGAGAATAACATGCAGTGACCTTGGGCAAGTGACCTTGGGCAGGTTATCTGTCATTTCAGTGCCTTGGTTCCTTCCTGAAAAGACAATGGTGTGAGCCGTGTGAGGTGAGCCTAGCACATAACTTACAGAACGGCCATTGTCGGGAGGATTAATGAAAGACTTTAAAAAAAGTTCAAGTGCCTAAAATAGCACCTGGCTACCACTAAATAATACCCAAGGGCCATTTGTAGACAATGAAATTTAAAAAAATAAACACACAGCACACACAAAAGAAAATAATTCTGAATCCTCTGAGGGACTTTCAGACTTCGTTAAGCGCTCATGAAGAAAAGAAGCCGTTCTGGTCTCCCCACACCACTGATGGGCTTGGTGATCTTTTGTTTCCCCTAAAAATATTTTTATTGAGTTCAGAGAGGAAGAGGGAGAGAGAGATAAAGAGAGAGAGAGGGAGAGGAAGAGAGAGAGAGAGAGAGAGAGAGAGAGAGAGAGAGAGAGAGAGAGATAATGATGAGAATCATGGATCTGCTGCCTCCTGCACGCCCCCCACCGGGGATCCAGGCTACATCCCAGGCATGTGCCCTGACTGGGAATCAAACCATGACCTCCTGGATCATAGGTGGACACTCAACCACTGAGTCCCTCTAGCTGGGCAGCTATGCGATCTCGAACAGGTTCAGAAACTTCTCTGAGTCTTCATCTCCCACCCAGAAAAGCAGAGGTTTGGACTAGGGAATTCCTTGGGAGCGTGAAGCTTTAATCTTCAAGCCATTCCTGCCGTGAAGTGGCCCAGCTGCCCTGTGCCTGGCTCCGGGCTGGTCCGGTGGAGGGAGGAGCATCGGCTGCACTGGAGGCCCTCAGGGGCGGTCCTCCTGCCTCGGGATGGACCCTCTCACCAGCAGAGAGAGTTGGTGGCCTCAGGGCCAGCCACCGTCACTGCAGACAGCCACGGCACGGAAAGTGGCCTGCCCTTTGACGGCGCTGCCACAAAAGTCACGGCCAAGTCCCAGTGCATTGCACAAGGCGATAATGGTGATCATTAATAAGATAAGCCCCTGGCAGTTATACCCAATGATGTATAAGGTCAGGGCGTCGTGCGCTGTCAGTCAACGGTGGTACTTGGAGAGTGGGTGAGTGGCAGAGCCAGGAGTGAGTGCCACCCACTGCAGAATTAATCTGAGCAGGGCTGTCACTCAGTCTCGCCTGCCCTAGTGTGCAGTACTTGAGACCTGTCAGTCTCCCTGGATGGGAAGGGGGGGGCGCTGGCTGGGCCCCCACACCAGGCTGCCGGCCCCCACAGGTGCTTGGGCTCACCGGGAGCGCGGTGCCCTTTGCGGAATGGAGCTTTCCTTCCTCTGGCCTCACCCGGGGAAGGGGAAGCCTCCCTGCTGTCTCAGTGCTTTGACAAGTTGGAGGGAGTCTGCCATGTCTCACCCTGGAGGCTCACCTCCCGCGGGAAGGCGAAGACAGTGCCGGGCGACTGAGGACGGGACCCAGCCCACAGACTCCCCGCTCCTTGTCAGGAGACCTAAGTTCTGGTTCAAATTCTGCCTTTGCTCACCCTGAGACTTTAGAAACTCATATAATTCCACTGGTGGGGTGATATCTCCAAGCATTAACGGATTATGACTTTTACAAATTAACAGTTGGCCCTGCAATCTCTTCCACTCCCACCCTCCATGGACATACCCAGAACAGGAATTCAAACGCAAACACAGGCGGTTTTTATTATTATTATTATTTTTAGTTTTGGAGCCTCCCAGGTCCAGTGTTTTGGCCTAAACATAAACGTAGAAGAGTACTTGCTGGGCCAACCCCCAGTTCTCCCCGGTGGAGGAAGCGAGATATCTGGAAGGGATAGGGCATCCATCTCCTTCTCCTGGGCTGAGCAGGTGACAGAACCTCAGGGAGATCGGGGGACCTGAGGGTAGAGGACCCCCGGGCCTTGCTTCCCAGGCAGAATCTATAGAATGGAAGGGCCCAGAGGGGCCCGTACCCTGGCACGGGTTGACTGCAGTGGTGAGGCCTGGTAGGAAGGTGATTTCAGCAGAGGGCAGATGCCAAGCTTCCTGCCCTTCCCTTGGGGTGTGGGGAGCAGCCACCTTTCTGGAGCCCCAAGAAGGGCTCAGATGATAGATAGAGATGAGCTGTTGGGGTCGCGAACCTGGTGAGTGAGCGGGGGTTACCAAGTTCTGTGGCATCACAGACATGGTATCAGGAACTGGATGGGGAATACAGACATCTCCACTGATATCAGCAAAGAACAGAAAAAAGCCCCCACATACAACTCAACAAATGCGCATGGACAGAGGCTGACCAGGGTCCAGAAGCTGCTGTCTCCTCCCACCCTGATGCTAGGGAGAAAGAGAGAGGAGGAATCCTGAGGGGGTCGACCTTAACCCTGAACTGACTGTTGACTCAGAATGCAGGTTCGGTATTCAGTGAAGTTCAAGGCCAGTGATCAGCAAACTGCGGTTCTTTGGCCCCTTGAGTGTGGCCACGAAGTTTCAATCGCACTGTACGTGCGCGCCCACACGTGGTATTTGTGGAAGAGCCACACTCAAGGGGCCGCCATTTGCCGACCACTGCTCTAGGCAAATGAAGAAAGCTGCTTTCCTGCACACAGTGTCCCGGAAGGATCACGCCCGTGACACCTCCGTGTCCTCAGGTCCTATCTCCAAAGCAAACACAGCGCTTGAGCTGTTGTGAGGCTCGAAGTCGATTACGGAGAACTTACTCTATCAAGGAGGAAGGACCATGCTTGATGCCGTCGGAGGAGCACGGGCTGCGGTTTCCAGCCGAAGCCTGGGTTTGAGCTGCTCTGGCCCGGTGAGGGTCAGAGTCGCCGGCAGCACTTTGAACGACGGATGCCTGGACAACACTCGGGGATTGTGACGAAGCCTGTGGACTTCAAGAAAGAAAATACCGACCAAGGCAGGCTCGTGGTGGCCCCTGGGCTCAGATGTAAAAGCCGAGCTCAGCAGAACAGGGGCCTCTGGGGCACGCTGTGCTTGAGGGAGAAGCCTGCTCAGAACCGCCTGCCTGTGCACGGAACCGTCCTGCCTGCACGGAACCTCCTGCCTGTGCACGGAACCGCCTGCCTGCACGGAACCGCCTGCCTGCACGGAACCGCCAGCCTGCTCAGAACCTCCTGCCTGTGCACGGAACCTCCTGCCTGTGCACGGAACCTCCTGCCTGTGCACGGAACCGCCTGCCTGCACGGAACCTCCTGCCTGCACGGAACCGCCAGCCTGCTCAGAACCTCCTGCCTGTGCACGGAACCTCCTGCCTGTGCACGGAACCTCCTGCCTGTGCACGGAACCGCCTGCCTGCACGGAACCGCCTGCCTGCACGGAACCGCCTGCCTGCGCACGGAACCTCCTGCCTGCACGGAACCGCCTGCCTGCACAGAACCGCCTGCCTGCGCACGGAACCGCCTGCCTGCACGGAACCGCTTGCCTGCGCACGGAACCTCCTGCCTGCACGGAACCTCCTGCCTGCACGGAACCGCCTGCCTGCACGGAACCGCCAGCCTGCTCAGAACCTCCTGCCTGTGCACGGAACCTCCTGCCTGTGCACGGAACCGCCTGCCTGCACGGAACCGCCTGCCTGCGCACGGAATCTCCTGCCTGCACGGAACCGCCTGCCTGCGCACGGAACCTCCTGCCTGCACGGAACCTCCTGCCTGCACAGAACCGCCTGCCTGTGCACGGAACCTCCTGCCTGTGCACGGAACCTCCTGCCTGCACAGAACCGCCTGCCTGCACAGAACCGCCTGCCTGTGCACGGAACCGCCTGCCTGTGCACGGAACCGCCTGCCTGCATGGAACCGCCTGCCTGCTTAGAACCTCCTGCCTGTGCACGGAACCTCCTGCCTGTGCACGGAACCGCCTGCCTGTTCAGGGAACCGCCTGCCTGTGCACGGAACCGCCTGCCTGTGCATGGAACCTCCTGCCTGCATGGAACCTCCTGCCTACACGGAACCGCCTGCCTGCATGGAACCTCCTGCCTGTGCACGGAACTGCCTGCCTGTGCACGGAACCGCCTGCCTGTGCACGGAACCTCCTGCCTGTGCACGGAACCTCCTGCCTGTGCACGGAACCTCCTGCCTGTGCACGGAACCGCCTGCCTGCACGGAACCTCCTGCCTGCACGGAACCGCCAGCCTGCTCAGAACCTCCTGCCTGTGCACGGAACCTCCTGCCTGTGCACGGAACCGCCTGCCTGCACGGAACCGCCTGCCTGCGCACGGAACCTCCTGCCTGCACGGAACCTCCTGCCTGCACGGAACCGCCTGCCTGCACAGAACCGCCTGCCTGCGCACGGAACCTCCTGCCTGTGCACGGAACCGCCTGCCTGTGCACGGAACCGCCTGCCTGTACGGAACCGCCTGCCTGCACGGAACCGCCAGCCTGCTCAGAACCTCCTGCCTGTGCACGGAACCTCCTGCCTGTGCACGGAACGTCCTGCCTGTGCACGGAACCGCCTGCCTGCACGGAACCGCTTGCCTGCGCACGGAACCTCCTGCCTGCACGGAACCTCCTGCCTGCACGGAACCGCCTGCCTGCACGGAACCGCCAGCCTTCTCAGAACCTCCTGCCTGTGCACGGAACCTCCTGCCTGTGCATGGAACCGCCTGCCTGCACGGAACCGCCTGCCTGCGCACGGAACCTCCTGCCTGCACGGAACCGCCTGCCTGCGCACAGAACCTCCTGCCTGCACGGAACCTCCTGCCTGCACAGAACCGCCTGCCTGTGCACGGAACCTCCTGCCTGTGCACGGAACCTCCTGCCTGCACAGAACCGCCTGCCTGCACAGAACCGCCTGCCTGTGCACGGAACCGCCTGCCTGTACGGAACCGCCTGCCTGCATGGAACCGCCTGCCTGCTTAGAACCTCCTGCCTGTGCACGGAACCTCCTGCCTGTGCACGGAACCGCCTGCCTGTTCAGGGAACCGCCTGCCTGTGCACGGAACCGCCTGCCTGTGCATGGAACCTCCTGCCTGCATGGAACCTCCTGCCTACACGGAACCGCCTGCCTGCATGGAACCTCCTGCCTGTGCACGGAACCGCCTGCCTGTGCACGGAACCGCCTGCCTGTGCACGGAACCTCCTGCCTGCACGGAACCACCTGCCTGTGCACGGAACCGCCTGCCTGCACGGAACTGCCTGCCTGCACGGAACCGCCTGCCTGCACGGAACCTCCTGCCTGCATGGAACCTCCTGCCTGCACGGAACCTCCTGCCTGTGCATGGAACTGCCTGCCCACATCATGTCCCTGCTGTCTGAACCAGCCCTCATACAGGAGTTCCTGGAATCCCATTGCAATGAACAGGACTGTTGAAGTAAGAAATGTCCAAATCTGTAGAAAAACTTTACAAAAAATTTACTTGAGCCCTAACGACACTATCCCTAGATCTCAACAGGCGGAAATAAATGCGTTAGGAGAAGAGCAGTTTGCAGAGCCTTTTACGCGTTTGAAGTAAGAGGGAGTGGAGGGAAGCGAGCGGGCGGCGTCACAGCACAGTGAGGCTGTGTGCTCTCTGCAGGGTGAGTCCCCCTGCCCCCGTGGTGGGCATCCTCCTTGCAAAGCAAAGGTGCATTATTAGCCGGGTGCACAGGAACCACGGGCAGGGCGGGCTTAACACCTGTCACCAAAGAAGTGGCATGCCAGGCCCTGGCCGGGTTCCTCAGTGGGTAGAGTGGCGGCCCGCGGACTAAAGGGTCCGGGTTCGATTCCCGGTCAGGGCCCAGGCCCAGGTTGCAGGCTCGATCCTCAGTGGGGGGCGTGCAGGAGGCAGCGGCCCATGATTCTCTCTCATCACTGAAGTTTCTCTCTCTCCCTCTCCCTTCCTCTCTGACATCAATAAAAATATATTTTAAAAAAGAAGTCACATGCCTGGGGCAGGGCTGCACACCAGGCCCTGCCCAGTCAGGGGGTTACAGCCCCCCCTTCCATACCCCCATTTTCTTTCCCTCTCAGTGGTTCTCAACCTTCTGGCCCTTTAAATACAGCTCCTCACGTTGTGACCCAACCATAAAGTTATTTTCGTTGCTACTTCATCACTGTCATGTTGCTGCTGTGATGAATCGTCATGTAAACATCTGATCTGCAGGATGGTCTCAGGCGACCCCTGGGAAAGGGTCGTTCGACCGCCACAGGGGTCGCGGCCCACAGGTTGAGAACCGCTGAGACTTGCCCCGCCCACCGGAGCTGCCGAGCGGTCTCCTCATTGGTATCTTCACGGACCAATTAGAGCGGCTCCGTGCCCATCCGTCAGGAGAGCGCTCTCTGGGCCTATCACCCTGAGCCTGCATTTGCATAAGGACGGGCCAATCAGGGACCAGGGGTGGGGCCTATATAGGTCAGCTCCGTCCCTTTCCCGCCGAGGCTGCGTCTTCCCGCCGAGGCCGAGGTCTCCTCACGGCCTGGGGCTGCCTCGGAGGGAGGCCCTCACCGCCGGGGCCCTTCACAGCCGGGCCTCCTCGCACCCGAGGCCCCTGAGGACCGAGGCCCCTGAGGACCGGGGTCTCCTCGCACCCGAGGCCCCTGAGGACCGAGTCTCCTCGCACCCGAGGCCCCTGAGGACCGAGGCCCCTGAGGACCGGGGTCTCCTCGCACCCGAGGCCCCTGAGGACCGGGGTCCCCTCGCACCCGAGGCCCCTGAGGACCGGGGTCCCCTCGCACCCGAGGCCCCTGAGGACCGAGGCCCCTGAGGACCGAGGCCCCTGAGGACCGGGGTCCCCTCGCACCCGAGGCCCCTGAGGACCGGGGTCTCCTCGCACCCGAGGCCCCTGAGGACCGGGGTCTCCTCGCACCCGAGGCCCCTGAGGACCGAGGCCCCTCGCACCCGAGGCCCCTGAGGACCGGGGTCTCCTCGCACCCGAGGCCCCTGAGGACCGGGGTCTCCTCGCACCCGAGGCCCCTGAGGACCGAGGCCCCTGAGGACCGGGGTCCCCTCGCACCCGAGGCCCCTGAGGACCGGGGTCCCCTCGCACCCGAGGCCCCTGAGGACCGGGGTCTCCTCGCACCCGAGGCCCCTCACGGCCGAGGCCTCAGGGCTAAGAGCCGCCTCCTGCGCGGGGCCCCCGACACGAGCCTGGCCGGCGCCCCCAGCCGCTCTCCGGGCTCCTGAGCGGACACCTTCCCACGAGCGGACCTGGGCCGGAGCGAGTGGACCGTCCGCCGGCTCAGGTAGGAGACGCGGCCTGGCCTGTGGGCCGCCATCGGAGCGCCTGACGCGGGCCGCCGGAGGCTGGGCTCAGCCATGGCCCATCGCGAGGCCGCCATCGCCGTGGGGGCGGCGGTCTGCCTCAGGCCCGTCGCGTGCGGCGGGAGGCGCCATTGGACAGGCCTGGCCCCGCTCTGCTCTTGGCGTCCGTCCCGGGCTCCGCTGGGGGAGCGAGTCTCCTCAGGTTTCCTCGCGGCTGTGAGTGTGGCGGCGGCGGGTGGAGGGGACAGAGGGACTCGGTCCGCGGGGCCGCTCTCGCGGGGACTGTGTGTGTTTCCTGTTTGTGTCTTTCAAAGCGGCTTGTTGGTTTGCGTGACATGGCGACGTGGCCGGCGCTGACCTCGTTGGGAGCGTCGCTGCGGCGGCGGCCTCTCGCTGTGGACGGGTTTGCCCGCCGCCAGGTGTCGGTGGGTTCGGGCTCACGTGTCCTGGACCCGGGAGGCCGCGCTCCCGAGCCGGGGGCGGAGGGGGGCAGGTGCGGCTCGTGCACAACAGCGTTTTCTGTTTGTTTGTTTGTATTTGCCTCATTTTTTTTATTGTAAGAAAGTTTGGCTGAAGAAGCAGAGATCCATGATCACTACATAATAATAGTGTTTTTCATATCTATCAAGAGTTACAGACAAATTTGTAAATTGGTTCTTATTGTTTAGGTACTTTTTTAAAAATTTCTTTATTGGTTAAGGTATTACAAATGTGCACAGCAGCTTCGTTTCCCTCGCGCGGGCCCCTATCCCGGTGAGAGTCATTTGTGTTTGCCGGTGGTGACGGGATAAGAGTGGATTTAACGTTTTAATTCACGCGGACAACCAGCTTGGCCGGCGGACCTCCTCGGGTGGCCCAGCCGTTCAGAGCGTCGTCTCGGTCTGGGCTTACACTGCGCGCAGGCTGGGCCCGAGTTTGGATTTTTCAGTGAATTTCCATGGCTCTGTTTGTCTATTCATATGCCGTGCCCTGTGGATTTTTATGATGACGATGGCGTTTGAGAAGATGCCGGCAACTTTAAAGGTAAGTCCCCGCTCGCTTTTTTTTTTTTTTAAAGTACTTTTGGAGCAAGTTTTAGGCATATTCTTATGAATTCAAGGGTCATTTGAACCCTTTCGAGTACTGATTGGAATTGCATTGAATGTTTGGATTAAATTTAGAAGAGTTGGTGTATATCATGATATAGCTTCTCGTCCAAGAGCATAGCAAGCACACTTTCCTTAATATTTGGTTTTGTTTCACTCCTTTTATCACAATTTTAAAGTTGTGTCATGTATGTCCTGTGGCTTTCCTGTTAAATTTATTCTCTAGTGTTTCGTCACTTTTGTTGTATCGTGAATGGAATGATTATTACCCAGTTGTATTTCAAGTGCTTAGTACCAAGTAAAGTAGCTATTGATTTTTGCATATATAGCTTATATATGGTTATCTTACAGTAATCTCATTACTTCTAGTAATGGTTTTTTTCCCCTTACAGAAATATTGTGAGTTTCCTAGGTTTATAATCAGCAAAATCAGAGATTTGTGTGTATTTTTCAATTATTTTAACTTCTTGATTTGCATTTTCTAGAACTTCCCTATTCAGTATGGTAGCCACTGGACACACCTGACTATTTGAATTTAAATTAAATTAAAAACTCAGTCCTTTATTCACACTAGCCACATTTCTTTTGCTCAATAAGCACATGTGACTAGTGGCTACCACATTGGATAGCTCAGAATATCGAATATTTCAATCATTGCAGAAATTTCTACTGGACAGCAGTATGCTAAAGCATTCAAGGAATGTATCATCAGAATAGTTATAGTGGTGACTTCTGTATAACTTTTGCCTTTAATTGAAATATTTTATCTTAAAATAATTCAACCGTTGTCAATGATATGCAGCTTAGATTAATGGAGAGATTTTATATTAAAAAAATAAAAAGATGTATTATCAACTAGTATTGGGAGGCATGAGGAGAATGGATACTCTCATATGTTGCTGGTGAAAATATGAAATGTTAGTCAATGAAAAATGCTTTAAAGAACACATGTATATGAATAGACATAAACATATAAATAGGATTTTAGGGAATTTCTTGTGAAGGTGTGTATAAAATTATGTGAGGATGGAGAAACTGTCTTTTTAATTTTGGCCATTCTAATGTATGTGAGGTGCTATGTCATTGTGCTTTCAATTTTAATTTCTGTTGATTAATGATGTTGAGCTTTTGTCCCTGCTTATTGGCTATTCATATTCTTTGGGAAGTATCTGTGCACATCTTTTTCCTGTTGAATTGTTTTTCTTTTTATTATTGAGCTATGTGAGCACTATGAATATAGTCCTGTATTATGTTATTAGGAATATTGTGAGTTTTGAAGAGCAGAAATTTTAATTTTGATGAAGCCCATTTAACATTTTTTAAAAATTTGTACTTTTTGTATCCAATAACTCTTTGCCTAACCCAAGGTCACAATGTCTGTTGCCTATATTTCTTTTTCTAGAAATGTTTTAATTTTAGCTCTTACATTTAGATATACAATTCATTTTAACTGAATTTAAGAGTTGTGGTTCTCTCCACTCCCTCCATTCCATGTGGCCATACAGTTATTTCATCACCATTTGTTGAGAGATTATCCTTCTTTTTCATAAATCACCTTCGTCCCTTTGTTGAGAATCAATCAACCATATATGCTCGGGTCTGTATTTGTACATTTTATTCTGTTTTATTGATCACTGTGTGTATTCCTACACCAATCTAAACTGTTATAATTACTGTTGCTTTATAGTAAGGCTTGAAGTCAGATATTGTGAGACTTTCACACTTGTTCTTTATAAAATTGTTTTGGCTATTCTATGCTTTTAAAGTAAAATTTAGAACCACCTTATCTATTTCTGTTAATTAGAAGAACATGCTAGGAGTTTAGTTGGGATTGTATTAAATCCATAGCTCAATTAGAGGAGAATTAACATCTTAACAATAATGAGTTCATGAAGATAGTATATCTTGCTTTTTTTGGTTAGGTTTTTAATTTTTCTCAGTGATATTTTACAGCTTTTTGTTTACTGATCTTGCACATACTTTATTAATAGATTTTTATGCGTAGTTGCTATTGTTAATACAACGATAGCTATTTTAATATTTAAATTATTTGTTGTTACTATAGAAATACAATTGATACTTTGTGTATTCTTATTGCATCCTGTGACCTTGTCACACTCAGATATTAGTTCTAGTAGCTTCTTTGTGAGTTCCTTAGACTTTTTTATCTAGGGAAATTATGTCATCTGCAAACAAAGATAGTTTTATTTCTTTCCTATCATAGAGAGTGAGCCATCTGAATGTCCAACAATACATAATAAATGGCTAATCAATACCTTCACATTCTGGGATATTATCTGGGCATTATAAATGTTTACAAAGAGGGTTGAAAGAAATGGAAGGTCGTGTGTGACATCGTGGTAAACATAATAAGAAAAAGATTTACAACACCTGGCATTGTTAATACTCATAATATGCGAAAGAATCTACAAATTAAAAAACAAAACTAAACTAAAAGACAAGTGACCTAATTAAAAACATGACAAAGCTATCATTTAGCAATTCATAGATAAGGAAATCCAAATGGTTAATAAATTTAAGAGAACATAGTCAACCTCTGGGTATTGGGGAAGTAAAAATAAAAATGAAATGCCATGTTTTACCCACCAAGGTGACACAAATGTAAAAGTGATAACATTAAGTGCTGGCAGGGGTGCCAGGATCTAGGCACTTTATATGTTGCCAATGAGAATGTGATTTGGTTCAGCCTTTTGGTAAAGCAGCCTTAGAGTATTTATTAAAATTAAAACATGCATATCCTTTGACTGAGCAATTCCACTTTATGGCTTTGTCTTACAGAAATAAAAGCATTATTTTTAAAGGAAAGGGGAGAGGAAATCTTTTGACTGTCCATTAATAGAGGAACAATGAAATCCATTGTGTGTATCAGAGCTATAGAAACTATGCAGCTATGAGAGAAAGATGGGTCTGTTTTCCCAAAGGGATGACCATGGTAATTTACTAAGAGAGGAGAATCAGTTACCGAAAAATGAAAATGTGTGATATATGTAAGAGAGTAAAATCTGATTTTTGTTTAAGCTTTCTTTTGTTTTCTTTTTAACTTTCATTAAATCAATCTTTTTCTTCTTTCCCTTTCTCTCTCTTTCTCTCTTCTTTTCTCCCTTCCTCTCTTTCTCCCCCTCTCTTTCATACTTTCTTTTCTCTCTACAATATCCATTCTGTCTTATGGACAAGAATGAGGTAATGGAAGAGATAGTATGTATAGGCTGTTAATACTGCTGATTTTCTAAGGATGAAGTGAAGGGAATGAGGTAGATTATTATGTTTTTGTGTGTGTCTGTTTCCCATCACTGGTTATAGAGGACAAAGGGTGATGATATAATTTTGGAAAAGGGATTTAATAAAAGAAATTCTAGGACATGATTATGTTCTGAACTCTGTTTATTTGTTTATTTTTTAAGTATAGGTAAAGAAAAACCCCCCCAAAGGTTAGGAGTTTGCCTTTGATGAGCAGAGGTATGTTGATGAGTTTTGCTCCTTTATACTATTCTATGTTTTCCAGATTTAAATGAAAAAGCATTAATTCCAACTTTTAAAAAAGTGAAGTTATTTTGCCCATCCTCTTTCATTCAAGGGAGATATAGATTTGGCTTTTTTGGAGGTGTCTCTAGGGGTGAAATGCCACACCCAGTTTCCCATGTGGTTTGGAGAGGGCAGGGCTGTCCCTGTTTTCTAGGACCCAGGGTTGCCCATGGGGAAGCAGGGCTGGCCTGTGATGACAGCAGAGCTTTGGCAGTGGCTTGTCTTTGTGATGGGCCATGTGGGTGTCAGTGTCCTCATCCTGCATTGGTGGTCACTGTACACCATCATGGGTCCACCCAGGAGATGGCTCTGAAGGTTTTGGTCATGGAAAAAAGTAGACACCCATTGCAGAGGCAGAAAAGCAGTTACATGGCAGGAGGTTGGAGGAAGAGCTGTGTGGAGGAACCAATTGGTGTGGGTTTGGGCCAGAGCCTATCCTGCGGGGCCAGCAACTTCTGGAGAGATTCCACTTTGGGGACCTCCCGTTCTGGGCACAGATGAATAACTCTTCCATCCTGGCAATAAAATGGCGAAGGAGATAGTAAATAAGCAATGGGCAAAATTAAAACCAGTAATGAGTCCTATGAATATTGTGGTGAGATGATGTTGGAGACACATTTATTTCGGAGCACGGCATGTTCTGGGAAAACATAATGGCACTGTGGCGGCTCGGCCAGTTTCCTCTGCTGCATTTCTGCTCATTAGCCCTGGAAGCTGGCAACAGCTGCACCTGTGCCCGGATGCTTTTATAACCTTGGCATGGAGTGGCAGGCACATCACAGAGGGAGGCTGAGATTCAAGTGGCCCTTGGAGCAGAGGGCAGGGTAGGAAGGCTGGGAAGGCCCCATGTACCCACCCTGGCCTACCAAAGCAGGGGGAGAGAGGCCAAGTTGACCAGATGGCTGCTCATCATAAGGGTCCCTCTCATCATGTAGGGGACACTTGTCTTGAAACTTCATCCCTGAGGGGCACATATGGGTGTTTCATGTGTCTATGGTATGCTGAAAGATAGGGTGAAGTTTTTGGCATGTGCTGCACCCCGCTAGTGAGATTCTCCAGACCTGAGTTAGGGCTTTGACCTAGATTTCTTGTCTAGGACTCTAGGAATGCCTCTAAGCCTACTGGCCTGAGGCAGAGAGGGGACAAGAAAACAAAGCTGTAATGGAGTTTGGACAACAGAGCCACAGAGTTCTGGGAGGGAACCTGGTCAGGATGTAACCTGCCTTCAAGCTCTTGACCAGCTGAAGCTATTTTAAGGGAAAGAGCTCTCAGAGCCCACCTGCCCTACAGGAGAGGTGTATGGAGGTCAGGGAGCAGAGAAACTTGTGTACCTCCAACATGATATTATGAAAGAGGAGGTGTGGCCATGCCAGAACTCTGCAGAGCACTTGGCAGCTGGCAAAGTGGTTTGTTAGAGCAAAGGTGATGGCAGCCGCTGATTGGTTTCCTCCTTCCAGGTGGGCCCAGAGGCCGAGTAGGGGGTGCTGGGGCTTTCTGTGTAGCATTTTGTGGCTATCCTGTTTTGGCAGGGACACGTCCATGCCTGTTCCTTGTTTCTGAACTTACTCCAAGAGAATATTTTTCTGATGGAAATTTTCAGCGAGGTCTCTGTAATGTAGTTTTAATCTGTTCTCTCCACACACACATATGAAGATACACTGTGCTATAAGTAGTTTTCAGGGGCAGTTCTGATTCAGCATGATTTTGACCATGGGCAGGATCTGGACCCTCCCTTTATATGTGATGGAATTTCCCTGTAGCCAGGATGCTTTAGAACTCCAGAGAGCCATTGTTTCCAAAGTAAGAATGGGAAAAGCAAAGCCAGAGAGGGGAAGGTGATTATGCACGGTCATAATTCAGAGCCCAGGCTGAATTCTATGGGGTGAACCCTCCGTCCCTTCTGTCTCCATTGCCTGTCTGTGCCTCCTCAACTCTACATGGAGCTTTTTTCCAGCCGAGGACCATTCTATTGCCTTCTCTTGTAGCCCCCGTTCATACAGCCCAGAGCTAAGCTGAGCACATAGCAACTTCTCAGTAAACACGTGGTTGCTGTGCTCAAGCCATGTTGCATAGGCCTTTTAGAGGCCACATTCCTGAAGCTAACTTCTGCCAGACCACTGTGTGTGTGTGCGCGCACACACACGCGCATGCACATGCATGCACATGAGCTCATGCACTTGATTGAGTTGTGTTGGCGTGGGCCCATTTCCCCCACATGGCTGGGGGCATGACAGGTCTGTGAATGCCCCCAGGATAGTGGCCCACAGAGGGGCACTTTCTACACTGCAGGCAACATCCTGTGGTTCTGGGCCATGGGAGAGAGTATCTGGCCTGTTGGCTGGAAGCTGAACTGATAATTGACATCAAGAGGGAATTGGCTCTTTTAAGACAAATGCTTCCAGATGCCAGGATCACTGAGTCCATGTTACTACCCAGATGGATCTGGGTGGGAGCCAGAAAAGTAACAGCAGTTGATAAAATCAGAAGCGTAGTCAATCATAAAGCAGTTAGTGTGAGCAGGTTGCTGGAAGGCTAGGCTTACTTGGGGATGGCCTAACAGTGTCAGCGGTGTGACTCAGAGTAGTGGGCAACTTTATCATCTCTCCAGTGGCAGGCAGTCTGAGCTCAGGGCACTGGTATTCTTTTTACTACAGCAGGAACCTGCTCCCAGATATGGCCCAGCCATGTGGGTTTTGGAAAGCCTCTGACAGAATCAGGTTTTCTATGGAGATTACAATTGACGACCCATTTCCTGGTCGCTGGGAAGCCTTCACGGGCAGGGACTGTGTTGACATGTCTGTTTCCAGATCCAGCTGGAACCAGTCAAGGTAAATGAAAAGCAGGGAAACTAAGTGGAATTGAACCTCTGGGAACCTCAAAGGAGCCTTTCGTTTAAGTGTGATTTGGGGTATTTAAATATTTTAAGGATTGAGGCACATGATCTCACATTCCAAGGTGCTGGTCCCACACCATCATGTTAGAAAGGTTGGGGCAATAAACCAACACAGTTGCTTTTAGGTTGGTTACAGTTGATATTGTGTTTTCTATGTAGAACCCAGAAAAATGTTCTGGAGTGATTACTCTTGTCTCTGCCTGGATGACTGCAGGAGCTTCTCAAAAGGTTTACCTGCTTCATTCCTGCCCCTCTAGAGTTCCTCGTCCACCAGAGTGATGTTTAAATATGGAAATCAGATCCTATCAATACCACTGCTTAAATCCCTCCAATACCTTTCTATTGAAATTACAATTAAAATCCAAATTCCTTATTGCCTACAAGGCCCATGTGAAATGAACCAGTCCACTTCTCTGGTCTCATCTCTTGGCCACTGCAGCCACCCTGGACTCCTTCTTGTTCCTCACAATATTCTGCCCCAGGACATTTGCACCTACCCCTCTCTGTGCCTGGAATGGTCTTCCCAGGTTTAACTATGACTGTCACCTTCTTGAAGTCAGCTGTCAGCCCAAATCTCACCTGATCGAAAAGATTATTTGAAGTTGCCCTATCCTAGTTGTTTTCTTCCTCATTTCCTATTTTATTTTCCTCAAAGCATTGACCACTTTTTGAAATGATCATGATGACATTTTAACTTCTTTTCTGTGTGACTTCTCCCATTAGAGTACAGGCTCCCTGAGAACAAGGTCTGTTTTCTTTACAGCCATATCCTCAGCACCAAAATGCTTCTCAGCCAGTCACCTCTCCATAAAAATATGATAGGCAGATGGATGAATGAACAGATGGATGGGTGACTGGGTGGATGGATGGATAGGTGGTTGGGCTATTATAACTCAGGAGGAGTTCTAGATGGATGTCATTGCAACAGAACTTCTTGAGAGGGTTAAATAAATTGGCAAAAGGTCAAGCTAGAGCTTTTCTGTCATTGATGTTTTTCTAGGTTAGAGAATTCTGTTTCTTCAAATGTAGCCCACACAAAGGACTAGCTGCTGGGAACTGATGAGTTATTTTAACGAAGGTCTTCCCCCACCCCCTTTTATTCAGACAACAAGTAACTAGAAATGAAGTCTGGATGAGCAAACTTTGATAATGAACTTTCTCTTCTTCACCTAACATTGCAATAATGACCGCCAAATTTTTTACTAGACTATCTTCTGTTTCTGAGTAGAACACTAATTTGAAGAAAATATTTTTTATACACCTAAAAAATGGACTTTAATGAGAATGAGTTTTTCATTGGCAATGGTGTATTTCATGATGAGATGCCACAGAGGGCTAAATAAGGACTAAATGTGTTTGTAAATTACTTACTGTAGCAAGCGTCAGGCAAGATGCATAGCTGCATATAACAATGCTAATTATTATGGGGAATTATTTCCTTTTTAGTAACATTTATTATTCTCTGATAATAAACATAATAAAAAGCTCTTTGAGGAACATTTACAAATGTATAAAGAGACTACTATACTCACACTCTAATCCCACCACCCTGATCTAGCTGACTTTTAGTCGATATTCTGTCTGCATACATGTAAACATATATGTATTCTATAGACACTTAAATTTTTTTTCCCCTACTTAAAATGACATCCCGTATATTCCCCTAGGTCATTAAAAAACTCTTGGCAAACATTATTCAAATGCGCCATAGTATTTAATTGTACAGACCAGCATTGTTGAACAGAAATGCAATGTGAGCTACATATGTAATTACAAATTTTCTAGGAGCTATAATAAACAACTAAAAAACCCAGTGAAATTAATTTTAATAATACTTTTTGTTCTCATATACAAAATTTTATCATTTTAATATATAGTCAATATAAAAATTACTGAGATGTTTTACATCTTTTGAACTAGTTTGAATTCCATGTATATTTTACATCTCAGTGCAGATCAGCCACATTCCTAGAGCGCAGTAGCCATGTGTGTTGAGTGGCTGCCATGTTTACCAGTCCAGGTCTGGTTCACTGACAATTAGTAGTATGATCCTTTACGCATAGTGGGAAGGATTTTACACTAATTTCTGTGGTCCAGCTTAAAAGCCCATCTTCCAAGAATAAAAGCAGCCTAAAATTGGAGTTCCAGTTATTTTCTGTCAGGTCTCAAGGTGATTAATTCAGTTTGATAGCTACAAGATATAGCCTCAATTTCTCAAAATGCTAAATGAAGTGGAAAGATGTTGAAAAGAATGTTTTTCAAATTATGCATTTGATACCATTTTGCCTCTTTCTAAGATGATTTCTGAGACTCTAATAGAAGCTGATGTCTTCTACTATTTTAAGCTCATATTCAATACAAGGTAAATGAATTGAATTAGGTTGGATGGTATTGATTATGATCAGTGTGGCCTCAGCTCTGGGTCTGTTTGCTCTCTTCAACGCAGTCCTGGGTCCTCCAGGGAAGCGCACTGACAATCGTGGGCCTCTCCTACCTCCCCTTTCTTCGTATTCTAACAAAATGCTTAGTATTTGGTACAACAGTTAAACCTGTGAGCCCAACTGGGGCTAGTCCTTTGAAGACCCAATTTTAAAATCTACTTCTGAATCAAAGGAATTTGAGGGGGAACCCAATGGGTGCAACTGGTCCCCATATGAAGTATCACAGAAGCATCCTGATTGCATGTGAACAAGACCTCATGAAGGAGGGAGGTGGAGGAAGAGGGACAATTATCCTCATCCCCAGAGACCCTCCTGCCTGACTGGGATCCAGCCTAGCAGCTCCCAGGGCCAGGAGAGACATCCCAGAATCCATCTGAGCTAATGGAGACCTGGTGGGTAGCTTACATCCAACATGGGATCATCCAAAGCTGTCACTAGGTGCTTCCCACATGTCATATTTGAGTCTTGGGGGCACAACAGTGAATCATATGGGTGTCTGTCTTCATGATGATTCACTGAGAGAGATGGACAAGCAAACGCCAACCTACAACTCATCTCCTGTGATGAGAGATGTGCCTGGAATGCTTTCTGTGGCATATCCTGTCTGTCTCTGCGCCCGGGTACTAGGGCAGTCCTGCGGGATGGCTTCCTGGAGGACAGGACTGACCAGCAGTGTGACCTTAGACAGGTTCTTCCCCTCTGTGCCTCTGTGCCCTGTGGAATGAATGTAATAAAAGCACTTGCCTTATTGGGCTGATGTGGGAGAAAATGGGACAATACCCGATAAATCCCTAATGTGGCTTACAACACAAAGCAATTGGTCACTGAGCAGGGCTGCCATGACTGTTCCTGATGTTGTTTTATTAGAAGGTGGCCCACATGACAGAGCACAAACTGGGCGGGGGGAGTGTTTGACACGGGGAGAGATGAGACATGTGCAGATTGGCAGTTTTAGACTATTGCTCTGGTGTAGGACCGCCGAATTGCCTTACAGGGAGGCTTTGGGCTGCCATTCAGGTGGAAGTGGCGGTAGCATCTAGGGGACTGGTTTAGAGCTGTATTTGCCTATCAGGAGAATTGCTTTTATTAGATTGTGAATTATGATCAATAATGTCATCATCATTGTCATCATAAGGTGTGTCTTAGAAAGACAAGGGCATGGGGCAGTTGAGTGCTCCCACTATTCTACCCCCCACCCCGGGTGGGAGATGGAGGAGTGTGGGGTGTGGGAAGTAAGGGGCAAGAGAGCTGGGAAGAAAACTCAAGTGACATAAAGTAGCTTCGACTCCTACCTCTTGGAGGTCCCAGCAGCTCTGCCCAAATAGTGGCTTCATATTTACACAGCCTCCTCCTTCTCCTTTATCTCAATCATCAAAAGTTTAAGGAAATTTGAAAACCACTGGGGTACTATACATAAAATACAGCGTCAGGTCACTGATGGAATTCATGCCCAGGTTCTGCCGAGGCAGGGCCAGAGCCCACCTCTCCAGGGTGTCTGCGCTGTCACTCTCCCCATTCGTCTTCTTGATTGTAAAAATTAAACAAATGCACAGGAGGGCTTGGGAGGCAGAGTTATGGGGGATATAAAGTGCCTGACAGCATATAAACTTGGCCATCCTGCAGTGGAGCACCCAATGACAGTGGTGCTGAGGGGGCGAGAGGGGGTCCTGGAGACTAGGGAGCAACAGGCAAATTACAAAGGGAAGGGGGAGCTATGGGGGTCTGTTGGTTAGGGCAGGGGCTGCCTCTGGTCCAGAGTTTCCAGGAGTTGGGCTGACCTCCTGCCTTCTTGGCCCTCTAGCCATGGCTGAGAGTGCCTGTGGCAGGAGGTGGCAGAGGCAACTCCTGCTTTCTTCTCTTCATACTTCATATGGTGGCAGTGAAGATTAAATGTGTAGGCCTGGTGGTACCAGCTGTCATCACTTCTGACCACCCACTTGAGGATGTGGGTCAGGGGATTTTATTCTTTGCTTTGTGGATCAGGAAACAGAAACCTAGAGAGAAGTGATGTCACTTAAAAGATTCCTCTGTTGTTTCTTGTCCAAGCTGGACCTTTATATGTCATGGAGGGAGGTGTGGAATGAGATCTTTATGATGCTAAATGGAAGCTGAGAGCCACATCGTGTCCAAAGGGTCCTTTACTTCCTAATGCCTATGTGGCAATCCTGTAGCATCAGATGCACAGGGAGAGTTGGCTTCATTCTTCCCATTAGATTTCCTTTCACAGATCAGATAACTGAGGTATTAGAAGATCATGCAGCTACTTGGGTGTTCTGACTCCTGGCCCACCTGTCCCTGCTCCTCTATTCCCATTTTTCTCTAGCTGATAGTAGAGAGACTTAAGAGTTCTTCACCAAAACATTAGTATCTTCAGCAAAAACTCCTAGGCTGAACCCTGCTGTATTTTGAAGCTTTTTATCCTGCAGCTCTGAAATTGTCTCACCCTTGCTGGGGAACTCTCTGCCAATTAGCTTTTGACAAATCCACATATGTAATAGAATATTTCAATAATGTTTGGAAATAGAAAAAAGTAAACATGCAGAAAGAATAAACAACAATAACATATGAGTTAATTAAGGTTCTCTAGTTGAAGTTTTTATTTTTCAATTTCCTGGCAGCCAGAGCAAAAGAAGGCTTGCTGATAACAAGCAGCTTGACCATCTTCCAGGGTTCATTGAACACGGTGGTGTTATCTTTGTGTGGTTGTTTTTGCCCTGGGCACTTGTAAAACTTAAGACTTGGGTTAACAAGTTGATTCCCAGAAGGCTCTCTGTGGAGGGCTGGGAGTAGATGAGTAGTTGTGTGATGAACAGGCGAGACTGAGTAAGGGAAGAGATGACACAGGCACAAGAAGGTGCTAACATTGGTTGTCTTCAGGGCCACCATAGTCATAGGGTTATGGTGTCCTAACCAGGTGTCCAGAGCCAGGAAGATTATCAGAATCATCTTGGAAAATTTTATTTCTAAAACACCACCAGGTGTCCTGATTGAGATCCTGGAGCCAAAAGGTTTAGAATGTCAGTTTTGAAGAACCACACATTTACATACACCTGTTACCTCCATACCAGGCAGCAGGTAGAGCAGAAGAAGCAACTTGTCTGAGCTCTAAGGCGAGAAAGGAGGAAAAGCAGGAAGTCAGCCTCACCCTCCTAGTTCCCATTCATTCCTTCATCCACCTCCCAGAGAGGGAGGGGCTCATGCAGGGGCTTCTCTAGGTGAGCAGGTGGAATAGGAATGGGAAGAAGCGGGTAGTTGAAAGGGGAGACTCCCCCTGTCCTGTGAAGGCAGTTGTTTCTTTTGAAAGTTTTGTCTCTGTAATGGAGATTTTGTATCTCCTGAATCTGAGCTGTAATAACATGAATAGCTCAAGGTCACTGAAGGCTTAACAGGAGCCAGGATCAGCTCTAGGAATCCTCCCCACAGCCAATGAGGTATGCTTTTATTATACCCACTTCACAGACCAAGCATCTGCAGGTGATTTAATCAGGATTTGAGCCCAGGCTCCAGCACCTGCACTTTGGCCACTGCCCTGTGCTGGCCAAGTTGGAGGGAGGGTTTTTCCACAAACTATGCTCATATGTTTTTCTATTTTTATTTTCTGCCATGACTACCAACAGTTGCAATGTTTATTCTGCCCCAGGTCAAATATTTTCACGATGTATGTTTTTATAGTTTCTATGGCAGATTTCATGTACTCTCAAGTTTCATTTCCTATTATGTTCCTGAATGATACAAATGATTATTTTTTTCCTTAGGTGGCCTTGGGCTGTGATACTGGAACATGGATGTGATCTAATATAATAAAGTGAGGTGCCTATTTCCATCCCTGTGCCTTTCCTGCTCTGCTCTCCATTATGCTTGGGATGGCCATTCATACTTTAGTTTGAATGAGGAGACAGCAGGTCTAGGCCTGCTGTTAGTAAAGGTTCAGTACATGTGGAAGTAGCTCTGGGGGTACGGGTGGGAAAGTGGGAACCAGAGATCCATGAGTTTCTATTTTCCAGTCTGATGATTCTCCTTGTTGTCCACTAATAGAGGCCTCTCCAAATGCCCCATCTGGAGGCACCACTTGCCCTGACATGTGACAAGAGGCATGGGCATGCTTACTCTCTAGCCAAGAATCTGGCTTTAGATGACACTTTTCCCACCTAAGTAAGAGAAAAATGTCGTGACTGCTGTTTCCCTGGGCAGGGGTGGGATAGGGGTTATTGCTTTAGAAAAATATTATAGCAAAAGACTGAAAGATGTCCTGGGTTGTTGGAACAAATTCTGACTTCCTTATTAGGGGTTTGGTTATGCAATGAGGGAGGGCAAAGAAGGGCAGCTATATTGTTATTTTTGTGTTCGTTTTTTTTTTTTCTGAAATGGAAAGGGGTCCCGTCAGGGACTGGATCCTTATCCCACATCTCTTGTATGAGAAGGATATGCATACATCATGGAAGAAGGCCGGTGAATGGGTCATCTGTCTTGGGGGGCACCGACTGTCCACATGCCCTGGAAAAGGTCAGGAACCTGTGGGTATTAATTAATCTAGCCAGCAATACAGCCTTCCATGTTTATTAGGGAAGGCCATGGCATTTGGCCAGAATGATGGCTTTTAAAGATTGGTGGTATTTTATTAAGAGGACAACATCTGCTTACTGTTTTGTGAGAATTAAGTGTTCCTTTGTAAGATTGTTGGGAGCAGGTGTGGTGGGTAACACAGGTTAATGCTCCTTTTGTCATTATTTTGTCTTATTCTTGCCAAAATCGGCCCTCCTGCCCCATTTACATTGAGCTCCGTAGCCTCTGTTCCTTTCTTGCATGGCTGGGGGACCTGTGGTTGCTCTCCAGATTAAGGCAGCACAAACTTTAATGCTAAATTTAATTTTAACTTATGTGAGAGGGATGGTGGAGGCCCAGTCTGCCCTTAGGTACTCATGAAGGAAGTGTGGTTGCTGGACAGGGGGACAGGGTGGGTTCAGACACTCAGCTCTGGAGCCTAGCTAGTAAGGGAACCCCTCCCCGATGGGAGCTGGGGGAGATTGCTAGGACTTCCATCACACAGACTACCAAAAAGTCCTGGAACTAATCTTCCATGGATACTCAGATTTATGCATATTCTTCTCTTGGCTTCTGAGCTGACCCCTCATCCTCAGATCTGGGTTCTATGGAGTGAGCCCTACTTGGAGATCATCGCAGTTATGCCCAGTTAGTGCCTGACCCACCCTGACACAGACCCCTCCTGTGGCCAGAATTGACACCTGTAAATATTTGTGCCTGTTTTGAAGGTGTGGATTGAGAAAGATTTAGATTGCAGGAACACAAATGATGTCACATCCTAAGTTATGTATCCAGTTTGTAAATGTCCTCAGCTGTTGCTGCAGCTGCAGATGATCCCAGCATCCACTTCTAGCTCCTTAAATCTTCAATGGTTTGACCAGGAGCCCCATGGAGCCTTAACATCCTCCTGGGCAGTCACAAAGGTGATTTTAAGTGATAATGAGAACATATTTATTTAAATAGCTAAATATTTAATTTTGTTGCTACTCTCTCTCCATGGCAGATAATGTTCATTTTACTTTGATGGTAGTCATATAAATTTCCTTTTAAAAACTATTTTTTTAACAAGTGAATCATTTTAAAGGGGAAATATTTAGTAGATGGTAGAACAAGTTATGGCAGAGATGTGACAATACTAGAGTAGATGAGTAGGGACCCATTTTGGGTGTCTTTTTTTCTGGTGGAGCTGGTGCTGTACCTGAGACCTTCCTATGGCCATCCTACAGCTTTGGGCTGTCATTCAGGGTTTCCTTATCTGTTCACTAGGGATGGTTGAGCCAGCCTCTCACATCACCTTGAGATGGTGATAGATGAGATAAAGTAGTAATAGTTATTATTGTTGTTTTTCTTTACACTAGAGGCCCATTGCACGGAGATTCATGCATTAGGCCTTCCTTTCCCCTGGCTGCCAGCACCGGTTTTCCTCTGGCACCCAGGACCCAGGCCTTCGCTGCTCCAGCCAGAGACTTCAATCTTCGCTCCACTGCTTCGTGCCTACATATGCAAATGAACTGCCATCTTTGTTGGGTTAATTTGCATACTCTCCTGATTGGCTGGTGAGCATAGCGGAGGGATGGTCAATTTACATGTTTGTCTATTATTAGGTAAGATTAGTATTTATTAAAAGATACCTAACATGTGAGCTCCCTCTCTGTGCCATCCCCTTGCTAAGACTCCAAGTACAAGATTACCCACGTAATCCTCCCCCAGCCAGTGTGAGACCAGCATTACCCACATGTTCTAAACAAGGCTTTAAAGATAGGGACTCAGGGATTCTCACAGCCCCCATGCCAAGAATACAGGGAACAAACAATGAAAAGACAAATACTCTCTAAATATTTCTGTGGAATTAGTTACATTCACATGTCAAAATGCTAGTTTAGAGCTGAATTTAACTGTCTCCTTCCAGCCCATGGCCTGCTTTCCAGCATCTTAAAGAGAGAGTAGCTCAGAAATGTGGCCTGTATAAGGAAACATTAGAAGAAAACACACCAGTATATATGCTGATGGGTATTGCCTCTGGGATTTAGAACCATAACTACATTTCCTCTTTTTTTCCTCCTTCCTGTTTTTAAAGACTTTTTACTTTATTGTATTCTCCCAAAGATCTACCACATTCACATTATAACCAGTAAACACACGAAATTTCAACACAGTGCAGTTCACAAATTTGCTGAGATTTTCTCAGGCATCTGAGAGGCCAAAACTACCTTCATAATATGAAGTCATTATTTGCCTTTTTATTTTGTGCCAAGGGTGGGTAACACTGCTGCTACCTTAGCATGAATAGAAGAGCAATACCAAGCTGCACTAGCTGTGGTGTTCTTCATGGCCGTGTGTGGCAAGAGAAAAGCCACTTTCACTTTAAAACACACATCATGTGGTAGGTCCAAACAATGGAATATTACTCAGTTTCCACCGGAAGGAAATCCTGACATACTAGTACAATACAACATAGATGAGCCTTGAGGACATTATGCTCTGTGTAACAAGCCAGTCACACAAAAGACAGATACTGTATGATTCTAATTATCTGAGGCACTCAGAATAGTTAAAGTCATAGACACAAAAAATAGAATGGTGTTTGCAGGGCGTGAGGGTAGGGGGATTGGGAGATTAGTGTTTAATGGGGATAGAGCTTCAGTTTTGCAAGATGAAAAGAGTTCTGGAGATGGATGGTGGTAATGGCTGCACAACAATGTGAGCAGAGTTAATGCCACTGAACTGTGCACAAACACATAATTAAGATGGTAAATGTTATGTTATATATATTTTATCACATTAAAATAAATTCATACATGCGTACATTTGTAGCAAAAAGATTCTGAATTTGAAATGTATAGCTGCCCCTTGAATAACATTAGGGTTAGGGGTACTGACCCTGCTGCAGTGGAAAAGTCACATGTAACTTTGACTCTGTCAAAACTTAACTACAGCCTCCCTCAGTATCCATGGGGAATTGGTTACAGAATCCCCATAGATCCCCCAAGGAACTGTACCTGTGCAGTGTTGTGACTCATGAGTTGAATGGGCCTCTTTGTTCATGGAGCAACATTTGTACTTGAAAGAATGACTGATACACAAACTATGGTCCTTTAGACAGCACTCTTTGGCAGGCATTTTCAGGAAAATGAACAAATGAATCCTGTCACTTCCAGGAAAGTAACTGACAGTATTTGTTGCCAATGGTAAAATTCCAGCTTTCAAGAATTCTGAAAAACTTGTGCCAGCCATCATGAACTTGACAGCTTTCCATTACTTAAGGAGATACTAATGAATATATTTTTAATACTGTATGATGGATAGTGTCAACGTTGGAAGAGCTGCATATCACATGGAACTGATACTTCTCAAGTGACCAATGCTTATTGTGGTAAAGTCATTCAAGGGTAAAAGATTCATCCAACTGACAAGATAACCTAGTGGAATTTAATGTTGTAGAATAAAAAAATAAATATATTTTCAGATTCCACATTACAACTAAACTTTACGAAACTACCAGTGGCTGCATTTTGGTGTAGTATCAAAGAATAATATCCACAATTACCTAAAAGGGCTATTGACACATCCCTCTCTTTCCAACTACTTCTCTGCTGAGGTCAGATTTTCTTCGTGGACTTGAACAAAAACATGTTGCAGCAGACTGAGAGTGGAAGCAGATATGGGAGTCCAGTTCTTTTAATAAGCCAATCACAAAAGAGGCTTGCAAAAATGTACAATGATACTAACTCTTTGAGCTTATTATGTTTTCATGAAAACATTCTAGATATGGTAGTGTATAATGGGTTTCCTGTGCTTTTTAAAATAGATTATTAAGTGAATATGTTAAAATTGTCTGAGTTTTAATTTCTAATAACACATCTAAACAAAAGCACTTAGCATCCTCAATAACTTTCAGAATGTTTACATTCTTCAGAGTTCTAATATTTGAGACTCACTGTCTAGAGCAGCCATTCTAAACCTTGCCTACCCTAAAATCATATCAGCTTTATTAAAAGTCCCCATTCATTTCCACCCAAGCCGATTAAACCAGAATCTTTGGTGACTGAGCTCAGGCATGGGCACTTCACAAAGCTTTCCCAGGAATTGCTTTTTGCAGTCATGGATTAGACTTCAGTCTGGCCCTCATGCCATGTGGCTGCCACCTGGCTTCAATGGAAGGATGGAACATATTTGGATACGATCTGGTGCCCCTGTGGAGAGCTGACTCTTGTTTGGTGGATGTTCTGTATTGAGTGAATACCTGACTCTATGGAAGGCAGGTGCACTATCTAAACTTAAGTAGAAGCTGTCTCATATGACACCTCTTTCTTTCACTTCAAATTAGCAGTCACAGTGCCTTGAAAGCACAGCATGTTGTTTGTCTTCTGAGAATCACTATTCTTGTACCAGTTTATTTGAAAACTGACTCTAAGTCTTGGAATTCCCAATGCTGCAGGTACAGATAGAGTCCAGACCTGTTTGTGGGGACCAATAAGCTAACTAAATCCAGAGATTTTGAGTTCCTTGAATTGGGGGAAATACTTTGAATTCTCAGTACACCCATCTGGCAGCATGCTCTTGACCACAGTTATGGCTGCTTTTCCTCTGCTATTGGTTACCTTATTGCTGGGTGGTGTTCGGAACCATTGGCCTAAAAACCTCAGAAGCAACAGAATAAGAAAAAGGTTAGCCTATTTTCTTCAGAATCATAACAGTAAAACCTTTTTACTCTGACTACCCACTGCTTGGGTGTCATAATCTAGAGTGAGAGGCCACATCATTGTTTTCAGCAAAAGAAGCAGCCCCACTATGAGAAGTCATGTGTTTGTGGGAAGCTGGCTGGCAGTTTGTTGGTCCAGAGGGCATCCTTCCCCTAAGGTAGGATTTTGGCAGATGTCTTTGTTTGCATCTCTTGTCTGGTCATCCTGGGCTTCTCTCCTCTTCAATTTGTTTACAAGTGCAAGGCATGTAGATACTCATTTGGTCTGTTCATTCAACACGAGTCATGGATTTGGAGTAGGTAACTGCAAGTCCAGCTTCCTCCTCCTGGGGATGGAATCCCTCTGACTACGTCTCTTCTGTCACAGCCACCGTCCCTCACATCCAAGTTGTTGCAATAATGAGGAGCAGGATGGGTGCACCTGCCTGGAGGCCCCCGTGTGCCAACTCCTTTCCCCAGACTCGGGAGATATGTGGGTAAGACAGCTGACCAGGCAAAGGGGGCAAGAGACTATACAGGGAGGATCCCAGCTGGCCCAGCCCAT